>CAMZMU010000068.1:36362066-36962066 GCA_947311845.1 Poa pratensis
TTTTCAGGACCCTCCATTGTAAATGCAATATCAACTATTGTAGAGATACAGACACCCGCTAGCCACATATACGGTACAAGCCGTATGTCAAGTGTGGAACCAGTCTCGCGTAAAGTCGGTCCGGGCCGCTTCATCCGACAATACCGTGATATAAACAAGTACACGCGAGAGGGTAACAAATGTAGAATCGATGCCCACATTCAACATGTGTTCTAACCACAGATATATCTACGCATAGATTGGCTCTGATACCACTGAAGGGGATCGTAGACAGAAAACAAAAAAATTCCTACCGACGATAACCTTAAACTAGCCAAGATCTATACTATGCAGATATACTAATACAGAGGAGATCAGAATACATACCCTTGTAGACCGGAAGCGGGATTACGTTCCTGCACAAACGTTGTCGGTGGAGACGATAGCGCCGACCTCAGGGTCGTGTAGTGGAAGAAGAAAGCTCCCAGCACCAAACAATGGTGCCTCGCGGTTCCACACATGTACGATGTGGATGACGACCTCCGGGCTCCAGATCCAGCAGAGCAGCGAAAGTGGTAGAGTGGATCTAGCAGCACGGCGGTGTGCTTATAGTGGAGAAACTTCCCTCCTCGTACGCAACTCCGGTAATGGAACCACGCTCAAGGTAGGAGAGAAGAAGGAGAAGGATTCGTGATTTTCCAAGGCATAGGGGCACTCCTACATAAAGGAGGAGGAGGGATGCCAACCTCCGTGGCTCCCTCATGTGGGACTAAACCCCACATGGGTTACGCTGACCAAGGGAGGCAGCCGGCCACATAGGTGGGCCCCATTCGGCCCACCCTAGGTCGGCTAGGCCCTCCCCCCATTTCCCAAATGATGTTTTTCCCCTAATGGGCCTCTAAGGCCCATTTATGATTTAATGCCTTTAAAATTCGAATTAAATTAAATAAAAAAAATATTTAATTACTAATAACACTTATTAATATTAAATACATATTATTTAATTCATTCGAACCCCGAAACATATTTCGTTGCCCTCCGATCTCCATCGGACATGTCCGGAACACTTCCGGAGTCTCCGGTTTCTTTTCTCTCTAAATCCAATCTAATCGTCACCCACCCTTAAGTGTGTTGCCCCACGGTTCGGGATCACTCCAGACATAATCGAAACACGTTCTCCAATCAATGACTAATAGCGGGATCTGGATACCCATGATAGCCCCTGTGCGTCCACGAATGTCATTTATCGTTTGAACCTTTAGACGTCCAGTCTCATCCTCTTGCCTAGCGATACTTAGATTGTACGAGCGTCGTTCTCCGGTATCACGATTACCGAGCATGACCTCGTCATCGACAAATCTATCTTTACTCGTCTGTGATATTACATCCCCGTGACCTAGTCACATGCTTGCAAGCTCATTGATGTAATCTCACTGAGTGGGCAAAGAGTATCTATCATGCTATGTGGATTGGCAATTCCTGCTCTTGATCACTCGCTTCTACTGCTTCCTTCCGATACCCGAAAGTGTCACCTTTATTGTCACGCTATATAAGACATACTGTTTGATGTGATCAGCCGCACCTTCCAGAAGCAGGGATTTGATATGATCTCACGGTCAAAGGTATGAACACTATGTTTCTATATTTTGGGTATGTCCATCAAATCATTCACCCAATGATATGACTCCGTTGTCAACCGACGTGATTGTCCATGATCAGGAAATCTTGATCATCTATTACCCAACGAATTAGTTAAATAGAGGCTACTAGGGGCCTGGTTGTTTACATACCACACGTGCATTAATGTTTCCGCTTAATACAGTTATAGCATGGTATTAAAACATATTATGAATAATTGAGATATGACAAATAAAATCACTTTATTAATTGCCTCTAGGGCATATCTCCTTCTTCTATATTCTCCAGACATATTCTTAACCCAACCTCGCAAATACTGTCTAAGATGCAGAATTTTATTTTGCCATTTTTCAATGGGTGTCTTACCCAAGGTCATCGATAGCCATTCTTTGCGAACCATATCATGGAACCCTTCTTGACGCATCCAAGAAAGTTCAAACGTAAAGTGATTTTTATTACCCGTATGAGCCTGTTTCCCTGAATTAATAATCAACGGTGTATGATCAGACCCCGTTTGGGTCTTAGCATGAACCGTGACTAACGGGAATTTTTGTTCCCACCCCACACTTGCTAGAAAATGATCCAGCTTCTCAAAAGTTGGCACCTCTCTCCTGCTGGCCCAAGTGTACTGTCTACCAGAGAGTTTAAGTTCCTTTAAACTAAGACTCTTTATTATTACATTAAAAATAAAAGGCCATCTTGCATTGAAGTTATCAATGTTTTTCTCCTCTTGACGTCTAATTATATTGAAATCTCCCCCAACCAGCATAGGGAGCGTCTCATTTTCACAAATCCTTACTAGTTCTGCCAGAAATTCAGGTGTATGCGAATCTTGTGCTGCACCGTAAACAACAACAAGCACCCACATAAAACCATCTCATTTTTAGTATTTTAAATTTAATTTAGCATAATAATCTCCTGCCACACTATTTAGAACAGACAAATTGAGATTATTGACCCCTACCGCAATACTTATCAACATTGCCTTTATCTCGTCTCATGTGGATCCATGGGAGCCGGGGCCTCGCGTCGATCGATTGCTTCTACCGACATGCACTAGTAGAAACAGGGGCTTCGGTGCGGCCCCATTTGCACCGGTTTGACAGGAACCGGTACTAAAGGACCCTTGAGTACCGGTTCCAGAGGGCGAGACGGCCGGCAGGCTTTTGCACCGGTTTGTGCGGAGCTTTTGCACCGGTTGGTATTACCAACTGGTGCAAAAGGGTTGGGCCAGGCAGCTGCAGTGGGGGGCCCCACGCCCAGACCCTTTAGCACCGGTTTGTAACACAAACCGGTACTAAAGGCCCATCTTTAGTACCGGTTTGTGTTATGAACCGGTGCTAAAGTTGTCCCTACATATTTCTTCCACCCCCCGAGCCAGCTCCATTTTTGCTGCTCGAGCTCACCTCCATTTTTTGCTCTCTCTTTCCTCTCCCAATCTTGAGTTCATCACATTTTTCTCCAACATTTGTCAAAATTGGTGGCACCAACCTATACAAGGGTTAGCAACTTCATCCTCTCTTCTGACATTTCAAGTTTAGCTCATTTTCTTACTAGTTTAGCTCATTTGATTTTTGTAGTGCTAGCTAGGTGTTTGATGAAATGCGTAAGTTAGGGATTTTATTTGTTTTATATGCATTTTGAGCTCAAATTAAAGTATGATTTGTGGTTTTTTATAGTGTCATCCCGTCCCCTTTCTCACCGCCGTCGATCGCCCGCGTCGCCCCGTCACCGACACCACCTCGATGAGCCTCTTGTTTTTATCTTTTATTATAAAAAATCTTAGTTTGTATGATTTAGATGCACAATTATTACTTGTATAATTTTCTTATTTGTATAATTGTTTGTCATATATAGTGTCATAGTTTCAATTAATGAATGTTTATGAGAACTATGTATTAGATTTGGTCGCTACTCTACTTTTGTTTAAATGTGGTGAACTGTTGTATTAATGAATTTTGTCACATATCTCTATTTGATATATTTGTATAATGCAGATGAGCCGGGAATGGATGTACGGTGACCGACGCTGTCCCGAGTTAATTGATGGCATGCATAATTTTCTCCGTGTGGCTGAGTTAAACAAGCAGAATGGTTTTATATTTTGTCCATGCGATGACTTTAAGAATAAGAGGAATTACCCTTCCTCAAGAACCCTCCACTCCCACCTGTTGCGAGCAGGCTTCATGCCCAATTATTTTTGTTGGACCAAGTACGGAGAAAGAGGGGTTATAATGGAAGACAATGAAGAAGAGGATGATGACAACTATCCTGTGTTCTCTGAACACGGTGGTACTACAATGGAGGAAGACGAACCTGAACATGAGATCATTGTTGATGATCAGTCCGATGATGATCTTTGTCGGGTCATTATTGATGAACAGATAAACTGCGGAAGTGAGAACGAGTGGTCGAAGTTGGAGCGCATGTTAGAGGATCACAAAAAATTATTGTACCCAAATTATGAAGATGGCCAAAAAAGCTGGGTACCCCCCTGGAATTGCTGCAATGGAAGGCACAGAATGGACTATCTGACAAGGGATTTGAAAACTTGCTGAAAATATTAAAGATGATGCTTCCAAGAGATAACGTATTGCCCCATAGTACGTACGAAGCAAAGAAGATTGTCTGCCCTCTAGGATTAGAGGTGCAGAAGATACATGCATGCATCAATGACTGTATCCTCTACCACGGTGAGCACGAGAATTTGAATGCATGCCCGATATGCGGTGCATTGCGGTATAAGATCAGGCGAGATGACCCAGGTGATGTTGAGGGCGAGCCGAGCCCCATGAAGACGGTTCCTGCAAGGTGATGTGGTATGATCCTATAATACCACGGTTGAATGTTTGTTCCGAAAAAAGAGCATGCCAAGTTGTTGCGATGACACAAAGAAGACCGTAAGGAAGACGAGATGCTGAGACACCCCGCTGATGGGTCGCAGTGGAGAAATATCGACAGTGAGTTCAAAGATTTTGCAGCTGACGCAAGAAACTTAAGGTTTGCTCTAAGTACATATGGCTTGAATCCGTTTGGTGAGCAGAGCAGCAGTCATAGCACCTGGTCCGTGACTCTATGTATCTATAACCTTCCTCCTTGGTTGTGCATGAAGCAAAAGATTATTATGATGCCAGTGCTTATCCAAGGCCCGAAGCAACCTGGCAACGACATTGATGTGTATCTGAGGCCATTAGTTGATGAACTTTTACAGTTGTGGCGTAAAGAAGGTGTACGTGTGTGAGATGAGTACAAACAGGAGGAATTTGACCTACGAGCGTTGCAGTTTGTAACCATCAATGATTAGCCTGCTCTTAGTAACATTTCAGGACAGTCAAACAAGGGATACAATGCATGCACGCACGCACTGTTTAGGTCATACTGACAGTATATATTTAGGTAACTAGAATGTGTACCTGGTGCATCGTTGATTTCTTACCAGACAACATCCCGTAAGAAAGAAAGGCCAGCATTTTAAAGGTGAGGCAGATCACCGGACGAAGCCTACCCTACCTACTGGTGATGTTATATATGACATGGTCAAGGATTTAAAAGTAATCTTTGGAAAGGGTCCTGGCGGACAATCTGTTCTGAATGACGCTGACAAACGCGTACCCATGTGGAAGAAGAAATCTATATTTTGGGACCTACCCTATTGGAAATTGCTAGAGGTTCGCTCTGCAATCGACGTGATGCACGTGACGAAAAATCTTTGCGTGAACCTGCTAAACTTCTTAGGCGTTTATGGGAAGACGAAAGATACAGTGGATGCACGGCAGGACCAGCAACGTATACACGAAGGAGACAACGTGAATCCAGAGAAGTATCAAGGTACTGCCAGCTACGCTCTTACCAAAGAAGAGAAGGAGATCTTTTTTCAAGTCCTGAGCAGTATCAAGGTCCCGTCTGGCTACTCGTCGAATATAAAGGGAATAATAAACATGGCAGAGAAAAAGTTCCAAAACCTAAAGTCTCATGACTACCACGTGATTATGACACAATTACTTCCGGTTGCATTGTGAAGTTACGGTTGTTCGCGCATGGGGCAGGGTTGGACCCAGACACAGGGCTGATTGTTGCAAAGGGAAAATGGAAGAAAATAATTACAAGGGTCGTAAAAAAAACTAGAGGACGCAATAGAGAAAGTCAAAAAGGGAGAATTTGTTCCCGATAGAGAGGACGACGAGCTGACACTCGCCCTCGGGAATCCTAAACACGACGAACGATGTCGAGGCAGAGGAGCCAACGTAATAAGTATCAAGGATTTCCGGCGGATGTTGCAACTTATAGAAAGCGTTTCAGAAATAAGAAGAAGGAGTTGGACCGGTTCACGGCATTGAAACAGCAGGTGAAGGGGTTCCAGGAGCAACTGAACGCACTTACCCAGACAAGGGAATCTCAGCAGCTGGTGGTACAAGATCCTGCAGTCGATGCCGCCCCATTTCAGCAGAAAAGCAGCGTGGGTTCCACGCAGCTAGAAGATCCTGCAGTCGAACCGCCGGCGGCTCACTACCCCGTGGATGATATCACGGAGAAGACAAATTGTGTGCTACACATGCCGATGAAGAACATTAGTTTTCCGGTGGCGGATGGGTATGCTTTACCAAATCAACCTGGAGCAATCTTCCATTTTGCTCCGATTCCAGCTGGCTATGCTCGTGTCGGGGTGAAAACAGTTATGCCCGGATTCCATTCAATGGATCTTGACATTCCTGGATGTGACGACGAGAAGACACTGGGAGAAGTCGAGTTTGATATCGTTCTATGGAATAAGAAATACATCATGTTTCCAGACGCGGCGCCAAGGCCACCGACTCCTCCGAGTAGAAATCCACCACCTCAAAGTCCACCCGACCTCCCCGACGATTGGGAGCCCGCCGCGAGTCCATCGCCCGTGCCGTCCCGTCAGCCGACTGATGCGTCCAGTAGTAATTTGCCAAAGCGGAAGCTGTTCACGTCGACTAGTACTATGCTCAGGAAAGACAGGTCCCATGTCAAGAAACGTGCACGTGCAAACATACCCGAGAAAGTCAAGAGTCCTGAGAAGAAGTTAGCTTGCGAGATGACTTTAGAGGAAATAACTACTAGCTTGCAATAAGAGTCAAGAGCCTTTTTTGAAAAGAAAAAATAGGAAAAACAGCAGGCACAACTGCACCCCGTAAAGAAATTTCTGAAGACTATACCAATGGAAAAAAAAAGATTACACCGTTGACTGCTTATATGACCCTCCACCGAAGCCCCTTTCAGACTTTGAGCGCATTATTAACAAGCAACATAGTGCACAGATGAGCGCACAGACGGAGGAAGAAAAGAAATGCGGGAAACAAGTTGCTCAGCTCGGAGAACAAGAAGTACAATCGATCGCCCCGCTCATCGTGCCTTCTGATAAGGTGGCTCAGCAAATGCACGAGGAGACAAGTTACGACGTTGCTCCGCTAGCATATAAATATGTTCATGGGCAGCCTCTGGTCATGGATCCGAAAGCTCTAACAACACAGTTATGGAATTTGCATAACTGGTACATGGCCGCTGCAAAAGAAGGGAAAATCTATTTCCTGGCGAGAGTTCAGGAATAGCACTACTTCAGATGTACAATCAACGTGCCTCAACAAAGTTATCATCAACTGCTATTGTCTGTAAGTAATTTATTTGTGTAATTTAATTCTTTAGTTAAGCTCTCGTTCATTGCCTATAATTATCCTCACGACATTCTTTTGTATGCTATTAATTATGTTGAATGAAGATTCGTGAATGCATAGTGGGAGGAATCTGGGACATTGGGTTCATTGACCCGGATAAAATTCATGAAGTCACCGTAGAACAATGTGCCGAGGCCACAGAGAATGTTTTGCTAACGTTTTTAAAGCGACAAAGTACCAAAAAAAAGAAATACTTTTTCCTTACAACTTCAAGTGAGTGTTACTGTCTTATACACATTCTATATTTTGCTTTTCCGATATTAAGTGTAATTGATGAGTTATGAATAACCGCGTATATAAACGTGTCCATGTTCCAGTTCATTCTGATGATCATTAAAATCGAGGTTGAAGAAGTTGAAGTCTGGGACTCATTAAGGAGAGAACCTGAGGACTACAGAAGCGTGCGTGTAATGCTCAAGAGGTAATTTCAATCGCACTATATCGGCCTCTTTCGTTCATTTCCTGATATATCGGTCAAATAACTCCTCAATTCATTTTCTTTGCCGGGCAGGGTTTGGAGAAAGTCCAGAGAGGAAAAACCCGGTGAGTGGAAAGAAAAGCTGAAGTTTAAGGCTAACTTGGTAAGTAGTACTTCACGTTTCAATACCATTATCAATTTCTTGATTATTATTTGATTGAATTCTATTCTCGTATAGTGGTGCCTAAAACAACCATCTGGGACGAATTTATGTGGATACTACGTTTGCGAGTACATTCGCATGATGGTCAACGAGAGAGATAATACTCGAAGAACTAGAGAGGTACGTAAACATCATTCACAACTTTATTTTGCTACCATCAATTGTGTTAGTTTTCTTCATATAATTGATTTGATCTCCTTCTTTCATTAAGATGGCAAAAAAACGGAACCAGCTCCTACCAGAAAATCGCGTAAAAGCAATCGCGGAGGAATTGGCTGGATTTTTCCTTACGGAGGTCATACCTGAATCCGGAGAATTCCACTTTATCGACAAGTAGCCTCCCTCCATGTACTAGGAGTGATCTCCATATGTAATTAATTATGAGTACTTTATATGTGTATATATATATACCAAGTTGTATGTGTGCTATGTGATCTTCACGTGTGCGAATTTTTTTTTTTTTGTGCATCGACGTGATCTCCTCCGAAATCCTAAACCCTGAAAAATAAACAAAAATAAAAAAACAGAAATCCTAAACCCTGAAAAATAAATGAAAAGAAAAAAAAAGCAGAAATTTTTAGTACCGGTTCGTATCTGCCCACATGAAGAACTTTAGCACCGGTTTATAAGCAACCGGTACTAAAGGGGTACCCTTTAATGTCGAACCGGTGCTAAAGGCCTACCCGTCGCGTCTTGGCGCCGCAGCTTGCCGGAGCCAGCAGCCCGTGTACTCTGCATGCGGCATGCACACACGCGCAGAAAGAGAAGTCTCGATTTGGACCATAGCCAAAATTCCATGGATCCATGGACAAAGTTCTTTAAAATATCGTCAATTATACTGTATATCGGTGTCTCTCCCACCAGCTGTACTGATACGAACAATTCATGGCATCGATATGATTGTTTATTCGGCAGGTGCGACATTCATGGCCCGGCCGTCGACCAGCTGGACCTACCCGTTGCATTGCGTTTCGCGGCAGATCCACACGCATACACAGTGCTATGATTTTGGAAGAGTATAACATTATTATATTTACGGGAGCAAAACGTGGTGGAGCACGCACGGAAATGGAGTGATTGGCTCGCTCGTGTATGCGTACGGCCGCGGGCAGAAGACGACGCCTTCGCCGGAGTGGAGGAGCACGTACGGCGCTGTGCTGTGCGTGCATGCGGTGGCGAACGGCAACCAGCTGTTCGTCTAATCATGGCGATGGCAAAACCGCACGTCCAGATCTGCTGCTGCTTCAGTGCTTGGGTCCTTGAACTTTGTGACGTCGTACGCTCATGTCGGCTAGCTAGTTCATTCCATCGATCCTACTACTGGCTCCTGCGTGCGGTGGTGCCTGACTGCCTGCTACTCTCTGCATTTCTTGTTTATCTCCTCCTCGAATCGAAATATATACTCGAGCGGCTGATCTAGAGTGACGAATTAACAGTGGCTAAAACAAAAAGGTGGTGCTGCTTGGTCCGCTGCAGTAGCTGTTAGATAGTGTTACGTTTTGGAATTTGTCAGTACTGGTTAGGATGTGTAAGGTGATTTTACGCTGCCTATAAGTGTTATTATTGGTTGGGTTCTGGTTTTGGTGTCGTTTGCAAAACATATGTGAGCTTTGGGCCTCAACTTTGTCAAAACAGTATGATATGGGTGGTGAAAACAGTTGTAAAAGACCTCTATGTATGAGAATTGTGCAGTGGGGCTCCTTTTATCGAAAAAATATATGAGAATGGATATATTTGTATTCCGAATATAAATTACGTTAGCCATTTTTAAGTAATTACAACCGATATGTCAAAAGCCTGACGCAGAAAACTCAGGCCCGAGCCCGGCCCGGCCAAAAAGCCCGCCGGGCCGGGCTTCTTCCCGAAACAGCCAAAACGCAAAGCCCAGACCTGGCCCAGCGCAACTGTCAGGTCTAAATTTGAGGCCCAAGCCCGAGATTTTTGGGCCGGGCTTCCCATGGCCAGGACTACCTATAATGCTATAGGCACCAAGATTTATATCGGTAGATTTTATGATGGTTTCATGCCACAGTTGCATTTCCAAGATCTCTGGTGTGTTTATGATATGTAGAAAACATGTGCAACATTTTTTTAAACATGGTTTGGGTTCTAACTTTTCATTGATCAAGCGAGAGTAAATATAAGGCGTATTAAGAGTCGCATAAAACAAAACAAAATGTGTGAAGGCCCTGTGACACTAAGAGTTGATCAGAGAAAGATGCTTTGCACTCGCGGCGATCCAAGGATGACATTCGTCTTTGATCCTTAAAAACATCATTATTGGCCTAGAGGTTGTGTTGTTTTTTAGATAAAAAGTATTAATCCCAACTTTAAATTAATAAAGCCCAAACGACAAATACAACATGCTGACAAACAACTTGCATGCAACAAGCAACACAAGCAAACATAATAGAAAACAAGGAAAGCACAGCTTGAGCCGCCTAGCTACGCCACAACCTAACAACGTTAGCGCGCGCGGGAGGGGGGAGGGGGGCGACAAAGGTCATGGAGGAAGGACCGGAGGGAACCAAGGTCTTCGCCAACAGGACACACCTAGACAAAAAATCCGCCATCCTCAGCCTCGGAAGGGACCCCATGTCCATCGCCATGTCTCAGAAGGCGTCGTACCATCTTAAGGCGAAGAGAGTTCACAAGAGCACCGGGAACATAGGGTACTAGGTTCCCGAGAGGCACTTCGGGAGTTCCACTGAACGACCACCGCCACCAAAAGGCTTCACCACGAGTCCGCGACATCAGATCAAACCTTCTGGACGAAGACGTACCCAAAAAGAAATGAAAAAAGGTGACAACCACACCACCGCGGATGAGTAGGAACACAACATCTCGACCGCTTGTCAACCAAATGTGCCGCTGCTACCGTCGAGGGGAACCGTTTCCCCTCTAGCCCAGACACATGGGCGTCGAACCACCGGCAAACAAGGCCACAGGGCGGCGAGGAGCACCGAACCAGGCACCCGCCAGTTGCCACGATGAGTTGTTGTTGTCGAACCGGCCAATCTGCCATGACCATCCCAGCCTACGCGCAGTTCGACCACCGCCCCTGCATTCCCAAAGTAGGTGCCTCCAGGAAGGGGAATGACGCCGTGATGCCGCCGCCGACCAAAAGGGGAACTAGGCTTTCGCCCAAGACAGGGTTGAGAGGGGACATGTACCTCGACGAAGCCTTCAAGGAGGAGCAAACATGAAGATATTAACAAGATTTGAAGAAATACGAGACTTTGAAAAAGAAACAAAAGATTTTCACCGCGAACATGAACAAATTGTATTGTACCTACAACCACGACGAGCATAACACTTCTGTGATCCTATTCGTGTCATGCAGGTTGTACATCTGTGGATACCTAGAGCATGAACAAATTGTATTGTATCTACAGCCAGGACGAGCATAACACTTATCTCACTAGTGGAAACATGGCCTTTCGTCCAGAGCCAAAATTTTCTCTAGTCCCGGGTGGCTTACGAACCGGTACTAGAGTGTGGCTCTAGTACCGGTTCGAAAGCTACGAGGCCGCGCAGCTCTTGTACCGGGTAGTAGGGGACCTCTAGTCCCAGGCCGTGATACGAGCCGGTACTAGAGGTCCGTGGCAGGGCAGCAGCAGCGCGGTGCCCGCGCGAGCACCTCTAGTACCGGCTCGTATCACGGCCCGGTACTAGAAGGTGGAGCTTTAGTGCCGGGTCGTGATACGACCCGGTACTAATGTTCTCACTATATCATCTTCCACCCCCCCCCCCCCCCCCCCGAGAGCATCTCCATTTTTCAGCTCGAGTTCATCTCCATTGTTTTACTCTCCCAAGCTCGAGTTCATCTTCATTTTCCTCCACGATTTGTCAAGATTAACGGCACCCATTTTTTCAAGGGTTAGCAACTTGATCCTTTCATCCGGCGTTCCTCATTTTAGCTCATTTCCATACTAAATTAGCTCATTTCATTTTTTAGGTGCTAGCTAGGTGTTTGATGAAATGACTAAGTTAGGGAGTTCATTTGTTTTATATGTATTTTGAGCTCAAATTAAAGTATGATTTGTGTGTTCTAGTGCCGTGCTCACTGCCGTTGATCGCCCGCATTATCCCGTCACCGGCACCAGCTCGGTGAGCCCTTTTTTTAACTTTTATTTCAAAAAATCTTAGTTGTATGATTTAGATGCATAATTATTATTTGTATAATTTTATTAGTTGTATAATTGTTTGTTATATATAGTGCCATGGTTTTGACATCTGTCCACACCGGTTCTCGTCCGCTCTATTATTCGGATGTGGTATGGTTTTTTGTTATAACTCTATATTTGTTTCATTTCGTGTTTATGACAATTATGCCGACCAACTTTACATAGATATATATTTATGTAGGAGGTAGTTGAACCGGAAATTTCAAAAGACCCTATTGTCGAGTTTTTTGAAAAAGAAATCAATGATTTGAAAGAAAAATTGTAAAGAAGTGAAGATCTTCGTCTCCAATGTTCAGAAGAGAAGATGAATTTGGAGTTCAAGTTTGTCGACGTCATCGATGAAAACGAGATCAAGATGGAGGCAATGCGCTTGGATAACGTGATCAAGATGGAGGCAATGCGCTTGGATAATGAGATCAAGATAAATGCTATGCGCTTGAAGCTTAAAAGGATTAGAAAATATGTCATTAGTCAAGAGGCTTGGTATCATTATGCTGTTGGTTCAATAATTACCTTAGTTGCGATTTTGATCGCATTTGTCGTTAGATTTAAATTCTTTATCTAGTTGTATGTTAGTTTCAATTAATGTATGTTTTATGAGAACTATGTATTACATTTGGTCACAACTCTAATTTGGTTTTAATGTGATGAATTTGTATTTGATATACTTAATTATATAATGTAGATGAGTCATCCATGGATGTACGTTGATCGACGCTCTAAAGCGTACATGGAAGGCGTGCGTTCTTTTCTCGATGTGGCTGAGGCAAACACGCAGAATGGTTTTATGTGTTGTCCATGTCGTGACTGTCGGAATAAGAAGGATTACTCTTCCTCAAGAATTCTTCACATCCACCTGATTCAGTCCAGTTTCATGTCCGGCTATAATTGTTGGACCAAGCACGGAGAAAGAGGGGTTTTGATGGAAGACAACGAAGAAGAAGAGAAGGATGACAACTATCCCATGTTCAATGAACACGGTGATACTACAATGGGGGAGACGAAGCTGAAAAAGATCGCATTGTTGATGAGCCTGATGATGATATTCATCGGGTCATTCGTGATGCACAAATGGACTGTGAAAGTGAAAACGAGAGGTTAAAGTTGGAGCGCATGTTAGGTGATCAAACAAAATTGTTGTACCCAAATTGCGAAGATGGTCAGAAAAAGCTGGGTACCACACTAGAATTGCTACAATGGAAGGCAGAGAATGGTACTTCTGACAAGGGATTTGAAAATTTGCTTCAAATTATTAAGAAGATGCTTCCAAAGGTTAACGAACTGCCCTCTAGTACGTACGAAGTAAAGAAGGTGGTATGCCCTCTAGGATTAGAGGTGCAGAAGATACATGCATGCATTAATGACTGCATCCTCTACCGTGGTGAGCACGAGAATTTGAATGCATGTACGGTATGCGGTGCATTGCGGTATAAGATCGGGCGAGATGACCCTGGTGATGTTGAGGGCGAGCCGTGCCCCAGAAAGAGGGTTCCTGCCAAGGTGATGTTGTATGCTCCTATAATACCACGATTGAAACGTTTGTTCCAAAACAAAGAGCATGCTAAGTTGTTGCGATGGCACAAAGAAGACCGCAAGAAAGACTTGATATTGATACACCCCGCTGATGGGTCGCAGTGGAGAAAAATCGACAAAGAGTACAAGACATTTTCAGGTGACGCAAGGAAGCATTGTGAAGGGCTATGGAACAGAGGAGGTCATTGAACTTTGTGTTGACTTTATTCCTGACCTTAACCCGATCGGTGTTCCTCAATCGCGCCATGAGGGGAGACTGCGTGGAAAAGGCATGCTAGGAAAGAAAACAAAAATATGTATGGATGGGCATTCTTTCACTCAAGCACACTACACAGTTCTACATAATTCCAGCTTGGTGGCTCCATATATCGAGGAACACAAGAATATTTTACGCTTGAAATACCCGGAGGAAGGTGAAGATTCGATTGATGGAGAACACGTGAAGACTTTCGGCGGTTGGTTGGAACTACGTCTCATTAATGAGACCACTATTGAAGAAGAGCTATACTTGTTGGCGAAGTCACCATCTTCGACTATATCTACTTTCCAAGGGTATGAGATAAATGAGAATACATTTTACACGGCCGCCCAAGATAAAAAGAGCACCAACCAAAACAGTGGTGTCCGCTTTGATGCAACAAACAACAATGGGAAAAATGACACATATTATGGTTCCATAGAGGAGATATGGGAACTTGACTATGGACCTTTTTTTAAGATCCCTTTGTTCTGGTGCAAATGGTTCAACCTGAAAGGTGGGGTAGAGATAGACCCGAAGTACGGAATGACTACAGTGGATTTCAAGAATCTTGGGTACGACACCGAACCATTCGTCCTAGCCAGTCATGTGGCTCAGGTTTTCTATGTGAAGAAAATGCCTACCAAACCAAAAAAAGAAAAAGTAAGCAAGCGAATACATCAAACGATGAGCCAAAACGCCACATAGTTCTACCAGGGAAAAGAATCATCGTGGGAGTGGAGGACAAGACAGACATGTCAGAAGATTACGATAAGTTTCATGAAATTCCGCCCTTCAAAGTGAACACTGGCCCAAGCATCAAGTTAAATGATGAAGATTGTCCATGGTTACGGTGCAATCAGAAGAAAAAGTGAACACTAAATAGGGATGTTGTCCGTGATGTGTAATAATGTATTAAACATTTTATGTAACTGTGTTCTGAAAACTCAGAAGAAAACTCTAAACACCAATTTTTGGTTCTAAAAACTCCAATGGCTTACAAGCGCTCGAAAAAGTTGGAACAAAACACACGGCTTCCCCTGCATACAGCCCGACGGTACCCCACACATTCTACCGCCAGTTGACGCGGCGGTATAGGGCCATGTCAGCACGGTCAACCAGCCCGAGCGGATTGTGGACCAGGACGCGTACCGGTAGTGACCACAAACATGCAACATATCCTCCATTTCTGCTCCGGTCAAAGAAAGGGTTCAGGTTTGTAAAGGGCGGTACCCCATGCAGTTTACCGCCTATATGCTGAGTGGTAAGAAAAAGGGTTAGATCCGGCTAAACTTTTAAAAATGGTTAATTTTATGCTGAACTTTGACATCAGGATCAGATTTGTCGTTTTTGCCACGTGGAACAAATTGCAGTACCTTTTTTTTTGTAATGTGCAAACTTGAATTCATACTAAAAAGATTACAACCAGCAACAAGATCAAGCAAGCAAACGAAGAGGAAAGCGAAATACAGAGCGAAATCCGAAAGAAGCACTGCAGCACCAAACCAACTTCATCCTCGATGACACCGCACGGAGCCGACCTCCACCGTCGACGACGACGCAGGCACCAGCCGCCGGCACCACTTACCTGGAGAACGGGGGAACTCCTTGCCGTAAGGCGTTGACGAGCCGCATCCACCACCATCCCCGCAGAGATGGATCTGCTACGCACTGAGGACCATCGGCCGGGGGAGGCCCCCAAGCACCCGCCGCTCCAGCTCTGGGGCGAGCGCCCCAGACCTTCCGCCCGCTGACCACGAACCCCTGCAGCAGCAGTACCTGGCCAGGCCCGACGTACCGGCACAGAGGTACACACGTACGTACGTTGATCACGCTGTGTATTGTCCTCTGGATCGCAACGGCCAGTGCAGGAGCAAGATATCAGTTACAAAATGCAAATGAATAATCGAATATATTCATGAACAATTCAAAACTCCGCTTCCGTTTCCTTCACGCTACCACGGTAGCTTCTGCGTAGTACAGTACAGATAAACATCTCCGAGACTCTGACGCACGCGAGGCCCATGCAAGATATTTCGCGATTTGTGGCCTGCGGAGCGCGGACGCAGAAGCAGGTGTAGCGAATTCAAGTGGAGTTGAAAGCTGACGTGTACGACTGCTCCCTCGGCCGATCGCCATTAAACAAGCCTGGCGTCGAGCTCGCTCGCGTCTGGAGGGATTTAGACCACTGCCGGGCGCATGGGATGCGCTCCGTTTTCCGTTGCAGTAGTGTTGACGGTGGACACGTAATTTTAAAGAAACCCCCCTGTATTTTGGGATATTTCGCAAAAAATCCAAATTTGGGTCCAATTATAGGAAGTTTTCTGCAAAATGTCCAAAAATACAGGTTTTTTTTTGCAAAATTACCAACGGAAAACGGACTGACATGTGGGGTTTGTGACCTGCGTGCACCAAAATTTCAGTTGTGTGACCAAAAAATCCCGTTTTCCAGTTGTGTGAGTTAAGTGCATATAGCGGACGAGTTGTGTGACCACCAATGCCATTTACTCTTGAACTTCGTGACGTACCCTCGTGTCGACTAGCTACTTCATTCGATCCTGCAACTGGCTGCTCTTTGCATTTTTCACATTTATCTCCTCCGTTCGAAAAAATACACTCGAGCTGTTGATCTCGAGTGACGAATTAGCAGTGCGGAAATATGTCCGCAGCGGCGGAAGATTTCGACAGAGGACAAACCTATAAGAAGGGGTGGAAGCTAGTAGTACTGTAGTGCATAATACGAACTATTCGACAATCGTATTTGAGTAATAAAAAAGTAGAAGTGGAAATATCAGAATTCAGAAGAAAAAAATTATGTTAGCCATTTTAAGTAATTCGAGCCGATATGCCAAATTGCCAATTACACAACACGAAAAACTAACACAATGATTGAATACGGATGTGGGAAGGCATTATCGGTCAAACCAACCATTGCCACCCCTAACTAAAAGGCTATCGCCACCGAGATTTAGGTTGGTAGATTTTAGGCTGGTTTCACGCAGCAGCTGCATGCATTTCCGATATCTATGGTGTGTTTACGATATGTAGAAAATCCCCGCAACAATTTTTTTTTTGCCTTCCATTGATTAATCGGGTGTAAATATAAAGCGGATTAAGATTCACATGAAACTAAAATAAACATGCGTCAAGGCCCCAATGACACTAACACAAGATCTAACAAAAGATCAGGGAAACCTGAAAGCATTCGCCCCAGACCCCTCCCTCTGTTCCCCACCTACAGTGTCCAGAGGCGATTTTTGGGCGTCTCTCGCGCGGACTAGCTCGCCGGCGGCGATCCGCTTGATTCCTCGCCCTCCGCGGCCGCTCCGGCGGCGGGAGGACGGGGAATCGACGGATCCCGCCGTGTACATAGTCTAGGTGTGCGTGGGTGGCCTGCCGGCGACGCTGTGGAGACGGCGGCGTGGTCGGAGAGGCTTCTGGCGGCGGCGGATCCCTCCTCTGTTCTTGGCGCTCCGGCGGAGTCCCAGGGCAGATCTGCCGTCGCGGGCGCGGCCGCAGCTCTCCGGAGTCGCGACGTGCCCTTCCTCGAGCTGGCGGCCGTGGTGGCGGCGCTGGTTCTTGCTTTTGGGGTTCGGCTGCCTCCACTTCGGTGGACGGCTTTGCTTTTGCTTAACTCTTCTGGGAGTTTGCAGGCGGATCGTTCTTCCTCGTCGGTGGCTGCGGTGGGTGCGGTGGAAGCTGGGTGGTGCTGTCGTTTCCGTCTCCGGCGTGAGACGGCGATGGCGGCGTGGTGGCAGCTCGAAGCCGATGCTCCTTCATCGTCCAGATTCTGGTGCTTGCGCTAGATGGATCCTGCGGCATCTCAACGTTGTTGTTCGAGTTGGCTCCTCTGGTGCGAGGTGCGGCCGCGTTCTTCGTCTCCGGTGGCGTGCTGCTGGTAGTTGAAGACGACGGCCTGCTCGGTGGCTCCGACGCCGCTGCGTGTGAGTTTGATCTGGCCTATGTTCGTGCGTGTGTGTGCTTGTGTTGTTGATCTTGTACACGAACTCCCTGTCAAAAAAAAAAAAAAATCAGGGAAACCTTCTTTACGCCTAGGGCGATCCAAGCACGACATTCGTCTTTGATCCTTGACAACAACATTGTTGGCATAGTCTGTGTTTTTTTATGATAAAAAATAAGAGCTTGTCCTAGGAGGAACTAGGGACAAGATTTTAAATTGGTAGGAGTGAGGCTCGAACCTAGCTCACCACCTAGCTCGAACTAGGGACAGTAAGAGCCAAGGCCTATCTCTTTTTTTTAGATAGGCATTAAGCCCGACTTTAAATTAATAAATCCAACGATAAACAAGCAACACAAGCAAACATAAGAGAAAACAAGAAAAGCACAATTTGAGCCACCTATGCCACCCCAACATCAGGAAAAAGACTAGGGAGGCAACCAAGGTCATGGAGGAAGCACCGAAGGGAGCAAGACGTCGCCTCTCCAACATGACACACCTAGAGGTAGACCTAGATTTCTCCATCTTCACCCCTGGAAGAGACCCCATGTCCCTCACCCTAGCTCGAAAGGCGGCGTACCGTCGGGAGGCGAAGAGAGTTCACCAAAAAGACTGAGGAACATAGGGTACTCGGTTGTCGGAGAGGAAGATAATAGAAGCACTCCGGGAGCTCAACCGTAAGGCCACCACCACCAAAGGCTTCACCGCAACATCAGACCGAACCTGTTGGGCGAAGACGCACCGAAGAAGAAAGGTAGTTCATAAATATATGATGTTTTAGGTGTTTGACATGTTTACTAGATACAGGCTAAAATGAGAGAACATAGACACTAAAACGTGTCTAGATACATGTGATTTGGGAAAAAAGGCTAAACAATCGGAAATCCATATCGGGTCATGAGTGCAGATGCACCCACTGCTAAAAAACAATTTAAAAAATGTCAACAAATTCTAAATAAAAAATTCAGGTATAATTCAAGACATTTTATGTTAGTACAAAACGTTTCGTGAAGAAAATACATTTTTTGTGACCTGCGCAAAAAAGACAAATCCGGGCACTCCAAAATGACTTTGTACGAGACATTTTTTGGTCTTTTTGCACAGGTCATGAAAAGATAATTTTTTCTCCGCGAAACCTTTTGTGCTAACACAAAATATACTGATGTATATCCGCTTTTTATTATATATTTTTTGACATTTTTAAAAAATAAATAAAAATATTTTACACAACGGGAGCCGAGGCGCGTCGCGTCTCGGCGCGGCAGCTTGCCGGAGGCAGGAGCCGGTGTACTCTGCATGCGGGATGCACACACGCGCAGAAAGAGAAGGCTCGACTTGGACCCGAGTCAAAATTCGATGGATCCATGGACAAAGTTCTTTAAAATATATCGGTGTCTCTCCCACCAGCTGTACTGATATGAACAATTCATGGCATTGATATGATTGTTTATTCGGCAGGTGCGACATTCATGCGTGGCATTCATGGCCTACCGTCGATCGACCAGCTGGACCTACCCGTTGCACAGACGCATCGCATTTCATTTCTCCTCCCGGCAGATGCACACGCATACACAGTGCGCGTGATGTGTGATCTCGAAGAGTGTATTTTGCGAAAGGCAAAAATCTCAAACGACTTCGTAGTCGAAGTCTGAAACGAACCCTCACCTCTAAATCCCAGATTTTCAAACCATGGACTCTCCAATCCCAGTTTTCCTGGACGTTTTCTCACACTAGTAATCTTGCACGCGCAATGCGCGTCTAAGTTTTATGCCCTCCTAAAACTGGTTTGTGGTAATGTCTAATTTATGACTATATTTTTATCCAAGTTAAAACATCACATATCATCGCCATGATATTTCTTCTGTAAAATCGCTGCATTAGTTTTCACACTCTCCTACCCTCCAATAATATCCAAATTGATTGTCGCTATTATGGCAAATTACTGACAGTTTCCAAAATAACAAAGCTGGAGGTTTTTAATTCCTCTCAAAATCAGCGCCCCTAATTAATTTTCGGAATTACTCCCTTATTAACTCGGTTGTTGATTTGGCAAGAAAATAAGTTCTCGTTGGATCTAGCGTCAGACTTTCCACAAGAATGAAGACTGACAATGTGTTTTAGCGGTGACTGGGTCCGTTGGATCTAGCGTTAGACGGTCAAAATCGTTTGGATCTCCACACTCTGTGCCTATTTATATTAGTGGTGATAATCTAGTTTGTGCGATCAGACGTGGCGGGGATTACGGGGACAGCTGGGTTAAGTGGGATGCGATGGTGGGCTTGTACAGCCAAGAAAAAGGCCCTGGCCGTGCCCATCACCAACGACGCAAACCGCTTCGTCCCCGGGTGCCCCTATGTATCACTAACTGCGAATCGTAAGACTCGACTCGCCCGCATCAGCGCAGCTTCTACGCGCTAAATGGGCATGCGTGGCTGGATCCTGGGGAGGCGACCCAGGACGGTGGTGGTACGTCGGGCGGCGGCCTCGGTCCCCTCTACAGCGACGGTCCTATGGGGCAAGGCCTTCACCTGCGAGGTTTTCGGGTGGCGGCTGGGTGCTGCGAGGGCAGCAAGCTGGTCGACTCGGCTGGATCACCTCCAGGCCATGCGAAGGTTGATCTAGGTTGATCTGGTTGCTACGTCGGGGCGGCGGCCCTAGATTTGGCGTGACGTTGTGGTCTACGGGCGGTCGTTTTTAGCGAGGGTAGCAGGGGCTACGAGACGGCTGGGTCGTACGGCGGCCTCGGAGCTGGTGGTGTGCGTTCGTTGCGTTTGGTGGACTTGCGTCGTGTAGGCGGCGGGTCTCCCTGCCGTGCGGTTTTTCGGCCCGATTTTCCTCATAAAGAGGGCAATATATGATTGAGCCATCGTCAGGCTCAATCGTCTCCAAATCTGTGGCGTGGGGTCGATCTCGTGACGCCAGGGCGCCGCCTGCCGATTTTTTTACAAATATGGCCCCCTGCACAACGTAATTGTCAAAAATGGCCCCTCCAAATTTTATTGTCAAAAATAGCCCTGGCGGGATGTAAAAAGGCGACACGTGTACTTCGTGGCAACCCAGACGGCGGGAAGTCACATTCCGCCAACTCAGTTGGCGGAAGGTGCCATGTGGCTGAGTTTCTACCGACTAAGCTGGCGCGAAGTGTCGTCGCCAGGGTCTTTCCGCCAACTGGAACGGCGGAAGGTGACTTCCCGCCTTCTGGGTTGGCACGAAGTACACGTGTCGATTTTTCATATTCCGTTAGGGCTAGTTTTGACAATAAAATTTGTAGGGGCCATTTTTGACCATTACGTTGGTTAGAGAGCCATATTTGTAAAAAAAATCCGGGCTGCCCGGGCAGCCGTGCACGCTCCGCTTTCCAGCTGTGCCTGGTCCGTGCAGGTTGCCGTGCATGCATGCGCATCGCCGCCAGCCTTTGTATTGTACGGTACCTCCGGGAGGTCGGCCGGCACGTGTTGTCGTCGCCTGGCCGTCTCATCAGGTTCCCCAAGACCACGCACGCACGAGCACACCGTGCTCAGCTAAGGCACCTGGTGTCGCCGATTGCTTCTACCGACGCGAGCCCCGTCGCGTCAAAAGCCCGTGTCTGCATGCAGCACGCACGCGCAGAAAGAGAAGGCTCGATTTGGACCCGAGCCAAAATTCGATGGATCCAGGAGTAAGCTTCTTTAAAATATCATCTCCTATAAATCATGTCACTCCCACCAGCTGTACCAATTCATGCCATCGATATGATTGTTTATTTCATGGCCCGGCCGTCGATCGACCAGCTGGACCTACCCGTTGCACTGCGTTTCGTTTCTCCTCCCGGCAGATCCACACGCATACAATTACACAGTGCTGTGATTTTGGAAGAGTATACAACATTATATTTACCGGAGCAAAACGTGGTGGAGCACGCACGGAAATGGAGTGATTGGCTCGCTCGTGTATGCGTACGGCCGCGGGCAGAAGACGACGCCTTCGCCGGAGTGGAGGAGCACGTACGGCGCTGTGCTGTGCGTGCATGCGGTGGCGAACGGCAACCAGCTGTTCGTCTAATCATGGCGATGGCAAAACCGCACGTCCAGATCTGCTGCTGCTTCAGTGCTTGGGTCCTTGAACTTTGTGACGTCGTACGCTCATGTCGGCTAGCTATAGTTCATTCCATCGATCCTACTACTGGCTCCTGCGTGCGGTGGTGCCTGCTACTCTGCATTTCTTGTTTATCTCCTCCTCGAATCGAAATATATACTCGAGCGGCTGATCTAGAGTGACGAATTAACAGTGGCTAAAACAAAAAGGTGGTGCTGCTTGGTCCGCTGCAGTAGCTGTTAGATTGTGCTACGTTTTGGAATTTGTCAGTACTGGTTAGGATGTGTAAGGTGATTTTACGCTGCCTATAAGTGTTATTATTGGTTGGGTTCTGGTTTTGGTGTCGTTTGCAAAACATATGTGAGCTTTGGGCCTCAACTTTGTCAAAACAGTATGATATGGGTGGTGAAAACAGTTGTAAAAGACCTCTATGTATGAGAATTGTGCAGTGGGGCTCCTTTTATCGAAAAAAATATATGAGAATAGATATATTTGTATTCCGAATAAAAATTACGTTAGCCATTTTTAAGTAATTACAACCGATATGTCAAAAGCCCGACGCAGAAAACTCAGCCCCGAGCCCGGCCCGGCCAAAAAGCCCGAAAGCCCGCCGGGCCGCAGGCCGGGCTTCTTCCCGAAACAGCCAAAATGCAAAGCCCAAACCCGGCCCAGCGCAACCGTCGGGTCTAAATTTGAGGCCCAAGCCCGAGATTTTCGGGCCAGGCTTCCCATGGCCAGGACTTGCTATAGGCACCGAGATTTATATCGGTAGATTTTATGCTGGTTTCATGCCGCAGTTGCATTTCCAAGATCATTGGTGTGCTTATGATATGTAGAAAACATGTGCAACATTTTTTAAACATGGTTTGGGTTCTAACTTTTCATTGATCAAGCGAGAGTAAATATAAGGCGTATTAAGAGTCGCATAAAACAAAACAAAATGTGTGAAGGCCCTGTGACACTAAGAGTTGATCAAAGAAAGATGCTTTGCACTCGCGGCGATCCAAGGATGACACTCGTCTTTGATCCTTGAAAGGGGACAAAGGTTCGCCAACAGGACACACCAAGACAAAAATTCCGCCATCCTCAGCCTCGGAAGGGACCCCATGTCCCTCGCCTTGGCTCAAAAGGTATCGTACCATCTTAAGGCGAATAGAGTTCACGCGAGCACCGGGGAACATAGGGTACTAGGTTGCCGAGAGGCACTCCGGGAGCTCCACCAAACGACCACCACCAAAAGGCTTCACCGCGACATCAGACCAAACCTGCTGGACGATGACGTATCGAAAAAGAAATGACAAAAGGTGACAACCACCACGGATGAGTAGGAACACAACATCTCGACCGCTTGTCAACCAAATGTGCCGCTGCTGCCGTCGAGGGGAACCGTTTCCCCTCTAGCCCAGACACATGGGCGTCGAACCACCGGCAAACAAGGCCACAGGGCGGCGAGGAGCACCGAACCAGGCACCCGCCAGTTAACACGATGAGTTGTTGTTGTCGAACCAGCCAATCTGCCACGACCATCCCAGCCTACGCGCAGTTCGACCACCGCCCCTGCATTACCAAAGTAGGTGCCTCCAGGAGGGGGAATGACGCCGCGACGCCGCCGCCGACCAAAAGGGGAACTAGGCTTTCGCCCAAGACAGGGTTGAGAGGGGACATGTACCTCGACGAAGCATTCAAGGAGGAGCAAACGTGAAGATATTAACAAGATTTGAAGAAATACGGGACTTTGAAAAAGAAACAAAAGATTTTCACCGCGAACATGAACAAATTGTATTGTACCTACAACCACGACGAGCATAACACTTCTGTGATCCTATTCGTGTCATGCAGGTTGTACATCTGTGGATACCGCGAGCATGAACAAATTGTATTGTATCTACAGCCAGGATGAGCATAACACTTATGTGATCCTATCTTTAAATGTCATAGCAGATGCGCAGTTCTTAACTTTTTCACACACCTTGTTTCAAAAAATTACTTTTTCACACACACGAAGAACAAACTGATCGTCCATCCATCCCCTGTTTATTGCCTGATCATGTATACAAATCGAAAACAAAATTCAAAACCTATCTAAAAAGGCCATAGATACGAATGCAGCACAGAAATTCTCAAATTCAGAGCCGCTACCACTGGATCCAGAAGTTTGCTGCACGTCTCGATCGATTCATAATGTCCTCTTGCTGTACGTGAGAGCGTATTGCGTCGCCGTGTCGGGCCTCTGATTTTTCATCAAGACGCTGGCCGCTACAGGGCCGTACTGCCCCCCGTCTCCCACACCTCTGGCGCCAACTCACACGCATTAGAGCATCTCTAACAGACACCGCAAATCGGCAAGAACTGCAAAATCCCGGCGAGTTTGCGGGCCGGATCCAGTTCGCTGCGCAGATTAGAAACCACAATCGCGGCCCGGCCTGTAAACGATTTCCCGGCCTCCGCAAATGTCCACCCGCGACCGCTATTTAAGCCGTTCGGTCGCCGAAATGCAGGCCGAAACCCTCCCCTCCGCCGTCGAACCCTAGCCGCAATTCCCCACATTTCTCGCCGACGGCCAATCCCCTCTCTCTCGCTCCAGTCGTCGATTGCCGCCTCCACCGCCACCATGGACAACCTCTCGCCGGCCCTGCAGCAAGAGCGGTGCCTCTGCGTCGCCGCCGACGCCGCGCGGAAGCGCTCGTCCCGTAAATGGACGGGGAGGGGGCTCCCGGTGCTGCCGTCGCTTTTGCGGCGGGAGACGGAGGAGTTCGACATCCTCCACGGTCTCCTGCCGCCTCCCGCGCCGCCCGGTAACTGGACCCTATCCTCCTCCGGCAGCTGGACCCTATCCTCGGGCTCGTCGCCGCGAACTCCGGGCTCGTCGCAGGCGCGCGAGGTCGCCGTCGACGACGATGGATTTGTCGGGGGGCTACCCCCGGGTAGAGTCATGATGTGGTAAAAGCTATGCCCAGGTGTGGGCTAAGTTACAGTAAAAACCGACATGCCTGGGCTTCAGAGTGTGGTGTAGGTACAAACCGACGTAAGCGTACCGAGTTAACCCGGGCCTGAAGGGACCGAGGTGCCATGCTGGTGCCAACAGGCATATGTCGACCGAGATAAAGGATCCGAGACAGCATAACCGACATATGTATGTCGGTAACTTGTATATTTTATTATGTGCAGGAAGGCTATTTGAGGAGGGAGAATCCAGCATATCCGTGCCGGGTTAGCCTTGTGTCGGACGGAAGTCAATGCTCCAGTCACATCCCGTCTGGCACGGGAGCGTGGCGTGCGGTACGGCGCATGTCTGAGGTGACTGAGCTTACCTCTGCTGACCAAGGAGCAGGAGAAGGGCACCGCTGACCTCGGGCGTACTTTGGAGCAGAGACATGGGACAGGACATGGGCAAGCCACGTCCTGTCCACTATGCAGAGACAATCATGACGTGCAGGCGTGCGCGTCTGCAGTGCCGGTACGGAGAAGTGACCGTTGCAAATGGAGGGGTATTCCGGTAACTCGGTTTAGCCTATATATGCCCTCACCCCCTCCTGCGTGGGAGAGGATGCCCTGAGACAACTTTCCACCCGTAGCTTCTTCTTCTTCCCTGTGTTCATCCCCATTGCTGGGATCATACAGCTCAAGGAGCAAGCTTGTATTTGTGATACCTCGGTATAGAGAGAGACAGGCAGGAGTAGGGGTTTTACCTCCTCACGAGGGCCCTGAACCTGGGTAGATCTTGGTGTGCTTGCGTGTTCTTCGTGTACGCTTCTTAGCGTGCTAGCCCTCTCCCGGATCATCCAGCGTCCATCGGCCCACACTTTAGCCATCCTATGGCATCTGCCGTGATACCACCACGACAGTTGGCGCCCACCGTGGGGCAGGCAGTGGCGCTGGCTGGTGTGACATTCTGGACGGGCTCCATCATCGACTCCGGCGAGCGCATCGTTTGCGGGCTCGTCTGCAAGCTCGGCGCACTGAACTTCATCAGCGACAACGCTGGATGTTTCGGCAGCAGGCCGTTCCCGACGAACGGCTGCCTCATCAGCTTCGGCACCTTCGTGACCTACGTCGCCACCGAGGTTGTCTGCAAGTTCCCCGAGCAGGTGCTTGTGGCAGAAGATCCCCCTGCTGTCTGTGCGGCTCGCGGCCGGCGTAGCGCTCGCCCCGGAAGCTGCGCAGAGGTCATGATGACCGGCACTGCGGCTGATGTTGGGGATATACCTACTAGGGGTATCACCAGCATGGATCAATCCGGCTAGTCCAGGGTGGCCCGCAGTGGTGGTGAAGGCTTTGCCTACCGGGCGGCCCAGATAGCTGACGACCAAGGAAGGCGGATGCCGGCAAGGAGGAGGCCCAAGACTGAAGCCCATGAAGCCACCAAGACCAAGATGGAAGGCGGCATACTTGCCGGCTAGGTTTAGGACTCCGTATACTTGCTGGATACGTAATCACCTTGTAACCCTAGGTCCAGCCGCCTATATAAGCTGGACCTCGGGACGCCTTTAGGGCAACCAATCCATCTCTCATACATCCAACTCATTGTAACCTGTTCACGGCGATATTGCCTTATAGTGAATTATAGCAGCACGTAGGGCACCGCCACCGCCGTGGTGCCTGAAGCTGGGTAAACCGCCGTGTACAATCCCGACCTTGACGACGTCCACCTTCTTGCCCTACGTTCACCCTCGGCTAGCAGGACCCCGTCTCCTATCCAAGATGCCGATACGACGACAGTTGGCGCCCACCGTGGGGCCTAAGGCGTCAGGCGTCACGTTCCAGGCGGGAACTCTTGGCGGCATCGGCGAAACAATCGCCGTCGGCCGCGCTGTTCGCTACGGCGACAACCACTACATCAGCTGCGACGAGTCCTACATCCCCGCAGACGACTACATTGTCGGATGCGGAGTTGTGCCGTTTGGCGGCGTCGATGTGTTCATCGGCTACACTTCTGAGGCGTATGGGTTGCCGCGAATTTATTCGCCATCCCACCCGCCCTACAATCAAGACGGATCTGAGTTTGCCTCCTCTGAGGAGTCCGCAGATTCAGATCTACACTTTGTCGGCATGACGGGACTGGGATCAGACTCCCAGCCCAACAGTCAAGATCCCGAATCTATTCTTCCTGCGCTCCAGGATGATGCGATGTCGGATGCCGGATCCAGATCTACCGTTCACGTCAACGTAGATTCTGATTCCGAAGAAGATTCTGCCAGCATGTTCGAGCAACGGGTCAAGCAGTGTTTTGTTACACCTGATCCTCCGCCATCTGAGGCGGCTACGGGCTCTTCCGTCAACATGCAGCAGGTTTTTGTGGCGGATGTCACCGGTGCAGCCTCAGAGAAGGCGGCAACTGACGCCGCCAACCTGGGGACCCCGGCAACCGATCCACAGTTTCCAGAGCCTCCTGGGGCTCCAAAGAAGAAAATTCTGGAGAAGGGCGAGCCCAGCAAGATAGGAAGCATGGCGGCTCTGGCGGAAGTTCTTCACACGCCGGTAAACGACAAAACCAATCCGGCTGATTTGGAGAAACTTCGGAACACCTTGGTGGAGCAAACTGAGTACCTCAAAAGCAAGCAAGCAGAGGTCCAGAGCCTCCTCGACGAAGCCAAGGAGGAAAACGCCAAGATAACCGCCAAGTGCGACCCCAAGCGCAATCTTTTCACCACCACCCCATTGCCCAAGCCGGCAGGACAAGTGGCGGAGAAGAAGGTAGGAAAGGCAGGGATCATGACACCTTCAAATCCCCTGCCCAAAAGCTTGGTTTCGAGTGGGCTACAGCGCCGCAGCGTAAGGACAAGAACGGGGACGTCATCCTCGCAACCCTGTCCTCAACACTGCAGCCGCCTTGGACATCCTCAACAATGATGACTATGACAAGGACGAGAAGATCTACTACGCATCGATCCTTGCTCACAAAGCTCTAGAGCAGCAGGCCCGTGCTGATTCTCGCGCCGACATGGCGGACGCAAGGGGAGGAAAGTTGGAATCAAAATCCAACGCTTGCAAAGCTGCGGCCGGTGGCAACCCAGAAGATCCGTCCGGCTCCAGTAGCCACGGAAAAGGGAAGGACAAGGAGAAAGACCCACGCAAATCACCACCTCCCAAAGGCAGCGTGACGAGGCATCCAGGACCGGCAACAGGCGCAAGGCCTCACCTCCACCGCCTAGGCGGGATGAAGGCGGAAGCAGGGGCAGCAAGCAGCCGCCAAGGAGTGGCGGCAACCGCGACGATGCCCCGCCGCCAAGAAGAAGCAGGGACCGCACACAGTCCCCACCACCAGTGCCCAGGCACGAAGGCGGAAGCCGGGGACACAACAATGAGCCTAGGCACAGCCGGGCAGCGCAGGACGAGCCCATGCTGATAGATCTGGCAAACAGCTCAGTCCGCAAGACGCGAGACATCGTCTCAATGACATCAAGGCTGGAAAGCAAGATGCCTATCTAGGACCTGAGTGCTTTGGCCCAGCCATCCGCAACGTTCAAGTACCCAGAGACATGACATCAGTGTCAAAAACTCATCAAAGGTACAATGGAGCGGACAAGCCAAACTCATGGTTGTCGGACTACGCGCTGGCAGTTGAATTGCCGGAGGCAATGGCCTCGTCGCTGCACGCTTCCTTCCCCTCATGCTGGAGGGGACAGCCCGAAGCTGGATCGAAAACTTGCCGGAGAAAAGCATTCATAGCTGGCATGACATGGAAAAGGTGTTCACGCAGCACTTCCAAGGCACGTACAAGCGACCCAATACATACACAGATTTGGTTCGTTGCGTGCAAAAGCCAGATGAAACAGCTACAAGCTTCTTGGCAAGGTGGATTCAAACAAAGGCAAGCTGCGAGAACGTAGACGACAATCAAGCAATCCATGCCTTCACCACGGCCTCCTGAAGGGCTCAAGTCTCAGACATAAGCTCGTACGCATGCAAGTCAAGGATCTCGGAGTCATGCTCGAAGTAGCAGCCATGTACGCACAGGCGGATGATGATGCACGCGATGGAGATGGCGCACATGATATGGCGCCAAACAGGCGAGCAAGTCACAAACGCAAGGCTCCCCAGGATGACAAAGCCGGACCATCAAACGAGGTCGCCGCCGCCTTCGAAGGCAAAGGCGGCAACCGCAAGTGGAAAGGAAAGGGTAAAGATGGCGGCTCCAGCAAGCAGCGCCTGACATACGATCAGGCGAAAGCCTTGCCCTGCCCAATCCACGCGTCCTTAGGCAAAGTCAACCACACATTAGGGGAATGCCGGTTCATGGAGGACTTCAAGAAGGACCCCGAGGTTGGCTGGAAATCAAAAAAGAGCAAAAAGGCTGAGAAGACAAAGAAGGAAGACGATGATGGGGCAGTGTCCATGTCCGAGGATGAGGAACCCAAGCTGATGCGCAAAGAAAGGAAATATCCCAAGGTACATGGCCAATTGGTGTGCTTCCTGGGCACTCCTTCGGCAAAAGAAGAAAAGGCGGAGATGCGCGAGCTAAACGCCACAGTACCAGACGTTCCCCAGTATCTAGACTGGTCAGAGGAGCCAATAACTTGGGATAGAGATGATCATCCAGATCACGTTCCTCACCCCGGCAAATACGCCCTTGTCGTCGACCCAATTGTCGATAACTTCAGGCTCACCAAGGTGTTGATGGATGGCGGCAGCAGCCTCAACATCATCTACGCGGACACTCTGAAGCGCATGAACTTGTCGGAAAGCCAGCTTGACTATAGCAAGTCAAGTTTCATGGCATTGTTCCGGGAAAGCAAGCCAAGTCAATGGGAAGCATCAGATTGGAGGTTACTTTTGGGCCTGAGACAAACTACCGCTCGGAGTATCTCAGGTTCGAAGTAGTCCCCTTCAAAAGTGCCTACCACGCCATTTTTGGACGGCCAGCTTTCGCCAAATTCATGGCTCGCCCGTGTTACATATACAGCAAGCTGAAGATGCCGGGACCCAATGGTACAATTACCATCAGTGGCAACTTCAAGAAAGCAAAGGAGTGTGAGCGTGGCAACGCCGCCTTCGCTGAGGCAGTCCTCCACGCAGAGGAGTTAGCCATGTTGAAGAAAGAGCTCGATACGTCACAGTTGCCGGAGCATGTAAAGACCGCTGAGCAAAAGAACACTTTCAAGGCGTCCGAAGACACAAAGAAGGCGGATCTGGTCCCAGGTGACAGCTCCAAGCAAGTCACCATAGGGGCTGGCTTGGACGACAAATAGGAAAGCGCGCTCGTCAGGTTCCTCCGTGAGAATCAGGACATCTTTGCATGGTCATCAGCGACATGCCAGGTGTCCCGAGGGAACTTGCCGAGCACTCTCTTAACGTCTACGAAGGAGCCAAACCAGTGAAGCAAGGAATAAGACGCTACGGTGAGAAGAAGCGGACAGCAATAGGGAAGGAGATCATCAAGTTGCAAGAAGCCAAGTTCATTAGGGAGGTAGTACACACTGATTGGTTGGCAAATCCTGTAATGGTTCCAAAACCTAATAAGGAAATGAGAATGTGCATTGATTATACCGGTTTGAACAAGTGCTGTCCTAAGGACCACTTTGCTTTGCCTCGTATAGATCAGGTCATAGACTCCACAGCCGGCTCCGAGCTGCTGTGCTTTTTGGATGCGTACTCCGGGTACCACCAAATCAAAATGCGAGAATCCGACCAAATCAAAACAGCGTTCACTACGCCCTATGGGACCTTCTGCTACATCACGATGCCCTTCGGTCTAAAAAATGCCGGCGCAACGTATCAGCGGTGTATGCAAAGATGCCTTCACGAGCAAATTGGCCGCAATGTTCACGTCTATGTTGACGACATTGCCGTCATGTCAAGAAAGAAGGCAGATTTGCTTGACGATTTGAGAGAAACCTTTGATAGCCTCCGGGTATATAGGATGAAACTCAACCCGAAAAAATGCGTCTTCGGGGTTCCTGCCGGCAAATTGCTTGGCTTTATCGTTTCCGAACGAGGGATAGAAGTGAATCCAGAAAAAATCAAAGCGATCCTCAACATATCCAGGCCCAAGGACCTGAAGGACGTGCAGCGACTTGCCGGCTCGGCGGCTGCCGTCAGTCGTTTCATTAGCCGTCTTGGTGAGAAGGCACTGCCTCTCTACCGGCTTCTGAAGAAATCCGACAACTTCGAGTGGACAGACGAAGCAGACGCCGCCTTGCAGCAACTCAAGGACGCGTTAACGTCTGCTCCAATTTTGGCAGCTCCTCGTTCGCAGGAACCAATGCTGCTCTATATTGCCGCAACTAACTTGGTTGTTAGCGTGGTACTGGTTGTGGAACGCAAGACGGAAATTTCAGACTTGCCGGAACAACGTCCGGTTTACTTCATCAGTGAAGTATTTTCCGCCTCAAAACAGCGTTATCCGCATTACCAGAAGCTGGTCTACGGTGTTTTTACGCCGCCAGGAAGTTAAGGCACTATTTCCAGGAACATTCAATAACGTGGTGAGCAAGGCACCTCTGGGGGATATCATCAATAATACAGATGCAACAGGCCGCGTTGCCAAATGGGGCATTGAACTTGCCGCCTTCGACATCTGTATAAGCCCAGAACGGCCATTAAGTCTCAAGCCTTAGCAGATTTGTAGCTGATTGGACGGAGGCCATGGACGAAGTACCTCTCCCTGAAGATGCATACTGGATCATGCACTTTGATGGATCAAAAATGCTTCAGGGCTCGGGGGCTGGCATTGTTTTAAGAAACCCTCAAGGAGACAAGCTTAGTTATGTGTTACAAATTCACTTCAAGGCAACTAATAATGTTGCTGAATACGAAGCTCTCCTTCATGGTTTACACATTGCCAAGGAACTTGGCGTCCAGCGTGTCCTCTGCTACGGAGATTCAGATTTGGTGGCGCAACAGATACGTGGTACTTGGGACACAAAGAGCGAAACAATGGCGGCATATCGAGCTACCGTTGACGAATTCGCCAAGTGTTTTCTAGGCTACGAGGTCCGCCACATCCCAAGAGCTCAAAATGAGGCGGCAGATACACTTGCCAGAATGGGTCTGAACGCAAAAAGGTACCAAAAGATGTTTTCCTGGAACACCTACACAAGCCGTCAATTAAAGGAGCAGACCTCCTTGACCCAGAATCGGCAGAACCAGTTGATAGTGCTAGCTATGCCGTCTACTTGGTAAAGCCGGATTGGACGACGCCATATTTGGACTTCCTGATCAATCAGGAGTTACCGGATGATGAGGTTTTGAAAAGGCAAATAATAAGAAGAGCCAAGGCATTTACAATAATCAAAGGCGAATTGTACAAGCGTAGCACCACTGGTGTTTACCAACGCTGCATTTCGCCCGAAGAAGGCAGAGAACTGTTGGATGAGATACATGCCGGCGTATGTGGACATCATGCTTCCTCACGCGCCCTTGTTTCAAAAGCCTTCCGACAAGGTTTCTATTGGTTGACAGCCAAGCAAGATGCAGAAGACATTGTTAAAAGATGCAGGGGCTGCCAACTTTATGCCAGACAATCACACATGCCGGCTCAAGAGCTTAAAACAATACCCATCACATGGCCTTTCGCAGTCTGGGGCTTGGACATGGTTGGTCCGTTTAAAACGGCGCCTGGTGGCTACACACATTTACTTGTGGCTGTAGACAAGTTCACCAAATGGGTTGAAGCTAAGCCTATCAAAAAGCTAGACGGCGCCACAGCCGCAAACTTTCTGTGGGGAATAATCTCTCGGTTCGGGGTGCCTCATAGCATTATCACCGACAATGGCACTAACTTGTCGCAAGGCGAAGTCGAGGAATACTGTTATAAGCATGGTATCCGCCTAGATCTAGCCTCAGTAGCGCATCCGCAGGCAAACGGTCAAGTAGAGCGTACAAATGGTTTAGTCTACAAGGAATCAAACCACGTCTCGAAGTACCATTGCACAGAGCGGCTGGGGCTTGGGTGGATGAATTGCAGTCTGTCCTTTGGAGTTTACGCACAACTCCAAACAGATCAACCAAGTTTACTCCTTTCTTCTTAGTCTATGGCGCAGAAGCAGTGTTGCCAACCGACATGATGTACGATTCTCCCAGAATTCAAGCCTACGTCCAGGAGACGCAGAAGATGCAAGACAGGATGGCCTTGACCTACTTGATGAAGAACGAGATGTTGCCCTTGCGCGATCCGCCATCTATCAGCAAAGTTTGAGGCGTTATCACAGCAGAAGGGTGAGGCAACGAAGTTTTAGAGTTGGTGACCTGGTTCTCCGCCTAATCCAAGATAGAAAGGGCTTGCATAAGTTATCCCCGCCTTGGGAAGGACCTTTTGTGGTCAGTAAGGTGTTGCTCAATGGTTCTTATTACTTGGTCGATGCACGAGACGGATACAAGAAGAAGCGAGGTCGCAAGCGCAAAAGGAAGGTTGACGACAAGTACGAAGAAACCAAGCGACCTGGAACATTGAGCAGCTACGTCCTTTTTACACTTAGCAATTTCCACATTGTAATAAGTACTATATGATTATGAAATAAAAGTCTGTGGTTTGCTCATTCAGTTTTGGGATCATGCCATCTTTTGTCTTTTCTCGCAATCATATATCTGTTGTCATAAAAGTTACCAAACAAAATAAGTTTTGCTCCGTGCTAAGGTCCAAACTTTTTGACATTTGCCGTCTGCCGGCTAAAAACGCAAACAATCTTTGCACCGCCTAATATGCTTATCTGTCTGTTTGTGTGTGGGTCGCCTAGTAGTATGTCGTTGGCACCAACATGCTGGCTTTGGTCTCTGAGTCTAAATTAGTTGGTATTGCACCTGGTTGGCTCAGCTAAAGTAACTAAGATGAGGTTCCGCCAACATATGAAAAAGCTAAACATGCAGGCGAGATACATATTAAGGCGGGCCACTTAAGTAAGCCTACCGCCAAGTGTAGCATAAAAGTTGGCCCATAAATATTTACAACCCAAAATAAAGTTTTATGCGTTAACAGATTAACGCAGTGTTTTGTGCTGCCTTTGCAGGAGGAGTCTAAGGGATTGCCGCCTTGGTAGAGCTGGTGGAGAGATCCTGGGGGCTGACGCCGGCATTCTTGGGGCTGGCTCCGCCATCCTTGGGGCTGCGCTTGTCGGCTCCGGCTTCGCCTTCTTCGCCTCGGGAAGCTTCAGGATCCGCCAAGGAGGGATCGGCTACGGCAACATGCGGGTCCGGGTGTTCCTTGTAGAACTTGCGGATGTCAACCATGTTGGCAACCCGGGTCGCATAGCCGCGAACAGACCGCAGCACGTCCTGCATCACGATGGCTTGGTTGTTTTCGTCTTCGGTGGGGAAGTACTCGGTGACTTGATGAATATCAGCCTCCGGGTACCACGCCGCCGTCATTGCCAATGCCAACTTGGCGCCGCCTCGTGCTGCTGAGCGTAGCGTGTGTCGTGTTCGCTGCCGCCTTCTCCAGCAGGTCCGGCAGAGCATCGAAGATGACGGGATCGCCGTCTTCCCCAGGGTAGAACTTGGCGGCAAATGCTTTGCCTGCGCCGACAATCTGGTTGACGATTTCGCCAACTTTCAAGATTCGGGCAAGGCGCGGCGTTGTAGCCAGGTCATCTCCCAAGCTAGCCGGCACTGCACAAACACAAAGTTACACACTGCAGCTTCAAGTTTCAAGAAAGCAAGGTGACAAAGATGAAGGATTGGAGACATACCCAAGACATGGTCGTGGATGGCGTTGACCTCATCCAGATGGTTCTCAAGCGTTTCTTGAGCTAGCTGGACCGCCTTTGACAGTTGGTCCTGCTGCTCCTTGGCGTTCTTGTTCACCTGGTCAAGGTTGTTGCTCATGGCCTCAAGTTGTCCAGTCAACTTGCTAACTTCGGCAGCATGGGCCAACGCACGCTCATCCAGCTCCTTGGCGTGATCCGCCTTCAGTTTGGTCACCAGCCCGGCAAGATCTGCAGCTTCGTTCATCAAAGCTTGCATGTCAGTGGAGTTCTTGAGAATATCTTGCGCAGTGTTTAGTAATTCTACAAATAAAAAGAAAAGACGACTAAAATACTTGTCGGAAAAGAAAAAGAAGTCGGACGAAAAGAAGGCAAAGAAAGCTTTGTCACCTTCATCCTTCTTGCGAGCTTCTTCCAAGCTCGCAATTTGGGCGTTCTTCAACTCCACGTCCTGCTGCAGTTCCTGGCATTCCTTGTTTTCTCTCTCTTGAGCACGAAATAGCTCAAGATTGGAAGCAAGAACGGCCTGCATGCACGAAAACAACATTATGGTTAGCACTATTTAGTCAACGAGACCACTTTGCCGGCAAAATTTTTAGCCGCCAAAGTGCTCGGGGGCTGGGACCATAGGCTATTTTACCTCAAGTTGTCCGTGCAGGGTCGTGGAGTTCGTCCATGTGCGCGTACCAGTTGCGGGTACCGTCACGCATGGTCTTCAGTGTTTGCCGGGGGTCTTGCAACCCTTTGCCAGATTGGGAGCCAGGATGGGAGGATCCGCCTTGTTCGGCCGCCATCTGGTCATCCATCTCCTGCTTCATGGCAATAAATCGAGCGGCATCACTAGCCGAAGCTTCAGCCGTCTTGGAAAAAGTGATGCCGGCAACTGATTTCTTGCCCGCCATCTTCTCCGTAGCCGCCTCTGCGGTACCAGCAGCTGTGTACGTTCCCTGGCATACAACCACGGGAACGCCAACTGTGGGCGTTGTCGGCGCAGCAGCTGGAGAGCGTGGTGGCTTGCCCCTGCCGGCAGCAATCTTCAAGTTGGAGCGGAGCTTGGGCATGGCAGGCTTGCCCTGTAAGCAGAAACATGCAAGTTTGTCAGCACAAACATATCAAAATAGCTAAGTCAGGGAAAGCCAAAGTTTGCTTACCGCTTGAAGGGACATTCCCCACGGTCTCATCCTCTGCATCGACAGAGGTGGCCGCCTTCTTCCTCTTCTCCAAATCCTTGGTGGAGGAGCTCAGCTTGCGCTTCTTCGATTTGCTGGCACCGTATCGTACCAGTTTGGAGCCAACTCTTCCTCCCCAAGGTTTGCAGCTGAAAAGGAAACAAGACAATATTAATCCAGTACCTAGTGGGCAAGGATGTTAGTGAAATAACAAAGTAGCTTTGACTTACCGCTGGGGCTGGGTTGTCATGGGTGAACATGGCGACGCCTTCAGCCGCCTTCACCGACAGAGGCTTGATAAGCTCTCTAAGCCGGTATTCCAAGGCATCCTGATCAAGGGTGCTGTTGCCGGCGTCATCCGCCTTGTACTCGCACATCTTCAGTGGGCGATGGCGGAGTGGCATTATCTTCCTCGACACCCAGCAGATGACGGTGTCAACTCCGTCAAGTCGTGGAGCCAACATCGTCTTCGTCAAGAACTCGATCCGCCTAACGGCAATTCGAAGTTCCGCCGACAAGCTGCTGAGCGGCACCTTTGCCGTCCAACAGCCTTGTGGGTTGGCGGACCGTTGACGAAGGCCGGCATCCCTTGTGTGCTGCCAGGTGTCGGGATGTCCTTGCAGTAGAAGAAAGTGCTGGTCCAGTGCTTCACCGACTCGATGTATGGTATTTTGGGTACCAGTCGGGTTGGCGGCAGTTGAACGTGACACTACCGCAGGTTGCTAGGTGGCCGCCTGGTATGGTTTGCCGGCGGCACAGGAAGCAGTACTTGAAAGCTCTATGGACGCAGCTATGCCTAAGTACCCTTCGCACAAAGCCTGGAAGCCGGCTAGCACTAGAATACTATTGGGCGCTATGTTGTGTGGCTGCAGCCCATAAAAACTAAGCACCGCCAAGAAGAAGGCGGAAAGCGGCAGAGACATACCGCGAAGGCTGTGCGACGCCAACATGACGCGCTCGCCGTCTTGGGGGTCAGGCACCGCCTCGTCGCCTGGAACCTCCAGGAGCATTCCGTCTTTGGCGGAATGTATCCGCCTTCCTCCAGCTCCTTCAGGTATGCTGACGTCATAACTGACGGCAGCCAGTACCTGGAACCCAGGTCTCCAGCCTCTTCCTCGGCGTCGTCATCATCGTCGGCGGCAGATTCCGCCGCAGCCTCAGAGCTGGTCGCCGCGAGGGATGGGAGGGGAAAGGTTGGAGCGGCGGTTGCAGGCGCCGCCGGAGCTGGGGAAGAAGTAGAAACCCCGCCCGTGGCCACGGTGGCCACGGGAGAGGTCATCGATGCGCCTACGGGCACCGCCGCCGCCGCTGGGACAGATCCAGATCCGGCGGGGGTCGCAGAAGCCGCAGCCAGTGCCGCCGTCGCCGCCGCATCCTGCTGAGTGCTCGCCATTTGGGGAGAGGCCGCTCGTGCTCGCCGGAGTTGAGTACGGGAGGAGATGAGCTCGGGAAGGTGAGGAGGCCACGGTGGGTGCGAATGAAGAAGAAGTGCATCGATGTGCCCTTTGGGGTATTTATCCCCACGCGCCAAGATCCGTGCCCGAGATTGGGGGGACGCGAGATTTCCGCCACGTGCCCACGATTTGCACGTCGTGGCAACGGTGTCTGCGGCCCTCGTCCGATTTCTGTGCGTAGTGGAGAAACCATCATGACGCATGCCCAAGTCCAAACTGTCGTGGACTGCATGGCGTCATCCGTCAACATTTGACAGGTCCAGTCAATTGACAAGACTGGTGCCAGGAAGATTCCTGACAATGGTCAGGCCGTCTTTCCCATGATGGCGGCAAATTGTCCGACTACTTTAGGCGGACCGCCGCTTACTTTCAACTTTGGAATGCTTCAAGCTCTTCAGACGCTTACAAGACAAGGCGGACGTTGCCGACAAAAGAAGACGGCGCCTGAAGAACTCGAACCCTCCCAGGGGCTAATGTTGGGGATATACCTACTAGGGGTATCACCAGCATGGATCAATCCGGCTAGTCCAGGGTGGCCCGCAGTGGTGGTGAAGGCTTTGCCTACCGGGCGGCCCAGATAGCTGACGACCAAGGAAGGCGGATGCCGGCAAGGAGGAGGCCCAAGACTGAAGCCCATGAAGCCACCAAGACCAAGATGGAAGGCGGCATACTTGCCGGCTAGGTTTAGGACTCCGTATACTTGCTGGATACGTAATCACCTTGTAACCCTAGGTCCAGCCGCCTATATAAGCTGGACCTCGGGACGCCTTTAGGGCAACCATATTCTCTCATACATCCAACTCATTGTAACCTGTTCACGGCGATATTGCCTTATAGTGAGTTATAGCAGCACGTAGGGCACCGCCACCGCCGTGGTGCCTGAAGCTGGGTAAACCGCCGTGTACAATCCCGACCTTGACGACGTCCACCTTCTTGCCCTACGTTCACCCTCGGCTAGCAGGACCCCGTCTCCTATCTAAGATGCCGATACGACGACAGCTGATGCCGGTAAAGGAGAACCCGGCAAAGCAGATGCCGGTAATCCTGCCCCCAGGGTCACCAGATCGGCGAAAGTGCCGCTGGAGAGGAGGGAGAACCTCCCCGGTCAGGCCGGTACATCCCATGTGCCGGTTAAGCCGGCTCACCTCGAGGAGATAATCGAGAAGCTGGCTGTGCCGGTAGCTGCCGGTACAGATGCTGCCCAATCAGAGGCAGAGTTGGAGGCATGGCGTCAGAGTTTGCTTCAGGAGGCTCTGGAGATGGCCGAGGTGAGGAGAGAGTTCGGGATAACTGTCCGTGAGTATAACCAGGCACATGGTTTTACCCCGGTAGCTGCTCGCCCTAGTCGACTAGAGGATGTGCGCAAGAGGGGTAAAAACCTCAATGCCGAGATTGCTAGAGATGGTAGATCTAGCTCCAGCAAAACTCCTAGTACCTCATCGGTCGAAAAACCGAAGTATAGTTCCCCTGCTAAGACTCTTAGAGCTGCTGAGGCAGCAAGAGCCGAGTTGTCTGGCTTATCCAGAGAAGCTCTCCGCAGGCAGCAAGACCGAGTTAATGAGTTGCTAGCTGTGGCTACCCGGCAGAATTAGGCCTATCGCAAGGCCAACACAGTTGCAGGGGGGTCCGATGTTGTTCACTCGGCTAGGGGAGCCAGTGGATCTAAGGGGCAAGCTTCATCATCACATGTCGGTGGAGATCGTGACCGGAGTGTAAACTCCGGTAAGAGCAAACAGATACAGGTGTATGATCCGGCGTGTGCCGGAAAACAGGTAGTTGGGCGAGGTAGTGCCGGCCAGGGTAGAAGCAATCCCGGTCTGGGCGGTCCTGGTGCCGGGGTAGTTAACTCGGCTGGCCGAGGTTATCCACCTCGGTATCCGACACAAAATCTCGCCCAGCAGCAGCAAAATGTTGGGCATGGCCAGCAGCCACAAGTTGTTGAACAGGTGGCTAACCGTTATGATGATGGTTACTCGGCTATGGAGAAAGCCGGGTATCCGAGATATGAAGGTGCATTGGGATCTCGGTTGGGACCTCGCCAGTTGTCACCAAATGATGCACGCTACAAACTGGACATGATTTACATGTCCGAGATGCTGGAAGAGCAAGGTCCACCTGGCCCGACATGTTTTGGACCTCGGATCATGAGGGAGCCACCGGTGCGGCACTTTCAGTTGAACCGAGGTGCAAAAACATATGATGGCAGCACTAAGCCGGAGGACTGGCTGACAGATTATGTGTCGGCAGTACATATTGCGGGAGGAAACCGCCGATGGGCGGTGAGGTATATCCCGCAGACGTTGGAAGGGCCAACCCGGATTTGGCTGAACAACCTGCGAGAGGGCAGCTTTAATTGCTGGCTGGACTTTGAGGAAGCATTTGTTAGTAACTTCTCCAGCACGTACAAGAGACCGAATCGTCCTCAGCAGCTTGCGATGTGCAAGCAGAGGGATAATGAAACTGACCGGGATTACTTAACCCGGTGGAGTACTATTCGCAATTCCTGTGAAGGAGTTGTAGAGGCACAGGCCATATCTTGGTTTGCCCAAGGATGCCGACACGGCTCCATGCTCTGGCAGAAGTTGCAGAGGGAAATGCCGGCCACTCTGGCCGAGACAATCCGGATTGCGGATAGCTATGCACTGGGTGATCCGATGCAACCTTTGCTGAACTCGGGAGAGCCGAGTAGAAGATATCCGGTGAATAACAGACCCGGGCCAGTCAGGCAGAACGATCGCCAGGACTTCGGTAACAAGAGGAGAGAACCGGATTACCGGTATGGCTCGAACCAGGTTGCAGCTGTAAACCAAGACCAGCCAGATGCCGGTATTAGCCAGCGTCCGAAGTTCAATGGCCCAGCATGGGGCCAGAATCAAGAGGGGAAGAGGCCATGGGGTGACCAGAAGCCATCCTTAACTTATGAGGCTATGTTGGATGGGCCCTGCAGTTTCCACACCCAAGACATCCGCAGGCCTGCAAACCATACAACCCGGCAGTGCAGCTGGTATCAGCGCACAAGGGGAGAAGGAGCCAGAGCCGGAGGAAATCAAGTGGGGGCACCTCAGAGAATTCCGCCGAGGCAAAACTTGCCGCTTACCGGAGCAAATGCTATCCCGGTGATTCCGCCAGTTCCTAGGCAAGCAGATCCGAAACCTGTGAATCAGGTGAATGTCGGAGGGAACAATAACAACACTGGTCCAGCAGGCAGGGAGAGTATCCCCAGGGAGATTACAGAGAAGCTCATCAGAGCTATGTGATATTTGTGACCGAGCCAACTGACAAAAAGAGCTTGCATCGGCGTGCACTGGAGGTGAACGCAGTTATGCCGGCTGTGCCGAAGTATTTGCACTGGTCCGAGCAAGAAATCACTTGGAGCAGAAGGGATCATCCCCGAGTTATGCCAACTCTGGGAGGTTATGCATTGGTAGTGGATCCGACATTCTTTGGACCCACACTCAATATTCGGTTCACCCGAGTTCTCATTGATAATGGAGTGCTATCAATATCATGTACCGAGACACCATGGTGAAGATGGGTATCTCGGCAAACATGCTGCAACCGAGTAGCACGACCTTCCATGGCATAGTGCCGGGTGTTTCATGTGCACCTATGGGCAAAATTTGGGTTGATGTGTTATTCGGCACCAAGGACAACTGCCGAACTGAGAGTATCCAGTTTGAGGTAGTGGACCTCGAAAGTCCATACCATGCTTTACTCGGTAGGCCTGCATTGTCCAAGTTCATGATATCCACCCATGTGGGTTACCTCAAGATGAAAATGCCGGGTCCTAATGGCATCATCACTATCTCGGGTGATTATAAGCGTGCACTGGAGTGTGCCTCAGCTGGATCGTGCTTAGCCGAGTCACTGATTATCGCTGTAGAGAAGAAGAAGATCCATGAAGTGGTGGCATTGGCTCAGTCCGCACAACTCGGCATGCCGGTATGACTAACCCAGAGCATAATGCAACTTTCGAGGTGGCCAAAGAGACCAAGAAGATCAATGTTGACCCGGCATGTCCGGACGACAACGTCATCATTGGTACCGGGTTAAGTGAGAAATAGGAAGGCGAGCTCAGTCACATCCTCCGTGAGAACCGGGATATCTTTGGATGGTCAAATCAGGACCTGCCAGGTGTTCCGAGGGAGTTGGCTGAGCACTCTTTGTTCGTCAGACCGGATATGAAACCGGTGAAGCAACCTATGCGGCGTCTCTCGGATGAGAGGAGAAAAGTGATAGGTGATGAACTGGCCAGGTTATTGCCATCTGGTTTCATCATGGAAGTGCTACACCCGGACTGGTTGTCTAACCCGGTCCTGGTAGAAAAGAAAAAAGATGACCCGAACGTGGCCATTGTGTGGCGTATGTGTATTGATTACACAAACTTGAACAAGGCATGCCCTAAGGATCCAGTCCCGCTGCCTCGGATTGATCAAGTGATCGATTCCACAGCCGGGTATGAGTTGTTATCCTTTGTAGATGCTTATTCTGGTTTTCACCAGATACCACTGAACCCTGTTGATCAAATGAAAACTGCTTTTATCACCCCGTATGGGGCTTATTGCTATCGTGTCATGACCTTTGGTTTGAGAAATGCTGGTGCCACTTACCAGAGATGTATGCAAAAATGCATGATCAAATAGGAAAAAATGTGCAGGTGTATGTCGATGACATTGTCATCAAGTCTAAGGAGAAATCCACTCTGATTGATGATCTCCGAGAAACATTTGAGAATCTGAGGAAATTCTGGATAAAACTTAACCCGGACAAATGTACCTTCGGTGTGCTGGCAGGCAAATTACTCGGTTTCCTCGTGTCAAGCCGAGGTATCGAGGTGAACCCGACAAAAATCCGTGCTATTGAAAGCATGAGGTTACCGACATGCCTCAAAGACGTGCAGAAATTCACTGGATGTTTGGCATCTTTAAGTCGGTTTGTTAGCAGGTTGGGAGAAAAGGCATTGCCTTTGTATCAACTCATGAAGAAAACAACCCACTTCGTGTGGACCCCGCAAGCAAATGCGGCGTTCACCGAGTTGAAAAAGATGTTGGCAATTGCGCCGATACTGGCCTCACCATTACCCAAAGAGCCGATGTTGCTCTACATTGCAGCCACAAACCGGGTTGTGAGTGTCGTATTGGTAGTGGAGAGAGAAGAAGATGGCAAAACTGTGCAGAGGCCAATGTATTACCTAGGCGAGGTGATCTCGTTATCCAAGCAGAACTATCCGCACTACCAGAAAATGACATATGGTGTCTATCTGGCTGCTAAGAAGTTGAAACATTACTTCCAAGAGCATTCAATCACTGTGGTGTGTGAGGCTCCTATCTCGGAGATCATTGGGTGTAAAGATGCAACTGGCCGAGTAGCCAAGTGGGCTATCGAGGTGCCCCTTACACTCCTCACTATGAAAGAAGAGATGCCATTAAATCTCAGGCACTGCCGGATTTCCTGGTAGATTGGGCTGAAATGCAATATGAGCCACCATTACCTGACCCCAATTACTGGAGAATGCACTTTGATGGTTCAAGGACAAAAATTGGTTTAGGTGCCGGGGTAGTCCTTACCTCGCCTAAGCGAGATCAACTGAGATATGTACTGCAGATTCATTTTGCGGCATCTAACAATGTGGCTGAGTATGAGGCACTTGTTCATGGGCTAAATGTGGCCAAAGAAATTGGTATTCGCCGGATAGAATGTTTCGGAGACTCGGATTTGGTGGTGCAGCAAGTCTCGGGAAATTAGGATGCTTTAGACGCCAACATGGCGTTGTATCGGTTTCATGTCCAGAAGATATCGGGGTTCTTTGAAGGTTGCGAGCTCACGCATATACCTCGGGCTGAAAATGACGCCGCCGATGTACTGTCCAAGCTAGGTTCATCCCGGGATCCAATTCCACCTGGCATAGCCTTGGAGCATCTGAGGAAGCCATCAATCAAACCATCGCCGGAGTCCGAGTTAATTTTTATCCCGGCGAAACCGGAGTCTGGTGCTGTTCCCATGGACGTCAATGTCGGATGCATTTGGGAGAACCCGGGGACTGCTTGGCAGAACCCGGGGACGGGTTACTCTATCTCGGAAGAAGTAATGTCGGTTGATCTCATGGAAGTGGATGATCTGATCTTTCCTGTGCGTCCTGTGCCGGAGTGGGCACAACCAATAATGGCATTTATGACGGACGGAAGTTTGCCAAGTAATGAAGTTGAAGCTAGGCAAGTGCAAAGAAGATCCAAGGCATACACCATCATCACCACGAGTTATACAAGAGAAGTGTGACCGAGGTACTGCAACGCTGTGTCGAGCCGCAGGAAGGGCAAGAGATGCCCTGAAAATTCATCAGGGAGAGTGTGGTCATCATGCTTCATCAAGAGCCTTGGTGGCTAAGGTATTCCGGCATGGGTTTTATTGGCCCAGTGCTTTGAACCAGGCAGAAGATATCGTCAGAAAGTGTGAGGGATGTCAGAGGTTTGCTAAAAAGATCCACCTGCCAGCCTCGGCACTCAAGACAATTCCAATCACTTGGCCCTTTGCAGTTTGGTGCCTGGATATGGTGGGAGAGTTCAGGCCAGCCCGAGGTAACATGACTCATATGCTGGTGATGGTGGACAAGTTCACCAAGTGGATTGAGGTAAAGCCAATCCGGAAGTGTGATGGTCACACAGTTGTGACCTTTTGAAGGACATCATTTTGAGATATGGTTACCCCCATAGTATTATCTCAGATAATGGCACAAACTTTGCTATGGGAGAATTTGCTCGGTTCTGTGCGGATAAGAGAATTCGGTTGGACATAGCCTCGGTGGCACACCCTGAGGCAAACGGGCAAGTGGAAAGAGCAATGCATTGGTGTTAGCCGGTATCAATGCCCGGTTGATTGAACCACTGTTGCGAATTCCGGGATGTTGGATAGAGGAGATACCAGCAGTGCTTAAGGATGGCAATTTTATCCATGGAGCTGGGTATCCATGGATATCCGACCCGGTGGATGAGGGTTTGGAGGGCAGTTTTTGCCCATGGATTTCATGGGGCGGATATCCGCTAACTCATGGGTTGGCACGGACAATATTTTGCTCCACGGATATCCAATGGATACCCAAACTGACATGTGGGGCCCACTTGTCACTGAAGAATGAGGCTCAAATAATCCAAGATTCAAGACAACATTTCTCCTATCTTTTACTATATCTATTGAATGCATGAATTGTTGTGTTGGAAACTTGTAATAAGAAGTATTGGCTATGTTTCGTGAGATTGAGATGAGATTATGTATTTTGTGGTGTGAATTGTTTAAGATTCTACATATTTAAGTACTTTGTGGTTGAAATATTGTTGATTTAGTACTCCGATGCATTACTCGTGGATATCCATGGATATCCGGATATCCGACGGGTTTGGATATGGGGCGACATCCATGCCCATGGATACTTTCGTGGGTGGGGCATAGTGATGCTGATGGATTTGAATTTGGATCTGGTTTTGGTATATCCGCCCGAACCCGCCCCGTTGCCATCCCAGTGCTGTGGGTCTAAGGACCACACCAAATCGATCAACTGGCTATACGCCATTTTTTCCGGTCTATGGAGCAGAAGCGGTCCTGCCAACCGACATGGAATATGACTCGCCGAGAGTGGCGCTGTACACTGAAACCGAGGCAAAAGAAGCTCGGGAAAATGATGTTGATTTGCTCGAGGAAGCACGAGAACTGACCTTATCTCGGTCAGCGATATATCAGCAAAATCTCCGACGCTATCATAGCCGGAAGATCAGCCCTCGGGTATTCCGAGAGGGAGATTTGGTGTTGAGGCTAGTGCAACGCAAAGCAGGCCGACACAAGTTGTCACCTCCATGTGAGGGACCATTCATTGTGAGCAAGGCTCTGCACAATGATTCATACTATCTTAAAATGCGCAAGCACTGAGGAAAAATGTGATGGACAAATCCGGAGAAGAGACCAAAAGACCTGGAATTAATGTAGCTCTACTCCGTCCCTTTTACTCATAAGGGCGCATTGTATGTATCTCGGTTTTCCTTTGAATAAAATGCCAGCACTCCGAAAAGAAACTCGGGGACTGCCTTTGTCCATATGCTTGTGTTTTATCTCGGTTTTTTCTGTGTGGTTCATATGTCCGATGATTTTGAGACCTCGTTTCAAAGTTCAAGTAATGTATGCTATTTTGTTGTGATCTTGTGACTCAACTGACGAACGCCGAAATGGCAGTCAAGAGCAGAGGTTATGGTATATGGTAAACATGAAAGTGGACTCGGGGACTCGGTCCTAAAAAGATCCGACATATGTCGTTTACTAACCGGTTTTTCGCTCCTTTTCCTTGTGTCGGATGACTCTAAACCTTACCTCAAAATTTACAAGTACTGTGTGCTATAATGATTGATTTTTTGACTCGACTGTCAAACGCCTAAATGGTAGACAAGAGCAAAGATTACTAAGTATAGTAAACAAGAAAGTAAACTCGGGACTTGGTGCAAAGTGATCCGGCATTGAGCCCGTCTTGTTGAAGCTAGTATGATAAGAGTAGCACGGATAAAAGTAGCACTGCGAGATACTTAAAAGTATATTTACATCTGCACCGGCATTCCGGGGATTTAATAGTTCAATGTTTGATAAGCTTAGGCAGCTGCCTCGGAGGAGCTCGGAGCAGTTGGAGCGGTGCAAGGCTCGGGAGCAGTCTCGGCGGCAGAAGAAGCTTCGGTTGTTGGAGCAACCTCGGGCGTTGGAGTGGCTGCCGAGGCACCAGCAATGTCGGATACCGGCTTCTCAGAAGTCTCGGTTACCGGCTTCTCAGAAGTATCGTCGCGGTCGACTTGGCAGTGTCGGTCGCAGCCAGCTTGGCGATGTCGGTTGCTCCAGCAGCAGAAGTGTCGGCTGCTCCAGCAGCAGAAGTCTCGGTTGCTTCGGCAGCAGCAGTCTCGGTCGCTCCGGCAGTGGCAGCGTCGGGAGTTTCGACCTCGATCTCCTCATCGATGTCATCTTCCTCGTCTTCACCCTCTTCATCATCCTGGTCATCTTCTTCGTCATCCGAGTAGGCAGGACCCGGAATGAAGTGTCGGGTGGGAGCATAGCTGGCCATAAAGGTGGCTGCCTCCTTGCGGTTTTCTATCAGTGTCGCATCCGAGGTTCATTTGGAACCTTGGCGCAGGGAGCGCACGGCGTTGAGGTTGATGGACTCATACCAGGAGAGCACAAAGGTCAGTGCTTGATCCGCTCCGGCACGAGCTGCTGAGGATCTCCACTCTCGGACCCTGGCCTCGGCCCCCGACAAACACTTGGACAATTATTCGATTGTAGCCGGAGTCTGGGATCCTGGCCATAAGGCTCGGTAAACTTTGATGCCAGCATCAAGAAGATCTAGGCCAATGCCTTCAGAGAAGAGATGCGAGCATTCAAAGCAGTTAGGTAATCTTCAATGTCCCATTCCTCCGGGATTGGGCCAGCCTCGCTTCTTTGCTCGTGCCTTGCGAACAGTGTTGAGTGCAGCAGCCTTGGAGTGGGCGAAGTGATCTGAAGATAGAAAAGCTATCACCGAATTGAGTTATATACCGGCATATCTTAATGTCGGTACAAGCAATGAAAACAAAAGAAAGGATAAAGAAACTTACTGTCCATCTCCTTGTTCAGCCGGGTGAGCTCGCGGAGCAGATGTCGGATTTTGCCTTGAGGCATCCAGTTCTCCTTGAGCCGAGGTAGCGCGAACCTCGGTCGCCTCGAGCATTTCCTTGTGCTTTTGAGCAGCTTCCTCCTTTTGCATCAGGGCCTGCTCAATGCCGGTTTTCTCGCCCTGGACCCAGGAAAGTTCCTCCTGGAGCCGAGACACTTCCTGTCATTCCTTCTGGAGGGCAGTAGCGTGCGCGATTTCCTTGTTCTTCAGCGTCTCTTGAAGTTGCTTGTGGGACCTCTTGAGCTTGTTGTGGTCCAGAAGCAACTTCCGAAACACTGTGGTCCGAGCGTTGGTGCAATCCTGAAAAGAGCAAAGAGTTAGTATGATTAGTTGAAGATTCATGCCGAGTAAAGCTAAGTGTCGGATTTTTTGAAGATTCATGCCGAGTAAAACTTGACAAGAATCTCGGGACTGGATGTCAGATTTTTTGAAGATCCTAAGTGTCGGATGTTTTGAAGATCCTGAGTGTCGGATTTTTTGAGTCTAATGATGGAAATTTTGTGAAGATTCGCGCCGAGTGATCTTTACTCGGCAAGCGCAGCTCACTCAACCCGAATCTCGGGGACTGGGGATTGTGTATGTTTATCATCTATGGCAAAGGGAAATAAAAGTTTGGCTGAGGAAAAAATACCTCGGCAAGCTTGCTGGCTCGAAGGGTCGAGAGTTGCAAGTTATGCATGGCCTGAGCAAGCGCACTGGGGCCAGCTGGATGTGGAGTGACCGGGTTCGCGGAGGAGACCTCGCTTGTGTCGGCAGCATTCCAGTCCATGTGGTACTGCTTCTCCGAGCCTAAGCTGTGTCCACTTGAGTTTGGAGCTAGGGTAAAACCCAGCGCTACTGGTAACTCGGGAGACAGAGGTGGTGAGAGCTTGGTGCTCCGGGTAGTGGTTGGAGTCAACACCACTTGTCTCTCCGGGTTGACAAGCTGTTTCCCGGTGGCTGCTTGGCTCTGTGCCGGCTTGGCTAGTGGAATAGCTTTCCGAGTTGCTAACTCGGTGGACTTGCTGGTGGACTTGGTGGTGGACTTTGGCCGGGGCGGCTGCTTTGGTTGCTGCTGCTGCTGTTGAGGTTGCTGTTGTCCTTGTTCCTGTTGCTGTTGCTGCTGCTGTTGTTGTTGTGGTTGCTGTTGTTGCGGCTGTTGTGGTGGCGATGGTGGCTGTGCGCCTGAGGTCTCCGGAGTGTCGGCCCGCGGAATGTCGGTTTCCGCGGTGGGGGCGGCAGAGACAACATCTTCGTCGAGGACCACAACCTCGGGAATAACAGATGAGGTGGCGGGTGCCCCGGAGTCACTGGCCGAGGTTCGGCTGTACTCGGAAGGGGCGAGCGCATAGAAGAGGCACTCTGGTCGACTTCAAGGGGCGCACTGCATCAAACAAGAAAAAGTGTTATGTCGGGGAAAGATTATCCCGGCAGAAGGAAAAAAGGAAGTAATCTTGTGTCGGCAAAGAATATCTTACCCTTGAGTAACTGGCGGTGTCTTCTTGCCCTTCTTCGACTTAAACCGCTCTTTCTTCTGTCACTTCGCCGGCGGTGCTGCTGGATCCGAGGATGTGGAGATCCCGGTTTTCGAGTACCGGTCTCTGCACGCTTGCGAGATGCCACTTGTTTGCCCAAGGTAGCAGGGCGTGCACTCGGGGCAGAGCCGCCCGGGTTAGTCGATGCCGAGGCTGGGTGAGCATATGCGATGGGACGAGCGTCAATTACCTCTAGCATTTCGCAATCATCATCATCCGACCAATCTCGGATTGAGGCTCGGGCTTGAGGCTTACCCGAGGTAGGGGCGCTAGCTCTTGGTATTGGCAGCTGATCCTCATCATCCGGGTCTTCTACCTCGGCGACGTCCGGGGCAGGGATGTCTTGGCCCCATTTGGTGGAGGGATCCTCTCCATCTTCAGTCTTTTGCCGGGTAAACCTCTGCAAACCAGAAGCAGTAAAACCGAGTTAATTTATGAGCGGATTATGAGGCCGGCATAAGAGTTATCTCGGTAGAAAAAACTATGTCGGTGCGAGTTGCAAGGTTACTTACTTGCTCTGGAAGCCGAGTTCTGTTATGAGGTTCCAGACCCCATTCCCATTCCTCGGTCATCACGTGCGGGCAATTGCCTTGACACGTCTTCTGATCTCGGCTTTGTTCAGCTCGTGGGTGCTGATCCAAGTTGGATCATACTGGCCACTCATGTGGCAGATCTTGTGAACTCGGTCTTGAAGGGGGAAACTCGGCGGCTGACGAAGGTCCTCAGGAGATCGTCGCTAGTTAAGCCTGCTCCCACAAGATCCTCGACGACCTTGTGATCTGGTTGATCTCGATGTTCAGGTCCCTCGGGTTGAGGGACCAGTGAACTGTTCAGTGGGGGTGGCGATGTTGAATAGCGGCAGGTTCAGAAAGTCTGCGTTGTCTGGGCTGTCCGGGTTCTTCACGTAGAAGAACGTACGCTGCCACTTCCGGCATGACTCCAGCCCTTGAATCCGAGGTAAGATGGAACCCCTCCGAGGTATGATGGTAGCAGCTCCGCACGGGGTCATCCCCTTGGGGAAGTTCTTGTTCTCCGGATCTGGGACACTTTGCTTCCGGAGTTGGAAGTACTTAGCCCAGAGCTCAACAGTGGGCCAGAGTCCGAGGTATCCCTCGGAGAAAGAAACACACGCAGAGAGCGTGGTGATGGCATTGGCTGGAAGGTGGTGAGGTTGAAGCCGGAATCGATCCAAGAAGGATCGGAAGAACTCGCTCGCCAGGAGTCCAAAGCCGCGCTTGAAGTGCGCGACGAAGACCACACGCTCGCCGGTTTTCAGCTTCGGCTCGGCCTCTTTGCCGGGAACCCGGCATATCACTTGTGCCGGAATGCGTTTGGTCCAGACTAGCCAGTCTATCTCGGCCTGGGTTACGTCGGAACCTTCCCACCCAGCGCGCTCTCCCTCTTCAACGACATCCTCGGCAGGCTCTGGGGTATGGCTGGATGACATCTCGAAAGGGATCTGCAAAAGAGACACAAGTTGAACCGAGATAAGTATCTCGGAATATTTGGGCAACAGAGGAACCGAGATAGGTATCTCGGAATATTTGGGCAACAGAGGAACCGAGATAAGTATCTCGGATTATTTGGGCAATAGAGGAAAGTGCATAAGTGGCGGGAAACACAGTTCTGTGGCTAAGTGTTTGGCGGAAAGATCTATGGGGAAAAATAAATAGAAGATAAATGGAAGAACATGTGAGTTGAAACTTATGAAGATCCGCGGAGAAACTATTGCAAAGTTGTTAAGAGGCACGATGGAGAAAATATAGAGGGGATCGAAGCAACTAAGTTCAATAGCATCTATGCATTTGGATGTGAGACCTTCTGCGGAGGAGAGGATGAACGTGTTCATCGGAGAGGATGAACACGTTCATCGCAATGCTAAGGGCGTGGAACTTACCGGAGATTGCGACGGCGACGCGAGGCGAAGAAGCGTGGGGCGTGCCGGAGTTGCGCGTGTCCGGTGGCGGCGCGAGGTGCTCCGGTGGGCGGTGGCTAGCGAGATCCGGCGTCGTGCGGTGGTGGAGCTCACTTCGCGGCGGCGGCGGTGTCGCAGGAAAGAGAGAAAGAAGAAGAGGGATGCGAAGAAGACAAGGAGAGGTGCCCGCTCCCCTATTTATGGGCACGGGGCGCGTGCGGTTTCCATTTTTACCGCGTGCAGTTACCGTAACGGGCGCGCGGATTAACCGCGCACGATCTGCGCGGTTGCGATGTTTGCGGCCGCACGATCCGCCGCAAAGTGGGCCACAAGGTGGTAACGGCCCGCGGCGTGATCGCGTGCGGTTAATGGCGCGGGAATCAAGGAGGCACGCCACGGTCAAACGTACTTGAGTGTTTTTTAGACGTGACAGCTCGTGACGTATGCGGCGTGCGTGCAGAGACACGTGTGTCCGTGCGCAGGAACCGAGGTAGCGCGCAGCATCTCTCTGCCACGTGCTGTGGAGAGATTTTTGAGAGATTGTGGGAATCTTCTTGTGTCGGAGAGACCGGCATAAGGGCAGATCTCGAAGGTTATGGAAAGTTTGGTCCTTGAAGCTTGCAGTAAACCGGCATGTGAATGTCGGAGGTTTGATCAGCATAAAATAGTTGCCTTGTGTCGGAGCAACCGGCATAAGGTATATGGCGAAACAGTTGGAGATTTTATCTGGATACTGGAGGTGTAACGGCATGTGAATGTCGGATGGATGGGTTAAGTTGAGTTGGTCGTGAAAGCTTGACTTGCTCTGTCAGCGGAATTGTTGTGTCGGGGAAACCGACACAGGGGCAAATGTCGGAATCAGTTGGAGAGTTTATTAGTGGCGTTACGGTTGAACCGACATGGTAATGTCGGATGCTTGTTATGGTTATTTCGGTTGATTAAACCTGCTATGGCCCTTCATCCAAGGCTGCAGGCCCGCACCAGCTTCGGGGACTAATGTCGAGGGGCTACCCCCGGGAAGGGTCATGATGTGGTAAAAGCTATGCCCAGGTGTGGGCTAAGTTACAGTAAAAACCGACATGCCTGGGCTTCAGAGTGTGGTGTAGGTACAAACCGACGTAAGCGTACCGAGTTAACCCGGGCCTGAAGGGACCGAGGTGCCATGCTGGTGCCAACCGGCATATGTCGACCGAGATAAAGGATCCGAGACAGCATAACCGACATATGTATGTCGGTAACTTGTATATTTTCTTATGTGCAGGGAAGGCTATTTGAGGAGGGAGAATCCGGCATATCCGTGCCGGGTTATCCTTGTGTCGGATGGAAGTCAATGCTCCAGTCACATCCCGTCTGGCACAGGAGCGCGGCGTGCGGTACGGCGCATGTCTGAGGTGACTGAGCTTACCTCTGCTGACCAAGGAGCAGGAGAAGGACACCGCTGACCTTGGGCGTATTTTGGAGCAGAGACATGGGACAGGACATGGGCAAGCCACGTCCTGTCCACTGTGCAGAGACAATCATGACGTGCATGCATGCGCGTCTGCAGTGCCGGTACGGAGAAGTGACCGTTGCAAGTGGAGGGGTATCCGGTAACTCGGTTTAGCCTATATATATGCCCTCACCCCTGTAACATCCCAAAATTATCAACAAGTATTATTAGTTCCAAAATTGAGAGCCAACAAAATCGGTAAACTCATCAAGATAGCCGACTACATCTCGACTTCCCTGCCTCAGCTTGCAGAATTCATCCTTCTTCCTATCAATGAGTCCACCAGAAATGTGCTTCTTGCGAAACTTCTCCTTGAACTCAGCCCAGTTGATAACGTGGTCAGCCTGCTGGAGAGCCTTGGTAGCTTCCCACCAAGCTTGTGCAGGTCCAGCCAGATAGTAGGTTGCATACAGCACCTTCTCATTGTCTCCTACAGCAGCAACTTCCAGATTGTTCCCGATGGTAAGAAGCCAATCATCGGCTTCCAGCGGGTGAAGTCCCTTGGAGAAGGTAGGTGGATTGGTCTTCTGGAAATCGCCTAAGGTGGATCGCTGGTTCTCAATGCCATTGCCATTACCACCATTGTTGTTGTTGTTATTGTTGTTGTTGTAAGCGGCTGCGAGTTGTTGCAGGGCAGTGAGATGAGCCTGGCGCACCTGCCGGGCATTCTCACGTTCCTCCATGATAAGCGCGAGAAGTTGAGCGGGGGTTGGGTCTGGTGGTGGTGGTGCTGATCCTGATCCTTCCGTATTGTCGCGACGGGGCGGCATCCTGAAGCACACCGGTATAAGAGGCAAGGCAAGAAAAGTTTGACTAAGGGAAAAGACGATTTCGCAAGTGGTTGATTAATTTAAGGATTATATGAAAATATTTCACACAGATCTAACAAGACAAACATACTTATATTTCACAAACATCACATCAAGGAGTTCATAACAACATCAAGCTTACAACCTCAAGCTTACAACATCACCTTATCTAAGATACATAGCATCTGGTTTCCAAAAGAACCACTACTACTACTCGACTAGCGATAGGGGTCAACCTAATCCTGCGGTAGTGATCAAGTCACTCGCCTACTGAGGTGGAACCTCCAGCTCTAACACGTCAGCATCTGACTGGTAGAGTGGCTCCTCGGGATCCTCCTCCTCGTCCTCGAGAACTGCCTCAAGTGGCTCCTCCTCCTCGTCAACTAACTCCTCCTCATCATCCTCCTCCTTGCAGTCCATCTCCTCCACAAAGTCATCATCGTCACTGAGGAAAGCGTTGTTCTCCTTGCGGAGATCCTCGCCCTCCTCCTCCATCTCGTCAGTATGGTGCTCTAGATCCTCGATCAGCTGGTCCTGCTCCGCCACCTTTTTGCGGAGCTTCACGATGGTTCTCCTCAGCTGGGCCCTCTTCCCGAGAAGAGCGACCTTCTCCTCCAGCAGCTTCTCCTCATTCTCGCGAAGCTCAACGAGCGACTCGCGGTCAAAGCGAAGCTGAATCCTAGTGCGCATCAGATCATCCTGGGTGTGCTGAAGTAAGAGCTCCATGTCCAGGATGTAGCTCCCAAACATCGGGTGGCAAGGGGAAGGAGTAGGGTGTCCGTCGCAGTTGCGCCTCCCGTAGAACCGGAAACGGGAATCTGCCAACTCCGCCTTGTGCTCCTCACAAAGTCGGGCTAGTATCCTCTGTGCGGCCGTACAGAGACCGTCAACCCAGGTAGAAGCCTTGGTGGTGAAGACGAGTGTCCTGGAACTGGGAGACTTGATGTTCCTGCGAACTGACGACTTGACGAGCCAGCTCAGCCTTCCGACACCGTGAACGTCAATCTGAGCTCCCTCAAACTCTGGAGCGGGGCGACCTAACAGCTTGCTCAACTCGAACAAGTCACTCTCGAACGTCAACTTGCTATCCTTCTCAAGCTGAACGAACTCGCTCCAGTGGAGTGCCATCTACAAATTTTTAAGCAAATTTTAAGTTAGTAGCTGACGAGTGTATCAAAATTTTAAATGTAGTGAGGCAACAAGTGAGTCGAAATTTAAGTTTAATGAGAAGTGTGCATAATTTTAAGGGTACAAAGGAATATGTAATATTTAATGAGAGTAATTTTTTTTGCAGAAGTAAGAGGATTAGGGATAAGCAGTTTTCGAAAATACTTCACTCCTTTCTTTTAGAAGTTAATCTTTTTGAAAACATTTGTCTGACGACCGTGCTAACTAAGGTTTCCTAAAGTCAGGATGGCTCTGATACCAAGTCTGTGGGGACCCCGGACTAGCTGTCCGAAATTCCCGATTATGCTTAACACAACGATCCCGTGATCAGTCTGTCGTTGCACATAATCCGAATTGGATACCAAAGTTTACATCCATTACAACCGAATTAAAAGTCTTCCATAAATGGTCATTTAGACCAAGTTCTTACATAGGTGCCTTCCAGGCCCAAACCAAAATATCAGCGGAAGCTACGGCGTAGTAGACATCATTCTAACGACGACGACCCGACAGGCAGCTGACTTGTGGAGATCCTTAGTTCGCATAGAAGTCACCATACTCCTGCTCGGCGTAGTGCTCCTCCTCGTAGTCTGGCTAGGACAATAGCCAGGGACGAAACCAATATGAGTACATTTGAATGTACTCGCAAACTACCCCAACATGAGTATGCACTAGTTTTAAATTTAATTTCAAACTTTTATTTTCTTAAAACATCTCTATATCTTTATTGAAAAAGGTAAGAAGTGTTTTGTCACCATCTTTGAAATAATTCATCATTTTATCTATTTCTTCAAAAACTCCTCCTTTTCCAACCATAGTTCACCATGGTTCCCTTTTCCATCAACAACCTCATACCGATCCGTAGGTATAGGTACACCATTTCATTTTTCTTTTTAAAACTCAACTCTTTTCAAAACTTGCACAAAGGTCAGAGTAGGGCCTCCCAACTGTCCATATCCGAGGACTCGGCTATTCGAATAGTTTTTAACCCTCTGCAGAGGTAGCACGCTTTTAACCCACATCCATCCGGTAACTCATCGTGTCAGCCACGTCCCGCCATACAAGGTGTATGCGAAGTTGAGCCACCGGCCATAGCCTCTCCTTTGCTCATGCTAGTATAGGATCCTACCCATATGATAATTCCCATTGACACTCAGTCAGGTCCCCGTCGGCAACCCTAAGTGTGAGGACTCATATGTTTTTCCCGGCGACCACATTTATGAAGTCTTCAATCCTCCTCCTTATCTTTCCATAGAGTTTGAGCGAGGACCCAGGTCAGGGGAGTTCACTAACCATCCCCTCATGCATAACGGAGTCATCTCTGTCGATGAGGTATCCCATACTAATAAGAGCAAATTATATGACTAAGCCCTTTCCCATATGTGGTGAATGTGGTCGCACAGAGTATCGGCTGGTTGACGTAAGTACAAAGACACACTATGCATTTTTCCCAAATAACTCAATTATCCACTTCTTCAGTTCCACACCGACATCTCGGTAGTTCACCTGCACACCAGTATTTCCAAAGGAGTTTTGAATAAACAACACTGTTTTCCATCCTAAAGTTTTATATAGACTACTACATAGGGTGGCAAAATAATATCCATATACTTTTCGAAAAGGTTTTGTAAACCATTGCCTTAAGAGTAATCATTTGATCAAAGTAGATGCATATATATTTAGGTGCAAGCTCAGAGAGTAGCTTGCCTTGCTCGGCAAAGTGGACTTGATCTTGATCTTCAGGTTCAACAAATTCCCCCTCCTCGATAAATCCAGCAACGTTCTCGTCTAATCGATAAACAAACAAATACAAGCAATCACTAAACTATTCAAACAACATCACAACATCACAATCCTAAATGCTCTAAATAGCCACTGTATTGTTTGATGTATGCAGTGGCTATTTAGAGCATTTAGGATTGTGATGTTGTGATGTTGTTTGAATAGTTTAGTGATTGCTTGTATTTGTTTGTTTATCGATTAGACGAGAACGTTGCTGGATTTATCGAGGAGGGGGAATTTGTTGAACCTGAAGATCAAGATCAAGTCCACTTTGCGAGCAAGGCAAGCTACTCTCTGAGCTTGCACCTAAATATATATGCATCTAATTTGATCAAATGATTACTCTTAAGGCAATGGTTTACAAAACCTTTTCGAAAAGTATATGGATATTATTTTGCCACCCTATGTAGTAGTCTATATAAAACTTTAGGATGGAAAACAGTGTTGTTTATTCAAAACTCCTTTGGAAATACTGGTGTGCAGGTGAACTACCGAGATGTCGGTGTGGAACTGAAGAAGTGGATAATTGAGTTATTTGGGAAAAATGCACAGTGTGTCTTTGTACTTACGTCAACCAGCTGATACTCTGTGCGACCACATTCACCACATATGGGAAAGGGCTTAGTCATATAATTTGCTCTTATTAGTATGGGATACCTCATTGACGGAGATGACTCCGTTATGCATGAGGGGATGGTTAGTGAACTCCCCTGACCTGGGTCCTCGCTCAAACTCTATGGAAAGATAAGGAGGAGGATTGAAGACTTCATAAATGTGGTCGCCGGGAAAAACATATGAGTCCTCACACTTAGGGTTGCCGACGGGGACCTGACTGAGTGTCGATGGGAATTATCATATGGGTAGGATCCTATGCTAGCATGAGCAAAGGAGAGGCTATGGCCGGTGGCTCAACTTCGCATACACCTTGTATGGCGGGACGTGGCTGACACGACGAGTTACCGGATGGATGTGGGTTAAAAGCGTGCTACCTCTGCAGAGGGTTAAAAACTATTCGAATAGTCGAGTCCTCGGATATGGACAGTTGGGAGGCCCTACTCTGACCTTTGTGCAAGTTTTGAAAAGAGTTGAGTTTTAAAAAGAAAAATAAAATGGTGTACCTATACCTACGGATCGGTATGAGGTTGTTGATGGAAAAGGGAACCATGGTGAACTATGGTTGGAAAAGGAGGAGTTTTTGAAGAAACAGATAAAATGATGAATTATTTCAAAGATGGTGACAAAACCCTTCTTACCTTTTTCAATAAAGATATAGAGATGTTTTAAGAAAATAAAAGTTTGAAATTAAATTTAAAACTAGTGCATACTCATGTTGGGGTAGTTTGCGAGTACATTCAAATGTACTCATATTGGTTTCGTCCCTAGCTATTGTCCTAGCCAGACTACGAGGAGGAGCACTACGCCGAGCAGGAGTATGGTGACTTCTATGCGAACTAAGGATCTCCACAAGTCAGCTGCCTGTCGGGTCGTCGTCGTTAGAACGATGTCTACTACGCCGTAGCTTCCGCTGATATTTTGGTTTGACCCTTGAAGGCACCTATGTAATAACTTGTTCTAAATGACCATTTATGTAAGACTTTTAATTCGGTTGTAATGGATGTAAACTTTGGTATCCAATTCGGATTATGTGCAACGACAGACTGATCACGGGATCGTTGTGTTAAGCATAATCGGGTATTTCGGACAGCTAGTCCGAGGTCCCCACAACCCCCTCCTGCGTGGGAGAGGATGCCCTGAGACAACTTTCCACCCGTAGCTTCTTCTTCTTCCATTTGTTCATCCCCATTGCTGGGATCATACAGCTCAAGGAGCAAGCTTGTATTTGTGATACCTCGGTATAGAGAGAGACAGGCAGGAGTAGGGGCTTTACCTCCTCACGAGGGTTCTGAACCTGGGTAGATCTTGGTGTTCTTGCGTGTTCTTCGTGTACGCTTCTTAGCGTGCTAGCCCTCTCCCGGATCATCCAGCGTCCATCGGCCCCACACTTTAGCCATCCTATGTCATCTGCCGTGATACCACCACGACAGGATTCGAGGTGTACGATCTGGCCGTTTTCGAGGGCTCGGTGACCCGCGAGGACTTCGTCCCCGACGACTTCCTCGAGACGGTGACCGGCGCGGTGAAGGCGCGGTCCGAGGAGCAGGACCGCCTCCACCGCGAGCAGGAGGCCTCCAAGGCGCGCGAGAAGGGCAAAACCGTCGTCATCTACGTCGACGACGACTCGGAGGAGGAGTGAAAGCCGGCGTAGTCTAGGTTTTTATTTTGGTTATCCCGTATGTAATGAAGAACTGCGATGAATCCGGTGAGTATTCCGGTCATATGTAAATGAAGAACTTGCAGATGAATTTCCCGCGGACTTTGAATTTTAAATTTGCAGTTTCAATTGGCGTGTCTGATCTGTGCGCGACCGAACTCGGTCTGCAAACAGGTTTTCTACAACCTGCATCCGAGATTTGCAGGTTGCGAATTTGCCGTGTCTATTAGAGCTCTTACACCGGGTTGGCAATCTTCCCCTCCAATTCGCCGAACCATCCATCCGGCACCCAACGCTTATCGTCAAACCCCTATATAAACCCATCACGCTCTGCTCGTTCCACTCACACAACACAAGCTTCGATCCAGTTCTCTTCCCATTCCACTCACACAAGTTAATTTTCGTAGCATCGGGCACGCAAGGCATGGCTCGCATGGCGGTGCTGGCGATCCTGCTCGCCTCTTGCGCCGCTGCGGCGGCGGCGAGCTTCGACAAGGAGTTCGACATCACCTGGGGTGACGGCCGCGGCAAGATCCTGAACAATGGGCAGCTCCTGACGCTGGGGCTGGACAAGATCTCCGGCTCCGGGTTCCAGTCCAAGCACGAGTACCTGTTCGGCAAGATCGACATGCAGCTCAAGCTCGTCCCCGGCAACTCCGCCGGCACCGTCACCGCCTACTACGTAAGCTTGCTACTACATTGATTCCTCTGCTTCTCGGTCTGGGATGACAAGCACTTAGCTTGTTTGATTGATGTGCGTACCTAATTTGGTTTGGTGAACGTACATGCAGCTGTCGTCTCAGGGGTCGACGCACGACGAGATCGACTTCGAGTTCCTGGGCAACGAGACCGGCAAGCCCTACACGCTGCACACCAACGTGTTCACGCAGGGGCAGGGGCAGCGGGAGCAGCAGTTCCGCCTCTGGTTCGATCCCACCAAGGACTTCCACACCTACTCCATCCTCTGGAACCCCAAGCACATAATGTAAGCTTAATTATTAGCTGATCATCACCGGAGCTTGGCATTTCTATTTCAAGAAGCTACCAAGCACATGAGGGCTCATCGAATTTCTCTGTAAATGCAGCTTCATGGTGGACGACATGCCGATCAGGGACTTCAGGAACCTGGAGGGAAAGAGGATCGCGTTCCCCAAGAACCAGGCGATGCGGCTCTACTCCAGCCTATGGAACGCCGACGACTGGGCCACGCAGGGCGGCCGCGTGAAGACGGACTGGTCCCACGCCCCGTTCTCCGCCTCCTACCGCGGCTTCAAGGCGGACGCGTGCGTGGTGGTCGCGGGCGGCAGGACGCGCTGCGGGGCCACCGTCGGCGAGGAGGTCGCCCCGGGCAGCGGCGCCGCCCCAGCCGCGGCGGGCGACTGGTACAACCAGGAGCTGGACCTGACGCGGCAGCAGCGGATGCGGGCGGTGCAGAGGAACTACATGATCTACAACTACTGCACTGACCCCAAGCGCGTCGCACAGGGCGTCCCCGGCGAGTGCTCCATGTAGTCGACTTCTCCATTCACGACAGCAGCAACGGAACGTCCGAAAGTGTATACGTCGATGGCCGGAGATAGGGAAGAAGGGTGGCGTCTGTGTAAATCTCTAGATAAATAAGGATCGGTGATGGGGAAAATGTGTATTGTCGTCGGTGGCTGGTAGATTCTTCAGTTTGTCCTTCGCCACGTTCAGTTCGTGTGTAATATATGCCTCCTCCTCTTGTTCTGCACGTGCATGTTGCCTTCTCCGTTCGACTCTGAAACAACGCAATCTTTGTCGTCCCTTACAATATTACTAGAAAAATTAGCGCGGCGGCACGCCACGCCTGTGGTGTTAATTTTGCTGCATAATTTGAAGTGTATTTTAAGACGGTATTTAACTCCAAATATTTAGCAAATTAAAATGTTCAAAAATGTTTGTATGTTTCCATAAATTTTTAAATTAAATCCATATTTAGAAAATGCATTATGTGAGCATCTATTAAATTTAAATCCATAATTAGATGAAGTTCATTTAGATTATGTAAAAATATTAATCAGATTGAAATGTTCAAATATGTTTGTATTTTGTCATAAATAGGTAGTATTTATTATTGTGAGCATGTTGATATATTCTAGAGTATCTTTAAATTTTTAGCAAATTGGAATGTTCAACTATGCTTCTATTTTCTCATTAATATTTAGTTTAAATACATAATTAGTGGAAATACATTTTTTTATTTGATTCCACAATTAGGGAAAGTTCATTTATATTGCATCCAAATATTGACTAAATTGGAATGTTCAAATATGTTTGTATCTTGCCATAAGTAGCTAGCATTTATTTATTTTTGAGAATTTTTTGACATATTTTAAAAAATATCCAAATATCTAGCAAGTTGGAATGTTAAGATATGTTTGTATTGTGATATGAATATTTAACTGTAATTAGATAAAATACATTTGAATCTTCTCCAAATATTTACCAAATTTAAATATACAAATTTATTTGTTTGTTTAGCATAAGTAGTTAGCATGTATTTTTATGAACGTTTCGATATAGTATTCATATTTTCCCGATGGATATATTCAGAGATATTGATTTGTGAACATTTTTTCATTTTTTTGGAAATTGTTTAAATAAGCCGGTCCACATGTCAGGGATTTAATATTTTCTGTATTTCCGGAAAAAAAAATCCTGGTAGGCCGGGTACACTGTGATGTCGTGATGACATCATCAACGGTGCGTCGTTGTGAAAAGGTCCCTAGATTGTCCGGTAATTGCAAATAAGTCCCTTTTGATCACGGCGTTGAACGCGTCGTTGCGAAAAGGTCTCTGGATTGTCCGATAATTGCAAATAAGTCCCTCCAACGGTCGGAACGGCGATGACCGCGTCGTTGCGAAAAGAAAAGCAGATAAACATGCATTAAATATATTTGAAACTTTTGTGAATATTATTGAATACTTTTCTGAATATTGTTGAATATTCGTGGGAAAACAATATTACGCCGTGCCCGTGTAGAAACCTGTTCGGGAAAAGAAAAGCAGATAAACATGCATGAAATATGTTTGAAACTTTTCTGAATATTGTTGAATATATTCTTGGAAAAACATTATTTTCGTATTGTTGAATATTTTATGGGGAAAATATTTATTGGGAAAATCTACAACAAATTTTGTATGGAAAATATTTTGAAGCGTCGGTACCTTGAGTTATCCTCGTCATTGGATGAGAGGATGATGATTAAGTCCGTCTTCAGCACTCGTAAGGTGACGATTTGGTTAGTGACGACTTTCTGATCAGCCGTTGCGTGTGGTGAGGCGGAAGGGCTTACATGGAGGTGGTTAGAGAGATATATATATATATATATATATATATATATATATATATATATATTCATGCATAGTTGTGATTAGCTAGTGGGTTGGACTAATATTCATGTATGTCCGATTACACAATTCATGGAGTTATTCGATACATATAGGACGTAACATAGAACAAATTTCAGTTTGTATTCTGTAGAACACATTTCTGGTCTCAAAGCTTAGTGCTAACGGGAAAAAAAAAAGACTACGTTCCAAGAAATGGTTTCGGATGATTTTCAGAATGAAATAGGGTCACATTTTTGTTTGCTATATTCAACGTTTTTCATAGTTGACGAACTGTACTGCAATCCCTGCATTGGTTATAGAAATAGCTCATCTGGTACTTGTTGACAGCAGGTTTAAAGTCGGAGAACAATATAGATTTAGGGACTATTCGATAGTACAGTCGAAATTATTATGACGACCGACTTTGATGCAAAAATGTTTTATTCCGGGAGACCGTTTTACAATTTTTTTTGAAATCCGAGGACTCTTCTATAAAAAGACGGTACGCGGGGACTCTTATGCAAAAATGTTTTATTCCGGGGGACCGATTCATCAAAATAAAAAGGTTAAAACATGGAAGTTGTTTGGAACGGTGATATACATCTACTGTAGCACTCTACAGTGCCATCGACGTGGGCAGCTGTGGGGAGGGCTAACTGGGTTGGATTTGATATATAGATAGATTTTTTAAAAAAAATATTAAAAAAAATTCGCAAAAAAAATTTGCTACAGTACACACGGGTACTGTAGAAGTGCTTTACTGTAGCACTGTACAGTGCCGTCGACGTGGGCAGCTGTGGGGAGGGCTAACTGGGTTGGATTTGATATATAGATAGATTAGAACACTTTTAGCTGCACGATTCTTGTTACTAATATGATACTCCCTCCGTTCCAAATTAATTGACTTCCATTTGTATACACATGGATGTATCTAGATATGTTACACGTATAGATACATCCACATGTGGACTAATGGAAGTCAATTAATTTGGAACGGAGTGAGTACATTGTCAATAACTTGGGTCAATGCAAACAGGGGCCTATTAACTCAAATCGCCGACACGACATACATGCAAGTAGGCGTAGAAGAGTCGTCAGGCGTTTGCCACCGGCGTCGCAACTCCCCTCAAAGTTATAATCCCATCACCTTGCTGCATTTGGAGCTCTGTCAGCTGGTCGCTGACCGCGTTGAGGAGGCGTCTGGCCCTCTTCCTATTCGTGAAGAAGTGACAACTCTCAAGTGTTTGTTGGCCGGCGGAGGCATGTGGTTCTGATGGCCTGAGGCTCACCCAGTGGGAGGCTTTGTTTCCGCTTGACTCCTCTGAGCAGAAGCCGTCTCTGGTTGAGGAAGCACTTCACTTTGGTTGTTTCTCTCCTCGTTGTAGTCCTTTCCCGTCGCCGCAATTTGTTGTGACGTCCGCCCCTGTGAGCGAGGACACAGGTGAAATCCTGACTCCTGAGCTTCAGAAGTCGTGTGGAGATTCGTCTATTGTGAATCCAACGGAATTGAGCTCGGTTGAGGATTTGGCGATGCTCTCGACGCCCTATGTGGGTAATGGAGGCGTGATGGCTCCTAACTCTGAGGCACTTTTCGCTAAAGAGATTTGCGGCTTGCTCGCATGTTTAGAGGCGACTAGTCCGGGATATGACAAGGCTATTGTTTGCGTCTTGGCATTGAATGCTTCAGAGAAGCGAATTAGAAAGGTGGAGAAATCTTTCAAGACGGTTACTATCATGGGCAAAAGAAGAAAGAGGAGAATAGCAATGTTAGCCCTAGAGTTGTCGTCACTTCGTGGTTGTTATAGGAAGAGAGTGGCTGTTGCTTTGGGTGTTCATCTCCACGCGGCGACGGACGCCAGGGTGGTCATCTTGGGCGACCGTGGAGACCGATGTGGCCGCGAGGGCGGCATGACAAGTAGATAGAGAGAGTTATGCAATGTTTTTATACGTATTTAACACTGACACATCCACTAAGTGCGGTGCACTGGCTACACGCCGCGCGATACGTACGTGTAAGGTGAAAGGAAACACTGTCAGTACACGGTACGCGACAAGGGTCTCGTAATGATCTGTCAGGTCCCCAGCAGGCCCTCGTCGCCTTCACTGCCACTGCGGCCAAAGGTGAATGGCGTACGTGTAGGCCTTATCTCCTCGACCTTCGAGTAACAACAGTAGACGAACGTGCCATACTGAGAATGAGATTCAGACAAATTGTCACGACGACCTTCTGGAGTGATAACAAGGATATGGCATTCATTTCCCTTCTTTTGTCACACGATTTTACCATCTATGCTATCCGTTTCGTAGAGCTGTGGATCTTTTGTGGAGAAAGGAAAATTTACTATGCCTGCCATGGCGCCAATCCTTCCACGATTACTCTCTTTTTTTTTCCACGATTACTGTCTTGCTCTTGTTGTATGCGGCTCTGGAACACAAAACCTACAAAATTACTATAAATAATGGGCCGCCCTACCTAATGCTAGAAAGCCGGCCCACCTAACCAAACAGCCTGGCCCACCTTACATTATCAAGAAGTGTGATTGCAATGCTTCATTTAGCCTACGTGGTTCCCTACAGTCTAAAACTCGACCAAATGTGTGCGATGTACCTTTTGGTTTAAACTACCCTGACGGGGTTTGGAGGTCAAGATATTAACATTACTTCATTAGTTTATGTACCAAATCATATTGTATGAATCAGTTAACCAGTTTACCAAAATATTGTTCCTGAGAAATCAACAAATATGCATGCAACTAGTAGTGCGTCTATTTTACAGTTTCATTTAAAATAATCATTAATAAAATTAATAATGAAACGAAATCACACATGCATGGTTCTAAATAAAGATTTGGAGGAGGTCTACTATTGTTTGCTTTAACACTTGCACACTTGCCTGGCATGACATAAATGTTGACCTACAAAACTCAAAGAGATCCAAAATCGCTGGCCCTACATTTTGTGCAACACATGTTGCTTCACTCAAATCACGAAGAATAACCATAATGATTGGTGTTACAAATCTATCTATCTATCTATTATATACTAAAAGCAATAAAGCAAGATCGATGGAATTATCAATTTATATCCATCACTACACTAGTACAGAACGACATATCGGATACCCCTCTATGGTAACGACAGGAGTTAGGCGACGGAAGAAATGAGTTCCGCGCGCTTCCGTGGGAGTGCGCGCGAGAGAATCCGTCGATGGGCCCGACACGATGGTAACGGAGGGCAAAATAACTCCGTTGCCAACATATTGCAAACGGAGGTGCATAGAAACTCCATTGCCGATAAGCCCACAACAGATACAGAGATACGTAAATCTCCGTTTCCCACGTGAAGGCCCATTAAGCGGTGCCCATATAAATATCACCCACTCCAGTGCATCTCACTCTCCCCAAGTCCTAACCCTAGCCGCACACTCTCTCCACGAACTTTAGACCATCGATGGCAAACCCCTCCGGCGCCGATGGAAGTCAGGATGGAGCATCTTCCTCCTCCCACCCTCCGAGGCGTAGCCCGGATCTCCCCTACAACTGGGACGAGATCCACGGCGACAGGTCTCGCGAGTTCATGCGGAGCCGTCAAATCCCCTCCGGATCGACGACGGCGGTGGCCCCCGACGCCCGGATCTCGTCCTCCTCGGACGATGAGGACTCAGATCTGGAGGTCGGTCTCCTCCTCTCCCGTGCCGCCTACGAGCGCGAGTGCGCCGACGACGTCATTGAGGCCTCTATGATGCAGAGAGCAGTCCGCATCTCCACCGCCGAGCATGCGATACAAGTCTCTGAGGAGGCGTTGCTCCAGACGCAGCTCTGGGAGGCCATAAACCGATCTCTTCTCCCTGGCTCGGGCCCTGGTCCAGAGGCAGCGGCGGCGGAGGCGGCGGCAGCGGAGGAGGAGGAGGTGGGGGAGGAGGAGGAGGAGGATGCTCCGGTGTTCGAGGAGGATGAGGTCTCCTCTGACGTCTCCTCTGGCAGTGGCTCCGGCACCTGGGACGCAATCCGCGACGGAAAGCGACCCCGCCTCGTTTAAGTTAAGCAATCGCTCTTTTTACTATGTATTTGCTTGGTTTTGCTCTGTTAGCAACTTATTTAGCTAGGTTTTGCTATGTTAGCTACTTATTTAGCTTGGTTTTGCTCTGTTAGCTACTTATTTAGCTTTGTTTTGCTCTGTTTTGCTCTGTTTTGCTCTGTTAGCTACTTATTTAGCTTGGTTTGCTCTATCGGCGACTTATTTAGCTACTTTTAACAAAGATTATTCGTTGTGTCAAGAGCTTGGTGGATGCTTGGTGACGATGCTGCTGCCGTGAAGACCTAGGAGCGGGGCTCCGTACACGGTGCCGTCACCAAGAGCAGTATATTTTGTGCAGCAGGATGAAGACAGTCGATGATCATCTGGCGGCCGTGAAGACATAGGAGCAGATCTCCAGCCACGCACACCGATGAACTTTTGTAAAGCAGGGCAGACAGAAAGACGGTGACGACCGGGCGTCCGTCTAGTCGCATGGAGCGGGGCTCCATCGACGGCACAACACGTCACCGTGTTTTTTTTTCTCCTGTAACCCTTATTAGAAACGGTGATTAGCAAAACTCCGTGTCCAATGTGGAACATATCAGTAACGATCTAATATAGCAACCGTTGCCCATGTTAGGGGCAACGGTTAATCACGTCCGTTGCCATTGAGCTCTTCACATCTGTGACAGGGGCGGGGATACGGACCATTTCTCCGTTGTCGATGGGGTTTTTGGCCCGTTTCCGATGTGTCGTTCTGTACTAGTGCTATATGGCGCCATAAAATAGATGATGCAGATTGCACGTATCAACTCCCCCAAGTTTAAACCCTTGCTTTCCCTCAAGCATGAGCGATTATAATACATGCAATGTGAAATAAGCGGATAGTTGATAAATAAATACAATCATTGTATAATCTTAAATTTCAATCATCCATACAATTCTCAAACAGCACCCATACTTTTGAAGAGTCCTATTTTTGGAGCGTCTTTTAATTTTGTTTGCTTTTGGTTTGCTTTGCTTCATTGCTTGGTGGTATTAGGAGATAATGCACTATGTGAAGCAAGGACATTTCGGATTTGTGTATGGATATTTTCTATTTATCCCAAGCTTAATACCAAAATAATGAGTCCGCGCAAACAGTATTGAAAGTTTGAGAAATCTTAGTTATTTTATTTGTTTCCTCTTAAAAGGCTATAGAAATGTGTAAATAATTAATTTTAAATTAAGATATTATAACTATTACTCCCTCCGTTCCAAATTACTTTACTTCCATATATACACATATGGATTTTTTTAGATAAGAGGGTGTGGATTCCCGGCCTCTGCATCAAAGAGATGCACACAGTCTACCGCAATTATTAAACTCAGATGAAGGTTCCATCAAAATGGAGGGGGCCAACTGTATCTGGAAGAGCTGGGCGCCGCTTCAGTGTCGGATTTTCGCTTGGTTAGCGCTCCAGGGCAGACTGTGGACGTCTGATAGAAGAGTGCGTCATGGACTCCAGGAGGAGCTCTCGACTTGCTACACTTGCCTGCAGGAGGTAGATACAGGAAACCACATCATGATGGGGTGTGTATATGCGAGGCAGGTGTGGTGGGGGTGCCTCAGGAAGCTAGGTATTCAGGTGGATATACCGCTGATTGAGGACTCCATGCAATCCTGGTGGTTTAGGTCTCGGAAGGTTTTTCGGAGGAATGACAGAAGGGGGTTTGATACACTGACTATCCTAGTTTGCTGGTGACTATGGAAGCAGCGAAATGCCCGGTGTTTCAACAATGTCAGTAAGCAATATACAGTGGAGGTGCTGGTTGATCTAATAATTCAAGATTGGAAGCAGTGCAGGCTAGCAGGTCTTGGTGGGTGTAACAGTTTTGCAAGAGTAGTCCACTAGGGTTAGTTGTGGAGTGGAGTGGGGTGCGTTTGACAGTCGTTGGTTGCAACGGCACTGTCATTTCTTTGTATCAAAATTCCTACATACATCCGTATGTAGACAAATGAAAGTCACCTATTTTGGAACGGAGGGAGTATAATTTATGTTATGATTATTCCGTATCTTGTATCAGTGAAATTAGCAAAAATATAAAAATCTTGTGAATACGGGGCTTGCCAGGGGCCTTAATCGGGCTTTCAAAGGCACAACTTCAATCGTAATTTTTTGGGAGGCGGTGATTTCTATGGATTTAAGAAATATTTCCTTGTAAGTCTTTGTTGTTTTCCTGTTTTCCCTTTTATATTAATAAAAAGAAAGTTGTTGGATCGTTTGGATGCAAAGGCTTGGGTTATCCTCCATTTCTCTATACTACCTAAAAGAAAAATTTCGTTCCTTCGTCTGTCAAGGCAGAGTGCTTCGTCCGGCATTAGCCCGACCCCCTCGCGAGTCCCCGCCCAGATTAACTCGCAACAATAAAAACAGGACGAAATCAAAGGGTTCACGTAAAAAAGGAAGGAACGCAATCAAGGCAATCGAGCACGTCGCCATCATCATCGCGCGTCCCCATCGCCTGCCCGCGACGCCCTGCCGCCCCGAGCCGCCGTCCTGCCCGCGTCACCCTCGCCGCCCTATACGAGAGTACTCAGTACCGTCATCCTGACCGTGCGGTCCTGGAATCATGTCAGCGTCACTATCTTCATCGCGCGCCGCCGTCACCGCATGGCAGCGCCGATCCGGATGCCCTCCGCGCCGACCTCTCTGAATATTGCCCCATCCACGCCGCGGTCTGCTGCCTCGCCAGCCGCAATGGCGAGATGCAGGACTCGTGGCGCGTCGACTACGACGCCACGCTCCACACCCTACATGCCGCGTGCAGCTTCGGCGCCGCCCACTTCGCCCTCCTCTCGGCTCCGCTCCTCGATATCTAGCGCGCCAAGCTCAAGTTCGAGTCCTCGTCGAGGCGGCCTGGGACCCGGCCTCACTTATAGCATCGTCACCGCCTTCTTAAAAAGCCTCGGGGGCCAGGTCGAGATCTTGATGATGGGCAATCCCTACGTCATGTTCGGCGACGGCAAGCTCTGTGACTCGCAAGTCTGCAAGCCCATCGGTGAGAAGGATCTCGCATCCTTCATCGCGATCTGCATCTTTTATAATGGGCAAACATGGTACTCCGAGAGTCCGAGTTACTGGTATGAACCAGGCCGCCTGTTTTGATACTGATTTTGATATTGACGAAGCAACACCGGCCCCTGGTTAATTCTTCTCCCTGTAGTCGCAAGCCGCCTGCCGCCGTCTCCAGTTGCAGCTGAACCAGCCACCCTTCGGAAGTGTGCTGTCCTCCAGTGCATCTCCGCTGCTTCAGACTCAGATGGTTTGTATTATTTTTGTTTTATCTGCAGAAGGTGCACGAGAATTATCCATTACATCGATTATTTACCTGCAAAGAGCAAACCAATTTCCAGTAATTATCCTTCCTCATTTCTTTTGATTATTTTAGCGTAAGCTTAAACCAATCTGCTGTTCTGCTGTTGCAAAGAGAAGAAGAAATAAGGAGCTGTGCCACATGGAAGTATGGAACTTTGAGTAATTAGTAAGATACCAATTCTTCAACACTGAACATTCAGGCTCGATTGTTTGTGTTGAACCTGCACAAGAGCAGCAAGAAGTGAGTATTGGAAAGGTATGTGCACCTTCTTCTGCTTAGATTCATTGAATGGTATTTTGGGTTGTCTGATATGTTATGGTTCTCCTCCGTGTTTTAAGAGGTAAATCATTTGATCGGCATTAATTTGTTAGGAGCATTATTCTTATTTGCAATTTTCCACTTTACTTGATCTTAGACATATTGTTTTCCTAATCTTCCTATGGTTCAATGCGCACAATGCAAATAAGAACTTATATTTTCATCTTCGGAAACGCTCTACTGATTTGATTGATTTTCTTTTGTCGTAATATGAATAAATTCTGGTTCAGGTGTTCATAATTCGTGGGTGATAATAAAGATATAATACATGTGTAGGCAAAGAGAAAGAACAGCTGCCTTCTTAGATTCATGATGATGTTGGCCTATGTAGTCCATCTTACACAATTTATGTCGCAGCACTTTAAATACAGCTGGAAAGTATTTTACTAATTTGAGTGCTTGAAGTATGTCACCGTTCCTGTTAATGTTTCGCAGTGGGGTTAGATTTTGTATATTCAGCTCTTATATATTATTTGCTAGATTTCATTTGGCAACCTGTAATTTTCTGATTTGATGTTTTAGATTCTATAATGAATTCTCACTCAGCGAGAAATGCTGTTCATGGCTTAAAATTAAATCATTTGAAACTTGGCTATGTTTCTTATATAATCTCACACAATGCATCTATATTTTTAAATTAATACTGTTCACTTGATTTCAGTTAGACAAAGCTATGTGGAGCTAGATCAACCACACCGCGTCTCGGAAGAAATGACATCGAGCTAGGGAACACTACTCAACCATGACATAGAACATAGGATTAGAATATTTATAGCCGTTGCAACGCACGGGCAATTAGCTATCAAAGAAAAAAACTTACATATCTAGTGATCTCACGGGCTGACGCGTCCTCACTTTAGGACACACTAGTTGAAGGCCCATGCTTTGCTATGGGTTCTCCAAAAAATGATTACCGCATAGGTTAACATAATGCTCATGAAAAAAACCTTGAATATAAAGGATATGCGAACGAAGGCATCTTTTTAGTCAGCATTTCAATGACAACACCACCCAGCTGACCAAGGGGAAGAGTATGCAGTTTGGCGGTACTGAAAGTGCAGTCTCTCTCTCTCTCCCCTCCCCCTCCGACCCTCTCTCTCTCTCCCCCCTCCCCCCCTCTCTCTCCCTCTATAAAAACAGAACCGAAGGGTATGGAAATGATGCGTTTGTTGTCCCTTCTCCTTGGTAGTCACCCGCCTCCAACATTGTTCTAGCAATACTTCGTAGTCAGCCCCACCCCAACAACTTGTCACTCATTGTTGTGTGTTAAAGTTTTATCCACTCTACCCCTCTCCGTGTCGTGTTGTTTAAAATGTCTACACTGTTTCGTACCAGCATGCTTATATGATTTTATTTTATTTTCGTAGTAAATACTTATCACAAGAAATTGCCGATGATAATGGTTGATCCTCCTTTACAAAATGTAACTCGGAGTCTTAGTAGCTCATATAGCATGAGAGGGGTAGAGTGGATGTGTCATTTATGTGTTCCGATTATGCTCAACTACCAAATTAGGTTCAAAAGTATTAGAATGTGTTTCGGTCAATCCTGACATATTTGGCTGGTGGAAACTACCTCAGTACCAATCGTGGCAATGCCCACTGGCGCGCACCCTTAATTAAGATCGACCTCGGAGCACCGATTTCTGCTAACTTGTTCTGATTCCCGCAAAACATACCGGCTCTATATATTGTCAGTAGTGGGATAATTATTGATGCAATCCCTTTGAAAGAATGGGCTAGAGCAACTATGTCAAATTGCCAGATTTTGGATAAAACTTTAACTGCAACACCAACTGTAACTTCACCGTTCTGCAAAATATTGGGATGAAATCAACAAAAATGAAATATTTACGAAGAGTTTGCTTGGGAAAATGAGAATTCTATCTACAACCTTGAGTTTCACCACTCGGAAACTTTTCTTTTCAATCATTAACTACACCTTTCTTTTCAATCATCATTCCCTCGCCAAAATCCAAACAATTTATGCAGTGTGCAAAAAACCAATATGGAACTATAAGAAAAAAATGAATATTGAGTTTCAAATAAATCTGTGAATAATAGAAAACGATGAAAAAATTCAAAATATAGACAAAGTTGAAGGCCTCAAATGTTCGTCTGTATTAGCAATGTATATAGAACCTGAACATGCCAAACCATGTCGCATACCTGTAGAAGGTTAGCTATCTTTTAGTAAATTTTAGAGATGATTTTGTGCAGGAGCACCAAATCCTTCCCCAGAGTTGACACTTACGACATAGAAAGATCGAGTTGTAGGCCAGTGTCTTGCGTGATTACCACAACATAAATGGCCATTCTTGTAGCTATAAAACAATAATACATTTGGAAAAAAACAAAGGGATCTCTGAAATGATATACTAAACTGACCTGCCAATCATGTATGGTACAGTCAATGCGATTGGTTCAATTTGAAGGTGAACTGACCCCACTGAGACAAATTAGCCTGACAATTGTGCCCGGTGTGAACTACCATATCGATGTTCTCTACGTCTCTAATGATATGGTTTCTAGTGTTCAGTGAGCCTGGTTGAAAGTGATTGAACTCATTCGAACCATCCGCCTGTGCCTAAAGACAAACAAGTGTGAGAAAAAAGTACAATCTTACAAAATGACCAGTTATTACTAAAAAAATGAAATGAAACCAAGACAGACAGGAACGAAGTATAATTTTCTTACAAATATAGGACAATTTGTTGCCAAGAATCTTGGGTATTGCTCCATATGTGGGTACCGTTCAGTGACCTGTGGCGACACCCGTAGGTATGCCTGCAAAAAACTTTGGTAGTAGCTAGGAAATTCAAAATTATAAAGCAGGTTAAAGAAGCAAGATAGACCACACACTCCGAATCTGGCCACAATTAATTCATTCAAGAAACACCGAAGCTCTCGTCATGATCAGCACTTGCATGTGGCTGCTGCCCTGAACTGCTCACACCGTTTCCTTCTCTATCATCTGCAAACCTGGCGGAACCTTGGGTTAAATGTCATTAGTAGACTGGAACCTTCATAGATGGCCGGCGGGGAGCAGTTCGGGCACAGGCGTTCTCGTTGCAGCCGGCGAAGATGCGGAAGCCCCCATCGCCCTTGAGGTTGTACGCTTGTGTCTACAGTCACAGCAGTTGCCGCACAGGACGTAGCGCTCGCCGCCGCACCTTCGACAAGCGGCGAGGAGGACGCGGCGGCCTCTAATGAAGACCTGTGGGAGGTGCGTGTCGACGATGTCACTCTATGTTAGCGAGGATGGGATGGACGGTGCCCAGACATTACAGCACGCGCCCTCTGTGCCGATGGTAAATAACCGTCGGCACAGACACCTTCCCCGTCGGCACAGACTGTGCCGACGCCGTCGGCACAGGGCCGTCGGCGTAGGTGCCCGTAGGCACAGGTTTTTTGCCCGTCGGCACAGAGTTTTCCCGTCGGCATAGGAGGTGCCTACGGTGAAAAAATGCCCGTCGGCACAAATTCCGTCGGCGTAGGTTCGGTGGGTCCCACGTGGGCGAGCTCGCCTGAGAAGCTGTGCCGACGGTATTACCGTCGGCACAGGTTTGCACGTGGCGTCCCTGGGACGTCCTGGCTGAGGGGCTGTGCCGACGGTAATACCGTCGGCACAGGCCTGACCATTTGGCACAGACGCAAGACCTGTGCCGACGGTACCGTCGGCACAGGTTCGTCCCAGATTTTTTTTTTGCGTTTGGTTGCAGCGCTGGTTTTTGCAGCAAAAAAGCAGAAAATAAAATATAAAATCCTGACAATTTCATCACAAACAAGATCACACGTAGCTCCATATATCATCCAAAGCAATATCATCAAGCAAATGCTATATCATCAAGTAGATACACACATAGGACCATCATCATACATAGCTAGATGTCTAGATCATCAAGCCCTACATCTATTGCGGCGGCGACGGGGTGTACCCCATGTCTCCCCGGGTGAACACAGGCGATCGACGGCTCGGCGCAGCAGTAGAACCACCAGAAGAAGGCGAAGCACCAGGAGAAGTCGAAGCACCACGCGAAGCACCAGGAGAAGGACCACCGGGATGTACCGGTGTGATCTCACGCGAACCCGGCGAAGCACCAAGCGAAGGATCAGCATCAAACCTCACCATCTCACGCGAATCCGGCGAGGCACTAGGAGAAGCACGACCAAAGTGTGGGTTCTCCGACGAGCATCCCGTTCCCTACATGTTTGAGCAAGAGTTAGCAACTTGCGAGGCAAAGGAAAAGCGGTAACTAGTGGTTTGGCATCAAACTTACCGGGGTCGATGAGTAGTAGGTGAGAGCGAACTCGTCCTTCGATGGAAACCGTGGACACGGCCCCGGCTCCGGAGGCTCCTCCATAGAAGGGGGGACCCGCACTCCAGTGGTGAAAAAGTTCAGCACCGACTGCAAGATAGTTTAGATGTTAGACGTTGCCAAAATAAAGGTTCAAACTAGGGAAGTGGGACTTGTCATATTAGACAAAAATAAAGGTTGAAACTTACAGCACGGAACGACTTTTGATACGAGGAGTAGGCTGTATTCATCTCCAGCCACTGGGCATAGGCCACCTGATACTCCGCATGAGCGGCAGCGTAGGCTGCCTCAAGATCGGGCTACAATTTCGAAAATATGGTATGGAACTGTCAACTTAGCCATGCAGGAACGAATGTCGGAAAGAGGATGAAAATGAGAAAAACTTACATCGGTGGAAGTGGGTCGACGAGGCGCGATAAGGGGGCTGCCGTCAGGGAGGGTAGCTTTTGCCTGCGTGAAGCTCATGGAAGGCCTGACCACATTCTGAAGAAAGAGATTACGGCCATGCGGCCTTCCATGCCCTGAGAGGACCATCGACCTCTCGTCGACCTCCTGGCTCAAGGGGTCATCCACCTCCGGGTGAAAAGACTGGAACGTCGTGGAGTACCTCTCCAAGTTCTCGTTGGCATTGTTGTAGTACTCAGGAAGCTGGGGCTGAGGCTTCGATAGATCGCGCTTCTTCTCCTTCATCTTCTTCCACGATTGCAACTCAGAGCTTACCTCCCCCCTATCGGCGTCCTGCATCGCGAAAAGAAATGTCATGCGTAGCAAGTAGAAACATGAGGGGAAAATAAATGGAGGTCGTTCCATGTATATATATACCAGCTTTTCCTTGAAGCGGAAGATGTTGCGGCTTCCCGCAATGTGTGTTCCCTCGGTGCCTCGGTTTGCCTTGTTCCGCTGGCTCACGGCGTCGAACTCGGGGTCTCCCCCGACCCACCTCGTAACCAACGCATCCCATGCGTCTTCTTTGCCGTCGGCCCAGTCGGGCATAACCTGAAAATGCAATTCAAGAAGAGATAATGCAATGGCAACTTAGCAGCAATATAGAATTTCATTGACAGTTCACTTACCGAAAGGAATTCCTCCCTCGTCATCTTCTGTGCCGTCTTGACATTCTCCTCCTTCTTGGCCCTCTTGCCCGTCTTCTCATACGTGAAAGTATTGGCGGACGTATGCTTTTGGTTGTAGAATTGTTGCCGTGTCAACCTCACACAATGAGCACGCAATACGCGAGCCGCCGTGTCTCTATGCTCGTCCGCCACCCGAAAATGCTTCTTCAACCATGCATAAAAAAATTGTGAGAGTCATGAGTTAGCACGGTGGAGTCATAAACTATGAACGGAACTCGAAAAATATGTCTTACCCAAAACCCGGTGATCACGGCGTCAGCAGCTGTCTCGAAGCCCGGGATAGGGGCAGCCTCATAGTCCACCCATTTATAGGCTAACTTTGCCTCGGCGTCGGGACCGACGGTGTACAAGCCCGGCCAATTTTGCCTAATTAGAGCTCCAAGCAAGCTCCCAGGAGTGCGGGGAATCTTAGGTGCTGGCCATGTCCATTTGCTGCACAATAATCAAACATTAGTACATATGCCAAATTGTTATGAACACAATGAAATTACATGTTCAAAATTACAAAATTAGTACACTTACTCAACGCCCTGAGGAACAATGAGGGCTTTCGCCTCCTCGCTCCTAGGCTCCATGTCCTCGTCGGGGACTCCCGCTTCGCCACGCATCCGCGGCCGCTTCGGCGCCAGCTCCACCTCGTCCTCCACCTCGTCCTCCACCTCGTCCTCGCCTCGTCCTCCACCTCGTGTCTAGACTGGGAAGCCACGTCGCCAGAAGCGGAGGGCAACTCCACCTCGTCCTCCGCCACGTCTACTCCACCTCGTCCTCCACCTCGTCCTCCACTCGTCCTACTCGCGCACCCTCGTCCACGGCGTAACGCGAGGTGGAAGGTCGTCCACTCCGTGTAACTCCAGGCTTCCGTACCATCATCTTACTAATCTTACTAATCAGGGACGAGGAGTTTTCCTTGCCTTGGCTCATATTGTTCAATCACCTGCATTGAGAAAGAGAAAACAAGTAAGCATAAAGACATAATAAAATGTAGACAGTAAGCATAAAGACGTAATGCAATGACGAAGCATGTTGAAAAATAAATACTAAAGCATAAAGACATAATAACATGTAGACACCAAGCATAAAGATGTAATGCAATTAAGAAGCATGTTGAAAAATAAATACTAAGCATAGAGACATAAAAGACGCTCACCCCGAATAATCACTCTCATAATTTAGTTGGTTCTCATTCTCACTATCACTATCACTATCACGTGTGTAGTAGGTTGGAGGCTCATCGCACGGTGGAGGCTCGTCATCGGCGGCATTGTCCGCCTGTAACTTCGAGAGCATATTTATGTCCTTCAGATCCACCACTGACTCACCACGAGTGTGTGCATCGTTCTCGAGGTCCTCAAGACCACCCGTTTGTAAGGCAAAGTCCCCGAAGTCCTCTTGCTCTTGATAGAAAATTCCCTCGTATGTTTTAGGGTCAATGTTGTTGTAATCGTCGGCAGAGGGCATGGGTAGCTTACCATGTGGCGATACCCGGAACACGACTTCCCAGCCCTTGAGGTTCTCTTTCTGGCATGGGTAGGGCAAATAATAAACTTGCTTGGCTTGGTGAGCCACAACAAAGACATCGGCTCCGCTATAGGTGGTTGAAGGCTTAACTTCAACTAACCCAATGGAAGGGTCACTTCTCAGTCCACCGTGTGGTCCAGTGCGTGGGTCGAACCAATGGCACTGGAACACAACGAGCTTGAGTTCTATGTTCGTACGATTGAACTTCAGCTCGTATACCTTTTCTAACCTTCCGTAGTAATCTACGTAATCGGCTCCTCTGGATCCTTTGGTGAAGACCCCAGTATTTACAGTTTTTGCATTCGGCCGACTATTCTGGTGATACTCTGTATGGAAGCGGAACCCATTCACATCATACTTCTCATACTTCATGACGGTACGGTTAAAACCTTGGGAAACACATCTCAACTCATCCGTCATCTCAACGTTGCGATCAGCTCCCTACAAGTACGGTTCAAATTGTTTTGTGCATTAGTTACGTGTAATAAGAGGGACAAGTCACAGATTGCAAGCTAAGAGGGACAGGTTAGAAATTACTTTTTCCATGAACCAAGACACAAATTTTTTTCCTCCGTGAGCACCCTTTTTCAGAAGAGTGTCCAGCTCCGCGGGAGAGGGATCCGCCATTCCCGACCACTGTTCATCTTGGAATTGGCTAAAAGGAGAAAATAGGTATTAGACCGAAACCGAGTTACTAGTTGCAAAGTAATTTGTTCACCATTTTACCTGATGAAACCGACTACTTCCGTCATGTTCGTAAGCACATAGAGCATTATGCAATCCTTCTCTTCCTTGGTCAACTGCAATTTTACACCACCACCGGCCTTGCCACCGGGACATTGGAAGAGGAGGAGCTTGGGGTCATGCTTGGGCTCGTCGACATTGTACCGAGAGACCGGGTTATGCATAGTGGATACTTCATCGGGATAGTACGTTGTCACGGCGTCTGCCATTACCGGCATCAACCGCTCAATCCATATATGATAGTCGTGACTCTTGAGCCCAGTGACATTTCCATTTACAAGATTGACTCCATTACTTATATTGGAACAATAACCATCAGGGAACATCACGTCGTGTTTGAGCCACTTGAATGTCTCCTTCTTTTGGATATTATCAAGGCAGTAGGGTGCATTCGGCTTGAACCAATTTTTTCGACGGCGGTCAGGAGGCTGCATGTGTAATCTCTCCCTATCACAGAGATTCTCAACATCAACTCTAGCCTTGACATTGTCCTTTGACTTCCCAGGAATGTTCAGGACTGTGTGAAAGAGCATCTCTCCAACATTCTTTTCGGTGTGCATCACATCGATGTTATGGGGAAGTTCGAGGTCCTTGTAATACTCTAGCTGCGTTAAGCCTGCCACGTGAGTCCAGTTGTGCGTTACACCATATCCCACAAATTTTGGGCCAGGTACCTGAGCAGGCACGAGAGCACGTAGCTCGGCATCAACAGTTGCACCATCGAACTTCGGTATCTCTTTTTCTTCACGCACGACTTTGCCCTTCGTGAAGTTTTTTATGTCTTCTCGGTAAGGATGCCTTCTTTTGAGGAACGGTCGATGCTTGTCAAACGCGACATACTTGCGACCTGACTTTAGCCAAGTGAACTCAAGTCGGTTTCTGCACACTGGGCATGGCCACTTACCAGCTGTACACCATCCGCAGAATAGGGCATACCCGGGTAGGTCGTGCATGGAATAGTGGTACCAAATTCTCATCAAGAAGTTTTTCTTTGATGCTCGGTCGTATGTCCACGTCCCATTGTGCCATGAGTGGTGCAAATCATCCACAAGCGGTTGCATGTAGACACTCAAATTCTTCCCCGGGTATTCGGGCCCTGGAATGATCAGCGACATAAACATGAACTTCCTTTGCATTAGGACCCCGGGAGGGAGATTGAGCGGAATAACAAACACGGGCCAGCAGCTGTACGAGTGACTCGACATACCATATGGATTGAATCCATCTGTTGCTATCGCAATTCTGACATTCCGAGCATCTGCTGCCTTATCGGGGTGTTTCTCATCAAAATTCTCCCATGCCTTACCATCAGATGGATGTCCCATCTTTTTCCGTCCGAACTCGTCGGCGTATCTCTTCCCCTTCTTGTGCCAAGTCATCTGCGTGGCAGTCTCCTCAGAAAAGTAAAGCCGCTGGATTCTTTTTATGAATGGGAGGTACCGAAGAATCTTCACAGCGACTTTTCCCTGCGTCTTCTGACCATCGGGCTCCGTTTTCTCATGATACCTAGAGGCCCCACAAAGACTACAGTACTTGTCATCCGCATACTGTTTCCAGAACAGAAGGCAACCTTTTGGACAACAATCTATCTTTTCATAATCCATGCTAAGCGATCCCAATAGTTTCCTCGTTTCGTGCATGGACTTTGGCAGACAATGCCCTTCGGGCAACATGTTACCAAATGTTTTCAGATTGGCTTCAAAGCCTGCACGGGTGGTGGAGTACTGGCACTTGTCACTTAGTATTTGAGCTATGGCATCGAGCTGAGAAATGTTTGCACCCTCGTATAGAGGCTTCTTAGCCGAGGCCATCATATCAAGGAAAGCCTTCGCGGTTGGCTCCGGTTCCTCCGGTTCACCCGGTTCCTCCGGTTCTCCTGTTCCTCTGTGGAGGTGGCGAATCCGGTATGTCAGCATCACGGAGATCATCTAGCAAGTTTCTCACCCCATCATACTCATTGCCATTGATCCGCTGCCGCATCACCTCAACTCTGTCACGTTCGACCTGAGCAAAGTCGACCTTCGTGACGTAGTTAGGCATATACCCAGACAACCAAAGATGCTTAGTCATTTCATCCTTTCCCTGACGGGCACGATTCTTGCAATTAATGCATGGGCACCTTGGACGAACTCCTGATGCCTTTGAACCACGCGCTAACTCCTTCACTAACATATTGGTCTTCCATTCCCACTCCTCTGTTCTTTTAATCTTACTGATACGGCCACTGTACATCCACCCATTATCAGCCATCCTCTGCTTTATTGGATCCAAAGAACAACGCATTTCGTAATATGCACCAAGTAATAATAAATTTATTCAATGACACCAAGATTAATTACGGCCAAATTTTATCTTTTACAACATGCAAGGGTTCATCTACACTTCTAATAGGAGGGCCTATCCCGCCCGAGTACGTGTAGATCGAGTCGTGTTCCATGTTCTACCCGACCCGAGACGGAATTTCGCAGCACCTCCCCGCTGTTCTTCAGAATACACGTCTCGAGCTTGTCAAGCCGAGAGGGTGTGCATCCGAAGAACAACGGGGAGGTGCTGCCGAAATTCCGTCTCAGGAAGGGGTAGAACATGGAACACGACCCGATCTACACGTACTCGGACTGTCCAACAGGACAACCCGGAAGTGTTACGGTTATAAATATGCAAAGATGGACAATCCTGCATATTTATAAATTTGTAACCCTTCCGGATGGGATCTGACTCGGGTTACGCGACTCGACTGACTTGGTGATCTAGACCAAAATAAACCTATGCAGCAAGAGAGGCGAAAGATGTATACCCTCGAAGCGTGATCGGTGGTCGGAGAGGGTCGAGGTCGCGACGGAAGCGGGGCAACGAAACAGGGGCACCGAGGCGGGCCCTCCTCAGCTGGAGAAGAAGCCCCGCAACGACGCGCGGGACCGACGGTGCTGGCGGGAAGCTACGTCATCTGAAAAAGCACACAGTTGACATATATAAGCAAAAAATCTCTCTGTTTTACCTAATAATCATCCCTAACCATATAAAAGCTACGACTTTACGACTTTACGACTTTAGACTTTAGGACTTTACGAGTTTACGACTTTACGACTTTATGACTTTACGACTATACTAGTTCCACCATTTTTTCTTTACACTTCTACCTCCTAACTAACTAACCTAACTAACCTAACTACCTAACTAACTAACCTAACTACCTAACTAACTAACCTAACTATACCTAACTAACTAACCTAACTAACCTAACTACCTAACTAACTAACCTAACTAACTAACAAAAAATACATCAGAGGAGTACCTTGTGAGGAGGAGCTGGCCGTGGAGGAGCAGCTGGCCGTGGAGGAGGAGCAGCCGGCGTGGAGGAGGAGGTCCCGGCGTGGAGGAGGTGCGGGGTGGGGGAGGTGCGGGGTGGAGGAGGTGCTGGCCGTGGAGGAGGAGGTGCCGGCGTGGAGGAGGAGGTGCCGGCGTGGAGGAGGTGTGGGGTGGGGTGTGAGGCGCGGCGGCGGGCCGGCGTGGAGGAGGTGCGGAGGAGGAGGCGCGGCAGGGGCGCGTCTCGGGCGGCGACGGCGGAGAGGAGAGGCAGGGGTGGGACGGCCGGGGGCGAGGGGCGGCCGGGCGCGGAGGAGGCGGTGCGGGGTGGAGGAGAGGAGAGGGAGGGGTGGGCCGGCCGGAGCGGAGCGCGGCGGCGGCGTGCGAGGGTGGGAGCGTGAGTGGGTGGGAGCGTGTGTGCGTGCGTGTGTGGTGTGGAGGAGGACGGGGTTGGGGATAAGGAGAAGCACCTGTGCCGACGGTTTTACCGTCGGCATAGGTGTCATTTTTTTTCATTTTTCATATTATTACCTAATTTATTAATATTTAAAAAACATCATAATTTATTTCATTATAATTTTATAGAGTTTTATTTTAATTTATTCTATTATATGGTAGGTCCACAAGCGAATTATATTTTATATGATTTATTACATTATATTCATGAAATTATTTTATATCTAAGCGAAACCCTAGACCCGTTGGTAATCAGTTAAACTTCCCGTCTACCCCCTAGACCGGTGTCGAAAGGGGGTAGGCCAGTGGAATTTTTTGCTTGTTTGTGTTAGGTTAGGCCATGTGAACATAGCAAACTAGGTTTGGGTGGGGTTCCGACGCTCCGGGGCCCCGCTTCGGCGAAACCCTGAATCCGCTGGAAAAACCCTAACGTTTCCGTCTACCCCCATAGACGTGCGTCGAAAGGGGGTAGCCCAGTGGACTTTTTTGCTTGGTTGTGTTAGGTTAGGCCATACGAACATAGAAAACCAACTTTTATCACAAATCGACACAAGATTGCCCCCGTTTCGCCCGGAACGGGAGTTTTCAGCTATAAGTCCACACACTTAGTAGAGAGAAAGTGAAGCCGGTGATGTCGGTCACACCTAGGAGTAGATTCTTGGACATTTGAAACACACAACACACTTGTATACATATGGTATGGCACAACCTAGGTTTGGGTGGGGTTCCGACGCTCCGGGGCCCCGCTTCGGCGAAACCCTGAATCCGCTGGAAAAACCCTAACGTTTCCGTCTACCCCCATAGACGTGCGTCGAAAGGGGGTAGCCCAGTGGACTTTTTTGCTTGGTTGTGTTAGGTTAGGCCATACGAACATGAAAACCAACTTTTATCACAAATCGACACAAGATTGCCCCCGTTTCGCCCGGAACGGGAGTTTTCAGCTATAAGTCCACACACTTAGTAGAGAGAAAGTGAAGCCGGTGATGTCGGTCACACCTAGGAGTAGATTCTTGGACATTTGAAACACACAACACACTTGTATACATATGGTATGGCACAACCTAGGTTTGGGTGGGGTTCCGACGCTCCGGGCCCCGCTTCGGCGAAACCCTGAATCCGCTGGAAAAACCCTAACGTTTCCGTCTACCCCCATAGACGTGCGTCGAAAGGGGGTAGCCCAGTGGACTTTTTTGCTTGGTTGTGTTAGGTTAGGCCATACGAACATGAGAAACCAACTTTTATCACAAATCGACACAAGATTGCCCCCGTTTCGCCCGGAACGGGAGTTTTCAGCTATAAGTCCACACACTTAGTAGAGAGAAAGTGAAGCCGGTGATGTCGGTCACACCTAGGAGTAGATTCTTGGACATTTGAAACACACAACACACTTGTATACATATGGTATGGCACAACCTAGGTTTGGGTGGGGTTCCGACGCTCCGGGGCCCCGCTTCGGCGAAACCCTGAATCCGCTGGAAAAACCCTAACGTTTCCGTCTACCCCCATAGACGTGCGTCGAAAGGGGGTAGCCCAGTGGACTTTTTTGCTTGGTTGTGTTAGGTTAGGCCATACGAACATGAGAAACCAACTTTTATCACAAATCGACACAAGATTGCCCCCGTTTCGCCCGGAACGGGAGTTTTCAGCTATAAGTCCACACACTTAGTAGAGAGAAAGTGAAGCCGGTGATGTCGGTCACACCTAGGAGTAGATTCTTGGACATTTGAAACACACAACACACTTGTATACATATGGTATGGCACAACCTAGGTTTGGGTGGGGTTCCGACGCTCCGGGGCCCCGCTTCGGCGAAACCCTGAATCCGCTGGAAAAACCCTAACGTTTCCGTCTACCCCCATAGACGTGCGTCGAAAGGGGGTAGCCCAGTGGACTTTTTTGCTTGGTTGTGTTAGGTTAGGCCATACGAACATGAGAAACCAACTTTTATCACAAATCGACACAAGATTGCCCCCGTTTCGCCCGGAACGGGAGTTTTCAGCTATAAGTCCACACACTTAGTAGAGAGAAAGTGAAGCCGGTGATGTCGGTCACACCTAGGAGTAGATTCTTGGACATTTGAAACACACAACACACTTGTATACATATGGTATGGCACAACCTAGGTTTGGGTGGGGTTCCGACGCTCCGGGGCCCCGCTTCGGCGAAACCCTGAATCCGCTGGAAAAACCCTAACGTTTCCGTCTACCCCCATAGACGTGCGTCGAAAGGGGGTAGCCCAGTGGACTTTTTTGCTTGGTTGTGTTAGGTTAGGCCATACGAACATGAGAAACCAACTTTTATCACAAATCGACACAAGATTGCCCCCGTTTCGCCCGGAACGGGAGTTTTCAGCTATAAGTCCACACACTTAGTAGAGAGAAAGTGAAGCCGGTGATGTCGGTCACACCTAGGAGTAGATTCTTGGACATTTGAAACACACAACACACTTGTATACATATGGTATGGCACAACCTAGGTTTGGGTGGGGTTCCGACGCTCCGGGGCCCCGCTTCGGCGAAACCTGAATCCGCTGGAAAAACCCTAACGTTTCCGTCTACCCCCATAGACGTGCGTCGAAAGGGGGTAGCCCAGTAGACTTTTTTGCTTGGTTGTGTTAGGTTAGGCCATACGAACATGAGAAACCAACTTTTATCACAAATCGACACAAGATTGCCCCCGTTTCGCCCGGAACGGGAGTTTTCAGCTATAAGTCCACACACTTAGTAGAGAGAAAGTGAAGCCGGTGATGTCGGTCACACCTAGGAGTAGATTCTTGGACATTTGAAACACACAACACACTTGTATACATATGGTATGGCACAACCTAGGTTTGGGTGGGGTTCCGACGCTCCGGGGCCCCGCTTCGGCGAAACCCTGAATCCGCTGGAAAAACCCTAACGTTTCCGTCTACCCCCATAGACGTGCGTCGAAAGGGGGTAGCCCAGTAGACTTTTTTGCTTGGTTGTGTTAGGTTAGGCCATACGAACATGAGAAACCAACTTTTATCACAAATCGACACAAGATTGCCCCCGTTTCGCCCGGAACGGGAGTTTTCAGCTATAAGTCCACACACTTAGTAGAGAGAAAGTGAAGCCGGTGATGTCGGTCACACCTAGGAGTAGATTCTTGGACATTTGAAACACACAACACATTTGTATACATATGGTATGGCACAACCTAGGTTTGGGTGGGGTTCCGACGCTCCGGGGCCCCGCTTCGGCGAAACCCTGAATCCGCTGGAAAAACCCTAACGTTTCCGTCTACCCCATAGACGTGCGTCGAAAGGGGGTAGCCCAGTGGACTTTTTGCTTGGTTGTGTTAGGTTAGGCCATACGAACATGAGAAACCAACTTTTATCACAAATCGACACAAGATTGCCCCCGTTTCGCCCGGAACGGGAGTTTTCAGCTATAAGTCCACACACTTAGTAGAGAGAAAGTGAAGCCGGTGATGTCGGTCACACCTAGGAGTATATTCTTGGACATTTGAAACACACAACACACTTGTATACATATGGTATGGCACAACCTAGGTTTGGGTGGGGTTCCGACGCTCCGGGGCCCCGCTTCGGCGAAACCCTGAATCCGCTGGAAAAACCCTAACGTTTCCGTCTACCCCCATAGACGTGCGTCGAAAAGGGGTAGCCCAGTAGACTTTTTTGCTTGGTTGTGTTAGGTTAGGCCATACGAACATGAGAAACCAACTTTTATCACAAATCGACACAAGATTGCCCCCGTTTCGCCCGGAACGGGAGTTTTCAGCTATAAGTCCACACACTTAGTAGAGAGAAAGTGAAGCCGGTGATGTCGGTCACACCTAGGAGTAGATTCTTGGACATTTGAAACACACAACACACTTGTATACATATGGTATGGCACAACCTAGGTTTGGGTGGGGTTCCGACGCTCCGGGGCCCCGCTTCGGTGAAACCCTGAATCCGCTGGAAAAACCCTAACGTTTCCGTCTACCCCCATAGACGTGCGTCGAAAGGGGGTAGCCCAGTGGACTTTTTTGCTTGGTTGTGTTAGGTTAGGCCATACGAACATGAGAAACCAAATTTTATCACAAATCGACACAAGATTGCCCCCGTTTCGCCCGGAACGGGAGTTTTCAGCTATAAGTCCACACACTTAGTAGAGAGAAAGTGAAGCCGGTGATGTCGGTCACACCTAGGAGTAGATTCTTGGACATTTGAAACACACAACACACTTGTATACATATGGTATGGCACAACCTAGGTTTGGGTGGGGTTCCGACGCTCCGGGGCCCCGCTTCGGCGAAACCCTGAATCCGCTGGAAAAACCCTAACGTTTCCGTCTACCCCCATAGACGTGCGTCGTAAGGGGGTAGCCCAGTGGACTTTTTTTCTTGGTTGTTTTAGGTTAGGCCATACGAACATGAGAAACTAACTTTTATCACAAATCGACACAAGATTGCCCCCGTTTCGCCCGGAACGGGAGTTTTCAGCTATAAGTCCACACACTTAGTAGAGAGAAAGTGAAGCCGGTGATGTCGGTCACACCTAGGAGTAGATTCTTGGACATTTGAAACACACAACACACTTGTATACATATGGTATGGCACAACCTAGGTTTGGGTGGGGTTCCGACGCTCCGGGGCCCCGCTTCGGCGAAACCCTGAATCCGCTGGAAAAACCATAATGTTTCCGTCTACCCCCATAGACGTGCGTCGAAAGGGGGTAGCCCAGTAGACTTTTTTGCTTGGTTGTGTTAGGTTAGGCCATACGAACATGAGAAACCAACTTTTAGCACAAATCGACACAAGATTGCCCCCGTTTCGTCCGGAACGGGAGTTTTCGGCTATAAGTCCACACACTTAGTAGAGAGAAAGTGAAGCCGGTGATGTCGGTCACACCTAGGAGTAGATTCTTGGACATTTGAAACACACAACACACTTGTATATATGGTATGGCACAACCTAGGTTTGGGTGGGGTTCCGACGCTCCGGGGCCCCGCTTCGGCGAAACCCTGAATCCGCTGGAAAAACCCTAACGTTTCCGTCTACCCCCATAGACGTGCGTCGAAAGGGGGTAGCCCAGTAGACTTTTTTGCTTGGTTGTGTTAGGTTAGGCCATACGAACATAGAAAACCAACTTTTATCACAAATTGACACAAGATTGCCCCCGTTTCGCCCGGAACGGGAGTTTTCAGTTCTAAGTCCACACACTTAGTAGAGAGAAAGTGAAGCCGGTGATGTCGGTCACACCTAGGAGTAGATTCTTGGACATTTGAAACACACAACACACTTGTATACATATGGTATGGCACAACCTAGGTTTGGGTGGGGTTCCGACGCTCCGGGGCCCCGCTTCGGCGAAACCCTGAATCCGCTGAAAAAACCCTAACATTTCCGTCTACCCCATAGACGTGCGTCGAAAGGGGGTAGCCCAGTAGACTTTTTTACTTGGTTGTGTTAGGTTAGGCCATACGAACTTGAGAAACCAATTTTTATCACAAATCGACACAAGATTGCAAGAGAGACAAGATTCACATACAATACTTCCGAGAGACAAGATTCGCGACGTTATTTTATGTGGGTGGAGACCGCTATTCGGCGTAGCTATATACATATAGACCCAGTCGAGGTCGACGTCGCCACGAAGTCCCCCGGCAGATACCCGCGCCAGACGCGCGGTGCCGTGCCCTGCTGCTCCTCCTCCTCCTCCCTCTTCGGCGGCGGCAGCGGTGCTCGTGCGATGGCGGAGGTCCCCGCGCCAGAGGAGCTCCCCGTGCCTCTCGCCGCCGCCGCCATCGCGCGGTCGTACTCCTCCACTTCGCGCCGGGCGTACGCAGGCGGCGCCTCCCGCCCCAGAATTGTCCACGCACGAGCGCCGCGCTTTCGACTGGCGTCGGAAGCAACCAGCTTAGCCCGTACGGGGTCAGCGGGCGTCGGCCGCTTCTGCCTTCTCCGCTCCTCGTCGGAGCCGTTTCCGCGGCCGGAATGGCCGCCGCGCGAGCAGGAACCTCCAGGCCTCATCCTCGTTGCACGTCGGGGCTTGATCTGTGGCGGAGGGGCTGGATTGCGTGGCCGGCGGCGAGAGTGGCGGTGAGAGTGGATCTGGATAATAGCTAGGGTACGGCACAGTGGATATATAGGGAGTGGAACGGGAGGCGGTCGGCTGGGACTGAGAAAGGGCTGGGCTGGGCCCAAAGTTGAACGGCGCACGGTGAATTTAATCAAGGAAAAAACATTAGCGGGCCAAATCCTGCTGCTGGGCCCAAATTTAGTTTTTTTCTAGGAATGGCGCGGAACTGGGAGTGGCCAATCAGAGCGCAGAACTGGGAGTGGCGCGGATCGGGGGTTTCCTTCTGATCCAACCGTTCACTAACCAGCGATCAACGGCTCTGAAGCAGGGGGGTTTCGGACGGGGTTTAGGGTTTCAGTGAGCTAGGGTTGAGCATAAATAATTTAGAAAAAATCAAATAAATATGAAACTTTCGCTCACTGTTTACTTATGCAACTACGTTGCTACAAAAATTAAAACTTGTTATATCCACAGTTAAATGAAAAACATTCACACAATTCAAGCAATCGACGGAATGAGCTAGGGTTGAGCACAACTAATTCAAAAAAATCAAAACAACATACAACCAGCGCACATGGTCTACTTATGCAACTAAGTTGCTATAAAAAATATAAAACTTGTTATATCCATATTTCAATTCCAACATTCACACGTTCACGATATCGATGGAATGAGCTAGGGTTGAGCATAAGTAATTCAAAAAAATCAAATAAATATAAAACCAGCGCACATGGTCTACTTACATGACATAGTTATCAAAAAAATATAAACTTTGATTTTGAGTCGGTCAACGGTTTTGTGCAAAGTTTGACCAAACATTCAAATGAGCACAAATAATTCAAAAAAAATCAAAATAACATAAAACCAGCGCACATGGTCTACTTTCATGACATAGTTATGAAAAATAAATATAAACTTGGTATATGAGTATTTTCACGAGAAATCCTTCACACAAATGACTTACCACGAACGAAGTTGCAGAGAGTTCAAGTAAGTGAGAGAGGGTTTGTTGTTTTGAAAATTTAAAAATATTGAAAAAATCACCAAAGATTCATTTTGGTGTGACTAAGAATTACCCAGGCTTAGTTTTTCATTTTGGTATTTAAAACTTGTTTAAATGTTGGTCAAACTTGGGTTTGACTGATTTTGAAATAAACATAAAATATTCATAAAACTTCAAAAAAATGAAAATCCTGTGCACATGTTCTTAGTTTGTCATGTACTAACAACTCCAACTGATAAACAAGGTCTAGATATAATTAAACAAGAAATGTTTCAATATGGTGTGAAATCTCACATCTCAAACTATGAACTCTCATGTGTGAAGAGAGGTGGTTCGGCATTTGCAACATGAAATTTACAAAAAACTCACCAAAGCTTCATTTTGGATTGACTAAGAAGGATCCAAGCTTGGTTTTTCATTTTCATGTTTCAAACTTGTTCAAATGTTGGTCAAACTTAGGTTTGACCGAATTTGAAATAAGCATAAAATATTCAAAAAACATCACAAAAAATGAAAATCCAGTGCACATGGTATTTATATATAGAGTAGATGTGTAGGAAAGTTATTTGGCTGATTGAGACAAGGTCGAAAAAAATCTTGCTTAGGAATGGAGCCGTTTACCCTACCTTTAGATCTCATTTGAAACACTTTTTGTTCAAGACTTAGCAAGTTAGATCAAACAACCACATAATAGTATGAAATCATTGCAACATCCAAGCCTAGCACAAATAACATGTAGATTTGAATTTTGGTTCAAAGTTGAATCCAAAAAATCAAAAGAAAATAAATAATTTCCAGATTATTTAACAAATTCAAAAAAATTGTCCCAATGCAGTATCTTAATGGATAGGACAACCCACTATTATAGATTTAATCTATAATAGTGAGTTGCCGGACCCACGAAGCTACTGGACAGGGAATATATGTGCAACACCTAAATTGCGAGCATGGGGACTCGAACTTGGGTGGGCAAAGGGAGTCATCAACCCTTTGCCACTAGGCTATGCCAATGTTTGCGAAAAATCTACCACCATTAGGTTCTAATAGTTACAAATCTACCACTTGGTAAGAGTGACAAATGGCACTTTATTTACCACTTGGTAAATAAAGAAGTAAATCATTGTCTATAGATCTACTACCATTAGGTTCTAATAGTTACAAATCTACCACCATTAGGTTCTAATAGTTACAAATCTACCACTTGGTAAGAATGACAAATGGCACTTTATTTACCACTTGGTAAATAAAGAAGTAAATCATTGTCTATAGATCTACCACCATTATAGGTTCTAATAGTTACAAATCTACCACCATTAGGTTCTAATAGAGACATCTTTTATAAGGCTCTACCTAGTTGACAAGGTTTTAACTTAAGAAAAAAATCAACAGAGCAGTGCCATTTGCGAATGCCACAATCGGGCGTGTCCAGAGCGCGCCCCCAAAGGTGTTCGACAGTGTGCATGCCACAATCTGACGTCGTGCGAATGCCACAAGGAACACAAAAACAAGCAACACAATACTTTACATATTGTTCACAAGGTTTCACCTACCGGAACGTGCCACGGCACGTCCAGAGCACGTCCAGGGCACGTCCAGAGCACGCCCCCAAGGTGTTCGACATGGCCATTTCACAAAAGAATTCCCACAAAATTCACCAGACTTGCTATCTACAGAATGCAGCTCAATCTTCCCTCCGCCATGGCTCTGTAGCTGATTCTTCTAACTCGATTTCATCTCGCGGAGAATTTCTGAGCACACCAATCTGTCCTCCGCCAGCCCGGCAACTAGACTGAAAGCCTCTAGGCTCAACGCTACTTCGAAGTCCAGGCTCGGGGTTGAGCGTGCTGAACTGCTGCTCGATGAGCTCCCGCCCGAGCTGCTCTCGTCGCCCGCAGCGCGCATCGAGGCAAACCACTGTCTCGTCATCGGCGGCGAATCACCGCCGAGCGAAAAACCCTTGCCGCCGTAGTAGCCGTTACGCGGCCATGCCTGCTTCAACACCTGCTGGACTGAAATCCGGTAGGGTCGCTTGCCGTCGAGATAGATGGAGCCCCTCGCCGCTGCACGAGACACAAATCGGGCCGCCGGTCGCCTCTGCGACCGTGTACCCGCACCACCCCATCCTCCATCCTCCCTCGCCGCCCCCTCGACGCACCACCCCAAGTCTTGCGTCGCCGCCAGCTTGCTCGACTCCGGGTGCCGCCGCTGGACTCGCGCGGCCGCTCTTCCCTCTGCCGCAGGACTCGCCGCTAGCTTGCTCGACTCCATTGCCGGTGCTCCAGTCGCCAACCCCCTCGCCGCAGCTTTACTCGCCCGCTCCATTCCCGCAGCTCGAATCGCCCGCTTCTTTGCCACAGCTCGAGTCGCCCGCTCCATTGCCGCTGACTCGCCTTCGCCAGGAAAATTTTCCCCAGCCCGGAGAAACCGAGATGACGGGACAGAGTGAGCTCCGCGGGACGCCGGCGCATGGCAGAGACGGTTCCCCCACGAACAGAGGCCGGTTTCGCTGACGCATGGGTCCCACTCGAGAAAAACTACTCCATGTACCGGTCAAACCTGGTTTACAGCGTGGGGAACATGACTTGACGGCCATGTCGCCGCAGAGCAATTACTGGTCGAAAAGATGCCGCATGTGAGCTATTATTCAGAAATATGTCGCTGCGGAGCCAATTCCTCAGAAAGATGTAGTATCTGAGCTATTCGCCCCGGAAAGACTCCCCCATGATCAATAGCCATGAAATACCCACAACAAGGTGGGTGCACAATTGTGCTTGTACTCTCGCAAACATTGCACCGACCTGTTCAGGGAATCAAAATAGAAGAAATGACATGAGCATGCATAAATACATAGAAGATCCATGCCACATATAGCAAAACGCATGCTAATAGTTTTGTACCAACTTGTGTTAAGGTTAATGGTACTTTTTGGAAGTTTCAAGACTAGTACCTGCCCATTGCTGTCCCGGAAAGTTCTAGGAGGAGTGAGCACAGGGATTGGCGGCGAGCATGGCTGGCGCAGCAGCAAGTCGCAAATTTCGCCAACCCGCTGTTTAGTGAGCTGCTGTGTGCTATCGCACAAAGCTTGCTTGATAGCAGCCGTCACACGAGGTTCGTACCTCGATGTCATCAGGTACATGAGGTTTTGGGGATCAGAGCACCATGCACTGAGGGATGCCTTCTCCATGGCGGCCCTGGTAGTGGCAGAATCCGGGTCCGGCTGGCCGCGCGAGCTACCGCAGGCCTTCTGAACGAGCGAGATGGCGAGGGGGAGGCTATGGCCGGCCATGGTGAGGCATTGCTTGGCCTCGTCATAGGTGAGGTAGCGAAAGTAGCACTGCATGAAGCAGATGAGGCCCAGGTGGGACCTGTGAATGGCGTCCACGAAGGTCAGCTTGTCGTTCGTCTGCTTCGGTGCTTCTTCTCGACTTGCCTCGCGGAGGAGCCAGGGGGTGTATTGATTGTCTAGCGCGAACCCGTAGAGGGTGCTGAGGAGGATGTTGGTGACGGGGTCGCAGAGGCCGACGGCGAGCCCTCTCTGTGAGAGGCTGGTGGCGAGGTAAGGGATGTCTGCGATGGGGAGGCGGCGCGCCGCGTCCAGGTAGAACTGGGCCATCTCGTGGAAGCACTTCACGAGAGGGTCCACCGGAGGGACGGGGTCGCCCGGCTCCGTGTCCCAGTACGGCCAGTCGGGAGGGCGGTAGCCGGCAAAGACATCATCGGCCACCGCGGACATGGCTGAGCTATCCTTTTGGACGATTGTGGTTCGACTTTAGATTTGATCCGAGGGTTTCGATTTGGGGTTTCTCCGGTAGGGAATACTCCGTATAACAGAGGGTGTGAGGGAAGACCGGAAGAGGCCCAAATTCGTGTTGGAATCGATGTCGGATACCTAGCCGCCAGGCGACTCCTCTACCTCTCTGTCGATCTCCAGTCTCCAGCGAGATCCTTTCCATCCGCTCCTCTCTCATGTGCGGTCTACTGGGGCTGAAGAACAAGGGGTCCGGCCGCCCGGCCTTGTAGCTGTGGGGGTTGGGGTTGAGATTGTATCGGACATGGCTGTCGCGATGGAGAAAGGCGAGGCTAGCGGATTGGTGACATGGATGGACTTGAGGCTTGCAAAGCTTTTACAAATAAATTAAAAAAAACAAAAAAAAGAATACATATTTTCTTATTTTTGATGTTTATCAGTTGAAATTATTTCGCTGTTCAACACTAAATACATAGTGGGTTACAATCTCAAACTTATTTCATAACTAGATATGCATATATACTACTACAAGCCAACCATTTTATAAGTTTGAAGCCTGCCAACATTTTTGCTAACCAGCTACTCCCTCCGTTTTTTAATATAAGATGTTTTAGGTGGTACACATGTTGTCTATATGCACACTAAAATGAGTGAACATGTACACAAAAATATGTCTACATATATTTGTGTGCATGTGCATGTGGACAAAAGTTAAAACATCTTATATTAAAAAAACGGAGGGAGTATGTGCTAGTATCGGTTCTTTGGTGCTAATTGCAGTTGTTTTTTTCAAGACATACCTGCATGCATTAGCTTTGTCTGATACTCGATCCCTATGTTCCATATTAGATGACTCGCAACGGAGGGAGTAGATCTGTTGGGCTTGCTTCAGTGTGGTGGAGAGAGCCTTGATCAATTATAAGAGCAATATATCTCGTGCTTGTATCATTGTTTAAATTTTCTTTTCTTGATTTCAGTATTTCAGTCGTTAGTGTTTAGTCATCGGTTTCCTCAGTCCCTATTTCCAATTTATTTTTCAGTCTTTAATTAATAGTTTTCTTAGTCTTGGTCACTGGTCATAAGTTTTAGTCTTCCGTTAATTTCTTTGTCCTAGGCCTTGTTATCTCATTTTTCAGACCTCAACTTTTTCAGCATCTCATTTTTCTTTGATTTTGTTTAACAGATATGTTAATCATTGTCTTTAGTCTATTTTTATCCTTACTTCATGGGAGAGGCGTTTTGGCTCCCGAGTGCATATGCTCATGATATATTTTTTCTAAATTTAGAAAATATGAAAACATTTCAAAAAATCTGAAAAAATTGGGCACAAACATATATAAGTTTTCAACATTCGTGCCAAATTTCGTAAGGAAATAACAATTTTTGTGGTCTGTGCAAAAAGACAAAATCTGTGCTTTGAAAAATGTATTTTTAAATCTCATTTCGGCTACAGATTTTGTCTTTTTGGTACAGAGCACAAAAGTGTTATTTCTTTTTGAAATTTTGCACGAATGTTAAAAACTTGCATATGTTTGTGCCCAATTTGTTTCAGATTTTTTTGAAATGTTTTCATATTTTTAAAATTTTGAAAACAATAACAGGAGCATATGTACCCGGGAGGCAAAGTGAATTTCCGTTACTTCATTCTCTATGCTCTATTTTTTCAGTCTTTAGTCAATCTCTGTTTATTCACTTTTTTCATTCTCTTTCTTAATATTCTCCTTTTTTCGCTCACCTCATTCCTCCACTTTTTATTTTCGTCTTTTCAGTTAAGTTTTCTTCAATCTTTCGATCCTATATTTTTGGTCCTCGGTCCACCTATTTTTTTGGCCTCATCTTTAGTCCGAGCCTAATTATTTTCCAGTCATCCATTTTTCCTGAGTCATCAGTTTATCTTCAGCACTACATGACGGAACACCAAGGTACAACATTTTTCATCATTATTTTTTATTTTTAAAACAAGACTGCCACTTGAATTTTAAATCGATGCAAGTACACTGGAATAGACGAAACATAAGATTTTGTGCAGAAACACTCAACATGTTTTTTAATCTATAGAACAAAGTAGTGGGTATGATCAGCTATACCCATAAGTTTCTTCACATATTACATGTTTGCGGTAGTTGTTCTTTTTGTTTTTAACCGGCACGTGGCTATTTTCAAGATATTTCATGTCATGGTCTACATGTAAGTAAGTGATGCTCTAAGTCAGTATGTGTTTCTCCATTGTTTTGTTATTATTGTTGGATACATGTTGCAGGAACGAATTGAACCCCTGGTATTGTTCTTCGTCCTCTTCCATCTCTCTTTTGGTTCTTTTGTTCCTCTCATTTCTTTCTCCCCTGCTTCCTTTTTATAGTCCCTCTTTTCCCTTCTTTCTTTTATTCCCGCCAACAAAAAAGATCAAATATGACAAGGAGGTCAAAAATAAGGGGCTAGTGTTTTCTGTATTGGTCTTGACCAAGAGCTATTTTTCACTTTCATTGTCGATTTCCGATTTTGGTTATGCTCTGTTTCTTTGTTGATTTTTTTTCCATCTCATCTTCAAGCTTTTGTTTCTTCTAGAAGGAAATATTTTTTGAACTATTCAACGCCATGTGAAACATTCTCTTTATGGGTCACATTATCACTTTTTGAGTTTATCACTTTGTAGTATCTTACAGTTCGACACTTTACTCTTCAGTATCTTTCACTCGCTCTGGATCATGTGTTTTGAGTTATTCAGATTGAATCATCGAGTTCTTTAAAAATATCCCATTTTTTTGGTTCTTTAGCTTGAATTCATTGAGTTTATTCAAATATATGTCTTAGAGTTTTTCACCTTGAATAAATTGGGTTTATTCAAGTTTTACATTTTCACTCTTAAATCGCAATCGCGTGCTAGATTATTGCTCACGTTTTATCTTTTTTTTTCCCATATGATCAGTACATAAGTTCATCAGATCCTTGAATTTCCTTAGTTTATCAGTTCATCGGTTACCTATTATGAATTCTTGATATGATCATTTAGTCTCTGCGTTATTCGTGATTTAACATCGAAAGCGCAGTCTTTCAAATTTTGTTCTTTTTATTATTACGCTCATTTTGTCTTTCAATCTTAGGTTTATGAATTCTCTATTTTGTTTATTATATCTTTATCCTTAAGTTTATGTTAAAAGTTAGCAATGTTTCTATTTCTGATTCTTTCCGGTATTGATTCATCTCTTAGCGGTTCGACTTGGTGGGGAGCTCCTAGTCTGCGCGTTACACCGAGGAAAACCACGCTCCGCGTACCTTCTGCCGGTAGTGGGCCGCACTTTCTGGTCCAGTTTCGGCCGCTGGACTGGCCATCTCGTTTTCGCGCTAGAACGACTGTTTTCTATTTCGTGCGATTTCTTGCACGTTCGAATTACTTTGGTAAACATTCATGTACGAACTCATTTATTTTGAAAACTGGAATATGAACGAAGCTTTAAAAATTCTTATATTAAATTTAGGGGAAAATAAAAATCTGCTGCTTCTTTGTCACAAGGAAGAGTACACGTTATATTTCAAAAAGCAGTATATGTGTCGTTCGAATTTTTTATATTAAAAAATTCATATAGTGTATTTCAAAAAGTAGTATATGTGTCATGCACGTTCAAACTACTTTAAAATAATGTGTACACGAAAATTATGCACGTCCATGAGTAGGTTCCATTCCAGTATTCAGTTTCGAGTTTCGTCGACTGTAACTTCTCAATTTTGAATCATTGTTCTTAATTTCTTCAGACTAATTTTATCAAATTTGCGCACTCGGTTGACTGTTTGAAATGTCATTTGACGAGGAGGTTAATCTCAACGTTTCGTACAACTTTCGTTTTGTATTTTTTTCCGTTTCGACGGTCATATACGAGATAATCTTGTAATGCGGGTTTGAACATGTTTACACTCCTCATTGTACACGTCTGTTAACTCAGCCATCTTCACTGCAGCGCCGCCGCCCCCACGCCGCTTCATGGTGCTGCCACTTAGATGGTTCAATATTCAAAATCTGAGCATTTTTAATCTATATATTTTAAATATTTTTCAAAATTTGAACCATTTTTAAGATATGAAAAATGATGTAATCAATTTCAAAAAATAAACAATTTTCATAATAAGAATTTTTTTGAAGTATGAATCATTTTAAAAAATGAACATTTTTCAACATGATTTTTTAAATCTGACCCATTTTAAAAATGGAAAATTTTAAAAATCTGAACCATTTTCAAATATGAACGTTTTCAATATCTGTGAATGAAACCTATTTTTTGAACAATTTTGAAACCTAAACAGAAAATTTCGGTGAATAGAAACTATTTGGAACGATTTTGAAAGTGAACAGAAAAGGTGGGTGAACGAAATATATTTTTGAACGATTTTAAAAAGTGAACAAACGAAGTCTATTAACGGAAATTGTTTTTGAAAGATTTTTAAAAAGTGAACAAATCAGGTTTTGAACGGAAACTATTTTTTAACAATTTTAAAAGTCATCAGAAACTATTGTATGACGATTTTAAAAGTGAACAGACAAGGTCGGTGAACAAAATCTATTTTTGAACGATTTAAAAAAGTGAACACAAAAGTCTGTGAACGGAAATTATTTTTGAATGATTTTTAAAAAGTGAACAAAACAAGTATTTGAACGGAAACTATTTTTGAACATTTTAAGAGTCATAGAAAATTATTTGAGAACAATTTAAAAGTGAATAGAAAAGGTCGGTGAACGAAATCTATTTTTGAACGATTTTTAAAAGGGAACAAAAAAGTTTATGTACGGAAATTATTTTTGAACGATTTTTAAAAAGTGAACAAAACAGGTATTTGAACGGAAACTATTTTTGAACATTTTTAAAAGTCATCAGAAACTATTTTAGAACGATTTTAAAAATGAACCGAAAACGTCGGTGAATAAAATCTTTTTGTGAACAATTTTAAAAGTGAACAGAAAAATTCTATGAACAGAAATTATTTTTGAAGAATTTTTAAAAAGTGAACAAAACAGGTATTTGAACGAAAACTATTTTGAACGATTTTTAAAAGTCATCATAAACTATTTTATAACGATTTTAAAAGGGTACAGAAAATGTGGGTGAATGGAAAGTATTTTTGTATCAAATTTATAAAGTGAACAAAAAACTCTTATGAACGGAATCTATTTGTGAAATTTTTTTAAAAAGTGAACATAAACTATTTTGGAACAATTTTAAAAAAGAACATAAAATTTCGTGAACGGAAACTATTTTTGAACGATTTTGAAAGTGAACAATTTTGAACGTTTTCCTAGTTCGAGAATGTTCTGCTGCTTCGTGCTCAACAAAGAAGTTTTACTGTCGTGTACGTTTCGAATTTCTTTGAAAGGTGCTTCGTTTTTTTGAAAACTGGGATATGAACGAAGGTTTAAAAATTCATATAAAATATTTATCTTATTTAAACGATTTGTCGATAAATACATTTATCTTATTTAAACAAATTTTCAGCGAGAAGATTCGTCCTATTTGAAGAAGAACAATCAACTAATATTTATTCCACAACATAAAAATGTTTAATATAAAAATACATAAAACGAAAAATATAAAAAATAAAGGGAAAATAAAGTTGAAAAGAAAAAAGGAGAAAATGAAAAAGAATCAGAAAAGTAAAGTAAAATAAAGTCTTTCAAGGATAATAAACATTGTGAAAAAAAGAAAATCCGGAATGGAAAACCAAAGCCGAAACAGTCGGAGCGAACCTGAGTCGCCTAGTCGGACCGAAAATGATCGTAACTACTCCCTCTGTTCCAAATTACTTGACAAACCCAAGTCAAGTAATTTGAAACGGAGGGAGTATTCCCTAAGTTGCAGTCACGAGGACAGGAACAGAGTAATGGGCTGGGCCCATGCTGCGCAGGGTACGCGGAGCGAAGTAGTTGCCGCGGTACGCGCCAACTAGGATTTACCGACTTTTTTTTTTTGAACAGTAAAACGGCCCGAAGGAGGATTTGCCGACTTGGTTGTCGTGGACCGTGATGTGTTGTGGCCATCATGGGCCACGTTGTTGTGTTTTCGTAGCCATCATGGGCCGTGTTGTTCTTTTGTATTTTTTGGCTACGTCTTTTTTCCAACCGTGGTTCCACACCCCTTTTCCATTAAAAGTAACGGAAAGACAACATCTGTTTCTTACAACGGAGAGAATTTTTTTTTGTCTTCTTGGCTCCCGGGAGAATATGCTACTGCTATTTTTTTTTGCCAAAATTACAAAAATATTAAAACACTCCGAAGTTTTTTGAAAATAATTGGGCATAAAAATATACAAGTTTTCAACATTTGTGCAAAAGCTCGGAAGGAAACGACACTTTCTGTGGTCTTTGCACAAAAATACATTTTTCAAAGCACCAATTTTCGTACGCGTACCGCCATGCCAGCACACGCATGCCCAATATTTGATCATGTATATGGTACGTCTAGAAAGTGTTATTTCCTTTCAAAATTTTGCACGAATGTTGAAAAATTGTATATGTTTATGCCCATTTTTTTGCAGATTGTTTCAAAAAGTTTCATATTTTTAAATTTTAGATAAAATAATAGGAGCATATGCACTCTGGAGCCAAAACGCCTTGTCATGCGTTTGTTCACATGGAAGCTCCGCTCTGCTTTTTTCTGTCGGAGTTCCGTTGCTACATGTCCGGAGAAGCTGAAGAGGCGCAGTAGTGGAGGCAACAATTTTTTGACACGGAAGCGGGAGAAGGGGTATTAGCGGAAACGATGCCGCTCTCGGGGCTCGGGTTACGTGTCTATATGAGGTGTGAAAAGCCCTCACCGTGGCATACACGAAGTATCGAATTGAGCGGTGTACTACACCGTATAGTACACCGTATCAATACGGTATACGCCATGTATTACAATCTCTAACCGCCCCTTTAATCTAAACTTACGTTTAAACTCATGAAGACTAGCAACAGGAAAAACTTAGTGAAAACATCAGCCACTTGATCTTTGCTTGATATGAACTTGATCTCCAAAGTTTTACTTGCACTCGTTCACGGACAAAGTGAAAATCGATTTCGATGTGTCCTGCATGAGCATCAAAAACTGGATTTGCAGACACGTAAGTAGCACTCAAATTATCACACAATAAACATGGCATTTCCTTTAGTTTTAGCCCAAGTTCCTTGAGAAGAGTTTCAATCCAAATGACCTCGATTGTAGTATTTGCAAGCGCCTTGTTTAGGTTCTGTACTTTGACTGTGAGACTGTAGGTTGTTTTCGAAGTAAGGCACATTGGTGCTATACATAATGGCGCCGCCGTATACCAGTTCGGCTCCATAATCTTTGACGATGAAATTCACTGATTCGACACAAAGTCTAAGGCTTGTGTTGTTTATATACGAAAAAAAACCAACATAACCTAGAGTCGACACAGATTCCATTTTTTATTGTGGTAGCACGGAGAAACTAGTTCTCGAAGGTTACCCCCCGCCCCTCCCCCCCCCCCCCCCCCCCCCCCCCCCCCCCCAAATTTAAACAGGCTTGTGCACCGCTATATTAATCTAGCAACCACATCATACAACTGCGAGACCGATGATGGGGCAAACAGTATAATCAAGCCCAAGATATAAAAAATAAAATAAGAGAAAGTAAAGAGAAACTAATGCCAACATCACCAGAGCAACGAAAGCGACGATGACCCGCAACCGTTGCGCCCACCGGAGAATTCCCACCACACTCCTAAGACTCCGAATTGCCGCGTACCAAGCAACACCTTCAAGAAAGAATCCGACGACGACGACACTGCTGCCCGGACTGATCCTACGATTTCTCCTGGTACACGGGGGAAACTGGGGAAGGGGTCCACCCAACGCCCTTAAAGAAGGACGGCGACGCCCGCAGGCGTCCCCGCGCCGGTGTCGGCAAGAGCCGACAAGGATTTCTCCAACCCCCAACAGACCACAACCCCGGACACACCGTTGGCTCCGCCAAGCTCGCCGCCCACCAACATGGGCCACCACAATCTTGAAACAATCATCGACGTCTCACCATGGCAAACACTGCGAGGCTGGCCAGACCGAAAAGAAACAGCCGCAGACAAGGGACGGCGGTACCACAACCACGTGCAAGGGAACAACCTCCACCGCCATTGGCAGTAGCAGACCGGACGCAACAGCAGGAGCACACCAGGTCAACTAGGCTTTTACAGCCTCAGATCGGGCCCGTGAAGCTCGCGCTGCCGCAGACGCGGCGCCGTAGCCGTCATCCCCATCCCCATCCTGAGTTGCTTCTCAGACCAACCGGAGGCGTCATGTCGGAGTGCGAACCGGCCCACCCAGACCCAGATCGGGCCCAAATGGCCCAGATCTAGGCCTGTAGGGCGCCACCGGCCAAACCCTGCACCAAACGCCACCGCCGCCAAGCGGCAGCGTCCTCGCCCCGCCGCCACCGCTGCCAGGAGGCCACCACCCGAGCCGAGCTCCCGCGTGGCTGCGTCGTCGAGTAGAAAAGGGGAGCCGCCACCGCCGGCCCCGCACGGCACCGTGTGAGCAACGCCCGGCAGCGAGAGAGAGAAGAGGGCGGCTAAGCCCTTGGGCGAGGCGGGGGGGGGGGGGGGGGAGGGTCTCCCAGTCGCCTCGCACGGGGAGGCGACGCGGGGGCACGGAGCTCGGTCTCAGTCCCCGAGTTACTGTTACCTCCAAACCTACGGTCTAACAGGAAAGTCTACAGGAAATTTACTGTCAAGAGAAGTCTACATTCAAACTTTCTGAACTTAATTAAAAACCATCAGAAGATAATGTACTTCATCTGTCCAGTTTTGTAGCTGAAAGATCACATCACCTGTCTTCCGAAGCTGTTCGTGGATGACGCGCGAGGGCGCTGTATTTCCGGCGCAGGCAAACGTCAAACATCGCTTCGGCCGCGGCCATGTCTGCTTAAACACTGGTCAAACCGTACGACGTCGTATCATCAGCCCGTAGGAATGACCCTGCAGAAGAACGCACGGCATGCTCTTGAAGGCTTTGCTGCCAAGTACAGTACGTACTACAAGATGTCCATCGAGGGGCCGGCCCCTACGCTGGAACTACAAAGAATTCGACCATCTCTACAGTTTTCTGCTACGACGGGAGAGAATAGGATGCGTGTCGCTGCACGCAAGCGGTACATACATGGTCTCTTCTGTAGCCCCGTAATTAAGGAGTTTTAGTGATTTCACTGTTTTCAAAAAATCAAAAACTATATTTAAAATTTTCTAAAAAATCTAAAAAGACTAGCCATGTTCTCAATGATATTTTTACAAGCCTATAAAATTTCACTGCAAAGTACTTTACGTTATGAGCTATGCAAAAATTATAAATGTACATATCTGAGTATAGTGAACAATATGTAGTTTCAAAATTTAAACTTTGTCATTTTTGTGTAGGTAAAAGGTATTATATTTTGCGCACTTTTACAATATGTCATTGAGAAGTTGCATAATTTGTTTCAAAAAAATTGAAACTATTTTTTTTTTGAAAAAAACGAGATCACCAAAACTTGGGAGCCAAAATCACTTTCCATGTAATTAAGGCCATGATCTAATTGGAATATATACTGTATGTCTTGCTCTTCCTTTGACATGGAAACAACTCTCAGAGGTGTCAAATTAGGGTACAAGTGAATGAAATACTTCTCTATTCTCCGGCCTATCATTGAGTTTCAGTCATCCCATTCAGTCACATCCATCATGGCAACGCTCCACAAAAGGAAAGTCGCAATGTTTTTTTGTGTACAAGGGGTGGGGCCTAGAAGACCCCGTTGCTGCATTGTATTGAAACACGTGGCGGGTACAACTTTGCACTTAGTCCCTTTACATGTATTGTGCAGGAAAACGTAAAATTCGAAGATAAGGCCCGTGCTTTTACAGAAAAGTCCCTAGAACTAAAAAATATTAGGCAATCAAGTCCTTGGGCACCGCCGCCACCGATGGCCGGCAGCCAGCAGGTGCGAAGAGCACCGCGATCAGAGAGAGGAGTGCTCGGAGTCTCTCCTCCGGCGAATAACCGCTGCCGCCGGCCAGCTCGAAGTCTCTGGAGACGAACCACTTGTCGACGACGAACTGTCGAGCTCCGGTGCAGAGTCAGAAAGGCCTCCTGCTCGGAGGTTGAAGATGGGCCGCCATACCGGCCAAAGATCACAGCGGCAAACATCGCCGCCGCGTGAGTTGCTCGGGTGTGCAGCAAGATGACGAACCACCTCGCAAATGACGAGGAAGCCCAGCAGCACCTCTTCCGCCCCTCGCCGCCAAGGCCGGCCAGAGGAAGAGCTACCACTTGCTTCACGCGCACTGCAGGGTGGTCACCAAGCTTCCGCCTCCTCTTCACCTCTCCCTCGCCTCCACGGCCGGCCGAGAGAAGAAAACGAGATTGGAGCTCACCGATTTTGAAGAGCCAACGCTTATTTTAAGAGCTTGTAGCCGGAAGTGAGCAGCACCTCTTCCTCCTCGGAAGCTTGCCACAACCACTCCACCACTGTTGCCCGATGCTGCGCTCATACACCAGGCCTGCTGAGCTGAAAAGAGAGGGGAGGACGGCCTTATTGTCGGAGATGCGACGCCACAGCTCCACTGCTTGCGGCAGCCCTCACCAGCAGAGCTGCGCAGCCGCGAACACTAGGACGAGGACGAGCCAGCTCCGGCCGATGGGAGCTAACCACCTACTCCCAACCACAAGGGGCAAAGCAGACAGCAAACAACGCCTACTATGTACAGAGCAGCGACCAGAGCCTGGCCTCAGCCACTCTCCAGCGGCGGCGCCGCCAAGGAGGACTCTCAAAGTACTGTTCACATGAGAGAGAAAGGAGAGGATAAGAACTTGCTGCTCCACCTATCGCAATATTATGTTCTCTTTAGTTGCTATAGCATTATGCCAAATTAGGCAAAGCCAAATTTTAATTTTTAGAAGGATCTCCCTTCCAGAGTTGGCTAAAAGACCAATCAATTTCATGAGAGGATAACTTTTTGTAGAGAGATTTCGCTGTAAAAATTTCAAATTTAGTGTATCTCCGTTTAGGTCTATGATCAGTACAATCTCCGAGAGATTCTCTATTTGTTTACTTGTTGTTGCAAGTTAGTATCAAGCCATCTTCTAGACCCCAACTGCCGGTTTATGTCTCTCATTTCTCTCGGTGTGCAAATCTAAGATAAGCAGATATAAAAGAGTTGTGGGTATTGTTCTCGCTAAGAGCATCTCCACTCACAGCGATTAATTAACTCTTGTCCGGCAGCAGCATCGGCCGGACGAGCCGTGCGCTAATGGGCGCGCCGCTCCCTACTCGTGGCGCCAATATGCCCTCCAATAGTTTTTTTGCAATTTGAAATGAAACAAGATATAAATCTCGGCCATAGTTCAAGTTCTCGGCCACAAATTTAAAATCTAGGCCACAAATTCAAAAACTCAGCCCACCAAAAAACGCCGCGAAGTTCAGCCATGCGCAATCAAACGGTGCCCTGGGTGTCGCCGTCGTCGCAGCCCTGGGTGTCGTCGATCGTCGTTGGTGTCGCCGTGGCAAGCCGCAGTTCTTGCAAGATGGCGTCACGGAACATGTCGTGTGCCGCCTTCGCCAGCGGGTTCATGGTCGACACGTCGGCGGTCAAGATCATGAAATCTTGGTTTCTTTTCGTCGCGGCGACTTTTTTTCTCTCGAGTTTGAGCTTCATGTCGGTCTTCTCCATCAAGGCCGCCTACCTTGCGTTATTTTTGGCGTACCTCAAGCTAGAATTTGAGGAGACATCGGCGAGGACCTTGTCGATGGATGACTGAACCCTCTCCGTCACAGCCGACGCTGCAATGTGCGTCTTTGTCTTCTTGTTCCCGATGAGTCGTCCCTCCGAGTTAATTGGGTGCATGAAGTTGAGGTCGGCACGGCCACCCTTGTTGAGTGTTTTCCGGTGCGCCTTCCATTTCTCGCAAGCAACTTGAAGCAATGCATCAAGCCGAACTTCTTATCCTTACTCTGGTTCCGATAGAAGGCGAGCGCGTCGATGAGCTAGTAAAACACAAAGCCGGCGCTCAAGTTTCATCCATACGCACACAAAACATGACACCGACATGAACTTACTTGGTCGCTTTGAATCTTCTCACTCTCGGGCCTATCACGGATGTTCTTAGAAATGAAACTTGTTGACGACCTTTTGTATGCAACGCCACCTATGCTCCATGGCACATTTGTCACGATCCATGTGCACCTTGTAGTAGTTCTTGATGAACTGGCGCTCGTCGACTCAGTTTTGATCCTCGGCCAATAGGCGGTGCTTGTTGATCCACTCCCAACGAGAAAGGTGTGGACTGGACGCGTCAGACGTAATATTAGGCCACGGCGGACGTAAGTTGGCTATTGGCGCAGTGACTGAGGGCGAAATTATGTCGGGCACGTCCAATAAGTCTATTGGCGACGCCGCGAGTGGAGATGCTATAAGCTTTGTTCTTGTGATGATCATATGTTCAAGAAATGCACAAATATCACAATTCTAATCTGGGTTGTGCCACCGTACAGGTGCACTCGTGTGTGTCTAGGCTGGTGCATCCTCCCGGCCGTACCATCCTGATGTTTTTTTTTTTTTTGAACAACTGAAATTTTATTGATTAGCAACATCGTACATGTACAACCGTGCATTGCAGCACAGTAGAAAGCTCAGCTACATCTGCATTGAGACAAGAGCTCTTGTTTGTGTCTAAACATTTGAACCTGGGAAGGGAATTCTGAACCTTAAGTGCTAAGCTAGCTTGATGATGTGCTCTGAAATTGTAATTCCTGTTGACATGATAAACTCTCGTAGCATCAAAAGCTGAAGAAGCTGCAATATATGCAAGCTGGGACCTTATTGTCCAATGACCTGGGGTAATAATGGGCTTGTTTGCTGCTAAAGCCATCGCCAGAGTCATATTGTCCGTGAGAAATGTGACCTGCTGAAGATGAAGCAGTTCCGCAATCCTGGATGCCAGCATCATGCTAAATGCTTCAGCTTGGATCACTGATGTCACCGGTGGAGAGATAGCCGAAATGCATAGCTTCGAGCACTGCCGGTCACCTGCAAATTGTATAAATATACCAATACCTGCAACTGTGGGCTGGCCTTCAGTACCTGGATTCCATGATGCATCTGTATAAATAACAGGTCCCGAAAAGCAAGAGACATTTGTTATTGTTTTGCCTGGACAGATAGTGGATTGTATTGTCAAATGGTCCTGTCTTTGTGACAGAGTTTTGGCCGCAACAGACTTTTTGGATTCAGATGAGCCGACAACATTGTTGTTCGGTGACAGAGCTGCAACCTCCAGACTCGTCCCCTGCATTATTGCTGTTGCTGCTGCAAATACATGAGAAGGAGTTCTCGTTGCCCTGCAAAATCGGTTGTCGTTTCGCGATTTCCAAATACACCATAGATAGGTATATAGAGAGATAACATTTATTTGCGGATGATTGGAAGAGAGAAGTGTTTGGATCATTTGTGGGACTGTATTATGCTGGTGAGCAATGAATTCAGTTTTGATGAACCAGGGGAAGCTATACCAAGCTTCTTTTGCAAAAGGGCATAAGAAGAAGAGATGCATTTCATCTTCTATATTCCCGCAAGTTGCACAGTTTTCACTAATGTATTTAGAGTGCGTACCTGCTCTTTTACATGTAGCAAGCGCATTGCAAAGAAGTCTCCAAGCGAAGATTTGAATTCTTGGAGCCATGTGCTTCTCCTTCCACACCTGATTGAGCAGAGCAAGAATTTGTGGTGGTACAGTTTTCGGTCTCTCTCTTGAAGGAAGCTGAAGGTTGGCGAAACTATGTTTGTATGCACTTTTGGATGAAAAAATTCCTGTAGGGGTAAGCTTCCAAACAAGAATATCTTGGCCAGCAGTACAAATAATTGGAGTGTGAATTATTGAATCAGCTATTGCAGGGGAAAACAATTTATTTATGAGGCTAACGTTCCAAACTTTTTCCCCTGGAATCCAGAGGTCTCTAATTTGAGCAGGGTAGTTAAAAGGCTGAGGTTGTATGATGAGGTTATCATATATATGTTGCCAACCTTCAAACCAAGGAGTGCTCCATACAGAACTATTGCCATCTACAATTTGATAAACAGAAGCTGAAATGAGAAGAGGTCGTACCTTTAAAATTGCAGTCCAGAAAGCTGACTTGGGCATATTAGATTTTGCTCGCCATATTGTTGTGTCGTGATGGTACTTGGCCTTGAGAATTTGTGCTAACTGGCTGTGAGGATCCTTTGCTAATCTCCAAGCTGCTGAGAGGATCAGTCCTTGATTGATTGCCTGCAAGTTTCTAATGCCTAGCCCCCAAGCTTTTTATCCGTACAAATATCAGCATCAAGCATCAAATGAAAGGGGCTCCGCGTCTACTGTGCTCGGTGCCATTTACGGCAATTCCGTCCGTGTACCGCTCCGGCGAAAGCGACCGGATGACTCGACGTCTGAGAGGCGCGTACACGTACGGCCTACCCTCACAGTTCCGACCGTGCGCGGCTCGTTTTGAAATCTACTTCTGCGCCCACCGACCAGTCCCGGTCACCCCGGTGCTTGAGAATTTCAGCGCCCATGTCCCTCAAACAAGCTAATAAATGCCACTCAGAGAAATGGCAGTACCCATGTCCCATGCTCCCTCCCATGCATGTCTCACCGATATTTAACATGCAATTTGCGTCGCATTCTTTGGAGATGGATGATGCTGAATGGTGATAGCGAGCACTTTGCTTCCTTTTCAAAATTATTTTTCTGGTACTTCCAAACTTTAAAAAAAAAATATAATTCTCACATGTGGATGACTAGGTCCTCATTCTATCAATATTTCAAGTTTCAAGAAAATTTGTTGCCTTTTTGTGAGCTGTGAAGAAAAGGGCTTATTTTGACAATCTCAAAATGTTATTTTTATTTCCTTCATGCGGACTACATATAGACGGTAGGCTCAAGCAGAGCCCGGCTTTAAATTAATGAAGCCACACCGGCTCACAAGTCATACAAATCGCAAGTCTCAACGGTTCCGAAGACCGAAAAAAAACAACAAAACACGGTTACGGCACTAAGATATGAGTCACAACCCACAGGGGGCAAGACGTGCTAAACCGGAGCATCCAGCGTCAGACAAGGACACTGGATGGGGCAGGGGGACTACATATCAACAAATCTTTTCATACAAAGTTGATACTTCCTCCGATCCGAATTAACAGTCGGAAGTGGTGCGTACAAGCTGTGCTAGCTATTCTGTTTTTCTACGAATCTTTTTATGGACCGGAGGGAGTAGTATATTCCGTTCTTCAATTAGCGGCCACGGTGGATCTTCCTGGTTCATGTTTCCTGACAACGATGAACCGGCGACACATCTTTCTGATCCGTGGCAGGAGGCGGTTGGCGGCCTCGCACCAAGTTGTTCAGGAACCTGTTGGCTATTTTGCTCTCAAACCGTGTAACCCCTGGCTGCAAACCGCTCTGTGGGGCGTGAATTCAGAGTGTTTCGGTCTTTCGATTGGCGGTTACTGATGGCGTGCTCCGATGAATGGTTGCCCACTCGATACAATGGTTGGAGTGCATGGCCCACGAAGGCGTTTGTGATGGAAGATATGGCGACCCTACTTCCGCTCAATGCATGGCTTTGGCCCTTGTTTCTGGCGCCAGACGTGACTAGGCTATTGGCTCTGCGTGGGCAATCTCGACTCTCGGAGTCATGGATCGTACCTAGCAGCTATACTCGACAAACATGTGTTTTGCGAGCATGGTTTCTAGTAGTGTGGCTAGGTCACATCAGTATCGTGTGTATTCGACTGTGCGATGATGGATCGGAAGGTGCTGTCGAGATAAGGCGACTTCGATTAGGTGGCGCTCTTTGAGTGTTGGGTTTTGACTTCCCTTGATGAAAACACGAGGCTCGACCCTCATTCGTTGACCTGTCAATGGCGGCGTTCACTTGTTGAATACATTGCTCAGACTTGTTTTGGGGAGCGAACTATGATATGGCCATGGTGGCTGAATCCAGTGATGTTGGCGCATAAGGCATTTCCTTCCTCGAGGCTTCGTTGTCGGAGCACATCTCATGTTACATTCAGGCTATTCTCATTGGTGGTCGATGCTAATGTTTGTTGAAAGTGTTCGGTTGACCGGTCTTTCAAAAAAAAAAACTTCTGTTTTGTAAGGATTTGGTTGTGCGCACGATCGATGATTTGACTAACTATTGATATCGCGTTGGTGCAGAGGACGTACATGTAATTTGTTTCTTCTTGAAATTAGTGAATTCTCTTTATCGAAGAACAAAATTGATAACAGATGAAAATTCAAAAAAAAAATGATAACAGATGACTCAATATGTAAATACCATATTTTGTAGAACTTGATGAATATTCCAGACTCAGCTTTTGTTTTTTCTATAAAAAAGACCAATGTAGATGTAGCATTGTAAATGCCCAAATTTCCCTAATAAATGGTACGGAACTTAGCAAATCAGCTGTAGCTTTTGTTTCCGATTGTTTGTCTCACTCGCCATCGTCATCATTTGTGAATGAAAAGAGAAAAGGCGAAGGAGATGGAAAAGGTGAAAGAGGATAAATAAGCCTAGCTCTGATGATGCAGTCGCCCCAAGCTTTGCAACGTGCTCACTCACTCACGATACCGGCCCAAACAAAGCAAACCCTGAGGAAGGAGTAATTGTGATCGATCGGCCAAGCGCTACGGAACGCGTAGCAACAACAGGTTGAGCACGTACAGACCGTGTAGTCGTACATTGCAGCACAACAGGTTGAGCGTAACTGCGCCTCATGTACCGGACGATGCGTCGTCAGAGGAAGCAACTCGACTGAAGCAGCAAGTACTATACGCTAACGCTATACAGGGGAATAGGAGTATACCGGACGACGAAAACAGCTAGCTACCACCGCGTAGGAATTTCAGAGCGATCGAGCGATGCCTTTTGCGAGATGGAAGGCTTTGTTCGTACGTTCTTCTGGCGAGCTCGGCACAAGACGGAAGGCTTTGCAGGAATTCAGTGCTACCTACCCTAGGACGGCTACATAGCTCCGCCTCCCTCGCAGACAAGGCAATGGCGAGCGCCGCGCTCCCGTATCTGCGCCCTAGCTAGAGAGGGAAACCCGCGAGGACGAGACGAGTCGCCATGGAGGAGAGGAATGGGCCGGCGCATCCATGAACGACGGAGTAGCTAGCTTGCCATGATGATGATGATGCGTCATCGATCGATCCAGGACGACGGATCTCCATCGCCTCACCGGTGAGCACGCGGAAAGCAGTCGGTCAAAGGCAAGCCATGCACGAGACGATGCGAAGGGATGCCCACCCAGCGGCGTGGTCCGGTACGTGTAGCTCTGGCTAGGCCATCCCGTTGCTTTGCTCGTGGCTAGGTAGCCGGGGAGCTCGCCGTCACGGCACGGCGGCCTGTCGCTGTCTCCCTACCGGGGAGAGGAATGAGGGAGGGGAGTGAAGACTCATCAATGAATGTGATTGGCCCGGGGTGAATTTTGACAAAAATAACCCTTTTTTGAAACTTCAACCAAAAATAACCCTTTTTTCGAAAAAATTCTGAAACTAACCCTTTTGTGTGGCTCCCGCACCGGGGGCGCCACACCTTCATGTGCAACTCCCCAGGCTGGGGAGTCACACCTTCATGTGCAACTCCCCAGGTTGCGGAGCCACACCTTCATGTGCAACTCCCCCAGTCTGGGGCGCCACACCTTCATGTGCAACTCCCCAGGCTGGGGAGCCACACCTCTGCCAGCGTGGCAAAGCGGGCCCAGCCTGGGTTAAGTAGCGCCGGACACTGGGGCGCCACACCTTCATGTGTGGCGCCCTAGGCTGGGGAGCCACACATGCTAATTAAAATAAATTTTTCTAAATCCTAGAATTTGTTAAAACCAGAGAAAAGTTCATGCATAATTAACAAAGCAAATGAAGTCCAAAAGTGGAAATTCCAATTGGCCATTGTTAAGCATGTTGTAAATATCCAGAAACATATTTTCAACAATTTTTATAAAATGTGCAAGGCTAGGAAAACATGCTAAACATATGGTATCTTTCTGTTTTTCTCTGTTTTCAAAACTCTCTGTTTTTCTGTCTTATTTTCTTGCCACAAAAACAAGCATGCATCTATTGTTTCCAAAACTCCAAAATTTAATCTAAGGGCATGGATTGGTAGTCCATACACCAGAGAACAATGTCAAGCACAAAAATCACTAAATTGGATATTTTAGCTACATAAAATCATAGGCTAAAAACAGGTAGTTGGGTAGGTTTTCAGGGAAAATCCCTATTGGAAAAATAATCATAGAAAAACCCACACAAACCACAATGCATTTTTGGTTTCTTTGATGCTACCTTGTTAGATGACATTGCCAAGTTAAGATCAAGTATGATCCAAGACTTTGGGCAAAAATCTCTTAAGGCATCATAATGAAAAATGGCAGAACACAGGAAAAACTCAGGAAGAAAAACTAGGGTGAGTTCATGAAAAATTTAAATTGGCTTGAAAACAAAACACTCCTTGCATTGCATAGATGATTGCAACAAAAACTTGTTCAACCAAGCAAAACATTAGGCAAATAAAAGTTTTTGTTGGCTCAAAAATTTGGGTCCTACTGCCACTACACAAGGGCAAAATTTGGGCTGTGACAGATCTTCCCCCCTTAAAATGAATCTCGTCCCCGAGATTCGCAAGCGGGTACTAAGAGAGTGTAACCAAACATCAGCATGTGTATATTTAGGATTAAAATTATTAGGGTAGTATTTTCCTAGAATTTCCTAGTTAATGGGATTTGTTTTAGGAGAAAATCTTTAGTGTGACATTGTTTTGGATAATTTTGTTAGAACATCAGTAGCATGTCATTTTGATACTGGTTTGATAGCATGTCACCCTAGATGCATATTACTTTTCATTAGCCAAGCATGATTAGATAGGATTGTGTTTTGGAATAATTAGGACCCACTAGCATGAATAGATTTTGTGTGTAGTTTATGTTTTAGTGATTTTTACAAATGACCAGAGGGTATTTAACCTCTTTATGCTTTGGTATGATAGTGGAACACCCACTGATTCCATTACATGAATAGAAACCAAAAATGCATTGTGGTTTGTGTGGGTTTTTCTATGATTATTTTTCCAATAGGGATTTTTCCCTGAAAACCTACCCAACTACCTGTTTTTAGCCTATGATTTTATGTAGCTAAAATATCCAATTTAGTGATTTTTGTGCTTGACATTGTTATCTGGTGTATGGACTACCAATCCATGCCCTTAGATTAAATTTTGGAGTTTTGGAAACAGTAGATGCATGCTTGTTTTTGTGGCAAGAAAATAAGACAAAAAAACAGAGAGTTTTGAAAACAGAGAAAAACAGAAAGATACCATATGTTTAGCATGTTTTCCTAGCCTTGCACATTTTATAAAAATTGTTGAAAATATGTTTCTGGATATTTACAACATGCTTAACAATGGCCAATTGGAATTTCCACTTTTGGACTTCATTTGCTTTGTTAATTATGCATGAACTTTTCTCTGGTTTTAACAAATTCTAGGACTTAGAAAAATTTATTTTAATTAGCATGTGTGGCTCCCCAGCCTGGGGCGCCACACATGAAGGTGTGGCGCCCCAGTGTCCGGCGCTACTTAACCCAGGCTGGGCCCGCTTTGCCACGCTGGCAGAGGTGTGGCTCCCCAGCCTGGGGAGTTGCACATGAAGGTGTGGCGCCCCAGACTGGGGAGTTGCACATGAAGGTGTGGCGCCCCCGGTGCGGGAGCCACACAAAAGGGTTAGTTTCAGAATTTTTTCGAAAAAAGGGTTATTTTTGGTTGAAGTTTCAAAAAAGGGTTATTTTTGTCAAAATTCACTGGCCCGGGTGCGCGCCAGTGTGCGTGCAGTTGCGTCGACTCTGTTATAGAAACTGTAAAAAATGTAAATCCTAGAACCATTCCACTCTGTTTTGGCAAAACGCCTTTTAAGCATCATGAAGATTAGAGCATCTCCAACCGGAGCCCCCAAAGTCAGCCCGGACAGTTTTTGGACCAAAAATAGCCACCCAACCGGAACCCCCAAAGGTAGCCCAAACGACCGGGCGGTCCGGCACACCCCAAACCCAGCCCATATCTGGGGCGGGTTTGGGGCGTCCCGGACGTGCCCGGGCGCGTCCGCCCCTTAGTCGCTGACACAGCGGACCCACGACGGGAGGCTGACCGTCGCCGCTGAATGGCCGACCATCGTCGTTGTTCCGTTGACTTCCGTCGCGTGGCTCCTCCGTCCCCACAAATATCCCCACCGCCCGAAACCCTAACCTCACTCCAGTCCACTCGGCACCCGCCACTCTCCTCGCCTTCTCCGCTCTCCGGCGCAATGTCTTCCTCCTCCATCGACTGGAGCTCGGAGAATGAGGAGCTTTCCGACGCGGCGGCGCCGCGCCGCTCACCCAGGCCCGTAGATGCGGAGGAGGAGGCCTTCCGCATCGCCGTCGAGCAATCCTTGAAGGATGTGGGCGGATCCAGCGCGGCGGCGCCGCCGCCTAGCGGAGGCCAATGCAGCCGCTGGTCCGAGCTTGCGCCGGCGCGGCGCCGCCCACAGCCGGCAAGATCTGTCGCGGCTTCGTCGGCTCCTCCACCACGCGGCTCCGGTAAGATCCGCGCCTCCCCATCTCCGCCTCCCCGCCGTCCCCCCTGTCCAAGCTCCACCTGGGTGGAAGATTCTACCGTACGGGGCCGGCGGATGGAGGCTTCTTCCGAAGACCCCGCCGTCTTCGAAGCGGATGCGCACGCCGAAGACGGAGGGGAAGGCCTATCGGCAGCTCCGCAAGGCGGATCCCGCTACGGCAGAGCGGGTATTGCGCGCCGCCGCGAACGAGCCGGTGCCTTTGGCCGTCTTGGAGCGGTCGTACACGACCGCGGAGACGGACGCCAGGCGGCTCCGCCGCAAGAACAAGGCCATGCTCGACGCCGCCATTGTCGAGTCGAAGAAGGAGGCGGCGAAGAGCGACCGCGTGGCCAGGCTCGCCGAGGAGCAGATCCGCGTCGTCCTCGTTGCTCGCTCCAACAGCTCCGGCTCCTCCCACGCCGACCCCTACGCGACCTTCGAGCTGCTGCGCCGCCACCGCCCCTCTGGTGATGACAAGGGGAAGGGGCCGGCGTCACAGCAGTGAAGCGCCGCCGATGAAGGCGAAGGGACCGGCGGACACAGAGGATGGCGGCGCCGCCGGTTTGCCCACTTTTGTTATTACTTTGTCTATATAGTTTAGCCCTATGTATGTAATCCGAACTATGAGCTCCGATTGAAGTACTCTTATGCAATCCGTAGTACATTTGAGGTCCGATCTACGTTGTTTAGTTTTACGTTGCATGGCTAGTATGGTTTTGAGGGTGCGGATATGAGGGGCATGGTTGTAGGAGACCATTTTTAGGGTTCGTCCGGACAGTGTCCGCGGACACGTCCGGTTGTGTCCGCGGACACTTTGGAGGCCAAATTTAACAACTCCGGTTGGAGATGCTCTTAGCTAGGTTACTCCTCGTCCTCTCTTTTTTTCCAACGGTGCTACCTTAGAGCATCTCCAGTCGCGCCCCCATCCGGCAACATCGTCGGATAAGCACTATTGGATGCTCACGCGAGCTGCGGCGTATGGGAGCGCCTCTTCCCAGTTGTGTCCCCCATACACGCCTTCCCAATAGATTTTTCAACAAAAACTAAAAGGAAATCACACATAGTTTTGGACATAAATTCAAAGATGGCCACAATTTTCAAAATCTAGGCCACCAAAACGCTGTGAAAGTCGGTCCACACAGCCACACACACACATTGGATGAATTCAAATGGAAGACGTGGGCGTGGCCGCCGTCGAACCAATGCCCATTTCTTGCAAGAAGGCGGCACGGAACATCATATGCGCTGTCTTCACCTCCGGATCCAAGTTTATCACGTCGGTGGAAAAGATCACGAAGTCATCTTTTCTTTTCTTCACCGCAACTTTGGTCCTCTCGAGCGCGCGCTTCGTGACAGTCTTCTCCATCAAACGGTTGATAGATTACCCTTCTCTTTTTATTTGAACGCCACGGAACTGCTCGTGGTTGTGGGTGTCTGGTCACCACGCGCGCGCGCGCGCGTAGCGCTGTTAAAACTCGCAAGCAGCCACCTCCGCAGACTCTTTGAATAGTTCCTCTGTTTCTCACACCTGCGTGGCTGTGCGTCTGCGCCTCCTCCCTCCGTCTCTATAGAGAAGAGAACAGAGCTGCCCACCGACCAGGCCAAACTCCAAGAGAGCGCGCGCCCGCCCCCGCGCCCGTGCAGGCTGCCAACCAAGGCCGCGCGCGCACGTACACGCACTGAGCTCTGCGCCCATGAGGCGGCGGCGGTGGGCACGCGCCGCCGCCCTGTGCCTCGCCATTGCACTCGTGCTGCAGCTCGCCGTCGACGGCGCTGTCGAAGCTGCCCGGACGCCCTTGTCCAGGCGCGAGCGCGGTGGCACTCCTCCTCACGAGCGGTTGCCCTTGCCGGCGCCACCAACGTCGCGGCCTGTGCATCATGACTCTGTGCCTAGGACCCGCGGCGGGGTCGTCGCGGTGTCCTTCGACGCTGCCGCCGCGGGCGCCGGGTGCAAGAACAGTACAGCCGGGAGGTCCACCGCCGCCGGCCTTGGCGCTGCCGCGTGCGCTAGTGTCGACGACGACGACGACAAGCGCCGCGTCCCGACGGGCCCCAACCCGCTGCACAACAGGTGATCACGCGACCGAGAGGAGGAGCAGAGCTGCAAACGGAGGGAAGGAGAAGCAGACACGGTCGCAGGCGGTGAGCTGCTGAAGCGGAGCACCAGTCAGAATTTCTGGCTGCGGAGCTGGTTTTTCTGCCCGGTGCTCATCTCTAGCTATCATCTGTTCATAATGGACCAGATAGCTTAGTAGTATTACTTAGTTATAGTTAGCGAGGAGTACTTGAGTTTTGGTTCGATGTTTTACTCCGTATGATCTTGTCTGATTGTCTGCTTCTTTCTTGTTCGAGCTCTTGTCCGCGAGTACTTGGTGTATATTCTTCCCAGCTGTGTACGTTTGTTCCGTAAGAAACGAGAATTGTTCTTTTGCTCGGCTCCCCCTTGGGTTTCATTTTCATCGGTAGGGGTCTTTGTTTTGATGCTACAACTGGAAGATTCTTCTGTTCGTTCGCATCTCAGTTGTTTCAACCATCACATGACATGATCCTGTGTGGCCTGAAAGATTTCATTTCCGCGTAGAAAGCTGCAAGTCTTTACAAACATACATCTAGATGTAGGGCCTGCAGCTGCATGCATCATCGTGGCTGGATCAGTAGGATGGCTTCACCTCAGGATCCTAACTGAACAATAGTCTTTCAGACAATGTCATCTTCCTGAACAATAGTATGCTTCCTTTGATCACTGATACTACTTACTCAGATTAGCACAAACACAGTTGCAACCATCAACAGCTATCGCTTTCCTCGAATCAGCAGCGTGTATCAATGCACTCGTACTCCTCTGCCTATCCAACGCTCTCTCTTAATCAGCATAGGCATTTGATGCTTGAATTCATGGCAAGCCTCCATGCCGACCCAAAAACAGAACCAGTACAACCAGCAGTTCGTACGATCCCAAATGTGAATCAGTGTGTATCTTCTGGAGATACGATCCCAGGGAAGAAAAAGGCAGTGGCAGTATATATGGTGTGTGTGTGTGTAATTGCTCCTAGGTGCAATGAGTAGGAGGCTGTGTGTTCATGGATTATTCTTGGCCCAGAGTCCTCTTCCAGCTCTCAAAAAACTGGCGAGGAGTCAGTGGTCCATTGCCATCTCCAAGACTCCAATCCATCGGGGCCTTTGGGCAATTGTTCTTCAGCGTTTCTGTGGCTGGCAGGGAGTTAAATCTAAAGCTGTTGCAGTTGCCCTATCCTGGTCTATATATGGTAGGAGTAAAGGCTTCTGCTCCTGTGCCACAACTGGTTCCTGTCCTCACCCAGGCCGGGAAGGAAATCAGCATGTGAACTTTGTAACCGATACAAGCCTGGCTACAGATATCCAGCTGGTGTAATTCATCAATCGCCATGCTGGAGATTTTGTTATGAGCATCATATTATGATGTAGTTCTAGTACAAAGACTACCAGCACCACAGCCTGGTAATATAATTTACCCAAGATAACATAAGGTAGCATTGTAATGTACTGCAAAACATTCATGTCATACGTTAATAACGCACATAGTATGCTCCAGGGGAATAAGAATAAGTGACTGGTGCTACAGATAAGCCATTGTACCAATCTAGAGTTATATTACCACCCGAAGAGTACATAGGGGGAGGACGATTAGCATTGAAAGGATCACAGGCTCAGCATAGCCTAGAGTGAAGTAGAAGCACTGGTGATCCAGTAGATGATGTGTTTACACCTTGCGCATGAGGAGGAATATCCTTTGATCCAGCTCGAGGTTAGCAGCAGTCGAAGGATCACCTTTGAGCAACATCAGGAGGCCACCAAAAGATGCATAGATCTCCCTGCAAAGAGAGGGAGGTAAAATCATTAGAATAGTTGCACTAGGGAATTGGTCAAATCACTTGGTTAAGTAGCCAGTAGGTGTAAGTCAGTGGCAGTCTTGCAGATATCCAAAATAAGCATTGTGAAACAATGTTCTTAGAAAATTAACGTGATTGTACGGCGCAGTGTGATTCACATAACATAATTAGCCCAGCATACTTAAGTTTCAAAAACGAGACAAGACCAGCAACATAATGTGAATTAATTTTGATTCATCTGTTTCGTAAGAAATGGACTGCTCTTGCAAGGATTTAAGACCTCACTTAGTAATTACAAACTATAAACAGGGAATATCAAATATGTAAAACCAAACCCTTCAATCAGCCCTTGAACAGATGGAAATTCGTTTTTTGGACGAGTTACCCCAAGATCTTCACATCACCACATGGGAACAACTCTACAGAAGCAGGTTCCAGAAGTAATCCTAATACTTGCTAAAGACAATCCTTTGTATTTCCGCAAGTGTTACCTCTCTTCACAAGCTATGAGCGCTATCAGAGTGATTAGGAAAACAATAAGGTTTCACCAAAAAATCAGCATCTTAGTTGGTTCTAGCAACTAATTTGAGAGTTCGCAAAAGATCGTGTAACTCTTCGAAAAATAATGACCACATAAAGTTTCAAGAGCTTTATCTTGGACCATGATTACATCAGGTTACTCAGTAACACTCAAATTAAGCAAAGAAGATAACTACTATGTACTCTCAAACTCACGTACTTCAGCAACATGCTTAGAGAACAGATTCTTCATCAATATGAAGGTAAAAACTCAATCGCAACATGAAACAGAATATATTGCATAATCAAATCCTACCACTAGATTAAAAACCCATACAAATTGACTAATCTAAAGTTCAGAGAAGCCATACACTTTAGTAAGTTGACCAGTCTTCTTGTCCTCTGAAATCTTGTAAAGCTTTCCATGCATGACATAGTCGTACTTGTCAGCGAGTGTTTTCCTACCAGCCTGAAGAAGGAAAGAAACGATATAATGTGAGCTTCCTGCACAAAATTTCAGCTCCTAAACATGTTTCCTCCATAAACACAAGTCCATGTGAAGCAGGAACAACATTTAGGCAACTGTTACAAATTATGAGACACAATCGCATCATTCAGTTGCCAAATTATTCGACAACCTACTTGCAAAGAGGAATGAAGTTGGTCTTACCTGTGTATAGAAGCCAGTGTCTGGAGTTCCATCCAGATTCAGTGTAGGAGCTAAAACCATGGTGAATTTGTCACCAGCACTCATTGGGTAGACATCAGTGGCGACATCTAATTGCATGTACATATCAAACTGCTCGCTTTTAGCTTCAATGCGATTAACTGCACACCAATATAGAAAGGAAAAGGTTTAGTTCAATAAAATCTGCAGCTAAGAGGTTGGATAAGTAGAGCTAATGATGTGAGCACTGCGAGATCTAAAAATTCGCACAGTGCACTGTAAATTGGCTAGGCCTAAATTGTTACTAAGTCATTGCTAACAGCACTCCAATAGACATACATGAGCGGCACCATTTGGCAGAGTAAAACAAGGCGTCGTATAGAACTTAAAATATGTGAAAGAGCCAGAGGGAATTACCTCTGTCGAACTTCTTCCCATCGGGATCGATCCTGGTCACGATGAAGATATCCTCAAAGAGATGCTCAGCCATTTTTCCTGCCCAAGATAGAGAGCAAGCACTTCAATCCTATACAGTACTAAAGCAAGAAACTTGCTAACAGCGCACAACAATCCAAGTATCGTGCCGATAATGGTTCTAAAAACAGGGCACACGCATCCTCCTTCCCTAGTGGGATTGATTGAACTAGAGACAGATGATGATATACAAAGAAACAAACAAACAAACAAACAATGCTCATTGCCCAACAATCACCAAAGACGGAACCACCTAGTATCCTGCCGATAATGGTTCTAAAAAGTCACCAAATACCCTTCAGTTCCACCGCACCCCTTCGTCAATCCAGCCCCTCCCGTTCGAATCCCCATGTCAACCTCTCCCAACACTTAGGGTTTCAACGATTTAGACCAACCGTACCAGAGGAAGAACACCAAATCCGCAAGAAAAAGAAGGGGAGAAGGATTGCCTTACCTTAGGGCAGCAACGGAGGGCGGTGGTTGGGGTGGAGACGCCTTGGAGGTGCGACGGACGGCGGGACGCAACGCTCTGGCGGCTAGGTCGGGACGGGAGCTCCTCTGCTCGCGACTTGAAGGAAACTGGAGGAGGGCAGATTAGTCAATTCGAAATATAATAAGACTAGGAGAGAGCGAATGGGAAGATGCACCGCCAGGGAGCACCGTTCCCCGCCGCCGCCAGGCAGAGTGGGACGGGATAGAAAATAGGGTTGGGTAGGGAGAGAGCGTGCTGAGAGATGGGAAACGATTCGGGCGGCGAGGAGGAAAGACGCGAACCTCGTCGGCGGAGAGTTGGCGTCCGGGGCTTGGGGGGGGAACTCGGCCTCCGCGGCGGCCGCCGGGAGGGGGAGGGGCGGCTCGGTTGCTACTGACGGTGGTCAGTGGAGGGTTGGGTAGCGTGGGCGGAGCGGACTCGGAAGCGGGCAGGGTTTTAGGGTGGGTGGCGGGGGACTTCTGCTGCATCTACTGGGCCTCTGTTTATGGCCCACGTTGTAGCTGCAGACTGAAGGACTAAAGGGCCGCTGATATATGCTGCCTTTGGCGGAAAATCGACGCGTCACCGCTTTCCCTTCATTGTAATGGGCCCGGCCCCTGTGTGCAGTGCGGCTTGGGGGCGACGAAGGGCAATCCCTAGGAATTCTCTAAAAAAAAAGGGCAATCCCTAGTGCCTCGTTTGGATGTTTGTATTCAGCCTAGACATTGGATATTCGGAGTATTCAGGCCCGAATATCTGAAATGTCGCTGTTTGGATGTCCTTAGCATTCAATCTGGGCTTTCGGGCTCGATATCGAGCGAGGTCGCGCGCAGGCCAAACCCGTCCCGACTCAATCTCCAGCTCTACCCCTGGACATTGGTAGATATTCGCTCGCGAGAGACTCCTCTCGTACCTGTTCGCTCCCGCAAACAGAGAGCATCGCTCCCCAATCTCCATCCCCACGCACGCGAGACGTAGGGCGCCGGCGGCTCAGGTTCAGGCTCTCTCTGTCCAACGGCCGACGACCGGCGGCGAGCGGCCTCGTCCCGCGACCGGCCGCAGCAACTGTGCCTCCCTGCATCGGTACCAGATAACGGCGAGGGTGACCTGCATCTCCGGCGGCCGCGGGCAGGCACGTCGTGGCTGGAGTGCGGGGGAGGCCGTGGGATTTCCGGCGGGCTTGCGGGTGCGGCCGTGCGTCTCCGGCCGGCGGCGGGCTCGGTTCAAGCGGCGGCCTTGGGGGAAGAAACAGGTACAGGAGGATGGGGTGCTATATGCCGAGACAGAACACCAGAAATCTATTTTGCTGCTGCTGGGAATTTCACCAGGGTGAACGACGCTTTCCATGCTGCTGAACATGATTTTGTGCCGCTGGGTATCCTTTTAAGTGACATGAAGTTTCATCTCTGAATCAACTTCAATGACGACCTGCCCATGATTTAGCAGTGCTGGGTGTGGTTTAGCGACGGTCGATCAAAGTCTGTGGACATCGAGCTATCCCCTTTCTGTAACACGAGTGTTTCAATTAAAAAAAAGTATACCCCAGCGGCGCCAGGGGGAAAAAGGCGGCGCCGCCGAGTCCTCTCCCCACCGGCCCCTCCTGCCGCTGCCGTCGCCGGCTTCGGCCGCGGCGGTGGCGGCGCCCCCCGCTGCCAAAGGGTGGTCGGGGGGGGGTGGTCCTCACGAGCTCGCATGGAGGCGGACCGGCCCGTGGGGGCAGCGGCGGTCGGGGAGTGAGGACGCCGAGCCGGCGGGCTCGGGCGGCGTTGAAGGCCGGCGGTACCTTCTGGCGGCGGAGTGGCGCGGTGGGCGCCTTCGCTGGCGAGGGGGCCGTCGATGCGGCGCTCGCGGCAGGATTGGGCCCCGTCGGGCCCGATCTGGGCCTGGCGGGCCCGTGCAGGTGGTGAGCTCGCCGTCCGCGTCGCGGCGGGTGTGCGGGCGGTGCAGGGGCGCCGGAAGTTCTGCGGCGGCAGGAGCGCCAGAGGTGCAGTGGAGGCAGGGGCGCCGGAGGTGAGGCGGTGGCAGTGGTCCCGTGGCGGTTTTTGCCCTTGGCGAGGAGACTGCACCTCGGAAGGTTCCGGCGTGTGGGCAGGAGGCTGAGGATGGCACGGAGGCAGGTGTGGCTGGCGGAGAGGCTAGAAGGGCGGGCTGCTGGTTGGGGAGGTCGGGATCTTCCACCCTCTCCCGGCCACGGCAAGCTCACGGGGAGGAGGAAGCCGGGGCGGCGGCCCCGGAACAGCGGCTGCGTTAGGCGCAGCGGGCATGGCGGCTGCCGTGGAGGGAGGTGCCGCGGAGGCAGCAGCGTGCCATGGAGCTTGGTGGCTGACGACATGGCCAGGATGCCATCCTGTGGCTCCCGAAGCTTTGCGGTCGGGTTGAACTCTCGGCGAAAGCTCGCACGGACTTCGGTCGGTGCCGACGACGGCGGCGCCCTCGGGTGTCGTTCTCCTTCTTGATCGCGTCGTTGTGGAGCTTTTCGACCTCGACTAACGCGTGTGGTTCCAAGAGCTCCGGGTGAACATCTATGCTCTTCGGGAGCGGGCGGCGGTGACGATCTCGTCACTACCTTGTTGGAGGCGCCGCTTTGGAGCTCTTAGGCCAGCGCGGTGCGACGGTTTCGCGGCGGATGTGCAAAATGGGCGTGTGGTCGTGGGTGGTGGACGCCGGGGCGGCGGCCCCGGATGGTGGTCGACGCCGAGGCGGCGGCCTCGGTCTCCCACGCTACGACGGTTCTATGAGGCAGAGCCGTTGGCTAGCGGGGGACTGGGTGGCGACCTGGATGAAGACTGCGTGGGCAGAGGGTTCGTCGACCTGACTGGATCACCTTCGGGCAACGCGAAGGTCGATCTGGTTGCTATACCGGGGCGGCGGCCCCGGAACATGGTGGTTTTGGTGGCAACCTGGATAGAGACTGCGTGGGCAGAGGGTTCGTCGACCATGACTGGATCGCTTCCGGGCAATGCGGAGGTCGATCTGGTTGCTTTGCCGGAGCGGCGGCTCCGGAGTGGGTGGTGTGTGTTTGTGGCATTTGTCCGGCTTGTGTCGTGTGGGCGACGGGTCGCTTCGTCTGTGTGTTCTTTTGTACAGCTTGTATGTTTTTGGACCCGGTTTTCCTTAGGTTCGACCACCTTGTCCTCAAAAAAAATTAAAAAAAAGTATAATGATCAAAAATCTCGAAAAACTACAATTCATCACTTTTATACCATCCAAACAACATTTGACATTCAATCTCAATATCTAGTCTCGCTCCGAATATCGAACACATCCAAACAGAAATATTGACATTCAATCTCAATATCAATATCCTGAGTATTGGACATTCAACTCAATATAATGTCTAGCCTCTCAATGCAAACATCCAAACGGAGCATAGTTGACCACCAGGCCGTCAGTTACCACACGCCGCACACCCGTGCGGAGACATGGGCCTGGCCCAACTTCGTGGCGAGGAAGAAGACTTGTTCGACACAGAGGACGACGGCGACCGATCGGAGCGTCCTCATTGACGACGGGGACGACGCGGCTGGCCGCAGTGTCGCTGGAGGAGGCGAGGAAGGACTTTAACGAAGGGGGGTGCGGGTAGGAGAGCTCGCCGACGACCGGAGCGCCGGTGACCGGAGTTAGGGCTGGGGGTGAGGTGTGGGGGGTTTAGAGGTAAGGCCGGGGCGGTGGTGGACCGGCGGAGGTGGCGGCTCGAGCAGGGTGGGGCGCGGAGGCGGCGCCGAGCGCGGGGGGGGGGGGAGCAGGTGGTTAGGCTGGTGACGGTGGCGGGGGGTCGACGGAGGCGGAAGAGATCAGGGACGGAGGAGAAGAAGAAAACGATGGAGAAAACAGAGGAAGAAGAAGATGGTGGCGGGAGGTCGTGGGCCGCGGCCCACAATAGCGTGCCCGCAGGCGGAGCAAAAACCGCTCCGCGTAGGTCGATGACTAGGGGCACCCACGACAAAGAGGCGCTACACTCCGACCTGGAGGCCTAGCTTGGTCAAAAGTTTACATATGATGTACGTAGCATCTTTTATCAACTTTGCCGAATGAAAACACTTTCAACACTTCAATCTCCATATTATGATGCCAAACATAAACATATATGTCCAAACAATTCTACTGAAATATATCGCAGCGAGGTTCAGTATTTTTTTGAGGGAAAAGGGAGAGGTTCATTCCATTAGATTAAAAGAAAAAGTATTAAATAGCACTCTGAAAGCCAAGAAAACAAAGAGAATTAATGCCTAGGCCAACGGGCTCTTGCTCACTCGTGCCTGGTGGGCGTGTTGGGGGTGAGTTCCGGCGGTGGTAGCTGGAAGTGTGGTGTCTACTGAAGTCCCTGCCCAGGGGAAAACCAGTGGCGGACCCAAGAATTAATTAAAGCCCGGGCAAACTGTAAATTTAAAGGCTAATAACACTACTTTTGCCTTCGATGAACAGTAGATTAGGCTGCTCCGGCCGGCCGGAAGCCCGGGCGAGCGCCGGGGAATAGGGGCGCTACGTCCGCCTATGGGGAAAACACACATATTATGAAAGAAGAACACGCAGAGACACTTTTAGCACCGCACACACTTGTGCCCTTTTCTCTTTTGTTCAACTTAACCAAACTCAGCTGATTACATGGGTTTATATGAATGTGGAGTTTGCTCATGCGTAAGGGCGCAATCTGGGCCGTCGATCTCAGCCATCTGACGGCCCAGATTCAGTGGCTGAGATCGACGGCCCAGATTGCGCATGGGCGCCCTTATGCATGGGCCAAAGATTTTCCGGGTTTATATAGCCAAACACATGGCTAACACACGCACCCACTAACCACTAACCGACTCCACTAACTAGCCACACGTTCAGCACTTGCAGACCGGTCCTCACGGCTCACGCAACGGCCACACAGCTCGGCCATCTTGATCCGCATGTAGCCGGCCGCTAAACACATGCATCCTTATCTTATCTTAGCTAACTACTGACCAGTTCTAACTAGTACTTGCATGTATATACTCACAACTCCTGGCACCACTTGACTTTGGATCAGTTCACATCTCTACTGATCCACACAGTCCACTTCACCATGATGACATGCATCGCGGTACTAGACTTAGACTGAACAAACTCAAACGAAAATAAACATGATCTAACAACTACTCTTAGCACTAATAACAAGATTGGTTCCAACAATCACCTCCCCAATCTTATTATTTCTTATTCCTCTCTTGAAGCCCATGGCCGTCGATGTCGTCGGTACAACACGCAGACGGCCTCCATTGCCATCTTGTCACGCCGATTGCCGCACCGCTGCTGCTGGCCTCCACGAGAGGCGCACCTCCTATGTCTTCACCACGAGCGTGCCGCCATGACCTGCTTGCTGCCGCATGTTCACCACCGGCGCCGCAACTCGCCGGTGACTCACCTTCATGTTGCCGCCGATGACGCACCTTGTCGACGACTCGCACATGTTCGTCACCGGTGCCGCAACTCGCCGGTGACCCGCCTCCATGTTGCCGTCGACGACGCACCTTGTCGACGGCTTGCACATGGACGGAGAACTCCTCACGGCAATGGCCTCCGCACCATGGCCATCACCTCCTTGCCACCGGTGCCGCGACTTACCGGACAGCACACCTCGCTCTGATACCAAATGAAGTCCCTGCCCAGGGGAAAACACACATATTGTGGAAGAAGAACACGCAGAGACACTTTTGGCACCACACACACTTGTGCGCTTTTCTCTTTTGTTCAACTTAACCAAACTCAGCTGATTACATGGGTTTATATAGCCAAACACACGCACCCACTAACCACTAACCGACTCCACTAACTAGCCACACGTTCAGCACTTGCAGACCGGTCCTCACGGCTCACGCAACGGCCACACAGCTCGGCCATCTTGATCCGCATGAAGCCTGCCGCTAAACACATGCATCCTTATCTTATCTTAGCTAACTACTGATCAGTTCTAACTAGTACTTGCATGTATATACTCACAACTCCTGGCACCACTTGACTTTGGATCAGTTCACATCTCTACTGATCCACACAGTCCAGTTCACCATGATGACATGCATCGCAGTACTAGACTTAGACTGAACAAACTCAAACGAAAATAAACATGATCTAACAACTACTCTTAGCACTAATAACAAGATTGGTTCCAACAATCACCTCCCCAATCTTGTTATTTCTTATTCCTCTCTTGAAGCCCATGGCCGTCGTTGTCGTCGGTACAACACGCAGACGACCTCCATTGCCATCTTGTCACGCCGATTGCCACACCGCTGCTGCTGGCCTCCACGAGAGGCGCACCTCCTACGTCTTCACCACGAGCGTGCCGCCATGACCTGCTCGCTGCCGCATGTTCACCACCGGTGCCGCAACTCGCCGGTGACTCACCTTCATGTTGCCGCTGATGACGCACCTTGTCGACGACTCGCACATGTTCGTCACCGGTGCCGCAACTCGTCGGTGACCCGCCTCCATGTTGCCGTCGACGACGCACCTTGTCGACGGCTTGCACATGGACGAAGAACTCCTCACGGCAATGGCCTCCGCACCATGGCCATCACCTCCTTGCCGCCGGTGCCGCGACTTACCGGACAGCACACCTCGCTCTGATACCAAATGAAGTCCCTGCCCAGGGGAAAACACACATATTGTGGAAGAAGAACACGCAGAGACACTTTTGGCACCGCACACACTTGTGCCCTTTTCTCCTTTGTTCAACTTAACCAAACTCAGCTGATTACATGGGTTTATATAGCCAAACACACGCACCCACTAACCAGTAACCGACTCCACTAACTAGCCACACGTTCAGCACTTGCAGACCGGTCCTCACGGCTCACGCAACGGCCACACAGCTCGGCCATCTTGATCCGCATGTAGCCTGCCGCTAAACACATGCATCCTTATCTTATCTTAGCTAACTACTGACCAGTTCTAACTAGTACTTGCATGTATATACTCACAACTCCTGGCACCACTTGACTTTGGATCAGTTCGTATCTCTACTGATCCACACAGTCCACTTCACCATGATGACATGCATCGCAGTACTAGACTTAGACTGAACAAACTCAAACGAAAATAAACATGATCTAACAACTACTCTTAGCACTAATAACAAGATTGGTTCCAACAATCACCTCCCCAATCTTGTTATTTCTTATTCCTCTCTTGAAGCCCATGGCCGTCGATGTCGTCGGTACAACACGCAGACGGCCTCCATTGCCATCTTGTCACGCCGATTGCCGCACGGCTGCTGCTGGCCTCCACGAGAGGCGCACCTCCTACGTCTTCACCACGAGCGTGCCGCCAAGACCTGCTCGCTGCCGCATGTTCACCACCGGTGCCGCAACTCGCCGGTGACTCACCTTCATGTTGCCGCCGATGACGCACCTTGTCGACGACTCGCACAAGTTCGTCACCGGTGCCGCAACTCACCGGTGACCCACCTCCATGTTGCCGTCGACGACGCACCTTGTCGACGGCTTGCACATGGACGAAGAACTCCTCACGTCAATGGCCTCCGCACCATGGCCATCACCTCCTTGCCGCCGGTGCCGCGACTTACCGGACAGCACACCTCGCTCTGATACCAAATGAAGTCCCTGCCCAGGGGAAAACACACATCTTGTGGAAGAAGAACACGCAGAGATACTTTTGGCACCGCACACACTTGTGCCCTTTTCTCTTTTGTTCAACTTAACCAAACTCAGCATATTACATGGGTTTATAGAGCCAAACACATGCACCCACTAACCACTAACCGACTCCACTAACTTGCCACACGTTCAGCACTTGCAGACCGGTCCTCACGGCTCACGCAACGGCCACACAGCTCGGCTTCTTGATCCGCATGTAGCCTGCCGCTAAACACATGCATCCTTATCTTATCTTAGCTAACTACTGACCAGTTCTAACTAGTACTTGCATGTACTCACAACTCCTGGCACCACTTGACTTTGGATCAGTTCGCATCTCTACTGATCCACACAGTCCACTTCACCATGATGACATGCATCGCAGTACTAGACTTAGACTGAACAAACTCAAACGAAAATAAAACATGATCTAACAACTACTCTTAGCACTAATAACCAGATTGGTTCCAACAATCACCTCCCCAATCTTGTTATTTCTTATTCCTCTCTTGAAGCCCATGGCCGTCGATGTCGTCGGTACAACACGCAGACGGCCTCCATTGCCATCTTGTCACGCCGATTGCCGCACCGCTGCTGCTGGCCTCCACGAGAGGCGCACCTCCTACGTCTTCACCACGAGCGTGCCGCCATGACCTGCTCGCTGCCGCATGTTCACCACCGGTGCCGCAACTCGCCGGTGACTCACCTTCATGTTGCCGCCGATGATGCACCTTGTCGACGACTCGCACATGTTCGTCACCGGTGCCGCAACTCGCCGGTGACCCGCCTCCATGTTGCCGTTGACGATGCACCTTGTCGACGGCTTGCACATGGACGAAGAACTCCTCACGGCAATGGCCTCCGCACCATGGCCATCACCTCCTTGCCGCCGGTGCCGCGACTTACCGGACAGCACACCTCGCTCTGATATCAAATGAAGTCCCTGCCCAGGGGAAAACACACATATTGTGGAAGAAGAACACGCAGAGACACTTTTGGCACCGCACACACTTGTGCCCTTTTCTCTTTTGTTCAACTTAACCAAACTCAGCTGATTACATGGGTTTATATAGCCAAACACACGCACCCACTAACCACTAACCGACTCCACTAACTAGCCACACGTTCAGCACTTGCAGACCGGTCCTCACGGCTCACGCAAAGGCCACACAGCTCGGCCATCTTGATCCGCATGTAGCCTGCCGCTAAACACATGCATCCTTATCTTATCTTAGCTAACTACTGACCAGTTCTAACTAGTACTTGCATGTACTCACAACTCCTGGCACCACTTGACTTTGGATCAGTTCGCATCTCTACTGATCCACACAGTCCACTTCACCATGATGACATGCATCGCAGTACTAGACTTAGACTGAACAAACTCAAACGAAAATAAACATGATCTAACAACTACTCTTAGCACTAATAACAAGATTGGTTCCAACATCTACATGCTGCTGGCCTTGGTGGGCGTTGGCGGCGGCAGGCCACCCGGCATGTGCGGTTCTGTGGTGGGCTGCTGCCCATGGTAGCTATCCCATTGGAGTTTGGCTGATGGATGGTGGTTTGGGGGTGCTCCGGGTGAATACCTAGCTCTGGCCTCGATCGGTGCCGGTGACGACGGCGTCTGTGGACGTCGTTTCCCTCCTTTGAGGTGTCGCTGTGGAGCGCCAACCCCTCCATCATCCAAGTTCCTGGGTCTTCGGGTGAAAACTTAGCTTCGGTTTGTCCAAAGCGGGCGACGACTGCGTCTTTGTCGTTTCCTCCTTGGAGCCTTCGCCTTGGAGACCTACTCTTTTCTGGTTTTGTGTTGTCGCGGTGGTTTTGTCCCGTTGCTAGGGGTGGTGGACGTGGTTGTTGCATGTCGGGGCAGCGCCCTGGACTATGTTGTGGGTGGTGGCTTCATGAGGTGGGATTTCAGCTCGCACAGTGTGGGCGACGATCTTGTGCTACCTGGGCGACGGATCTGGTCGGCTCGACAGATTAAACCCTTGCGGCGCTTGTATGTCGGGGTGGCGACCCTAGGTTTGCCGCGGCGGCCTTGGTCCTCGATAGGGCTACAATTTGTCTGGGGTCACGAGGCATTGCGGCTCACATGTGAGCGGAGGATGTCAGGGCGGCGGCCCCGGAAGGCGGTGTTGGTGGTGCATAGCAGGTGGCTGGATGCCGGGGTGGCGGCCCCAGGTTTGAGGTGGTCGTTGATGTGTCGGCAGTGGCAGACGTCGCGAGCTTCTTGTGGCACCTTGCTCCACTTCCGATGGCTGGGCGACCCATCGCTCCCCCAAAAGCATGGCTTCTCTCCCCTTCGTCGGAGGTGGTGTTTGCATGTTGTGCGTGGTGTTGGTGTTTTGTTTGTGGTTTCTGTCGCCTCGTCGGCCGGTGGGGGTCCTCATGCCCTTTGTATATGGTTTTCGCCTGGTTTTCCCTTATGAACTAGACAACTCTCTTCTTTATGAATAGACAGAGAGCTCTGTTCGGTTTCGCAAAAAGAAGTGACCTTTGCAAGAGCATTCTCTAAAATTGTGTTCTCTTCGAAATTGCAAATACAATGATGCATCAAAGTATATATTGTTTTAAGATTACAATTCGTTTTAGGTATTTGCAAGGAAACAGTTTTTTTTTTGTGGTAAAGGAAACAAATTATGAGCTCTATCCTCATGATATATTTTCAATGACAATCATATTCCGATACATCTCTCTCTCTCTCTCTCTCTCTCTCTCTCTCTCTCTCTCTCTCTCTCTCTCTCTCACACACACACACACACACACACGCACACACACTCACTAATTTAATCAAGTAAGATAGAATTCATGTATTTGTTGGTCTAGCATCTATGTCATTTTGGGTAACTCTTTGTTTTTTCCTTCCTATATTTCAACAAACTTTATCATTGTGGGTAACAAATATGTTTGTCTTGCTAAATTCGACAAAATGTATCACCTCAAATCCTTTACATTTTGTACTCGAGATAGAGTATGAAAGGAACCCTGGAAGGTTTGGCTATGTGCTTTAGGAATGAAGTTTCTATTAGAACGCAGGGACGCCAGCCAGTATCGTGGAAAGGTGCTACCCCTCCGTTCCAAAATATATGGCATATAACTTAAATTAAAAAATAACGCTTTCTAAATTTGACGAAGTTTATAGACAATCATATGAACACCTAAAATACCGAATCAATATGAATAGGTCCACCGTAAAATATATTTTCATAGTATATTTGTTCAATATTTCCTTCTCGGAAATTGAGAATGGCTTTAGAGTTCATGTGCTCCTGATCAACTGAAAAAATCGAAAAATATAGTAAAACATTTCAAAAAAATATGATTTTTTACAAAAAACACACAAGTACAAGTTTCATACATACGTGCAAAGTTTTGTGATGAAATGACATTTGTATTGCTCTATGTGAAGAAAAAAATCAGTGGACAACGTAATACATGACACGAACAAGTCTGCCATCGATCCATCGATCAGTCTCTTGCTTAATATCACGATGAATTACTACGTACGAAGTTATTCCCCAGGCATTGCTGCAACAAGCCACGTTCAGGCCAGCCAATGTCGCTCTCTGCATGCCTTACTCCATGGTCTCTACTGTCAACGTGTCTACGGCCGGCGTGTCTCGCCTGCGGCGTAGCTCACCGACGAGATTCCTCAAGGCGGCGGAGGCGCCAGCTCCGTCGCAGCCCATGAACACCTCGCCGATGTCGGCGGGCGTGATGCGTACGTCGGCGGCGAGCAGGCCCTCGGCCTCGGCCATGAGATCGTTCACCGTGTCGGGATCGCCTTCGTCGGGGTCCTCCCCGACGCCGAGGTAGTTCTTGGCGAGCACGCGGAGCGCGGCCGGCGAGCAGTAGCCTAGCTCGATCTTGCGGTCCATGCGGCCGGGTCGGAGGAGCGCCGGGTCAAGCCGCTCCGGGTGGTTGGTGGTGAAGATCATCAGGCGCTCGCCGACGCAGGACGACCAGAGCCCGTCAACGAAGTTGAGCACGCCGGAGAGGCTTATGGACTCCCGCCCGATCGCCGCCATGGCCGCCGCGGCCGCCGGGGACAGCATCGCCAGCTGCGCGTTGTTGTCATCGTCGACGCAGCCCTTGTTCTTGCGATCGGAGAGGTCGAGGGAGCAGTCGATGTCCTCGACGACGACGACGGACTTGGGCGTGGTGGAGACGAGCAGGCGGCGGAGGTGGGAGTTGGTGGGCACGGTGGTGAGCTCCAGGTCGTAGACGTCGAACTCGAGGAGATTGGCGATGGCGGCCACGAGGCTGGTCTTGCCGGTGCCCGGCGGGCCGTGGAGCAGGTACCCGCGCTTCCAGGCGCGACCCACGCGCGCGTAGTGCTCCCGACGGGACGCGAAGCGGAGCAGGTCGGCGCGGATCTCCTCCCGGAGCGCCGGGTCGACGGCGAGCGTGTCGAACGTGGAGGGGTGGGAGAAAGCGTGGGAGGTCCAGAGGCGGTGGTGGTCCTCGCCGGGCGCGGTGGCGCGGTTGGTGTAGAGCCTGCGCTCCCGCGACGTGAGCCGCATCCTGGTGGCCTCACCGATGACGTGGGGGATGTAGCTGTCGTGCACGAACTCGCGGTGCTGGCGCGGGAACTGGAGCTCGAGGCTGCGGTGCTCGCCGCCACTGCCGGAGGGGCCTCGGCCGCCGCCGTAGAAGTTGTACGGGCTGCCGCCGCGGTCTGCGGGGCGCGCGGTGGAGGTCCACTTAACCGTGACGCCCTCCCATGTGTCGTGCGCGGTGTGGGCGTCCGGGAGGGAGGCGACGGCGCGGCTCGCCTGGCGCGGCTTGTAGAGGCGCACGGAGGGCGCCGTGGCGAGGCAGCGCGCGCCGAGGTAGAGCTGCGCGGCGTCGTAGAGGTCATTGGTGGCGCCGCTGGCGGCGCCGTCGGCCTCGTCGATGAGGATGTTGGCCGTTGGCGCCCTGAACGCGGCGGCGACCCGCGCGAGGAGGCGGCGCAGCCACAGCTCGGCCTCCGGCGGGATGAAGTCCCGCATGGCGGTCCGGAACACCATGACCGTCGCGATCAGCGAGCCTACCGAGCGCCAGTCCAGGACCATCTCCATGGCCGCCGCCTCTACCTGTTCGCTGGCACGCTAGCTCAAGCTCAGTGAGAGTGGACTGTGGTTTGTGGAGGTGGGAGTGAAGTGCGAGGAGGAGGAGGAGGTGGTGGTGGGTTTTTATTGGCTGGCGCGAGGGCCTCGTCGGAGATGGACGAGTGGGCAGTGGTAATTGGTGAGGCGGCGGCAGGGCTTTTGCTGCGGCATCATTTCTTGGCGTTTCCGCGGGCGCTTTTGCCGTGCCTTATATTTTGGCGCCCGGTGGAACGTGTGGAGGGAAATCGTTCTTGAGGCTTTTCCTCTGGTTTCAGTTGTGATCATCCAAGCAGAATGATTCGCCCGATCCACAGTGGTGCCATCCCTCCTGCGTGTACACACTTCATTCACACAAACACACTTTTAAGTTATTGTGATGGCAAGAGTTGTTAGTTATTGTGAGAACTCTTAAGTGACCATGTCAGTATGTCACCAGGGCTTTGAATTTGAGCGAGTGGCGTCGAATGGTCCAAGTGTCCAACAATAGTGTTCGGCCGAGGTTTATACAAATGCATGCACCGTCGGTTGCTTCCTTTTCCATGCGAGCTCTGCCTTTTGCTTTGTGGGAAAATGGAATCCCATACTTTATTACACTCGTTAAGGCTTCAAACAACAACATCGAATAATTAATGAATTGAAAGCAATTATTCGTACCTTGGAGCGTCTCCCATCCCCGTCTACAGTAGAAGAAGGGCGACTTTTGGGATCCTCAGCTCGCGCCACCGCCTCGCCGTCGATCCGTTCGATTCCCCGCCCTCCGGCGCCGCTCCGGCGGCGGGAGGGCGGGAATCGACGGATCCGTGTGTATAGGTAGTGTAGGAGTGAGTTGGGTTGCTGCTGGAGTCGCCATGGAGGAGGAGGCGGCCTCGGTGGTGCTTTTGCAGGTGGAGGTCTTCCTCTGCGGCGGCGGCGCTCCACGGCCGCCACACCTGTGCTCGCAGCTCTGCGGAGTTGCCGTGCGCGGTCTCCCCTTCGCCGGATGCCGCGGGACAGCGGATCTGGCGTCGACGACTGTTGTGCAGGTGACTGGTGAGGTCCGGTTCGACGACGGCGACGTCCGCTGGTGTAGGTCCTCTGTGGCCGGCGATCGGCGACTTCCCGTCCGCTCGGGGGTGCTCTCGATCCAAGGCGTCAAAGAGAGCAGGAGCGGCGGCGCGCCACCGACGGCGCCTAGGACGAAGACGAAGTCGAGTTGCAGCAGGGTTTGGACTGTAATTTTTATCTTTCTGAGGACCTTTCTGTAATTGCTGGATTTTCTTTCAGCCCCTTGTACTCGCAAAAAAAAAAAGCTTCAAACAAAGAAAGTGGAAACTGGAAAGCAACTGAGGTAGGTACGTGCATGCCGCGACAACACAAATAGCGACAACGAGAAGATAGAGACCGGCCGGCAGTGTGCTGAATCCGACCAGCAACCGCCGCCCGATCGCAATCTCATCGAGATCCAGCTGAAATCCTTAGATAGTGAGATGGACGGAGTTTTTCTCGTATACGTCTTCACGGATTCGAGCCACAAGCTGGGATATTTAGTTGGACTCTGATCCTGTTCATTCGAGTAAGACACTCACGAAAGCTACAGAAACCAACTGGTTTTGCGATTGAGAAGAATGTACTGTACTAGGTTGGTTTGTTGTGTGTTAGGTTGCGTGATGTTATCCCCTGTCTCTCAAAATTGAAACCTTTGTTTCGTTTAACACAATATGTTTTCAAGAAATACCATTTTAACACAAAATGAAACAGGGAGCTTAATTTGGTCCTTTGTTCGACATAAAAATTACAGTCCATGCCAAAACATAATACCTGTTCTCACGGTTCAAGATAGTGTTACATCAATGCAGAATTCAAATATTTTTTACAATAAAATGCAGAATCACGTTTTGATGAAGGAGATGGGTAGAAAAGGGAACGAGAACCGAAGAATCTATACAAACGGAGCCGACTCCACGTCGTTCATGTCGAGCGGCTCGGGATGACCCTAGCTCGCGCCGTCAAGCTCCCCTTGCCGGCCCCGTCGTCGTCGCTGCCGCTGGCCACGCCGCGGTGGCGGCGGCTGATACCTGCAAGTGCACAGATTCGTTATCAGCACACTTTCGTGGAAGTAGACTCCCCATTTATATCGTCCCAAGAGAGCTGTTTGGGGAGTGTTTCTTGTGGCTGCTTTGGTCACACCCAAGGCGTCAGACTTGAATGTGTTGACTGCAAAATTTGTTAGACTTAAACAATGAAAAATTGTGATGTGAATTATGTAAATGGTTTTTGTTGTTGCAAACTGAAAATGAAAAGAGTGTAACAACGGTTTTACTGCTTATGATGGAGGAAGGCGCAGGGAGGATGCGGTTCATGGTGATAGTGTGTGTGCCTCGGTGGTGATGGAAATGTAAGGTAATTTCTTCTCATTGAATACTTGGTAGGAGGGTTGCCCTTGTATCACCGAAATATCCTACTGGTCTCATTGATGCTATTATCCTGCCTACTGTTACCACAATCATGGCTATTAGGCTTGATGGCTCCCTGTTATCCTCGAGGTGTCCTCGTTCCTCCCAGATATCCCCATCAGTCACTTTGTGGGTCATGGATTTACTAAAACAACAAGTGATTACCTATGTAGGGTCATTAGATCATATTGCATGGGCCCTAGACAACAAGCATTAGGCAAACCATAGATAAAAAATCTTGTAAACAATGATTAGAAAGCTCTCACAAATAATAAAATGGATAGACACAAACACATCTCACCAATCCCCTACATCTCCCATGCCTATGGGGTTCACTCGCACATGAGAGAGATAATCATAGACTTGATAATGATGAAAATAGGGTTCATCTCGATATTACCGTAGTATTCCAGAATAGTTGGAGATCAACCAAACAATATCTCAAGTTCAGTCTAAAATAAAGTTTTACAAACCCTAGCATTACAAAGATGGATCTCTCTGTCTAGTGGGGATGATGATGGAGTGATGGTTGTTGAAGAGCTGGATCGCAGGGACAGGTCCGACAGCTAGTTATTCCGTACGGATTCTCTCTTCTTGGTTATGGATGTTTTCGACGATGTTCTGTATGTTTATGACCGTGACTCGTTAAGTTGAGATTGACTTCTGCTGGATTTTCTTCCAAAAGGGAAAATGCTTGATTTGCTCCCATTATTCCAGATATGACTCCATTTCCTTCCTGGACGATATAATTTCTGAAAACGAAAAAGGAAAATGGAAGTTCTCCAATCAATTAGTGTTTGGGTTAGTGTGAGAGCAAAAACCAAAAGATAGGAAGCAAAACCAACAAAAACATCTATCAAAACATGATCAAAAATAGAGCTATCAGTGGCCCTTGCCTCCGAAGGTGGTGTGGAGAGTTCGCGGCGGACGTGACCGGCTGCCCTTCGTGGCGGCGGACTGGATCCCAGGACGGCGGCCCTGGTAGGTGGCTGCGGGGGAGGCTCGGCCCACCAATGGCTGCGTGACGCGGTGGTGGCGGCGTCCCTAGCGGCGGTGCTCCAGCGGGTGGCGGCTTCGGCGCGTGGCAGCTGAGTAGCGACGACAACGAGCGAACGGGCTCCTCCTGCTACCTTGTCCGGCCTAGAGTGGTGGGGTGGCAGCCTACCTCGAGGTCATGTGGGTGGCGCTCTCCGGTGTTGACTGGAGTGCCTTCGACACCCGCAGTGGGCGCTGTAGGTGGGTGTCGGCCGGTGATGTGAGATGTATGTCCAGAAGCTCCGGACAAAAGTTCGACCGGCTCTTGTCGGCCGGTGACGATGCCCTCTATGGGCGTCGTTTTCCTCCATGGAGCCGCCACCGTGGATTCTTCTCCGACATCTCCATTCTCGGAGCAAAAATTTCGGGTGAAAGCCTAGACCCGTTTGGGTCGGGCGACGAGTGTCATTCTCGATGTCGATTTCCTCCTTGTGGGCGTCGCCTTGAAGATCTTGCTCCCATCCACACTTCTTCTGGGCTGGCCGCTCACGACCGGAGATGTGCGGTGGGCGAACTGGAGTTTCTGGGTGGCGGTATGCGTGACAATGACAAAGTTGGTGAGCAATGGTTTGGTCGCGGCAAAGCCTTCGTAGTCGGTCTGCTCCGGTGTGTCTGAGTGTCTTCGTTCTGGTCTCCCCAGGTTGTGAAGTCGGAGCTACTATGTTATCAAGCATCTTCATTTGAGCGGCGTACGATGACCTAGAGGGGTGGTCCGGTGGTGAAGATCTTCTTGGCGCAGTTCTTGCGCATCTCCTCTCCATAGATCATCATGAGGCGGGTGTGGGCTTCTCGAAGCCGATTCGGTGATGGTCTCCTTAGTGACTTTCTTGTAAAGTCGGAGTCGCTGTAGGGTGTGCAGCTTGATGACGATGATACGGGTGACAACCTCGACGACGGCTCTAGCTCTGGTAGTATGTGCGCAATTTGTGTGGGTACCCAGAATAGCAATGTGTGCCCTCGCGACAGCCATGTTCCATGACGGTCGTCGAGAGTGTTTTTCCAATTTTAGGCCGGTTTGCCGTTAATTAACTAGCCTACTCTCGCTTATTCTTAATTAATGAAAATATCAAGTCTTTTGCGTAGGTAAAAACCAAATAATCTAGACCACTTAACTTCTGGTGCCACATGCGTAGGACAGTAGTGGGTAGGAGTAGCACATTGTACGTGCAAACGACGATATCACTACGAAACACACTTGGCGGCGTTCTTCTATTTTCTTTTCGGTCGACAACCGAAGGCAAGCATATAGCGGCGACGGTCTGCAGGTGGCCGTCCTCGCCCAACTGTGTGCGGATAATCTCTTCACGCGAACGTGTCGTGAACGCGGGATCAGACGGCTCTACGATATAGAGGAACATCGAACACCTATGTTTGTGGATAGGCGTCACATTCCCAGCTGGTGCTCGATCGGTACTTGGTACACCGTGGGAGACTGGTGCTCGATCGCCAATTTGCTTCAGAAGCAGTGGATAGGCTAAGGACGAGCGTGTATCAACTTCAGTCCCCTCACGCAAAAAGGTACTCTTGTCCCTCGTGCTATATCAGCGTGAATTTAGCCGTCCAAAAGGTTGTTTAGAAGTTCAAAACATTTTAAGAAATCTGAAAAATTCCAATAGCTATTGTATTTTAATTTTTTTGAGAAAATTTCGATTGTTTTTGTGCTGAAAGTTATGAAATTTGTGACAATTTCCAAACTGCTAGAAAAAATGAGCTCAACATTTCCAAATGTACTCACTATATGTTGTTTGAATTATCAATTTTCAAAAAAATTTACATTTCGTAAATTCTGAAGAAAAAAATGGCGAAGAGTTACAAAACTGCGAGAACCTCCAAATGGCTACGGAAAGTGAGATCATACTTTCCAAGTTTATTGATCATACTTTCATGTAGTTTAAGTTCACATTTTTTTCAGCTTATTTTCAATGCTTGAATTTTTGAATAAATTTCGGATAGAAATACAAAAAAATTCAATCAGTTTGGTGCAAGTGTAATCTAGGTCAAGTCTGGTACGCAGGAAATATAATAGAGAGTGACGCCTCCTCTGTCACGTGACACCTAACCGGTCAATCTGGGTTGTGTTGCCTAGTTGACTACGTGAGATTTGGATCATCTGATATAACTTACCTAAAATTGTGATCTTATGATATGGGTTTCTTCAATTTGCAGGTTTGTGAAGTCCTACTCTCAATAGTTGTGGTTTTGTTGATTTTGACAACGTTTACATGGACACTATGCAGCAACAATCGATCATAATTCTCTATAGTCGTACTATCAAACGTCAACCGTGGACCAACCTCCAACATATCATGCGCGCATCACAGTTTCCTACGATTTTATTGTCAAAGTAGCAAGGCTCAGCAAGAGAGTAATGAATTTGGTTTTGGAAACAAACACGACAAATGTGTGGCCAAACAACCTCGAACTATCGCTTTTTCTAGCATGATGTACTTAAAAACGCATGCAGCCGACGCTACAAGCCCTAAAATAGTCTCACAATGTTAGTCCACGTCCTACACTCCCACTCCAAAGCTTCCACGAAAAAAATACAAACCACACACTTAACCATCAACACATGGGGCCACATGTCACTCGAGACACAACGGGTGCACGTTACTTGGCGATACACGAGCAGTAACTCGTAAGAGGATGTAGGGAAGTATAATTTGCCCTTTTATAAATTTTAGGTGTTTCTCAAAAAACTTTCAACCAGATGTCTCCTCTTCAAAACATTTGTTAGGATGACATTTTGACAACCCAGATTTAGCCAAAAACAACTAACTTATTTGAAATAAGCCATTTTGAATGATGTATCTTACTCTTAGATGCTTTAAGAGAATATAAAAAACATCAATGCAAATGCGTATCTGTATCTCAGAGACTCTGAGAATGGCAAAAACGTCAATGCGAATAGCGTATATGAAATTTCAAGGTTCTGATAATGCCGAGAATGGCAATAGCTCGAATAGTGCCTTAAAAGAATCTAAAAACCGTGAGGATCTAGAAATGCCAACATGGATGTCTTATTTCAAATGACTTTCCCATTTTTACGTAAATTTGGGCTGTCAATAACGACATTTTAACTTATATTTTAGGAGAGCGGCCAGATCTGGTTTGAAGTTTTATAAATCGTCATTGTCATTGATGACTAAAAGTCTGCCAAAGTATCATTAGGACAAATTATACGGGAGGGAACGACGACGAACTGGTTCGGTCTGGTTTGTCGTTGCTCCGAGCTGCGGTCATCCGGTTCGCTTTCTCGAACAACCTTGTGCTGTCAGATATGGTCAGGTGGGGTAATTGGCGTGAGCAGATTCTCTAGTGTCCTGATCTTCCGTGGCTCTTGAGCTTAGCTTTATCGACCAACTTTCCATTTTGTCTTTTCTCTAGAGAATTTCCCGCTGTGTCTTTTATGAGTTTTTTCTCATTCTGATATATTTTCTTTTCTTTTTGAGTAGACACTCTGCTTTATTGTGTTTGTGTCATTGTGTGTACTCATCCCGTGGAACGTGGACTAGGAACAACGGATTCACTGATTATCTCAGCTGTCGCAATTAGGCCCAGTTGGTACTAGTGGTTATCTTGAAGTATTTCTAGCCCATGTACATTTTTATGGGCCTGTTGGTAGACTAGTTAGGACTTTTTTTTTGAAACTTAGACTAGTTAGGACTAGTATAACTCGATCTGTTTTTCTTTGCAGTTGCTAATACGTCTGTCTAGGCTCACACCGTGGTGGCTGAATTGCTTGTGATGTGTTTATTCACAAAAGAGCCACAAGAGAAGGTAAATCGGATCAAAAGAACACTAAAAAGACAAAAAGGAGAAAGAATGTACTCTTCTATCTTAATCCAATTTGGATTGATAAAATAAATTGCCATGGTCCGCAGCATCACAAAAGCGATTGTGAGAAATTGATATTCTAATGTACAAAGAATCATCGTAATTTTCCTTTTTTTCAGATGTGCTACCAAAAGGAGAAAGAGACTTGTGTCAACGCAAAACAAGAACATTTGATATAAGTTGGGCCTAGAGGATTATGATAATCCACTCTAAATGCTAACTCAAGGTTAGTTCTATGCATTAGAAGAACAACTGGCCGAATAGGAGGAGGCAGTGGTGGCGTACGAAAACACGTCGTGATTGTATTCTCTGTCATCTTTCTTGTTTCCATCATCTCAGGAGCGGTTTGATGCGTAAATTAGACATCTTTAATGTCAGATCTATGTGTATGTGGTGTTAATTCATTGGTGTTAGAGTGAACTTTGTTTTAAAAAAGACACCCAACTACGCCTTCGTGTCTTGATGTGGTTTTCACGAAGCCACGGTGATATTTTGATCCCTCATTGGCCTTCCTAGCCGGCTACGACGACCTACCTTCGAAGATGTGTGTCTCTTTCCATTGCCACGATTAGTTTCCTTATCTTGAGTCTCACCTCTTGTGATGGTTGGCTCATGTGACGCTTCAAAGTTTTGGAAGTTTGTTCAACTTGTGCATATTTGACCTATTAAAATTTGAGATGTGGTAGCATACAAAGTCAAGACACCGATGTCAAAGATAAGATGATGACATCAAAAGACTGCTCTTGTCTTTTCACCAAACGAGCAACATGACCTGCATCAACTTTGTTGCATGATACACTGAGTAACCATGCAACAATAAAACTTCATTTGGTGTTTTAAGTTTCTCATCGTGGATGTGTGATGGGCATGTTCTTCCGAAAGAAATCTTGCAAATCTATGCGCAAAACAATTTCTAGTTGCAAAACTATGCGCAGGGGGGATGAAGAGCACCGCCGAGGCCGGTGGAGGAGGCGCAACCGGCACGGCTAGAGCTGGGGCCGGCGCCGCAGGAGGTGCAGAAGCCACGGGCAGTGGAGCGGCTGGGGCGGAGCTGGCGCCGGGAGCGACACTTGCAGCAGATGCGCCGGCCTGGTTGAATGCCCCAGCGAGGTCACGGACATAGCCTGGGGGAGGAGTGGCCATCGTGCTCGCCGGAGTGAAGCAGTGAAAGTTTTGGTGGAGAGGTTCAGGAACGGTGAGCGTCTGATACCATGAAGATAGATTGAGCTATGCACCTTGGGTGCTTGGCATCGTATTGATCAGCTTATATAGTGTTTTACATGTACATCGTGCACACCGAAGTGGCAAAGAATCGTGTGAGCAGTTGAGCACGCTAGGAGTACAACGTGGGAACGTGAGAGAGGGAGTGGGCGACCAGGTCAGCAGATATAGTGTTTTACATGTACATCGTGCACACAGAAGAATGCAATCATCCTGGTTTCCAACCCCTGATGACGTAACTCCACCAAGGCAAGCTCTCGCATGGTGTATCTCTCTCCATTGAATGGTTATTCACAGCTGCAAGTGTTTTTTTGTTGACAATTACCGGCAAAGTAGATATCTGTTCACGTCATATGTGCAAACACATGATCTATATCATAGTACATGTTGTATTCGTATTTTTTTAAAGTGTTATCTTCTCACACATCTGTGGTCGGGTAATCCTTGCTGCAACCATCTCTCTGAATTATGCCATCCTGCCAGTGACCATCCGTGCAGCCGTGTTTACTGCTACTGCTGCCTAATGCGAGCTCGGCATAGCCAGTGATTGTGAGGCACTACATGACGATTGCAATTTAGCATGTATGCTTTATCTCCATCCATGTCCATGCAAACCCATATATGGGAGGTACAATATTGCATGGTGCAAAAGATCATCAATCATCAACGGGTATGTCAAAATTTCCTGCCAGTGCCTTCTATTTTCTCTGACAAAATATTGAGCATACTGTAAAATAAGGAAATACATGTATTGGTGTGCCTTGCTGCAGGGAGTAACTCATTGATACGTCAAAGTACACGTTCCAGGTAAGTCTATTAGGTAATTGTTTAACTAATTCATCTGAATTTGCTCTGATCAATTCAAGTGTCAATCCTGATAGGAACTAGATGTGCTTCGTAAGACCGAGGCTGCAAGTGGAAGGGTCATCGACTGAATGCACGTCAACTATATTGAATTTAGGTGGTACATATCTAAAGATAACATCCTTGGGCAGGCCAGCCCCTTCACCAGAGCTTAGTCATTCTGGACCGTCCTATAGAATCTAGATGCGATCTCAGCCGTCTGATCGCGTGGTGATTTTTTTTACTGTCCCTGGTCCCACCTGTCATTGACTGCGTGGCTGGAAATTTCGGTGCAAATTGCTTTCCTCGCAGCGACTGCCCACCGCGAGCCGTCGGATCAGAGGGTCAAAACCCGCGTCGATCCCAGCCGTCCATTTCCTATGGGCAAAATAGTCATTTTGCTCTGCAGTATATAAGCTGCGTCCGCCACGGTGGAAACCCTAGCCCAATCCCTCGCGTGCCTCTCCTCGCCCAATCCCTCGCGTGCCCTCGCAGAGCTCCTCTCCAATCCCCTTCCTCCTCCCGCCGCCACCACCAGCGCCCGCCACCACCATGCCCCGGCCCGTCCTCCTCCTAGCACGCATGGTGGCTGGCCACTCCCTGCTCCCCTCCGCTCCTCCCCGCCCCTTCTGCTCACCCCGTGCTCCACTCCGAAGCAGCGAGCGGCGGCGCCGGCGGCGGCGGCTGCTGGATGCGGCGGCGAGCGGCGGCTGCTGGACGCGGTGGCGGCGGCGAGCGGCGGTGGCCGCTGGACGACATGAGGAAGTGCTGGTGCCTCTTAGGTTGGATCCCTTGATTTCCTCTTGCGTGGTATGTATCTCCGTCCTCCTCCTATGATTCTCTCTTTTCCCCGTCTCACCTCCTCTCTCTCTATCTCTCTCTCAGCCCCGACGGCGACGACGCGCAGACGGTGCACGCGACGAGCTCGGCGTCCACCGGCGCTGCCATGTCGAGGGTCGAACATGAGAAGCTGCTGGGTCTCCTCACCGTCGCCAGCTATCTTTCCCCTCATATCCACTCGACCTTGACGCATTTGGCCTCAAGCAGGTACTCACAATCCTTTCCCGATTTGCATCCTGCCCTCTCTCCTCCACTCATCCCTCTTTTTGATTTAATCCCTTGAACGTCTCATATTTGTTTGTGCAGATTATTTGTTATCTTTGCCTATAAAGTGTTCGATGGAAATCCAAGCAGGCTGCTTGGGAAGATTAGTCTGGTAATTTATTTCTACTTTCCCTTTTCTATTTATCTTTCTGGGAGATTTTGCAGTCGTTACATGCCGCTTCTTTGGGTTTGATGTGTGCCCTGACCATGTACTGTTTGTATCCATCAGCGTGAAACAAAATCAGGAGCACGCAGCTGATGCAGCACAGGAGACACGGCCCTTCTTCTTCTTCTCCATGTTTGGATCAAGGGATGAATTGGAGTTCGACCATGGCTCGTGACCGCGGTTCAGGTTCGTACTCATATGTCTCCTCCTTGTCCTGCCTGTAGATCTAAGGTGCTCATGTTATTTATTTTGCGATCTATGTTGTGGAGAGAGGTTGGAGGGCACGGTTGGTTCTGGTATGGGCTGCCTACAAAGATCCCGACCCCGTTTCAGGTTTGTACCTGTACGTCCCCTCCTTCTCCTGCCTGCAGACCTAGGTGCTCCTGTTCTTGATTTTGTAGTGCGATTCTGCCCTTCTGTGTTCTGGAGAGAGGCTAGGCGGTCTGGTTGGTTTAGGTATGGGCTGCCCACGAAAGAATGCCTTTAATTTAGATGTAAGTTTTCCTGTACTCAATCAACCCAACCATATAATTTCTGCACGTGCCTACAGATCCATAACCATCTTCGATTTTATCTCTATATTGCACTTGGATTATTCCATCAATGGGGATTTCTCATGGAACCGCTTGGCGCTGGATTCTATTTCCTACTGTACTAATTAAGATAGGTTTCATCGATGTTGATTACTGTGATATAGTTAAGCATGGAGCCGCTAGGTCTGCTTTCTATTCCCATGTTAAAAGCTTAAATCCTTCAGTATTTTGTCCATGCTGCAGGTGGTCGAGCTCAGATTATTTCTTCTCATGTTCTTCTCAAGTTGAGATTGACTCACAGCATACATTTGTTATGCAAGTAGTGACATACTTCCTAACGCACATGTACAGAGCGTCCTTATCTACACGTTCAGGCGCACTTTGAGCCCATTGTCATCCAGAATAGAGAGGTGCCGGTCTGATGTCGCGCAGCCTCGAGCTGGGGTCTGCTTGGTGTGCCGAACAGAATTCAGAAATTAATATGTGTTGTGCTTGTGTGATGCACAATTTTGAATTAGCTCCCCTATGTTCTTCATGCATCTCCATTTACAGAAATTGATATTGGTCTGCTTGTGATGCGCCAGCTTGGATTAGACATGAACTGAGGTAACTATATTTTGATGGCATCCTGTCATTTGATCAAATGTATGCATGCTTAAAATGTTGTAATGCATTACGTTGCAGGCATGGTGATCTAGATGTTTACTCTCAAAAGGCATTCTTTGATTTTTATTCTATGATATGCTAACCATAATTACATGCGTCCTTTCTTGAAAAATTGCTTATGATAGTTTGGTCATGTTGGATGTCGATACAGAATAGTCTTCTCAAGCTATTCTGATGTTTTCCTTTTATTAGTAATCTTTCCTAATTGATGGGATAATAAGATTTTATACATTTGTTTTAAATTATTGACTTCTTGGTAATTATGTGCTTCACCTGCAGAGAGGTGAGACCCATATGGCACAAAAGAAGCCAACATCTATTAGCGGGACGTATCATTTGTAATGAAACAATTTAACTTCTTTGGAATTCTCTGCTTCATCTATATAGATGTGGGATCCATTGAAAGAGAAGAAAGCCAACATCCCCATTAGCAGGTTGTGGCTTGATTGACTATCCTCCATTTTAGAAGGTTTAAACTTTTCTTTGTTATACAATCTCAGATATTTCTTGAACACTGGGAACAGCTTGATCAGTTCTCTTTCCGCACTCGACAACCATATTGGAAATTTTGCATTCTATCTTGCTACGAGTTTCAGAATTATAAATGAAGTGACATATCCTTGCATAGTTATCATTTTCATTGTGGTAAAACTTATAAACCAAAGGAAAATTGCCACACCCTAATACATTTGATTTCCAGGTACTGCTAAATTAGATTAGTACGTCACGTTCTTATAGGTTCAGTTTCTTCAAATATGTGGGCTTTAATAATGCATGTTGCCACAGATTTTGATTTTCGAGTATAAAAAGGATTTGATATTATTGCTTGCAATTTTAACACATTTATATTATCAGAGGGAGGCTTCCTTTTTAAAAATATTTTTCTATAAGAGGTTATAACTCCCAGATCTGACTCGCATTAGAAATTTAAAGAGTTTATGTTCCCATGGAGCAGCGTTTCTTTGGTTCGTTGGTAATGGAAACCATGATATCAATAATTTTACTTTAGCATTACGAATCTTAGGTCTATGCATTATAAAAGATGCTGGATTTGTCAGGCTACAATGTTTCTGTTATTTATCTTTCTAGGCGTAATTTTATTTATGTTGTGTCCATCTGAGTCCTATTTGATATTGCCCAGGTCAGAAAGTATTGTGGCGTGGTGGTGGTCTGATATTTTTTAGCACTATGCTTATTTGTAGTTTTGATTTTGTGGCAGCAAGTAGATCTTGCATATCAATTATTTTGTGATGCAAATATTACTGAATCTGTCTGGTGGTCATTGCATATCTGCTGGAAATACATTTTTTGTCATATCATCAGTCTAATGCAAACAAGAAGACACTAAAGAAAAAAAAGGTGCTCTCATGTCATTCACTTGTAGACGTATGAAAAAAAACTGAGCTTTAGTTAATTAGTCATATCCGGTCTCATGTATTTTTGCATTTGTTTACCATAAATCTCAGAAGCACATATGGTATGTTATTAGTATCAATATAAACACATCTGTTTTTAAACTGTAGTAAAATATTTTCACTTATTATATTTTTTGTTTCATCGGAAAACAAATAACCAAGCCTTATTGTTTCATAGAAGCAACATATACTGAGGTTAGCCAACCTAAAACCTAATTATTGACTCCAAAATGCAGAATTATCTCATTTTAATGTTCTCTTTTCTGCTTTGAGTTGTTATGGTATATGCCTATACGACCGCAAGATCGTTGAGTACATAGACCGTCTTAGTTCTGGGCGTGTTATAACTGTTGTCGTTCCCAGTACCATTGGGAAGAAATGGTTATGTCTGCCATGAAAGTATGGCTCAGTAAACACATCATCTAAATTTAGAAGGTTGTTCCATTGGCGTTGCGTCGCCAACTCGCCATAGTTACATTAATAGGCTGTGTGGTCCACTCAGCTATGTATTTCTTCTTGGTTTGTGTAGCTTTTGAATCATATGTATCCATGTCATATTTGTTTCAACTCGCTTTGTTATCAGTTTGATTTTGGTTAATCTTTTTGTACAGATCCATGATTTATATCTGATGAGAAATCTAATGATGTTTATGTGGATATTCTACAAAGGCTCGGATTCTCACTTTATCTATGCTTATGGTGGAGATATGCCGAAATGTAACCTTCCATTGGAGTATTTGCATGTTTCTTAAATGTTTGTATTCATCCTCTTGCAAATGACAACTCACACTTTTCCAATGTGTAAATTTGGTGCTCTTTTAGTTCTTATGTAGGGAGTACTACTGAGCTGTTTGGTTGCTTCTACACGATAAATGATGCCGGATCAGTGATGTACTTTGGTACAGTACTTTGCGTCTTTTCTATGTATTGGGCATATAGTGGTTTGAATCTCTTTTACCTTCGCTTGGTGTCTAGGTTGTTTTCAGTGGTAGGTTCAAAGACACATGCAAATTCTCTGAAACTTTGCGTTGAACTAACAAGATTTATTCAGAATTTCATTTGTCTCTCTTATGATGTTTGATGCCTGCCAAGTTTTTTGTTTCTATGAGTTTTCTTTTGCCATTTTTTTGTACTGTGATATGTCCTCCACACCTTGAGTCGCAGATCAACCTTTTCTGCATTTTGTTAGATGTGCAATATCCAATATGCTAACCGCTCATTTATGTTTTACAATGATTCATTGTGTGCTGACTAGGCCTATGGTTTTGCAGCGCCGCGATCAGGCACGTCTTGCCTCCTCCAAGCTAGCTACTGCCTCTTCCAAGCTTGCTACTGCCTCACCAAGCAACGACAAGGTGAGCACCCCAGCCTATAGTTATTTCATGACATCTTGCAGCAGCAAAGTGACTGTCCGAGACATCTTTAATTTTTACATCCGTTTGAATAAAATCTGAACTTTCTTACCTGCTAATACAAGACAGGGTGTTCTTCCAGAGTTTGATCAGTTTGAATCATTCTTTGTTGATAGTCTTTTCTTCTTTGTTGATAGTAATCACTTAAACAATTAAAACTGCAGACTTTGCATCAAATTTTGTCGACAACACAACTGTAGTTATGCCTTTTCTAATTACTGCTTTGCAGATGTTGTAGTGTCATCCTGAATGGTGTGGTTTGTTCTTCGATTGCATCTGGATGCCTTGGGTTAGTGGTGTTGGGTTCATGTTAGTCATTGTTGTGTTACCCATCGTTTGGAAATGAGCGCGAGCCTACTTTTCCTAGGATCCAGTTCTATGATGTGTTTTTCACATGTTAAATAACTGCTTTTGGTGTGTAGGCTCAAGGGTGGAATTATTATTTTGGTCATCTTGGCTTTAAAAAGGAGTGCATTCTGTCGTAGTCTGCGCTTCTCCCCCATCACCGTGGTCAGGCCGAGCACCGCATCCTATAGCCCCGACCCTCTTCCTCATGCAAGGCAGCAAAAGGAGGCACAACGGTGCTCCAAGGCCCGCACCGTACATCCCTGGATTCTCCCCCACGCGTGTTCTGGTTTGCTGGAGGCTGTTTCATCTGCTCCCAGTTATTTGTTGTACACAAGGGTAGAAATTGCCACTCTTAACGGTTGACTAAAAATGCAGAATTATCTCAGTTTAATAATCTCCTCTCTACTTTATGTCATGAGGGGTACCTCAAGATCCCTCAGTACATATATTTTATTAGATCTAGTAGTTTCTTTGGACCAACCTATTCTTATTATTTTATTTCTTCATGAATCTATTGCATATCCTTATGCCTCGAGATTAATCTCACATCAGATTACAGTAGTTCCATGATCACATTACAGTACTACCTACAAAACAAATTTATGAAAAAACTCAGATCAGATTACATGTCATATATATCTATAGCAGTAGTACCATGTTCATTTTTGTATTTCAGTGAGAATTTAATTTATTTTTGTAATGGGTATCAGACGCTTGATTTGCCGGTCGCTTGCTGTTACAGGTTGTCTGCAACATGCTATCACAGGTTGGACATGGTTATAGATGGTAGTGGTGTTGGTAAGCGGTCTATCTTGCCCACAAGCCATACCGGAGGACGAAGTATCGTTATTTCGTGGACAACTTATAAGATGAGCTTGCGATTTGTCGAGTCCATGCTCGCTTCAAAGGTAATATGCAGTCTGCCCATTGTGGCCTTTTCTTACTGCATCATAAGTCTTTGTACAAATTTAGAACTATTCCTTACTGCTACCATAAGATTCATAGATAACACATGTCCTTTAGTTTGTGGTTGATATATGTTTGATCCTTTTTCGTTTGATCAGTGTTTGAAAAACAGCTACCGTGTCATAGTATATATACGAGTGTTTAGAGGTTGACCATTCATCTCTTAATTTATAATGACTTTGTATACCACTTTGAGGCTGATTTATTAGTTCGTCCATAAGACTTTGTGTATGATTGGCAACCTACAGTGTCCACTCTGCTATATATTTCTAACTTGTGTTCTGAGATCTTCATCTCTGAGTCTGAGGACAATGTTATTTATTTAAGATGGTCAAATTGAGAAAAATACATTGTGTGTCATAATCTTTCAGTTGATTTGTGTGTATTTTACTCTTGAATTCAAATTAATACCAATACATTTATCTTTTCTATTTGTTTCTCTAGAGACGACGGGTAAGATGAACAATAGGACAAATGTAGAGTCTTTGAATGCGAATATAAATTACACCACATCCTTTATTATTGATGCTTGCATTCCAAATAGCAGCTCAAATAGAGCTGAAAACTGAACCATTTGAGTAAGATTCTGAAAACTGAACCATTTGAGAACAGGGCAGCCAGTATAAGTATGTTGACAAATCCTGATAACTGAGAGTAAGATTCTGGAGCTATAAAAATAAATCAAATCACTTGCGGTATAGTCACAGTAAGTGCATAGTTATATACTCTAAACCACACTAAAAGATGATCTGAGCATTTTATGATGAAGTTGCAAATAGTAAAAAAGATCATAGTAGTTCATGGCATTGCTCAATCTTTGTTTCAAAATCTTAGTAGTTTAGGTCAATATCTTCAGAACTATACCCATTTTGCTGATGTAGGCAGCTCAAGCCTTTGTTTCAATTCCATAGTCAGTACTACTTCGACCTTATGGTGCATAATTATGGTAACTTGTGTGCCTCAATAATCATAGGAAGGTGATTCTGTTACACATTCCATAGTCTAGATACTCACGTTGAAAATCGCTCCAATTTGAGTACCTTATGCTAGCCAATTAATGAATTTCTGCTGCCTGCCTATGTTGGATAAAGTTGTCATTGATCATGTGTTCCTCCCCTTTTATCTAATAATAGCATGAAAAGAGTTTGTCCAAAGGTCTCAATGTCTGGAATGTTACCATTTTATATAGCTTATATTACCGCCTTGATAGTGACCATCTTATCATTGATTTTTTAAAACATACTTAATGTTGTTTCAATCCACACAACTACTCTTGATTAATTCTAATCTTTGTTCCTGCAGAATAGACTTATTTTGCATGTATAGTCTCCGTTCGGAGCTGCACCCAGCAAGCTGTGGTCGGTGATATATTGGTTCCGCCGCCGTCCATGTCTTGGTTGCCTAATGTTACATTGTTAGTGCTGTTGAGAGCCTTCTCTGCCTTTTGGAATCCTTATTAGTTATATAAAACTCATCACATGTTTGATCATGTTTCTCTATCGACTTTAGATCAGTACACTGATTAGAAATGTATTTAGTAGTACTTCCATGTGTGTATATATATTATGTGCACCTAATTGCAGCTCTACTGGAGTCATCTTATTGTGTGATGTCGTAATTGTTGTTTTCACTGGAACTTCCCCAATGTCTATATTTTGGTTCTACCATCCAAGTCTCCGTCCCCAATGTCTATATTACTTCCCAAGAGTTTTATTTTATGATGTTCTAATTACTGATTTCAAACGATCGCTTCAAAATCTATATACTTGTGATTAAATTCATGTAGATATAATTATTCTTCAATTGATCTGTATAAATCGTGGAAACCACGGGCAAAAAATTCAAAGAAGAAACAAGCGTTGCGCGGCGAGCCGCGCCGTTCTAGTGGCAAATGTTCCTTGCTGGAAGCAAAAGGAGCTCAGGTGCCCCTTGCTGCAATCATCTTGATGAAGCTTTGATCTTAATTGGAATCAGACTATTTATATGAGATCAATTCCCACATTCTGTGCTCAGGTTCTTGATTAATCAATATATTAGAGAGGGATGGGTTTTATATTGAGCATAAACTTTTGAGCATCATCTATCCATTGAGGGTATACAAGCTGACTTGGTTCACCGCTTCGTTTCAAGGATAGCACATTTGGGTGCTGGTATCAGAACACCATCGCTATAGCTGCTATGACCCTGATAATACATCTGTTACAAGTACTTGCAACACAAGGCATCTTTGACTAATTATTAATTTGTTGTCTCCCAATTCCCGCAGCAACGCGCGGGGTATCATCTAGTTTAATAAATGGATTGCCCTGACAAAATGCTATCCCACTTATTGTACTACCTGGATATCATAACCACCGAGACTCGAGTCCTTAGGCATTTTCTTTGCAACCACTGATCCTACCTTTTATTCTGGATATATCTAAGACTAAATGGTGGTAATTAATTGTTTAATGTGGATGCAAGTGAATTTTTTAATATGGTAAACTGATTGATTAGGGAAAATAAGTTTTGTACTATGGTGTACATATTTTACGCTATCAGAATATGTATTTTTTAAGTGTCTCGCGCTAATGTGTAGGTAACTTCCATTCCCATGGTGCATGTATTTAGTCATGTGTGTAATTTTTTGACATTTATTCGAATGAGGTGTGTTTATATATTTGTTTTTTTTTCCCTAGAGGGAGAGGACAATCTTAAAGGTATTTCTATTTGATTATGGTTCGATGGAATATTTTCTACGCACATGCTTTTTAATCACAAATATGCAACTTTTCATCACATGCTTTGACAAAATTATACTTGTAGTCCAGTTAACCTTTTTTCAGAAAATAATTCAGTTTATTGATTAAGTTATCTTGAATAAACTGAAAGACACACAAGAAGTAATTACTCTTGCTAAAACTAAAAGTCACATCGAAGATATCAAAGTCTTCATCTCTAGCTTCTCTTTTTGTATCTTTGCGTTCCTCCAAAACTTGAGTGATAAAATCAGAGATGACCAAGCCTTCACACACTCTAACCTCATTGAAGAGCCGCTTGAGTCACTCACTCCAACAAGTACGAATAAGATCAATGAACGACCTATGGCCAGGAAACACACCTTGCATGATAGATTGTCGCAACCACTATTGTCAAGACTGGTCTGAAGAAGTGGCGGACGACAAACCGACATATCTAGAGCCGATAATCCAGAGGAACAAAACACCATCAGCTCGTTGGCTGCACCAGCCACAACGGCTAGAACTAGGATGCCAATGTAACCTTAGGAATCTTGTCGCGAAGTCACCTCACCGTTGAGACGTTATCACAAACAACACACAATCATAGCATGAAGGAAACTGAATTTTGAAAAAATCGTAGATGGGGGTTCTTCCACCTCCAAGTACCAGATCGACCACCAAAGACAAGGGAAACTGATGGCAACAACGGCGACAGAAGGTAACTTCTCTAGTGGTGGCTTGACATAACCTTTGGTTTTGATAAGGGTCTCCTTTGGTCTTATTAGGTATCATTGTTACTTTTCACTAATAAGTTAGATGATTTTGTAAACAAATTTGTCCCTCATAAGCCAGGGTTTAGGTGAACAGCACAAGCTCTCATTTATAATGCTCGGTATGGACATAATGTTATGCTTAATTCAGCAGGAAATAAACAAATCAACACCTGAAAGAGGAAAAGAGAGCAAAAGGAAGCAGAAAACTAATCCAACAAAACTTCATTGCTCAGTATCCCATCCACGACCCGTTAATTATTTCATTAGAACAAACTAACAAATCAATAGAGGTGTAATCTAGAGGTTGCATGTAACGTCATGGAATCCCTCATGTAACCAAGATCGTAAAATATTAAGAGTTACCATAACACTTATATTACCCTACACGAACTCACTCGAGTCCTCCAAAACTATATTTCCTGTATCAAACCATGCTGATCGCATCAAGCACTCGAATTGGTTAATTATTCACGGCCACCTTCTCGCAGGACGGGCAGAAGTTCACCATCGCCGCCGCCCTGGGCAGCTGGGAGAAGATCTGGGAGCCGGCAGCCCGTGCCGCCGCCGACCGCTGCAGCTCCACAAGCTCGTGCTTTAGCCGCTGGTTCTCGTCGGTCAGGCTCTCGCACCACCGCTTCAGAGATTCGCAGTCCACCTCCGTCTGCTTCAGCTTTGTTCTGTTTTGCATGCACAAAGAATTTCAAAACAAGATTGACTAAGTTAACATAGGAGAGCGTATTTTGTTATCACACCATGCACACCGATTACTGATGACCAGTAGATTACTAGTACTTGGTTGCTAGTACAGCTAGCGCAACATTTCCATACCTGGCTCTTCTATTTTGGAACCACACTTCCACCTGTCTGGAGCTCAGATTCAGCTGCCGTGCCAGCTCCAGCTTCTGAACCTGCATGCCACACGGACGTCAGAAACCATGTTTTCAGCAGCTAGCTACCCATAGAAGCAGAACCACGGATTTATCGTATATAGATTCAAGAAATTTCCAAATAACAAAATTAATTCCATAGATGCATACATGAGATAGTATGTTGTGGGCACGGAAGCTGTCTTCGAGCAGGGTGCACTGCTCCTTGGTGAGCCTGAGTTTCTTCCTCCTGCCGCCGTCGCTGCCGCCATCGCTCGAACTTGGACCGTTCGACGACGATCGGCCGACGTCCTTGATCCTCTGTTTTGCATCTTTCTCACCCGTCTTACCGACCACCGCTTGTTCATCACGATCGCGCTCTTGTTTGACACGCTGCGGGAACAGCTCGTCAAGTTGAACCGGAGGGCGCCGTCGCTCACCGTCGTTCCTATGCCATACAGCGCCGCCGGTTGCTAGTCCAAGCCACGAACCTAAGTTCTCCTGCTCCATGCTGCTGATAGATTGTACTAATGGGGAAGCGAGGTGAGCCATTAGAGGTTAATTTATAGTACTAGGTGGCTTGTACCTGGGAAGCAACACATATGGCTGGACAAGGTCAGTTTCGTGTGTGTGGATTGAAGACGACAATAACACGGGTAATTATAATGAGTGGACGTTTGTTTTGCGTGAGGAGACGAATTACTGTAGTAGTTGATCGACACTAATAGTAAGTTGGACTGGTTAAGAGATGAAAGGTTAGCATCGGAATCTATTCACATTACTTTTTTTTCTTCTTCGTTTGAAAGGGCCATTGATTGCTGTGTTTGTGAAACCGACGACATCATATTAAACTCTTAATCAGGTCTAACGTACGGGTAAATCTTGTGAGGAGGGTGGATTTGTTCAAGTGCGACACGTTCTCTGCGCTAACTGCTTACCTATCTCCGCGATTAATTCTTGCAGACCAAGCATGCACTTACGCACGTACCTACGTAGGTGAATGTTAATTGCGTCAAAATATTCCTGGATAGAATTGATGTTAATTGCGTTTTTGACTGTTTTGACACACTGATGTTTCAGAAAGACAAAATTACAGGAAATCTTCAGGAATATTTATATGTCGTTCGATCGACGCCCGCCTACTTTACTACTGATAGAGATGCTGGAGCTTTCACTAGAAGCCGTCTCCTGTGGAGCCATTCAAATTGACCAAGCACACCATGATTAGACGACCTATAAGGACATGCACGTACGCACTCCGAGGCTTCAAGTTTCAATGCATCATCATCCATCCTCTGTACTGTCCACGTACGGTGGTACTTTGCACCTGCGAGGCTGCGAAGCATGATCAACCCTGCACTATTTCGGTCTTTGAGCCACGGCGGCGATGATGCCGCATTTGCTGAAGAATGTGACCACCAAACGCCGCCACGTACCGCCCGCAGGAAGCCAACAAGGTTTTTGCGATTATACTCGGTGTTGATTTCGCAGGCCGGCTCCGAACAAAATCCGAGAGGCGATCTCAACATACTCTTTGTCTCGAGTCTTGATCGTCCCGGGCCGCCACGTCGTTATCACGATACTGCCGACAGTTTATTCGGATCGGAGGTAGTAACTACTTTTTTTTTTGCTTTTGCGGGGACTCGCTTAATTATATAGACGATGATACAAGCTATCCGGTAAAGCTACTATTTGACATTTTTCCTAGCTATATAGCGCACACCAATTTGTTGATGTAGGCATGAAGTAAAAAAATAAAGAGAATAAATCCAAACAAGGCAATTTGTCTAAAGTTATACGCAAATATGTTGACTGTGAGCATTAAAAGCCTTCATTATAGTTGCCACATTACTGTAGCACAAGGGGAGAAGAATAATTGTGGAACAAAACTTTCAGAGGAATTAAGGCTGGATCGGGTATGGTCCTCCGCGATCATAATGGCGGGGTAAACCTCTCTACTGCAGAGGGACATAAACGATTTTCGTTCGTTCGTTTCGCATCCGACGGCAGCAGCCCGAAGCAGAGGAAACGCACGGCAATAGTCAGTCTAAAGCTCAAAACAACGAACTGGAGAAGGGAAAACAGCGCAGCCGCCGTCGGATGGAGGCCATGGAAATAGTCAGCGCTCCAGCCTTCGTCGCTCTGCACCTGCCGTGCCCTCCGTCGCCCGGCGCGGCGGCGGCGGTGCCTGCCTTGGATGTTCGCCGCCGCGGAAGCTCTGTCGTCCTGGCCGCTACGCTCGGTCACGTCCTCCAAGAGGAGAAGAAGGAGTCTGTGTCCTCTTGGTCGCAGCGCTCATCCTCTGTGTTGCCGCCGTTGAGCATGCTGGCCGCGTTCTCGAGTTGATGTTGTTGTTGTGACTGAATAAGTAATTCAATTGCTGCTTATACTATGTGTAAGTAGAGCTGAACAGATTGTAAAAGAAAAATGTTCCTGTCTTTGCTCCTTCACATCCACTGGAGGACGCGACCGGCGTGCGCAAGGACAGCGGCAGCGAAGAGGTCGAGCGCGGCGACCAGGACGACGGAGCTGCCGTGGCGACGAAGTGGCGGACTTCAATGCACTAAGGCGGACTGCCGCGGCGGCGGCCACGGAGGGGGCGGAGGCCACGAAGGCGGTGGTTGCGGAGGCCACGCCAGGCGGAGTTGTGCCTGCCGGTCAGCGGACGGCAATGGCGAGTGATGGCAACGGCGAGGCTTCTTTTCTCTAAACTGGAGTGTTGTTTACTTGTTTTCCCTTCTTCCCTTCGTTGTTTTGGGCTTTGGGCTGCTGCCGTCGGATGTGAAACGAACGAACAAAAATCATTTATGTCCCTCTGCAGTAGATCACATAAATATTATGTTCAATTTAGAACATATGAAAGCCTTTTTCATCTTTCTTTTTTTTGTAAAACCATTATATGCAATAGGACTTGTACGAGCTTTTAAATAATTTCAAATATTCTTTTGAGGTTATATATAATCGCCAAATTAGTTCTTTTGAACCTATATGATTAAAAATTAGATGCATATTAATGACATGTTAACATACGAATTGAAAAAATTGGGATGTTACAATTAATGGGTGGGTTTCGTCCCCCTTAGGATGAGCTTCGCTTGAGGTGATCTTATCCCGAACCTTTTCTGAGATGGGGACTTTTTCTGAGATGGGTCTGTGTGGTCCGCCCCCATCCCCTCCCGACGTGAGAGGACACCGACAGTCCTCACACATAGGTGGTAGGGTGAACCCGACCATTAGGCGGAGGTGATTGCGACGCTTCTCTGGGCCAGGACCAGTCCATAGGCCGGGCAAAAAAAGGCGATCGTCCCGGGTCTCGAGAATAGAGGGTCTCAAATACTAAAGTATGTTTGTAACTCTTATGTTATTATCTATATGTCACATATAAAAAACTATTGAAAAAAATTAAATAGAAAAAGTCGGTCTTAGTTTACATTAACGATTGCAGGTGACAGACCATATAATGTAGCCCAAAGAACGAACCTATTAAAATCAGCGGTGGTATGTTTAATTTGGCTGCTAATCTCCCCTTTGAATACTTGTTGCTTTGTTGCGTGCCCCAGAAGGAACGATGAAGTAGGGTAGCAATAAGTATATCCCTCGATTGAGAACCAACATATATCAAATTCGTAGGAGACAACAAATACGTCAACCAAGTATGTGGTATCTGCGCACAAAACTTAAAACTAACTTGGACCCAACGTCCAGAAAGTTTGTCAAGCTTCACATACAGGTAGTTACAAGGATTAAATGAATGGTGTGGTTGCAAGTGATGAATAACAATAAAAGAAAAAATGCACCAACAAGAAAATAATGGTGAAAACAAATGATTAAGAGTGTAAAAAATATTAGAAGATGGACTGAGGGGCATAGTTTCACTAGAGTCATCTCCCTAAATATATAAACATTGTTGGGTAAAAAATTACAGTTGGAAATCTATTAAATTATAGTTATCTTTACTAATTATGATATGATGGTTCATGGCAATATTTCATATAGGCAAAAACCTGGCCGCTGCTTTGGGGCCCTTTGGGTGCCTCCGGTCCCACAAGGGGAGCCGGCCACCTAGACTCTCTCGCGCGTGCGTTGGAACTTTTCCGATAACCTGGAACCATTCCAAAATTCTCTCCGGATGGATTCGATTACTCCGAATAGATTCGACACTTCAGATCTAGTCCGGTGACACTCTCTCTTTTACTAAACCATCCATAATACACTTTGAGACTATAGCAAGTTTAAAAGTGTGACCCTACAGATTCGACAACGAGTAGACATGACTCAGAACACCATATGATCAATAATCAATAGCGGAGCCGTGGACGACCATATTGATTCCCACCGTTTTGCGAATAACTCAGATTGAACCTGTTTGATTATCGTACATGTTCCCATTGCTTCGCGATACAGAGCAATACCCGAGGATGAGATTTTCGATATCTTTGTGAATCAACTCTTGATCACGATATATTCATTATCTTCATTTTGGATATGTTCCCTTTTACTCGCTCCTGTATTCCGATATCCCCATGATTACTTTCATGCGGTGTCTGCAGAACATATTGGATATCGTCATACCGAGTGGACCAAGGATGTATCTCTCTTTTGACGGAGGAGCAATTCCCAGACTCGAAACATATATACTAATACACACTCTCTGTCTTACCCAGAATGTGCCGTTATAATCACCCATTTTCAGGTAGGACGTTAAACAGTCCTAGAGTAATCTTTCAAGCATGCATGACATAAATAACCTCATGGTCTAAGTATATGTCAGCACGCTAATCATACTGTGATAATATTATTAATGATGTGTCAAAAGGATCGCATTGTAAATCATCTAATTGGGTCTACCCAGCCACATTGTTTAGCCATCAATGAGCTCTTATTGATACCAACAATCATATGCTCATGACCAGGAAAACATGGTCATCCAACAATCAATAAGTTAGTCCGAGAGACAAGACTAGGGTACATGTAAGTGATTATGTCTCTACACGTGCGTATGAGTTTTCCTCTTAATCTCACATTCAGGAGCCATGACAGTTACATCATAGAAACACCAACATTAATTATGAACCATATAAGAATAACTATTATTATTGCCTGCGTTGGCAGAAGTATTGGGCGCAGTGACAGGGACACCAACCGCGGGAGGCATGGAAGCTCGTCGAGGCTGCGACTGGGGTGGAGCGAGCTGAAATCCAATGTGTAGCGGGTACAGGTGCTCACGGTCAGGCTAGAAGGAGCACTAGAAGGATCAGGCCCGAAAAGATCGGTAACGGCGCTTTAGCGAGAAGAAGATAAAATGTCCCTCCTACCAACTCGCGCAAATGGATCCGGAGTAGTGTAAATCTATGCGGCAATTCCTGTTATATCGGCGATTTCACGACTCATTTTCTGCACCACTTAAAAATATATTTCGGGATAGGGCCGTTTTACGATGCCTACGCGGGTCTTTTTTTTGCCTCAAAAGATAAACAATGGTTATTTTTGAAGATTTGGCGTTTTAAGGGATCTGCTTACATGGACTTTTTTAAAAATCCTACCCGGAGAACTGCTAAATTCATTAATTAGAAGGAGAATAAAGTACAGGGAGACGAGTGGGAAAAACATGGGGTTAAGAGAGGCCCATGTCACCCGTGTAAAAGAGGGGGTATCAGTCATACCCTAGGGCTACTTCCAACTATCGCCACCGTGCTTACACGGACCTTGAATCATGTAATTGGTGTGTGTTTTAAGGGTCTTTTTGTAAAAAATATTGACTGGTCAACCAGTGCCACATCATCAAATACACAGCTCGAGACGGTGACCGTATGTGACACACCCACACGTCTTCAGTGACCGTAAAATCGTATTCACGTGCTCGAAAATTTTATGTGGATTTTACTCGGAAATTTTCGCTCTTGCTTTCACGTGCTCGATGCTGCATAGTGGCGATGCCACGTTAATGGGCCTCTGCTAGTGCTGACTGCGGAGGCCGGGCAGTGGTGGGGCTAAAGTTTTTCCATGGGCTGGGCTGGGCTGCAAGAGATGGCATGTAGGGAAATAATTGCAACATCTGGGTACTTTTCTGGAGCCGTCTCCCTATAAAGACCTTGTCATCTCCTAGGGCTCCTTCCATCCATCTCCACAGCGCCGCCTGCTGGCCGCTCTCATTGTCGTCTATCTTCTTCTTGCCGTCGGATGTATTTGAATTGAGCTCACTTGTTTTTGCTTTTCGATCTGCTCATGTTCTCTCATAGCTGTTCAAGGGTTTACTGGTATTTCGGCGTTCCGGGTTTTCTCTGTTTCCTTTTCATGTGAAAAATTGCAAAGAGGAGAAACAAGGTTCGCTCCTCTTAATGGCTGGCTTTCGCCTGCCTTGTAGACCTTACTTAATAGTAGTTTGATCCTATGCACGTCGTCAGATTTATCTTTGTATTCAGTTTCTTTGCTGTTTTGGTACTGCTTCGTTCTATTGTTGTGTTTCATCCTACGAGTCTCGTGTTAAACGGCGATGAAGAAAAACATGGTTCGCTCGTCTTAACGGCGGACGAAAGTCCGCCTTGAAGATCTTTAAAAGTAGTCTGAGCCGATACGCATCCTCCGGATTCACTCCAAGTTTTCGGGTGTTCAGTTAACTGTTTCTATCTCTTTATCATTTTTGTTGAGCATGAAGAAGTAGTGTGTTTTGTTGCGGTGATGAGATCTTTCAGTGTTGAAAGCAGGTCCCTGCTTCATGAGTCTGGGAAATACTATTTCCTCCTGAGCGGTTACCTGGGCAACAATACACCCCACATCCCTTTGTTTCCCCTCCAGCAGTAGCACGAGGACTTCGCTCCCGAGTTGATCATTGAATTCTTTGCTGTGTTAGTGGACGGTAGCAAAGAATTCCATGATTAATTCGACAGCAAAGGCTCCGATTGAGGTTTTACCTTTTGCTTATTCAGCAACTTTGGCGACATAGACTAGTTTGACGTCTTATTTTCTCAGCTACAACCAACAAAATCTATCCAAAATATTTGGACACAGATACAGCACAACCCAGACAGAAAGCGTTGAACACATTTCAGTATGACACCTAAACTGAATAAAAATTCCCGTGTGAACACAACCAAGACAGGAAACCAAATAAAACATCTATGAGAAGTCGAAATCTGTGAACTGCGACGACAACACTTGCCCTGGGCAGAGGAACATCAGAGCTAGCAGCTGCACAATTGTGCAAATGTGTTCCTCTGGGGCTGTTCCAGGAAACGGACGACGTCCCTTCCACTCTTGGTGGCCTACACGAGGAACTTCTGGTGGCCTCCTGCGAGTTCACAATCGGCTCCACCATCGCCACAGCTTCTTGGGAACATAGGACCATTTCAGAATTCTGCATCTGTTGGATGTGAAAATTTTGGTTTCGAGGTTAAAGATTTGGAAAAGTTTGTTGGATGATCTGTTTCAGGCAGAGTGACATGTCGAATCTCATAGTAACAAGGAACAACGCTGCTGTGTATTCGTTCAAGGTGACCACAAGTTTATAATTCTGGGAGTGGACTTATGATTCAGCCAGCCCAAAGAAAGGATCTCAAGATTGTGTTGAAATTTGTGTTCAAGTCCTCGGACATCTTGAGAAACGTAGTGAAAGATGAGCTGCGACGTGATAATGGATTTGACCAGAACATTGTGGCTGGCCGCCTGCCAAGGGGCGAGCTTCCAGGCCAACTTGTCGTCAAGGGGCTAGATGTCGACCCGCCTCAACCTTCCAAGAGAGAGCGGTAGCCCTAGATAGGTAATGGGGAAGGTGGAGCGCACAACGGGGAAGTTTTGAAGAACATGCTCAAGGTCTATACCCTCACAACAAATGGGCGCGACAAGGCTTTTGTCGAAGTTTGTAGAGAGTCCGATGACCAAGCCAAAGTTGTGGAGAATATCTTGAAGGCAATCCACATCCTCCTTGGTGGGGGCAAGAAAGATGGTGTCGTCGGCGTAGAGAGAGGTTCGTGGTCGGGGATCCCTATAATGAATAGGCTGCAACTCTTCATTCTTGGTGGCGCGCTCGAGGATCTGCTGAAGGGGGTCAATGGCAATGTCGAATAGCAAAGGGGAGAGCGGGTCTCCTTGCCGCAGCCCCCTTCCGTGACGAATAGGTGTGCCCGGGATGCCGCTGAGAAGGACTCTCGATGAAGGAGTGGTCATAAGGGCAACCACCCAACTCCGGAAACTAGCCGGGAAGCCACGACGCTGCAAGGTGTCTAATAAGTAGTCCTACCGCACCAAGTCAAATGCCTTGCGAATGTTAGTGCTTGAAGAGTAGCATTGCCTTTTTATTTTTGTGTAGACGCCGCGCGAGGTTCCTCACATTACTACTATAAAGGAGCCGAGTCTACCCTCCTCCTGAGATGGTTTGCCCCTCCTGGCCATCTTTGACCGTCCGATCGGAGGTGAATAGTAAATTTTTCATTCCACTTTTCACCACAGCCGTTGGATGCGGTAGATTTTCTTTTACTTCATGTTGACTTATATGTGCATGACATTGTGGGGCACCATGCGCGCTAGGTCCACAAATCAGTGGATGAAAACAGCTCGTCTATGTCTCACTTTTTTGCCCCACTCGATGGGTGAACTCGCGTGGGACAAAACCAGCCTCCGGTGAAACCCTAGCCAATCTCACTCCCGTCTCCCTCGCCCAATCCCCTCCCGTGCTTTTCTCCTCCTCCTTCCCTCTCTGCTGCATGACGACATGGCGGCGGCAGCAAATCCACGGCCAGGCTAGGAGAGGCGGCCGGGCAGCGGCGGCCGGGCCAGGCGGACGGACCAGGCGACGGCGGGCGTCGGGCGGCCGGGCCCTGCCTTGCTCGGTCACCGCGGCGGGCGGCGGCCAGGCTGGGAGAGGTGGCCGGGCAAGGCAGCGGCGGGCGGCGGCGGCCGGGCCAGGCGGACGGCGAGGGCAGCGGCGGCCGGTCCAAGCGGACGGCCAGGCGACGGTGGGCGGCGTCGGGCGGCCGGGCCAGGCAGGGAGGCGGTGGGCGGCGGCGGCCGGACCAGGCAGAGCAGCGGCGACCGGGCTGGGAGAGTTTACTCAGCTCTTCTGCCGCCGCGGCCCCTCCTACTGCAGCTCGTTTACCGTTGTGGCCACCTGCAGGATGGTAGAGAAGAAGAGGGTGAGCTCCATGTCTAGAGGAGGAGAAAGATGGGCGGCAGGGTGGATTTGGTGGCCGTGATGTTGGATCTCAAGCTGGGGAGGCCCTCACGCCCGGCTTCCCCTTCATCTCTTCTTCTACGTGCTGCAAGCCATCTACCTCGACAGCTGCCTGCATGCCTCCCCGTGAGATCCTCATTCCAATTCCTTCTTGCCTTTATTAATTTCATTCTATTTTGTTTCTTAGGTTTGATACTAGAACAGCCTCTTATCTCCCTACTTTCAGTTTCAGCGCTTGATATGTTATCAGTTGTAGATGTGCTTATGTTGTAATAAACTGAACTGGAATGCTCATTCTATTTTTCACACCATTATGCTATGTAAATTTTCCATTCTGGGTCATTAATATTAGGTTTTCCTTCATGATTATTATTTTTAACTATTTTGTGTCTTCCTTCCAGCAAACAAGTTTTCTTAGGCTGTAGATCTCTGTGACCAAGCTATTGACTTGAATAGTTCAAATGCGTTCATTGCGCAAATCGTGCATTTGCACATACAAAGTTGAAGGAATATGGAAGTGATGTCCAGGATGCCTACAAAAGCTATTGAGATTTGAGATTGATCCCAAATATTCAAAGGTGAGTATTCATGTCATTGTGGTGCCCATGGTGTGGTGAACTCATGTCTCCCTATTCAGCTATTCTTCAGTTTTCTTTTGTGCCATGGCTTAAGCGACATTTAGTTCCTGCTTATTTGAAATCTTGTGATGGATCTGTGACTTGCTATAATTAGGCAAACTGAGAAATCACTCCAATTAGTTTGTTGCTTATTATGTCGGCGAATGTTAGTGTGATGGTAGTGTTTTTGGAGGTAGTGTGATCCCCAGATTTATAGGGATTGCAATAGCGAGTCATAATTAATCACTTCTACAGTTGAGTTGTAGTAATTCATGGTTGAAAAGTCTGTCAGGCTTTTGGGAATAGAAGCATGGTGTCAGAACGTACACAAAATGCGGTTGCTTCTAAACCCAGATGATCTCAATTAAAAATTAAAGTCAGTGGAGTTCGTTAAATTATTTAGTAACCCATAAATGTTTTATTTAATTACTGGATTGTGTTGTTTATGTTTTATTTTCATGTAGCTGCTTCATACCATGGATTGTACTTGGAGAGAATTGCCAATGTCTTTTCTGTCCAAACGTGGAGAGAATTGGCTGTTTAATTCGTTACACAAAAGACTTGGCCTGAACTAGATATATTTTTTTATAGATACATTTTGCTGGTGTTACCATGGTCGTAAACTCTTTTGTCGATATTGCATTATTAAAATCTTCAGTATTCTGTGGTTAGAGGGGGATTAGGAACTATCTCCTTGAAGATTGTAGATATTTTTGGATGTTTTGACAGATATTAAATTACTCGTCAAATCAGGAAGTACAATGCATGTATGTGCAATTTCGTTGGTGAAGAAATTGGAGGATTTCGTATCTGATTTTGGTTTCAAGGGAATTGAATCCAAGTGAACCTTCCAGGCTTTACTTTAAATTAGGATTAGTTTGTCTGATGATTAACCTTTACACTGGTACATGCTATTTCATGTTTTTTAGTGCCAACAACGGATGGGGTCACATAGCAGCTCACGAGGACATCAGCCTACACACTCTACATGAAGTCATGAGCTCATGCCGCTGCAGCTCACTTTGTTGGTTCGTCTCGCTGCTCCCTGTATCTTGCTTTTATCTTGTAGTTTTCATATCTCTGAATAACAGAGTATTTTAGCTTTTTGACTCTTCGACTGAACTTTTCTGCTGCTACTTGTTGAACTTACGTTTCTGAACAGAGGGGACATTTCCTTTGTTGGGTCAGTCCTTAGATCTGTACTGTTGTTTTTTAAACATGATTCTTGCTGAATATTGTGACCGAGCAAGCGGGCATAAATGGTTTATGTGCGTTGAGTGAATTAGGTCAGAATTTTTGGGAGAGTTGGGATAGTGAATAAGGTACATTATCAGTTTCTCAAGTATTTTTTAGTTGCATTTTGGTTCATCCTGAAAATAATTCCTGCCTGGCTCATTTGTACGCGTGTGCTTGTTGTTATTTTGCATAGGTTAGGTAGCGAAATAGTTGGTCATGTTTGGTGTGGTATCCACTTAAAACTATCCATGTAATAGGCTGGGTAACAAAGAGGGAAAATATGAAAGATTTGGTGCAACACGTCCATATACTTTACTTCTCTCTAACTGGTCATGACCGAAGTTTATTTGTTCCTTTTGAGTAGTTATAATTTGTGAAACTGTTTTCATCTCGCATTGTTTCTTTTGCCAATTGGCTTTCAACACAAAATGTATTGATCATGAGCTTTAGCCAAGTTCTTCATTTTGCTTCCTCCATCTTCAGGTTATGGACCCCCTCCTCCCAGCTAGGATTTATTGTTGTTGTTCATTCCACAATCCCAGGTCAAGGGTAAGAAATATGTCGAAGGTGGCGATGTTTTATTTTGTTGTTTAGCGTGGTAAACAAATCTGAATATCACTTAATTAAATTCAGTGTTAATTAAATATGTCATACCTACAACGTTTATATCCATGTATAAATATGTGTTAGTTCATAATATTATTTAAAACTAGGCATAAGAGAATGATTAGCTTCACAGTAGGTCTCAACAATATTACAGTCGATGAATTTCTCTATGTTTGTTTCATTCCAGTTTCTCTCGGCTTCCATGCTTCAGTTCCAAATGTTTACATTTTCTTTTGCTTGCCTTACTTAAAGAGAATTGGTTGTCTGAGCTGTATAATTTCCAATGTTTCTTCTCCATGCTTTGTTTGATCACAGCGTTATTTAGTTGATTTTGGAATGGAATGTAGACTGAACACTTAGATGGTGATGATTGCAACAGCCTGATGGCAGAGTGTGAGCCGGATTATCCTTCTCCTCTCTCTCAATGTTCCACTTCTTTCAGATCTTTGACAAAAAAATCTGGTGAGAAGGAGGAGGAGCTGCAGTTCCACGACTGTCAAGCTGCTGTAAATTGGTAGCACCATGCTAGGATTGAGGCGTGGTATTGCTCCTACTGATTTGCTTTCTCTCTCACTCTCTTCCACTATTCTCTTTTGGTTTAATCCCCATAATCTCTCATCTTTGTAGAATGGCTACTAGGCGTTCAAGGCATCTTTGTAGAATGGCTATAAGGTGTTCAGTGAAAATAAAAGCAGGATGTAGGCTGTAGGTGTTCAATGAATTCCAGTATTCTCTTTTCAGCAACTTCGTCATCTCCATCCCATCCAAAGGTGTGTCAGGTCATTTCAGTCTATTTTATGTTTTCTATCTGTACTATTCATGATGTGGCAATTAGCAAAATAAACTATGAAGTTTGATTAGTTATATGCAATTTCAGTTAACTGAATTCAATGACAATTTGAGGCTGTAGGAATGAATTCAGAATCAAGCTAGGTCTAACGATGGATAATTTACTTGATGGTTTAATTATACATAATAGACCTTACAGGTGTCTTTATTATTGTTCATACTTTTGTATATTGTTCTTTGGTGGACAATGCAATGGTAAGAATAATATCAGTATAGGGTTCATGGGATAGTTAAAAATGACATAGTATTGGCTTTATATTAAACAATAGTGCATCACTAATTGTTGTATTTTGTCAGATCTTTGGTCCTTACAAATCACAGCCCAAATGATCTGACATGAGGAACAAAAGCTGCCTGATAGTCATGCAATTATTTTCACAATTCATTGTAGGTATTATCCTTTTTGGTTAAGCATCAGATGTTTTGCAGGCAATTGATGCCATATCACAATGGTGTTTCTTATTATCCTTCAGGTATTTTGGAGCTGATTTGATGTGTTATTCTGGAACAATTTGGGGCTGGTGCTGGCAGGCTCTAGCTATGAAGTAGAAAACTTTCCAGGCTTGTGGCATCAAAACTAAATCCAGATAGTTTCTGAAAATAACATGGCTTTGATCATATCACACCTCTGTAACTAAAATGAATGCCATATAAATAATATTTTTTGCCTAACTACTATCAGATGTATGCAGGTTCAGCTCTGACACAGTAATTATTTATGTGCAGCAAACTCATGTGTAAGAATAACAAATGCTAATGAAGCTGTACATCTCTTGTGCAGCAATATCATGTACCTCCAAAGAAAAAGGCATCACAAACCATTCCAATGTCCCAGGTTGTGACAGAACAAGTGCCAAAGCATGGGAGGATGAACTGGTTGTTAGGAGAAAAGAAAAAGCAGCTTGGAGATGGACAAGACCATTAAAATGGCAGTGGGAATTTAGCTTCAGTTTATCAACAGTTTCTTTTTATGTTCAGTTTTGTAACATGTCAGTACAATGGCAGTACCAATTTAGCTTCAGCAGTACCAACACGGGATAAATGATACACTACTACTTGTGTTTGTGTCCAATTTAGTTTTCAATTAAATTATGAGACCATATGATTGTGTTTGTGTCCAATTTAATAGCACAAATATGGGACAAATGCAGATAAATTCTGAGCATCACTTCACTTATATTAACACCAAAAGGTTGGAACTTACATACATGCTCTGATTATGAAAATACAAAGCTGATGTATTGAGCAGAAGTGCTAACTACAGTGCTACATTGCTACACTACTCCAACTACATACCTACATTGCTACACTAGTACTACTCATTTTCTGATCATCTTCATCTGGCTATCTACAAAAGTTGCTTCTTCTCTAATCCAGTTGCTATTTCTGCCCATCTTCTACTCCTTGTCGGCAATTACCTGTGGCTGCACCTAGGAGCATCCAGACCTCCAACTCCTGCGCGTGCACTCCACACCAGATGGCGGAGCTCGAGCGTTGACCAGGACTGAAACAACTCGATGCGCTCCACCCCGGCCAAATACAGCAACGCCGCCGCCGCTTCTTTCATCGCCGGCAGCACAATCCACCTCCCCTCGACCTCCTCCAGCAGGAGATGCAGCCCTGCGCGCCTGCGGCTGGCCCGAGGCGGTGTCGGCGTCGCGACCGCGCCCAGCGCGAGGACGCAGAGGCCGAGTCGCTCCTCACGCTCCTGGGCGTGCTCCTCTTCGTCGCAGGGACGAACCGCACCAGCGTCCGCCGGAGGAGATCGAGGAAGCAGTAGCAAGGCATGCCTTATTTTATGTCAGGTTAAATAGGAATACAGAGAACTAGGAATTGGAGTTTTTTTGTTTGGTTCATGATGCAGTGTTCCCTGATGCACATCTTTCCTTAATGCCTGTATAGTTTGAAAATTTAAGCAACTGCTCATGGATCTTTTTTTTTGCGAGTAACTGCTCATGGATCTGTTGTTCTTTGTTCTCATACTTAGGAACATGCCTTTGAGCGTGAGCTTCTTTCGGTTTGGTGGTGGTGATGTTGGATCTTGGGAGGCCACCGTCCTTCTTTCACCTCTTGTTCCATACGCCTGCGTCTGCTTCCCTGGTTGAGGTTAGTTGCAGCTCTTCCTCCCCTTCACTCGTTCAGATCTTGCAGATGCTTAGATCTCCATTGCCTCCCGAGCAGACTAATAGTGATGTAATTTGCCTTTGTAGGTATTCTTCTCTTGGATCCGTTGCTACTGCTCGTTTGGAGAGTTTCTTTCTGCCTCGACTGTGAGTAAATGTATGTGGGTGCAGAGATGCCATGTTGCTTCTTTTGGAATAGCTTGTTTCAGAGGTGGGTGTAGATTGCTGCTTCCGTCGATATTCTTATGTACAAGTACCATGTTACTTCTTTGGAATCCCTTGTTTGTTATGTAGATGTGCATGTTGCTGACTATGTACATGTTCATTTGATTATACAATCTTTAAAAATGATTGTTTACTCATTAACCGCATATCGCATTTTAGAAATATAATGGTCAAAGCAAAAATTCAAATAAATCGTGTCTGCCTTTGTAGGTGTTCTCCTGGATCCGTTGCTGCTTCTCGTTTAAAGGGTTTCTTTCTGCTTCGCTTTCCTGTGAGTAAAAGTATGTGGTACGTGGCTGCCATGTTGTTTATTTGAGCATCCAAATAAATCTTATACTGCTTTTAAGCTTTTAAGAAATACTTGATAATACAAATACACGATCATTTCAATTTAAGCATATAATAGCACTTACAAGTTCTTATGGAGTGAAGAGTTCCGACTTAAAGGACTATCAAGTAAATAGTTTGATCTATATCTAAATTATCTACTTATGCAGGAGAAATTTTACAGATATTTTGGTGTCGTGATAAAGATTTTCATTTTCTTTTCCCCTGTATATTTTGTGTTCACCACTGCTTCCTTTGTAATTTTAAAGTCCAATACAACATCTATTATTAATATCGCCTTTGGATATCATGTCTTGGCCATATTGTGTAGTGGCTCATGGCTTACTCGGTCCTTTCCTGGTGAGTTTTGCCTCTCCTATCAGTTCTCAATGTTACATTATCATGCACAATATGTACTATTAATTTACGTGCCCTGCTTTGACAATTAGCCAACACGGTGTATTGAGCCAATATGCAAAGACAACCACTTTACATTGATAGTGTCATAGAAAAGGTAAACCAAACTAGACCACAAGTTTCTTCTTAAATGTTTTCTCTAGTTAAGAAAACGAAATCATAAGAAAGATAAATGTAATTTTCTCTATTCAGCTTAGTTTTAACACCACAGCGGTCAAGTGGTTTGGTTAAAACTTCAAAGAAAACTGTACCGACTGTTTTGCTTTCTACTATAGTCAGATTCATATCATCCTTGAATTTTGATCATCTTGAGCACATGCCAAATTCAGTATATACGTGAATCATTTCCATCTAGCTAGAAGCCATAAGAAAGATAAATGCAATTTTCTCTATTCAGCTTATTTTAACACCACAGCTGTAAAGTCGTTTGGTTAAAACTTCAAAGTAAAACTGTACCGACTATTTTGCTTTCTACTATAGTCAGATTCATATCATCCTTGAATTTTGTTCATCTTGAGCTCATGCCAAATTCAGTATATACGTGAATCATTTCCATCTAGCTAGAAGCCATGTCATCACTGATCGCTGAGTTTTGCATTGTGGATTCAGCTAGCTCAATGTAGTTTTCAGTTTTTGTTAGGCTGGGAAGTGAGACCTAGATAGATGAATATTCCTATTTCCTCAGCTAGCTATATCTCACTCTGAAGCTGAGACCTAGATATATCAGTATTCCTCTTAAGTCCACCCTACTCGCCCGGTGATACAAGATGCATGTAGGTAGGTCACCTCTTCTGATTATTTGCCTCAGAAGATCATTTTTCATTTGCAGTCGTTGCGTCTGAATCGTTACTTCCCTCATACACCACATTCTTCATCATTCTGTTAGAAATATAGCTAGCTATATAATAAGGGTGGCATGTTTTGTGATATATACTTTTTCGGAGCCATGTTCCTAGCTGACATGGTGCTTTACTTTGATACAATTTCAGGATGGCCGTCAAGGCATCAGCTGAAATCATCAACGGTTTTGTGGTGTATTCTTTTATTCCTTTAGACCTCTGTTTGTTGTACAGTCGACAATACCTGACTTTCTTACCCATTCTCTAAAATAGGCATGTTAGAATTTGTTTATATGAACCTACAAAGAGATAAATATTAGTTGATCCACGGAAACTGAGATTAAGTTATATGTCTGCAACCTGACCTTTGTTCGTATTCAAATTATACCAATGAATGCTGATAAGTTATTTCTGCATTCTTAGTTACTCATCAACACATGATGATCTGCTGCTTATGCTTCTCTGGGATTTCAATGGTAGTGGCATTCATTTGGATGATCTGACGGTAGAGGCCATGGAGAGTAAGGCTATGCATGAATGCAGAAATAGTGTGAAAATAGCTGCTGTCATTACCAACCTCCATGCTTATGAAGACCTCTATTTCAGATTCCTATAATAACTACCCACCTCTGTATCAGCAATTGTACTCTCTAAGACTGTTTCCATGATTTTAAAAACCTCTGTTTCAGGTTAACTTATTAGTACAAACCTATGTAACTCCGCACTGATGTTACTCCACTGCTAATTGGACCTATGTGCCTCGAACCTATGTGCATCCATGTTCCTAATTTTGTAATACCGATTGAAAGCATGCCGACTACATTCGCATTTTTTGTATGAATTTCTCTGAATCTGTCACAAAATAGCCTCACTACCAAGCTATAAAGTCTACCTGGTTGACAAAATTTTAGAAATATTGTTGATTCTCCCACCAGAAACATGTGTGAAAGTGTTAATGAGGCGGCTTGCTGTCTTTATATATGGGGTGGTTTTAAGTTTAAAAAAAAACATGTGTGAAAGTGAATACTTTTTTATTGATTCAGGAATTGCTTCGGAAGCAAACTAACTAATGGCATTAGTAGTTGCCTGCCCGAAACCAACCTAACTAGGGAAGCAAAGATATGAACTGAAAATGATGGTTCAATCAAATGATGGGTAAGAAGATGTCGTATTTGCATCCGGCAGTTGCGCAGTTGCGCAACGGGTCATCTAGTACATGTAATTATCGTGAATTATGAAGACGCTCTGAGACGTCATCTAGTACATGTAATTATCGTGAATTATGAAGACGCTCTGAGACTTCGAGATGAGCTAGGTTATCCATGCCCACACACTCATTTGGTTCCCCTCTAACTGTAGCCTCTTCTATTGAGGATTTATCCTTTTCTGATTTCTTAACTTTGTTGATGTCGTAGACCAGTTTGAGATATGCACCCACTTGAACTCGTTTCCCAGCTACAACGGACGCACACGTACCTAAGCAAAGATGACACAGCACAACCCATACAGACAACTGAAAACACGTTTCAGTATAACACACAAAAACTCTTTTACTCTGGAATAAAAATCTCGTGGAAACACCACCAACACAGGAACTCAAATGAAGCATGTATGAGAAGGGCTACATCAGTGAACTGTGACGAAAACACTTGCCCTGTGTTTGAAGGACCCGAGAACATCCAAGCAAACAACGGTGCAAATGTGTTTATGAGGATCCATCTTTGGTGGTGGTGGCTGGGCTCTGCTGCTGCTGGTCCAGGAAACGGACGACGACGCAGGTGATGTTGTCAGCGCTTCCCCTCTTGGTCGCCTCCACGAGGAGCTTCTTGGCAGCCTCCTGCGAGTCCACTATCGGCTTCACCATGGCAACAGCTTCCTGGGAACAAAGAGCAGCTTCAGAATTCTGCGTCCGGTTGTGAAGTTCAGGATTTAGGGATTTTTATTCCAGTGTTTGTTTACCTCGTTAGTCACGACGTCCCACAGCCCATCGCTCGCGAGAATGAGGAACTCCAGAGAGCTGTCGACCACCTCCTCCTGTTGCAGGCAGACGTGTTATAACTCATAAAGAAGGAACAACGTTGCTGTAAAATGCTTTATTCTTTCATAGCAGGCAACAACGTTTGCTGTCTTGGTAATATCATTCAAGATTCGAACCGCACATGTATGATCTGTTATAAGTCACAAACCTTGATTTCTGGATCGGAAACCACGTACTGCTTCAAGAGTTTGTCACCAAATGCCCGAGAAACAGCAAGCACGCCGCCCACACGCCATGTCCCTGTAAAATTTACACGATTGATGATTTCACAACGTACACAGCATAAAGTGGAATGTTCAAGACCCCATTAGCAGCCAGTAGTTTGAGAGAATGCCAGGACTGATCATACCTGCCCACATCACAAAACCTCCGGCATCTTCTATCCTCTGTCTCTCATCTGTCTGATCAGGCTTATGGTCCCTCGACACCGCTATAGCTGCAAATTGGGATGAATGGTCACGATGAACCTAAATTGGGCCATTCCAGAAACAAACCACAGCAAATAGATTGTTTTGACATGCCAAAATACGATTAGTATTCAGGATTTTGGTACTAAATCACTAGTACAAGGTACATGCTGACCCATTACTACAAAGTGCAGAGGAATCTGAATTGCTGGAAATGTGGCATGTCCATTTTCTTTGTGCTTCATCAAGTAGACTGAAATGTGACCCTCCCAAAAATATGTGATCTTACCGTCGCCACCTCTACAAATGACTGCCCTAGAATCTCCAACATTTGCCACCACCAGGCGGTCACCTACTAGAATGGCCGTGGAAGCTGTGGACCCTGCGTCCCGATTGTGTTTGGTATCGGTTTTCAGAAGTTCTGAATCCGTGTGAGTGAAAGTTTCAGCTGCACGAGTACATTACACACATTAAGCTCCAAAAGCAAACCAATATGCTTTTGTGATTTAATTCTTCTTTGTCTAATGCGTACCAATGGCAGACTTGGTATCAGTGAAGAACTTGGGGTGCTTGATTAAGTTGCTGAAAAGGTTTTGCTTGACAAATTCTGCTGCTCGAGCTCCACCATGACCTGCAGAAACAGAGGACTCGTTAGTATATCTGAACCAGAATGCTTGTTACAATTCGATTAGCTTCTGCTGAACCGGACTAAGTCTTACCATCGAAAACGCCGAACAATCCGACGGTCTCTCCTTCAACACCATCGACTCTGGTCTCGTGGAAATCCTCCATGGAAGATCTCTTCCCGATGCAGCTCGCATACCCATAGCTGAACTTGCCATTCTCACTGCCATGATTAACAGCATCAGTACTTGTAGGAAGGAATTTGGAAAGATAACCAAACGCATCCCAAAGTACTTGCGACCGTGTTCATCAGCTAGAATTGGTATCGCGCAAGCAATGATCCCAGCTTAAAGTTTGACAACTTGCAATTCGGCATCGATGCATGCTATAACATCGCAGAAGACAAATTTCAGGCATGCGCTTGCCATTTTTGCAAAGGATGATGCACGTACGGAGAGTAAACATGGTCCGCCGGAGAGCGCGACGGCGATCGGACGGTGGCACCAAACATAATCACCACACGAAACGTAAAGACAGAATTGCGACATGGCATCGAGCTGATGCATGATACCTGAACCCGCCGCCACTGACAGGCCTACCGTCCCCCATCGGCCGGATTCCTCTTCACCGCACGTCCCGCCACCAAACGCGACAGGGCAATGGCAGCTAGCGACGAGAGGGAAGAAGAAGAACCAATCGCCCCGGGAGCCTCTCACGGCCGTAAATAAGGATCTAGACGGGTGGAGGCGGAAACGATGAGCTCGTGCGCGGTAGCGATGATCGGTGCCGAGGCTCTTTCGCTCTCTCGTGTAAATAAGGAATGAGGACGACGATGAGAACTGGGCAGGAACGCCCGGAGCTCGTGCGCCTAAAATGGAGGCGTGGCGCGTGCGGTGGCGGGGAGAGGAATTCGCGCGGCCACGGCGATGGGCGGTGCCGTGCGGGCTAACGTGGCGGTCAATGCCGTGGACGCGTCGACGGGCGTCTTTTACTCTTTTTCTTGGATCTCTGGGCCTCGTCGTCTCCGCTGTTGGTGTCGTGGTTCTCTTCCTCTGCTCCTCCATCATTCGGCCCTAATTTTCTTTTAATAATACATTTTTCTAAAGAATTTGGACAAATATTATGCGTTTTGCAAAATTTTCAAAAATATTGTGGCCTCGTCCCAGCCTAGGACGATAAGTCCATGTCGGCCTAGCCGTGGCCGACAGGCCTGGCTACGACTGGTGCATGGGCGGGGCGCTCTGCCGAGGGCGGGCATGGAGGGCGCGAGAGCCTGCCGGCCAGCACGCACGGGGCCAGCACGCGGCCAGCCGCACGACGACATGACACACGCCAGCACGCACGCACGATGACCAGCCGACCAGCATGCACGGCGGCCTGCACGCACGCACGGCCAGACGGCCAGCATACACGGCGACGGGCGCGGGCGAGGCCATGGCGGCAGAGCAAGGAGAGCGAGCGACTGGAAGAGGACCTATCGGCCTAGGCTAGGCCGACTGGGCTGTCGGTGCCTGGCAGGCAGGCCCACAGGGACCTATCGGCCTCGGCTAGGCCGACAGGCCCCTGTCGGCCTAGGCTGGGCCGAGGCCGTAATATTTTTGAAAATTTTGCAAAACGCATAATATTTATCGAAATTCTTTAAAAAAATGTATTATTAATTTTTTTTTAGCTCATTCGGCTTGGGCGTCACTGAATGATTCGAGCCCAACAGAAATGGTGGCGGCGCTGCTCGAAGAGACGGCGCGTGGCACGAGCTCGTACGGGGAGGCGACACGTGTGCACCGGCCTGGTGCTCGGAACACGTTAGAGCGCCCAATAATAGTAGTCCTGGTCTGACCGGTTCCTGTACATGTCAGTGTTTGGTTCGTAGTGTCTACCATTCCGGTGGTGCCGTGGTGAACTTCTCACGGCGATGTTGCCGGTTTCAGGAAATTGGTACTCCCTCCGAAGTGTGTCAGTTTTGAACTGAGGTAATACTTTATTTTATGAAGGAAATATATTAATACATAGAAGATACAAATTACATTGTGACTCTACATCAACATAATGTCCAACATGATTAGATACTACTCCCTCCGTTTTTAATATAAGATGTTTAACATGGTATACATGTTGTCTATATGCACACTAAAATGAGTGAACATGCACACTAAAATGTGTCTACGTATATTTGTGTGCATTTGTATGTGGACAAAATCTAAAACATCTTATATTAAAAAACGGAGGGAGTAGCATAGCACCCGTGCATTGCTACGGAATTGAGAAGTGAAAAATGATTTAATATATTTTCCTGAAAATACATTGGGAGCTAATAATTGGTTATTGGGTTGCAATCGTATGCAGTCATCTTTCAGAAGCTTACTCTGCAACAGGGCCGTCGACAAGCACGTGCGAGCTGTGTGCTCGCACAGGGTCCGAAAATTAGGGGCCCCAAGTCTTACTAAGGTAGTTCGAGGTGGGGGTGGCCATCCTACTTTACATATTTTGATTCTGCTCAATATACTCAGGAGATCATGGCGGATGGTTCAGCGCCGCCATGGAAGCGCTTCCTGTGTTCTTGGTCGCGATGTGAAAGGAAGCTAAGAGCTATTGGGCTTTTGGGCCAAATTTTGTTGACCAAGTGTCGTGGTGTCGTGATGCCAAAGAAAAAAACTACCGAACGTGGTTATAAAACAGAAACTACATAACATAGGATTTTTCTATACTACTATTAAAAGAACAAACATGTCGGGATACATTAAATCTGAAACGTTTAATTGTCAATCAACGATCGAGATTGTTCCCATGTCGAGCACCAAACAACTTTGACCGGTCCAACCTTTTTTTTCGATCCTTATCTTTGATCCTTCCTTATGTTCGATCACGCAATGGAGAGCAAACATGTCGGGATACATTAAATCTGAAACGTTCAATTGTCAATCAACGATCCAGATTGTTCCCATGTCGAGCACCAAACAATTTTGACCGATCCAACCTTTTTTTCCGATCCTTATCTTCGATCCTTTTTATTTTTATTTTTACCATATATATTAAACCAGCAAAGAGTACACGATTACATCGATTACAAAAACAAAATTAAAAGAGACGAGCAAATCTATGAGATCTTCAAGCCCTTTCTTCTTCCATGAAACAATCTTGTACTTTTCTGAAGGCAACCGTAGAACAACGCCGAAAACACCAAACCACAGATCTGTGAATACCAACGAAGGTTCTCCCTTTTTAATTTTGAGCCGCAATGCCAAAGCTTTGTGCACGCACGCAGCCATTAAATTAATCAAGCAACATCGGTAAGAGCACCACCACTGATATTTCAGGGACATATAACCGAACCACTTTGTCGACGTCGTTAGGAGCCGAGAGAACGAATCACCATTGCCGAAGACGTACTAGCCGGGATAGATATTGCGAGGACAATCCTCCTCGTGGCAACCCTGAGAACAATCCAAGATTGATCTGGCGAAGCAAGATCTGAAGAACCATACCTAGACAAACTTAATCTTTCAAAGCCACCATTGACGTCGAGAAGGAGATCTCGCCGTCCAACGAAGCGTGGAAGATCGCTTATTGCAGACGATGCCATCTGCATTGACGAAGAAGATAACAAATAAAACCAAGCTCTAACATTAAAGACCTTTGTATAGTGTCCTGCGCAGGTCCGAGGTCCCCACCCCTCCTAGTGCCAGAGCGGCAATTAGAGGAGGCGAGGACCCGTCAATTCTTAGACGAAGGCGACGATAAAGATGCAGATGACCCTTATCTTCGATCCTCCTTATGTTCGATCACACAATGGAGAAAAAGAATTCGGATCGTATACGTGCAGGTTTTACACCGTTCGTTCCTTTGTTGGAGATTAGATGAGCCAAGCTAGTCTTTTATAAGCCCAGGAACAAGGCAAAACCAAGGACATTGCTAATACCGGTCCAATTAAATCAGCACAAATTGCAGTACACAGAATCTAAATAGCTTGGGCTTGGGCCGGTTCAGAAACCCAATAGAGGCAGAATCATACGTGAGAGAATATGTCAATATGAGCGTACGATGGTTTGTACGATGCTTGTACGTCGACTGAGACTTACCTAATTCTCAGTCGACTGTGCCCCAGCCACGCCCGAGAAAAACCTAGTATGTGACCAAGGATTTGGACCTATTACTCGTCAAGTAGATTGTGAATCAGAACCCACTCGGCAATAACATATAGTTTCACCGATTCTAGAGCGCATCGAATCCTTGGCATTCTGACAAAACAACCACTACCTTCTCGTGGTCACCTTCAACCAATCTCCAAGACAAAATCATTGAACTGTGAAAACATTGTATTCTAAGGGCTAAATTTTTTGTCCCTTGCTGACTAGGAAGAAAAACATAGTTGCCTAGGTCATATCTCCGACGTCGAGGACCGGGCTGTGGCCCAGTGGTTAGGAGCTCGTTGCAGCTACTAGCAACCCGAGTTGGACTCCCGTCAGGAGCAGTATCTCGGGAATTCTCGCGAAGTTGGAATTCTGCTATATCAAAAATCACCAGGGGCTAGTCCTGGTGCTTTCATTTTTTTTTCATATCTCCGACGTCACGAGTTTGATGGCCAGTGTTCTACCGATTGCAATTTAATAGTAAAAAATATAGCTTTTAAACAGGTCGGCGTGTTTTGATTAAAAAATTGTTTTTACTGGATTAAAAAAGGGTTTGACATGTATCGCCTACAACATGGTTGCTCTTTTTTTTTTTTTTGAGAAATTCACATGGTTGCTCTTTTGTGTGGCCCAAGCTATGTCCTTTCCAGAATGCCGACTAAACTAGCAGGCCGAGAAACAACTGGGACATGGATTTCCCATATGTAAGTTGGCCCCAAAGGACTATCTATACCATCTAGTTTCTGTTAGAGATTCGTGCGAGTCAACAGGTCAAAGCTCCGGGATATTTTGCAGTTTAGCACCTGTAAAAGAGTAGATTCAACCCGCAGTCCACCGCCGCTATATATAGCCACCAAAACCCGAACCCTAACCTAGTTTCTCCCAGCCCCCGCGCGCCGCCTCCTCCTGTAGCTTCGTCGACCCCTGCCGCACACCTCGCACGGCCTACCGGATCCGTGCGCTCCGGCCCCGACGAGCTCACTTCCCGGCGAGGTCGAGCCCACGCACACTTCTCCAGCTCTTCCCCGCACCTCCTCTCCCACGTCCACACCCTCACAAATCCAAATCTCGGCCAGTTGCGAGCGGCTCCGGCGACTTCTGGCTACGAGAGAGGCGCGGAGGGCGCGGCGGCGCCGGCGCCTTGGAGGGAGGGCGCGACGGCGCCGGCGCCTTGGAGGAAGGCTGCGACGACGCCATGGAGGAAGGCTGCGCCATGTTGGAAGACAAATTTTGTATTCTTTTCTCTTTTTTTCGTTTTTTTGATCTGGATTTAAGTTGAAACCGACATGTTGATCTTCTATTTTTTAGATGCGGTTGTTTTAATGGGTTTTTGTTATTTTCTCTGTTGTAGATTGGAACATATAGGCTTCTCCTTCGGATCTGTGTAGAACGCCCGGATCTGATCTCCTGGTTTGTTTCTACTTTATTTTGATTTTCTTGGTACAGATTCCTTATACAGAACGCCCGGATCTGATCTCCTGATTTGTTTCTACTTTATTTTGATTTTCCTGCTACAGATTCCTTATATAGAACGCCAGGATCTGATCTCCTGATTTGTTGTACAGAACGCCCGGATCTTCGGTTGCACATGGCACAGATTTATTTTTTCTCTTTATTTTATTTACTTTCTCGATTCCTCAATTTCAAGTGATGAACTCAATGATTCTTTCAAGTTCTTTACAACCAGATCGAAAAATGAAAACAAAAATATGAAGATTTTTTCTGATCTGTAGTACATCTTTTTGGGGTTTTTAAAATCACAGTGAATCATCAGTGGCTTTTCTTTGAAATTTCTGTGAATATTTTGTGGTGTCAGTTCTGTTTTGTTCATCTTAGCATCTTATGAAGCTTGTATGTATCTGATGAATGGATCCAGTGTAGTACTTGTATGAAATGAATGGGTATGATAAATGGTCAGTGCGCGAGTCTCGATATATGTGTAAATCAGAGCTGAAACTTTAGAAAAAATTCTATGAAAAGAATCATATGAAGAATTTTTTTGGATCTGTATTGCATCTTTTTTGGGTCTTTAAATCCACAGTGAATCATCTGTGTCTTTTCTTTGAATTTTCTGTGAATATTTTGTGGTGTTAGTTCTGGTTTTGTTCATCTTAGCATCTTATGAAGCTTGTATGGATCTGATGAATGGATCCCGTGTTGAAATGAATGGATATGATAAATGGTCAGTGCATGAGTCTCCCGATATATGTGTGAATCAAAGCTGAAACATTTGAAAATTTCTGTGAATTATTTATGAAAATTATAATGATTTAATCTCCTGGATGAAAAAGTGAAGATTTCATGTCAGATTTTCTGTAAATGAGATCTCAAAAAATGACGTATAAAAACTGAAGAAATTAATAGGCCGAGTTAATCTCCTAACAAATCATTATCAATCATTTTTTAATTTAATATCCTAAGAATCTTCCGATTAGATCGATGAGACACACGGAGAAAACATTTAATCTCAAAAAAATGTGTTCATTGATTAATCTCTTACAAAAAAATTAACAATCATTTCATTAAATCTATCTTCAAATTAAACTCAAAAAAAATTTATCTTCAAACTAGTCTTCGAGTGAAAACACCATATGAAAAAACCATAAATTTTGAATCTAGGATACCAAAAAAACTGTGCGAAAGAATTTTTATTGAAAGTAAATTATATGACATTGTTTCAGAAAACAAATTGTTGAATATTCTCGCGAAAAAAACATATGTGAAAGTGTAATTTTTTTGTGAACAATTGGTGAAACTTTGTTAAATCTATAATGGTTTTGAAAATTCTATGAATTTGTTTTTAGTTTTATGTGAATTGAAATTTGTGAAACAATCAATATAATTGTTTTTTGTTCATAAACAAATGGTAGAATGTTTTTTGAAAACTGTACGGTTCAAAATAAAAAGCTGGGACTGGGAGGGGAGAGAAAAATCAGAACTTGTAAAATGCTGTAATGATGATGGCTCTTGTGCAAATGTGGATGAAAACTTTGACCAAGAAACTACCGTCGGATGTCACACGAATGAACGGCAGAGATAGTCCTTTGGGGCCAACTCCCATGTGGAGTTGTTCTTTCGGAAACAACTGGGGCGTATTTAGCATTGGCGCCATGAAATTCGTTCTGGGTACAGATTTTGCAGATCTTACCTAAGGGACAGATGCTTAGTGTGTCGAAGAGAAAGAAATCGTCATCAATTCCAAAACGAATTCCACGGAGTAGAGAAAATCAATTCCGTCACGAACACATATTACCGCCATAGTGTCAATCTCCGTCTCCGACCGTACGTCGGTGCGGGATCCACATATAAACCTAAGAACTACCACCATGCAAAATCAACAACATCCGGCCCCGCCCGCGCCACCGTGTATGTAGAGACGTCTCAATCGCCGCGCAAAGCACCATGACCGTTGCCGGAGTTGCCAGCACCACGTGCCGGTGCAGCAGCGTGGTGTTCGTGGGCAACATCCCGTACCAGGCGAGCGAGCAGGAGCTCCGGGAAGCCTGCGAAGAGATCGGCCCGGTGGTGTCCCTCCGCGTGGCGGCCGACAAGGACACCGGCAGGCCCAGGGGCTTCGCCTTCTGCGAGTACCTCGACGACGAAACCGCCCGCAGCGCCTGCCGCAACCTCCACGGTCACCCCCTCCGCGGCCGCGCGCTCCGCGTCGGCATCTCCCGGCACAACCAGCAGCAGCGTGTCAGCGACCCGAACGAGCGGGTCGGCGTCGAGGACGCCACGCACGCTGCGTCGTTGGTTGAAGGGGCGGCGCCGAGCGAGGCCGTGACGAGGTACCTGGCCGGGATGAGCCGGCGTGAGCTGCGCGAGTTGCTGGATGTGGTGGAGAGGGAGCCGGCGGAGAGCGTGGAGCTGGCGAAGCGGCAGTTTAGGGGGCTCGCGACGCTGATCGAGCAGGCGCGGATACTGGTCGAAGATATGGTAAGTGACGGGAACGCGGCCGGCAAGCGGCCTGGCGGTTTGGAGGAGTCGGGGCAGGGCGCGCCTGCCGCGAAGGTGAGGAAGGTGGCCGTTCATGGCGCTGTTGCCTGTCGCTGATGGGCTGCACTTTTCTGTTTCTTCCATTGTTTCGTATAGAGAGATCGTATAGTCGTGTCCGTGTCGTATGACTCGTATGGTCCAATAGAGTCACGTACAAGGTCCGGTTCTTCCACGTAGGGGCGTAGCGCAACCCTATACGGCAAAGCTGCGCAGCCGTGGCCGTGCGTTGCCGGCCCGGCGCCGACCAGCTAGCCGGCCACGCGCGGCGCAACTGATCCCTCTCGGCTCAACGCGTTCCCCACCGGTCACCGTCCAGTCCACCACACCGGTCCCCATGTCGACGAGACCTCGGACGTCGCCATCGCGCGATCCGCCTCGGCCTCCCGTCCCGTGGCACCGCGATCACCACGCATCGCTGGGATCTCACTCGTCTCCCACGCGAGGCCGGTCAAACAACAGCCGTCCTCGCCGTGTGGCAAGGAGATCGAGCGACGGAATCGTGGGTTCAACGCCATCTGGTAGGCTAGCAAACTTTGGTTTCCACGATATGTCGGCGCGTGAGCAGCTGTGCCGACGCAAACACGTGGTTTCGTCGTACAATGTTTTGCTTTCCGACATGATCGGTGCTCCTGCGAGATCCAGATCTACGGGTGATAACTGTCGTACCCTGTCAAGACCTTGCACAACATGCGTACCTCCAACTAGCAGGGTCCGCACTTTTGGCTTAGAGCATCCCACTCGGGCGTCAATAGGGCCGCCAATAATTATATTGGGCGTGTCAGACGTAATTTCACGCCCACTCGTGGCGCAAATAGGTGTCTTACATCAGGCGCGTGTCCGGCGTGCCCAGTCCACGTCCTCCCCGTTGTGATTCGTTTAGACGCGCCGAACGAAATTAACTTCGTGCGGCGCAACGTCGTGCTCTGACGGGTGGGCCAGACGTGTCATTGACACGGGCATGGTCAGACGGCCGATTGCCACCATTTAAAGGCGGTGTTGGTTCCCGAAGCGCCCACGCGACGGAGCATGCACGCGGCGATGGCGTTAATGCGGCGAGCCTCTCGTCGCTGTTAAAAGTCGTGTGGGCAGCCTGCGTTCTCACCTGCCCACCTATCTCTCCTCTTTCCCAAAACCCTAGCCGCCATGTCGAGCAGACGCACCGGTGCAGCCGCGGCCAACGGCTTTGGGCCACGCATGCTCCTCGTCAAGGAGGCGACGGCGCTGCGTGAGAACGGCTACCCCTCGCCGCCGGATATGCGGGCACCGAAGAGGTGGGCGGTATTCCAGTGCCAAACCCACTGATGTTGGCGAACCAAGGGTGGGGGCAGGCGGTGGTGCACCATTACTGGGGACAGCTCACCGCCGAGCAGCGAGCTGATCCCCAGTGGGGCCCAGAGCACGCCGCCGACCGGTACGCCGCGGAATTCCGTCGGCTCCACGCCGAGTAAGTCAACCGCTGGGATGTCCTGGGTGCGCCGCCGCGGGACAAGAACGTGGTGGGGCGCGGCGCCTTCTGGGGTGTGCCGGGGCGCACACTCCACGCTGTGATGGCATACATCGTCGCCCACGGCCCATCTCTGGTCGCCCCATCCACGTCGTTCGTGCCTCCGCCTCCGCCGCCACCGAGTCGCTAGGCGCCGAGGAGGATGGCGTCTTTTTCCTCGTGCACTCTGTCATCCTCTTCGCACTCGGCATCGGCTGCGTCGTCATCTACGCCACGCGTCCCCAAGGAGGAGGTGAAGGAGGATCCGCACACGCCACCACAACGGCGCACGGGCGCCGTCATCGGAAGAGGGCGCGCAGCTCCATCTCCGCCGATGAAGGAGCTCACGGAGGTGCACCGAATGATGCGTCCGCAGGAGGCGCTGCGAGACCCGGAGGCCAACCCCGATGACATGCCCGGGCTGAGCGTGGTGCTCCAGGACTCCATGAACCAAGCGCCGCCGCTGCCACACCGCGACGCCACCATGGTATCTAAAGGAGCACATCCAGGCGACCGAGGCGCCCTTTTTCGACCTCAACGGCGACAACAACGGGGCAGGGCCCAACGGGCAGTAGATTTAGGATTGGATTTAAATTCGTTCAAAAATTTGAAAAATTTCCTAGAAATTTGAATGAATTCATTATGTTTCGAGTGAAAATAAGGATTCAAAAAATATATTGGCGTCTGATGCATGTAAAATGCATACATGAACTTTGCATTATTTTTACTTATATTCCATTCATATTTGCATCATATAAGGGTTATATCACTGTTTTATAATGATTTTGGGAATATTTGACATGTTTCCTATTTTTTATGGAATTAACCCTGCGCAGACAGAAAACTCTATTTCTATATTTTAATGTTTCAGGGACCCAAACGACGTCCAAATCACCTGCAAATTTACGAGCGTCAATATTTGGAAGGAAGAAGACTTGGGGCCGAAGGAAGCGAACAAGCGGAGCCCCGAGGGCCCAAGTTGGGGGGTCCCACGCGGCCAGGGGCCGCGTGGGACCCCCAACTTGGGCCTCGACGCTCCGTTGCCGTCGATCTTTACTCCACCGACTCCGTTTTGACGTAAAAACGCATATAAAAATTATCCACCGACGTTCTCTGGAAGGAGCGCCGCAGAAACACAGAAACACCGAAACAGAGACCTGGAGCTGCAGATTGGAGGGGGAAAACTCCGTCGGGGCGCTGCCGACGTGGTCTCCATCTTCTCCAACGACTTCTCCACCGTCTCCATGATGAAGAGGGAGTAGTCCACCTCTGGACTATGGGTTTGTGGAAGTAACTTATGTATCTCTCTCTCTCTCGAGCTTCACTAATTAGTAGCGTATGAGCTGCTGAACATGATTAGGGTCATCTATGTAATACATTTGTGGTGGATCTTTTAATGAGTTAATATATGTTTGAGATTGCAATGGTTTTGTTTCAGTTATGAAAGTAGATGCATATTATGTACCCCGTTCTTATTTACTTGTTATGATCAAGCATATTTATGAGAGCATGTGAGGGGGAACGTATGCATTAGTTGGAGTAACGGGGGGTGGCTAGTGCAGTGAACGTGAGAGAAAGTTCTGCGATCCACTTGGGTGTTTTACCTTACTTTGTTACCTCACTTGGGATAAAAAGAAATACCATGCTACCGGAGATGTCGGTGTGACCATTGCCACTTCCTCCATGACTAGATCTAGCATGTTCTTATTTTAACTTCATGCCATGATACTTATTGCTATACTCTGAGTTATCTTAATTACTGAGGTGTTATGATTTAGTTCGCATCTTGGTGGAGTATAAGAGAGACTAATAACCAAAAAGGTCTCTATGTTAGGACGTGATGCCCATATAATTATAACTTGTCATTAAACTGTTGTGTTGCAATCTCATATGTCAACTCTAGTGTTCCATTGTCTACCACTTTATTAAAGAGAGAGTGCATTTGTGAAACCATGAACCCCGGTCCATTTTTAATCATAAGAAACACCTTTCCAACCACTTTTACCACTTTACCATTTTATGCCATTTAAAAATCCGAAAATACAAAAACACTTTTCCATCTTGCATTCATCATATAAAACCCAAAAATATCATTTATCATTGCTACCACCATCATTGCATATTTATTTACCACCATTGCATATTTATTTCTTGTTTGTATTGCATATTATCTTGATATCATTCTCACACCTTGTGCTTGACAACCACTAGGTGAGGTTGAGGACCAAAACATTTACTTTGTTTTGTAGTAACCAAAAGAAGGATAGGAAAGATAAATCTTCACTACTGATTCCCCGAGAGTTCGATATTAAACCCTCCACCCTCGTGGGGAAAACACGACTTCCACTTACTACACACTCTGCACTTGGAGTCTCAACCGAACCCATATTCTTTTGACACAGGTAACTACGTCATCGGATATCAGCGTCGCGAGTGGGGAACGGCGCACCCAATAGCCAGCGGCGCGTCCGAACGGCGCCAATAGCGTTCGTCCGTCGCTTCTGCCGGACGGGTTTTGGGCACCGACACCCTCCAAATTCGTGTCTGACACCCCCATATGTGCCCTCTTTGGGTGCCCGACATGTGTCTGCCATATTCGGGGTGCTGCCCTAGCGGATCCCCCAAACGCCCGTCCCAATCATCATTTGATCATATTTCTATCTATATTCTAAAAAACTTCATTGCATATATAGTTCAATAATTATTCAAACATAGAAAATATATAGTTTATAAAAATTCAAAGTTAAATTCTTCGAATTCGTCAACACAACACGTGGTAATCAAACTACTCGGTTGCTCTGATCATCCACAAATGCACGATAAGATTATTTTGTAGTTTATCGTGAGTTGTTTCATCATGAATTTCTTGATGCATGTCAAGAAATTCAGCAAACTCGGCTGGCACACCCGGTTGTGGCTCCACAGGAGGGACCAGATAGTTAAACGGCTCATTGAACACCCTCCTCGCATCTCGCTCACTTTCGATGATCATGTTGTGCATTGTAACACACACATTCATGTTCTCACACATTTGATCTAGCGACCAAGATAAAGAAGGGTACCGAACAACGGCAAACTGGGCACATAGCACACAAAATGCTCGCTCCACATCTTTTCGGACAGCCTCTTGCTTCTTTGCAAAATCGACATTTCCCTCACCAATAGGGTTACGGATTGTTTTCACAAATGTTGACCAATTAGGATAGATGTCATCCGCTAGGTAGTACCCCTTATCATACTCATGGCTATTGATCACATACTTACACTCTGGAGATTGTCCTTCAGTATGTATGTGAAAGACCGGCGAGTGTTGCAGCAAATTGATATCATTGTGAGAATCGGCCATGCCGAAAATTGCTGGCCAAATCCAAAGATCATAATCTGCCACAGCCTCAAGTATCACACTTCACGCTCCATGATGTCCTGATCTATACATCCGCTGCCAAGCAAATTGACAATTCTTCCGATTCCAAGGCATGCAATCGATGCTTCCAAGCATCCCCGAAAATTTTCTTGCTTCGCCTTGTGACATTATACGAGCTGTGGTTTGTTATTTTGATGTGTTCCAAATTCATATGAAGATATAAAGTGAGAGGCTAACTTCGGAGCGACGCGGAGGCCCGTCGCCGGAGGCTTGGGCCGTACTACACGTCGTTTCCGGGTCGGACTGCAGCCGACCTAGGGTTTTACCACCATATATACATCTTGTAAGCCGCCGGTTGGGATAAGTCGCATTGTGTAATCCTCGGCGTTTGTAACCTCAGCCCCGATATAGTGAAGTATTGCTGGCGCCCGTGGTTTTTTCTCCTCCATTGTTGGAGGGTTTTCCACGTTAAAACTCGTGTGCCCGTTTGACAAGGATATACATCTCGGGTACCCTGCCATGAGGATACCTGGTGCATGTGTCGACTAAGGCCCAACTATCAAGAGCCTAACATGAAGCCCATGACGAAAGGCCCAATAAGATGGAGTACCCTCCAAGATTAGACATAGGCATAGTCGGTTTATACTTTCCTTACATGTAACCAGGGTCGGTTACGGACTCCCGAGACCCAGCATCTTATAAAGGCTGGGAGGGCCGTCGATCCTGGACAAGCCATACTCGAACCACCAAAGCCCTAGCGAGATCGACATCTCGCCGGAGCTCTCCTTGTAACCGCATAATCTCACACAATCAATACCAGACAAGCAGGAAGTAGGGTCTTTACCTCCACCCGAGGGGCCTGAACCTGGGTAAATCTTTGCCTCTGCTTGTCAGCCGACGAAACTATCAGTACTACCACGTTCTCTCACCATAATCTCAACCCTAGGTCCTAACCATGGGATTTGATGAGTTAACCCCTCGTCACCGTTGGTTTGATCTTTCCGCTCTTCATCGTTTTGTTGCTATCGTTTATAACATGGTTGCTACATTTGGTGCTCTCGGATATGCCACTGCCACAACTGCTTTGCAAAATCTGTACATGACTTCAGCGGCGGTGGACTTAGAAATACGGAGATAGTCATCCAATGCATCTGCGGGAACTCCATATGCAAGACACTGTATGGCAGCCGCGCATTTCTGAAGGGATAAGAGTCCAAGAAGCCCGGTGCAATATCTCTTCAGGTCGAAGTAGTCATCGTAGTCCCGAACACCATGCACGATTGTCCTGAACAGTTCCCTCTTCATTCTTAAGCGCCGGTGCAATTCATGAGATTTGTTTGTGGGGTTCTTTTAAAAATAGTCGTTGAACAAGAGCATGTGACCAATTGTCCTATAACGAATCTTGTTGGCCATCCGGCTTTTCTCTGGTCCTTGACGCTTGGGAACAGCGTCAATCTCGGCTTGCGCATCTAAAAGAGCGCCCATGACCATATGATTCTCTTCGTCGTCGTCAGCAAAGGCGGCATTCTCTACCATCATTTGGTAAAGCATGAACTCGTCGTTGCTATCCATAGCCTATTGGACAGAATGAAGCAATGAAACTACGTAACGAATCGACGATCAATCAACGGAACGCATTGCCAAACGCCCGAGCACCTTACGTACGGGGCGACAGGGAGGAATAGGCGGAGTCGGCTAAATGAGCTGCGCCGACGCAACGAGGACGGGACCGAGGGAGACGGCGGCAGGCCGGCCGGTGTGGTCGCTGCTGAACCCCACGGTGAGTTGGCGACGCCAAGGGTAGCGACAATGGTGCCAATCGCCGGCGAGAGGAAAGGGCAAGACGGGGTGGAGGGCAAATGATTACCGGCCTTTACCGCCCCGCTATGTGTCTATGACGAGGGGGTAAGGGGGTGGGGGCTATGGGAGGGCATGTCTGCGCAATGTCCGGCACCCCCAAACAGGCCCCCAAATTTGGAGGGTGGCTCGGGGGTGCGAGACATATTTCGGTGGTCCGGACACTTGGGGTGCCCTTGTGGTCTTTTTTGCATCCGAATCCTAACGTGCCTTTGGGTCTCGAGAGCTCGAATTTTCTACGAGTTCTATGTTCTTTAGTGACCATTGACACAGAGCCACACAGGTGTATGTCTCTGAAAGCGAGCTGCTACGTTATCGCGAACAACGTTGCTATCTGATTGTGTACATCGTGTAGGCAGTAGCAGACGAATTCGTTGACAAGACTCAAGAGCGTGCGCTCCCCGAGATTCTCCACTCACCGCGTTTCTCTTTGAGGATTCTGACGCGACGCCGTGCCTGCAAAGGTACGCGCAGGGGAGTTGGGATATGCCATCCTTGCCTCGTGATGTTACCTACGCAGACTTCCAAAGCTGCCAGCCGAAAGGCACAGATAAAAGAAAAATAGGAGAACTGTACATCACATGGAGTATGCAACTGTTCTGACCGTCAGAGTATGAGCAACAACACGTGAAACTGTGGATCCCCGGCCATAGATTCACTGACGATCCACACAAAACAACTGAACAAGTAGATCGGAAGTAGTAGTATTTTACCTGCTGAGCCACTTTCCATTAATTTTCTTATCAGAAAATAAATTATGGACATCACTAGATTAGAAAAAACGAACGAGAGCAGAGAGAAGATCAGGCCAAATTTCATCGTGTGATTTCGTTCAGCTGCGGTGATACAAGAGAAGCCGGCCGGGGAATGGTCTCAGGTAAGTACTAATCTACCACTACTAGCGTTGGCATCGACCAGGCCTGATCACTGGTCACATTATGAATTGAGCATTTCGCCTCTTATATTTATATTTCCCGGCAATCATCTTCTCGTCTCGGCGCCAATTTCTACAACTGGAGATTTAATTTCGCCAGCTGATGATTTATATGGTATACACCCGAGTAATCTCATGCCTATTTTCCTGAAAAAGTAGAAGTGACATGTCAGTAGTCTCCTCCAGCCTTTAGTCAACAGCAAGTTATAAATGCATGCTTGTATCTCTAAGCCACAAGGTACTGTCATTATCGTAAACTCTGATGGATTGTAGTATACTGTATACCCCATATAACAGACGTAGCAAGCAACGATTTTCGGCTTTGCTTAAAGCAATGTTAACAGGTATCCCTAAAAAAAAACCAAATTTCTCAAGGCGTCAACTCCCTACATATTAAGGGGCTGGCTTTTCTCAAACTCCAGGCAACATGGCACAAATACTCAACCGTTACCGAATTGCTTATCAGACAGACAAGGCCAAGCGGGGTACAACCGTACGATGCAAATGAAGGTTGCTACAAGACACCCTGTTCCTTGTCCAAATTAAGAGTAATGATTGTTCGGCTAAGCAATAACGATATGGAAGTTGCTTGCCTTATGTGCGCTGCAATGCCAGACCTAAACAGCTTGTAATACGCATGGGACAGCCAAATCAAGGACAAAAGTTTGATCGGCAACCCCACCTAAAACAGCGTTCTGATTGATCATGAACATCGCTAACAATCATGTGGTGTGCACACATGCCCGTGTCTCATCCTCAAGCAACTAAACAGCTAAACGCGCAAGGAAAGGAGCAATCAAGAGGACGATTCTGAAGATATGCAATGTGCCTTTTCCAAGTCAGGGATAATGGCCATTCTGAACCACAATTTGGTGCATCCGTGATAGCTAGAACGCCATAATCAGGTAACAGTTAACGGAATTGCAGTGACAAACAGGAACTATGAGGGACCTGCATTAGTGCAGTGCCACGCAGACAGAAAATACTTGGTGTGGGTAACATAAACTTTACTGAAAACGCTTTCACCCTTCAGTTAAGAGCAACAAAAACACTACATTCCTAAACCTCAAATCCATGATTACATCCACTGTAAAGCATGTAATTTTGTACTCTAGATGCATGCCAGTTGCCACACGCAAAATGAGGGAGGAATGTGGAAAGTGTGATGTGTGAGGCACATGCATTTGCAAAGGGCCGAGCACATATCGACCGCCAAAATGCCTATCAATCTCCTCCACACATGCCAAGATATGGGAGATTAATCTTGACAACAGTAAGTGCCATCACCCCATATCACGATCATGGACCTCATTAAATAAGTCCCATTAGTCAAATTGACTCTATACTTTGTCCAGTGACCGTACTAATTAGCCTACAACATCAGATCCCTAGAGCACAGTCAGTTCACAGACGCAATGACAAGGAAGAATATCCCCCCTCTTGTGACAACAGTAGATCAATTAATTAAACAGAAAATAAACCTGCACACATCACTGTTTAAAAAGAATAATATCCTCAAGCTTATTCTCAAGGAAATAAGAATGCGCTGAAGAGTTGATAAAGCAATGCCCATCATACTTTAATCACTCTCATGCTGTTGCAACTACTGCGAGGCTCGCCAACGATAAGTAACATCCAGCATAACTGAGATAAATAATCATGTAATTATTATCCAATGACACAAGCTAACACCGATTGAATGGATCATCTATTCTACTATAACAAGTTTGTACCATCGAGTTCATAAGCTCGTATAGAAGTGGTCAAATTAGCCGCATTGAAATATCTAACAGTGCTATGAAGAAGACGTCAGGAGGAATTCGAACCCTCACCTCCACTCTGCCGGTTCTGGCAGCTCGCCGACCTCCTGGCGCTGGAGCGTTCCTGGTGGCGGCTATCGTTGGCCACCCTCGCCGAGCCGACCCTGAACCCCGGAGCGGCCTTGCCGGCCGTCTCAGACACCACACCATCAGGCCCCGTCTCCACGTACTTGGCCGAACCCATCTCCATCTGCGCGATGCGCACAGCGCCGAAGAGCTTCTCGGGCAGCTCCTCCTCTGACTGGGACTCGACAAGGAAACCCATGTCGATGGTCACCGACGTGACGGCGCCGAGCGCGAGATGCAGGATGGCGCTGGCGATCGCGGAGCTGCCGATGTCGACGTCGATCTCGAGGTAGTCGTCGCCCTTGTGGTAGCGGCACGTGAGCGCGCGGCCGAGGAGGCACGCGCCGTAGTTGCCGACGGTGGCGCGGACGAGCCAGGGCCCCTTGACGATGCGGTTCACGATCTTGAAGCGGGCGTTGCGGTACGCGTCGTCGCCGTAGACGAAGCGCCCGAGCAGGGAGTCCGGCGGGATGGGCGCCTGCGCCGCGAAGTAGAACACCGAGCTGTACGCGTCCGGCCGGCCGGGCACCTGGAGAGAAACGCGGAGTCCCAGGATCAGCCACACACACAATAAAAATCGAATTTTTATTCACCCGGATTCCTAACGCCTAGATGCGATCGATCGGGTGGGGACCTGGAGATTGACGGCGAGGAGGAAGTGGGCGTTAGGGTCCTTCCGGAGGCGCGCGCGGCGGAAGGCGGCGGCGACGGGGATGTCGTCGCGGGCGAGGACGTGGTCGAGACGCGCGTGGGAGCGCAGCCAGTCGACGCCGGCGGGGCGGAGGAGCCAGTCCGGGGAAGACGGCGCCTTTGACCGCCTCCCGCCTCCGCCGGAGAAATAACCGCGCGCGCGCAGGTGGAACAGGTCTCCCGGCGGCGAGGCCCACCCGTTGGTGCCCCTGTCGAGGTCCACCTGCCGTAGCGAGCCGGCGGACACTGCCTCCTCCAGCCAGTCGCCGCCGCCGGACTGGTCCTGCTTCCGGCGTTGGGGCGTCGTGGAGGACATCGCCGGCGGCTGAGGCTGGGGCAGGGGGGTGTGGGTCGGGTCTGGTTGTCCTCGCGCGAATTGCGGGAGGCGTTGGACTTTGGCTATCGGTTGAGATGTGAGCTTGCGTTGCGCCTATAAAACAGTGGGGTTCGATGGGGGATTCGTGGGAAGGAAGGGGACGCGGGTGCCCTTTGCTTTCGCCTCTCGCTAATTTGTGTTCGTTCCGTCTTGATCGTCGTTAATCCTCTGGTCTGCTTCCTGTAAAAAACATTATATGGTCTTCTATGTGAAACTCTATGGCCCTTGCATTGGAAATTTGCTATTAAATTTTCATAAAATAACTCAATCGTCTGTCATAACAATTTCTATACAAATGTAGAGGAATAAGTTGGGCCAGATATGAGAAATAGAAAACTAGAATAGTGCAAATGCACATATATTATGAATAAAAATAAAAATTATTAGGAAGGAGATAGTGTCAACATCAACAGTATCAAATTAATACAATATGAAAATGTATGTCATGATGTATCTATGACACTGATTTCATATCGTAAATGCTGATGTTTTTTATCTTATAATGTGTTAAAGTTTACAAAGTTGACTAGGAAAAACTATTATGCATTATATCTTTTCGTGGATGGATTATATCTTACTACCATCATTCATGAAGATATAATTGATCTTTGCAAACAACAGAATGAAAATTATCACACATCCCACTAAGTGAGTTGGGCTCTTCCATCCACTTGTCGAAAAAAAACAAGACACTTTGAGCATAATTTATCACTAGGGGTACTAGAGAATTGTCGAACCATACCCTCTTGTTGATTTCTTCATCAGACAAGTTTTGCTATCAAATTTTGAATGTTTCAAAACTGATAGTTTCAAGACCTTACATGCAAGAAAGCATAAAAAAGTTAGGGGGCATAGCTACCAAGGCAAGGAAAATGTGGATAGACAGCAACACAAGTATAGAGATCTTAGGATAATACTTAAAGGTTGGAACGATAACATTATGGGTACGTACAAAAACAAATGAACAATTCGAGATTGACAAACTAGCTAAAATTGGTGAAATGAGAATTATATCTGATAGAAATTGTAGCACGGTTTTAGATTCAGCCTATAACCATTTTAAAATGAGAGGATATCAAATGGTAGACCAAAGCGGAAAATTTGAGAAAGATAACAATACAAAGTACTACCAAAAGCAAATGATTTGATAAGACTAAGTCAAGATGACGGGATGACTGAAGGTCGTTGAATCCAAAATCTGCAAAACAATATTCTATAAAACAATGATCTGCAGACCAAAGCATGCAAGTATAGGTCTAAACATGCACACATTTAAACCTCTAAACGCTACTACACTACCCGGCCTCTCCATCGTTTCATCAACACCCGAAGGCAGCTTATCTCCACCGTTGAATCACCCCAAAACAGTTAAAATTTGTCACCGTCCTTTCTTTTACAGCCGTCGGATCGTAATTTTTACCGATTTTTACTCGCTGCAGGACACGCTAGGTCTATGACGTGTGGGCCAGCAAGCGGGACGGGCTCAGCTACAGCACGTCCGCTGCGTCGGCCTTGTTTCTTCGCCTTTTTCACCTCCGCTCCGAGCGTCACTTGCCTCTTCGCGGGATAAAAGGGCATCCTGCCCAATCCCCGCTCGTCGCCCCTGACCAATCCCGCGTCTCCTCCGCGAGAGCCCTAGCCCAATCCCACGTCACTGCCATCGGCTCCACCGCGCCACCCCTCCTCGCGCAGCTCCAGCCTACCTTGTCGTCCTCGTCGTCTGTAGTATTGCGCTCGGCGGCTCAAAGCCACAGGAAAAGTGCAGGTGGTGGCTGACCCGCCGCCGCCCATCTCTGCCGTCGGCTCCACCGCGCCGTCCCTCCCCACGCTGCTCCCGGCCTGCCTCGTCGTCCTCGTCATTTGTGGCATCACGCTCGGCGGCTCCGAGCCACGGGAGGAGTGCAGCCTGCAGGTGGTGGCCGGCCACGCACAGCCTCACGCGACTGGTGGAATATGGTGGCCGGCCGCGCGCACGGCGGGTGGACGACCGGTCCTCGAGCCCCACGCCCTCGTCTCACCTCCTCGCCTCGCACTACTGCTGTCGCTGCCGGCCTGCTACGGCTCCTCTTCCTCCTCCAGCTCCTCACCCCCAGTGGCGCTTCCAAGATGTCCTGACGTGTGGAGGCGGCTGGGTTTGGTCAGCAGCAGCAGGTCGGCCTCTGCTCAAGCAGGTGAGCTCACTCTTCTCCTCTTCCTTATTTCCCCTTCTTCTTCCAGTGGCCTGCACAGAGGTTCTCATCTTTCTTTGTGCAGATTTGGTTTCTCTATGCCTATGAGGTGTTCGATGAAAATCCAAAAAGGCTGGGGAGGATTGATCTATGGAAGCCACGTGATTTTTCTCCGAAAACAGTGGTTAGTATTTCACATCAAGGGTTGGTGTGATGTTTTAGGAATATATGTTTCGGTGAAGAGTATCTCCCTCCACCTAATGTTGGGAAAATTGTTATCATTTTCTGAATTTGGTTTATATGATTTCCTCCTTTTCCATACTCAATTTTAGGTTAACAGAATCACAACTCAGTTACTCAGGTCAATGAATCTCCAGGGCTACCTGTTCAGGAACTTCGTCATCTCCATCCCGTCACAAAACATGGTAAGCATTATCTTTTTGTTTCTTACTGGGTCACATGAAGCAGCAGATGTTTTGCTGGTAATTGATGCATATCACAAGGATTTTTTCTTATTATCCCTCAGGTATTTTGGAGCTGATTTGGTGTGTTATTCTGGAACTATCCTATTACAAACAACTAGTTCAGCTCAAAGTAAGCAAAGAAGATATTGGTTTAGTGTTGCTTTTTTACTTGGGTCATTTCTTCGGATGCCCTTCCCTGATATTCCTTCCATTTGCCTCTTGTCATTTTCGTTCAGACAGGTGCGGACCATTTGATAGGCTCGATCCTGCCCCGTGCTTGGCTTGCTACTCCTCTCAAGGTTTGTTTCTTCACTATACAAATATATAGTCTATATATATGCGATATGTGCCTATGTTTCAACATGAAATTTTACTTACACATCTCAGGTTGAAGAACTCTTACAAACAACTGATTCAGCTCAAAGTAAGCAAAGAAGATATTGGACTTGTGAGTGATTTTCATTCTTAGTACTTTTGTCATACATTGTTTCTTAATTTACTCTTTTGGGTAGGCTAAAGAAAGTAGTCATCTATTTTCAAAAGTTTTGTATTCCTTGATTTTGTTTGTTTTATACCATACAAATGAGTTTTGGTTTATTTGTGAGCATATTAATTGTGGGCATGTGATCCAGATGATCAGTAATCTTTTTTGTGTGAACAGAGAAGAAACAAAATGGTCAGTGCCAGCCTCTGCCTTTGTAGAAGCCGGTTATTCCAGGATCGTTGTTTTGGTGTGCCACCTCTGCTTACTCACTTTTATCATTCAACGGATCTGGTTTCTCCTACTATGATGATGTAAAAAAATCCCTATGCATCAGTTTTATATCTTGCTTGCAGTATCTAGAATTCCTTTTTTGGTACTACATTTTTGGCCATGAGGTCTTGCCAATATAGATTTAGTGTAACTTGTTTTGTTGTTATCTTTCTTACACAACTGAAACTATTTGTTTCAGATTCCGTGATTGCGCGCACTTGCTGAGCAATGAGCATGCGGCTCTGGGCGAGCAAACCATATCTGTGACCGTCGCACCCCAAGCTGCCATTGGGTGGTCATTGGGGTGCCCATGGCTGCCATTGGTTGGTCACTGTGGTGAGCTCTCTACCTCTTCTTCAGTTTTCTTTTGTGCCATGGCTTAAGCGACATTTAGTTCCTGCTTATTTGAATTTTGTGATGGATCTGTGACTTTTGTTATGTCGGCTATAATTAGGAATACTGAGAAATCATCCCTACTCCCTCCGATCCGTTAAAAGTGACGGAAAAAATGAGCATATGATGTATAAATCCATAGCTACACTAGCGACATTTATTTAGGATCAGAGGGAGTATTAGTTTGTGATGAATCTGTGACTTCAGAGAGGTTGTGCTCCTAGCGCTATAATTAGGAATACTGAGAAATCACTCCTATTAGTTTGTCTTTTGTTATGTCGGTGAATCTTCGGGTTTGGTTCACCGGACAAAGAAATAGTCTTATTCAATTCTATCTAATTGTTCAGCAGCTTTAAAAAACTATAATGTGCACTTTGTAGGTTGCTTGGAGAGTATCTGTTTAAGTATGAAATTTACAGAAACGAACTGCACATAATGAGATATCTTTGAATCCAGAAATCTGCAGAAAAGAAATATTTGAGCTCGAAGAAACCAATAGGCATGATCAGATGGAACTTCAAACTGGGTAAGTTGCCGAATCAATTTGCGTTTTTGTCTGATGCAAAAAAAAACCATTCAAGATAAGACCTTGGATTCCATGTCTCATTCGGTGTATCATCTTCCACATGTTAGCATGTGCATTCATGCATGGAAACAACAACAGATAGGAAATTGTCACCTTATATGGAATATCATACAACTCATGCATTCTGTATTATTCAGTGAATTTGTTTTTAGCTAGAATCTGTCAATATGATTTGGTACAAGATTGGAAGCCTGGGTTAATGCTAACATTAGCTATTACATGTTTGAGTCATTCAGTGATGATGCACTGCTTTTATTTTGAAAATATGGAGAGTACTCAGTTGGTAGCACTAAGCAGCACAGTAGGCAACTGTGACTATGGCGGCTCGAAGGGAGGCAACGCCTTCTTGACGTCGATGGCTTGACCTTTTTGGCCTCTCACCTGGGCCCATGATTTGTCAGCGAGGTTCGTCTTAGCAGCGTGTTACACCCTCCTCTCCCCTCCATTTGGTTTTAGCTTTGCGTCGCCGCCACAAGACCGATGGTTCCAAGCCCGAGGTAAAACTACATCTTCTCTTTTATTCCTTATTTCTGTTGAATATATTGTGCTTAATTCATTTCTGTAAGAGATCAGTTTCCTCTATGTAATTTATGATCAAGAACAGTTCAGTGAAATTCACCAAAAGTTCAGTTCAGAAATATTGCAACTTAAACTTAAATTTGCATTTCAGCAAATTATTAGTGCATCAGCAATATTACTGGCTATTGAGGTTGTCATTGATGATTGATGACTTTCCCCGATCTTACCAAACCTGAACCTTCACAGCAGCAGTGCAAATTTATTCTTGTCACTTTTCTCGAGTTGACAGTATAGTGGAGTAATGCATGCAAACTGTACACTGAAATATCTGAGTGGCCTATTAAACAAAGATGGCACTGACTAATATATTACTCTGTTAGCTTTCTTCTACAGAATCACTAGAGAGTCGCACAGTCTGAACATTCTTTCTTTGGGAGGATCAGATGAGATACCAGCTGTTTGTTTTCAGTGTACCTCTGCTATACCTAAATATATGAGTGACCTTCCTGTATTGAGTACTAGGTAGTTTATTCTTGAGCATCTGGATGTAGATTATCATTTTTCGTGGTCAGCCTATGACCATATAGTTGTGATCATGATATTATGCATGTTTTGCACTTGGTCGTTTTGTCTCTCAGCTGCAGTACAGGGTACTATATATATTCACTGAAACTTATAGTTCGTCAGCATTTTATCACTCACTCAGGTAATTCTCCTCTGGATTATGCTGTATATGTGTGTTTGTTTCCAACCATTCATCAATTGCGTCTGCTTTCGATTATTCATCAATCCCTAAAATCAAGATGAACTAGCGGATGCTTCCTTTTGTTGTTAAGTTTGGATTGAACCAATGTTATTGGTCCCTGTTCAGTTCCTGATAAACCACATAATAGCGAGATAGTTCAGTTCCTTCAGTCACTTCTCAGTTGAGCCTTGGTCACATAAAACTTTATTGCTTATGATGCATATCATAGCTTGTGACAAAACATGTCTTGGTTCATCTTAGAGGACTACTGCTGCATCTTTGGAATTTTGAAACTTTTGATCATATCATGTAGCCTTATTGTGTTGTCATTGATATCCGTACTTAGACAACAGCTTCAACTGATCTCATGGCATTCAGATGTTTCTTGACACTCGCAAGGCTGCAACTACCTTCGTACCGGAGAATCCTATATGCTGATGTATGCTCTCAGGGATGGCTAATTGTTGTATCGGTGCATCCACGACCATGCTAAAAGGTACTCTTTCGAGTACATTATTATTCTCATGGTTTTAATTAATTTGGAGCACTCATTGAGTTGTGGTCGACCAGCTAGAAGATGCTCCATGGTCTTCTTCCATGGTGAGTTTTCTTCTTTTGCTACAAGAATTATCTATAATGACATGTATTCATGCTCTATTTCTATTCTCCCTAATCCAAACATAGGGAATAATATGTAGTCTGTTCATTTCTGTACCAAGACTATATCTGCCATCATTTACAGGTAGTTTAAGATGATGCGAAGATGCTTGGCGCTGAATACCCTTTTGAAATTAACGTTGAAGAATTCATCATGCCTCTACACGACTGTGGTGACCCAGCATACCACTGCATGTTGTAGTACGCAAGTCGTGGATATAACACTTACAGAACACCATTCCGCAAATATTACATCCCTCAGAGTGGTACAGCAGAAACATTGCGGGTCCAATATCATACATCCATTTATTACAAAACCAAGTCGTGCATAAGTGATGATGATCCCAACAAGTGGTCACCTCATACTTAGTGTTATACAAAACCAACAAGAAGCAAATTAGCGCGTACACGGAAACTCAACAGCTTATTATTAAAGTTTGAGCTGCTCGATTCAACCGTGCTTATATATATATATATATATATATATATATATATATATATATATATATATATATATATCGGTTTCTAGTCCAGGCTAACTTCACTCAGACTCCTCCTCTTCATTGCCGGCTCCGTAGCGGCTGACGTAATCCACTCCTTCAACTCCGCCTGAAAGGTCTGGCTCCTCATAGTAGATGCTATCTTGCCCTCCTATGGCGTTTAGTGAAGCGTCGCCCAAGTCTTCAAAGTCTAAGCAGGGGATTCAGAAAGAAGGAATGAGTAACCAGCGTTACTCAGCAAGTTCCTGTATATGGTGGAAAGTTTTGATGCACTATCTACAGCCTTAGACTCTAAAGAGTCGTAAGCTAATGCAGTTGTCTTTTTGTAAACATTTCTTCAAAAGGTTGCTTTTATTCCGAACACTATGCCTGTCAACCATTCAAAGGTGCTAGAACTTCATGGAGTCCCTTTCCTGCAGCGTTCGCAGCTCCTTTCCGGAACAGGGAGTAACATGTTGATAACCCACAAGTATAGGGGATCGCGTGTAGCCTTTTCGATAAGTAAGAGTGTCGAACCCAACGAGGAGCTAAAGGTAGGATAAGTATTCTCTCAAGTTCTATCAACCACTGATACAACTCTACGCACACTAAACGTTTGCATTATCTAGAAATAAAACTACAGTAGCAATACGGGTATGAGAGGTAGTTTTGCAAGATAATAAATACAAGAAAGTAAATGTTAGTGCTGCAGCAATAAATACACTAAGTAACCATATACTAACAGTACCATGAGTGTGGAAAAGTGGTGGTAATTGTGGTGGCTTTGTCCAAGATTAATTAGTGAAGGTACTTGGTTCATTGTCTTCGATGCAGTTTTCTATGTGGGAGAGGCTAAATATACATGCACTCCACTACTTGGGATTACAAGTACTATATGATTGGATTGTTAGCAAGCATCCGCAAATACTAACAATGCATTAAGGTTTCCCCAACCATAGCCTTAAGTTCAAGGTCCTCTTACTCCCATACGTGCAACTAATCGGTTCGCGTTCTCAGGTTTCTGTCACTCCGGCAGAACTTCCCCCGCTTCGTTACAAATACTACCAACCCTAGGGTGTTTGATCCATGCGCGCACAAATATAATGGACACCAAAGGACAGCACCATATAGACATACAACTCTAATGAACCTCATGCATTCAATTAAGCAATCAAAAGACAAATAAACTACGGAAACATGATGTAAATCATAGGATAAATATTATAGCATCAAACACCATGTTTACATAGGACGGTACAGAGGTTTGTGGGAGGATGAACCACTGAATACAAGGAGGAGATGGTGATGGAGATGGCGGTGAAGACGGCGGAGAGGGCAGCGGGGCGCAGGGCGGCGGCGGTGCGGGGAACTCCTTTCCCCGCCGCCGGCAAGCTTGGGGAGCGCCGCCCCTTAGCCTCCCTCCTTCATGGCTTCTTGGGAGCCCTCCCCCATGGAGATGGGATCCATGGGGGAGGCAAAAACGTGGCTTTTGGTGGCTGAAATTCGTGGGTGGAGGAGTCCTCCACGAATTAGGTTTCCTCCCTTTATATATCTTCTCGGATTTCCGTCACCCCTTTTAGGGTTCCACCAAAACGGGCCTACAGGCCGCGTCCGAACTCCGATTGGGCTGATCTCGGGCTTAAAATCTTCGTATGGAAAATTGTGACAACTTTCGTAACAGCCAGGTCTCCATTTGACGTCATCTTCGAGGGTCAAACTGGCAACTTCGTAAAAAGTTCTCAGACAGATTTCAGGAAAGTCCCAATTCGACTCCAACAAGGTTTCCTCTTGTATTCTTGATAATTTCTACACATCAAAGAGTAAAACAAGAACATTGTGCACTTTTGCAACTATTAGTAGGTTAGTCCAAATAAATAATAAACTTAATATAAAACAAGTGCTAAAAGCATAAAAATGGCATGAAACAATCAAAAATTATAGATACGTTTTGGACGTATCAACATCCCCAAGCTTAATTCCTGCTCGTCCTCGAGTAGGTAAATGATAACAAAATAATTTTTGATTGTAAATGCTATGATCAGGTCTTTAACAATTGCATGATGTATGGATAATAAAACTTAGCAATCATGTTTCCTAATGAAAAGTATCAACGAACTAAGAGCTTATAACATGAAATTTATAAACATCAACAAGATTGTAATGACCATAATAAAGCATGATAGAGTGGTATCTCGCTTGCCCTTAATTGTGGAGCAAAACATAAATGCCAAGGCACCTCTGAAGTTCAAGTGAAGACTAGATATAGAGATATCAAAGATAAAAGCATCATGGTTATACCTCAATTAATCGTATTCTGGGACAAGCACATTACACTAAGAACGACAGCTATGCTCTCGAAGAAGTGCTCAAAGAAAGGATGGTGACTCAACATAAAAATAAAAGATTGGCCCTTCGCAGAGGGAAGCAGGGATTAACACGTGCTAGAGCTTTTTGTTTTAAAAACAGAGGTAAAAATGTTTTGAGAGGTGTTTGTTAATTGTCAACGAATGGTAGCGGGTGAGAACAGTATTCTACCTGTCAAACGGACTTTTAAGAGCGGCTCCCATGAAGGACGTTATTTCTACCAGCAAGGCAGATCATCCCTCTTTCTCTTTGGTTTACACACATTCAGGTATTTCACTGTTTGTCATTGCTTACTGATGAATCAGGGCAAAAGTGTGAAGAGAATTAATTGGTTAAAGTTGTAATTAATTGGGACTGGGCACCCCGTTGCCAGCTCTTTTTGCAAGTTATTGGATAAGCGGATGTATATGCCACTAGTCCAGGTGTAAAAGTCCATTTGACAAATAGAATAAAGAATAACCACACTAATTCCTCATGAGCTAGTAAACATTGACACAAAAAGAGAAATATTTTGAAGGTTTTAAAGGTAGCACATGCAAATTTACTTGGAATGGCTTGAAATACCATGCATAGGAATTTTTTGGTGGACTCTTTGGGATAACTTGGTTTTAAGGATTTGGATGCACGAGCAGCATTCCCGCTCAGTACAAGTGAAGGCTAGCAATAGACTGGGAAGCGACAACCACGAGAGCGATAACGGTCATAATCATGCTTGCGACAAAATAAAATTAACGGAGGCATAAAAACGATACTAAAACTCTGAGGCAAAATAGATCATCAAGGCTTAATTGACTTTTATTTTTCAGTCATAACATGTGTGAGCATGTGCCAAGTCGATTCAAGTGAATTATTCAGAGGAGGATACCACAATACCATACCATCTTATGAACAGGACAATGCATGTTGATATCAAAATAACATAATATGCACTATTAGCTAGTTGAGACTAACCATAAGAAAACATAAACTACTAAACAGTATTATTCACACATCATTTTTAAGTTTCAACAAGTAATCCATTAACCAAGTAAACATTGAAAACAGAGGATAAATAAAATATGTGACGATCCACTTATTAATGTAACTGGTGTTTGATGCTAAGATAAATAGATAATAAAATACAGCCGCTTCAAGTTTAGTTAAGTTCCTATGTTGCTCAAAAAACAAAGTTTAAAGGTTTGCAAACCGTGGGGTTATTGATGAAGAGGGATGCGGGGACATCCCCAAGCTTATGACTTTGGTAATTCTTCAATATTCCATAGTTTGGTGTTCCTTCATTCTCTGTGAAAAAACTTCAACACAAAAACTTTCCCATTCTTTTCTGCGGTTAGACATTAGTACAATAGATAATATTTCCCAAGTGCTACTATTAAACCAAATAAAATTTTTTTTTAAGTTACAGAAAGGTTGCTTAAATGGCCAACTTATAAATGAAAGGTAAGAACCATTAAAAATCAAATGAAAACGAAAAGAGGCCACTCTTGCAACAAAAGTCAGAATCTGTCCAGAAAAACAGCAGCTGGAAAACGCAATTTTTAGGTGCACTTAAACATGCCCGAAATTTTAGCCAATTTTTGTACATGCAGAGGATTAGGTGCTACAACATCAGTAATTTTTCGTGATTTTTAGAGCTTCCAGTAAAATATGAAAAATCGCGCAATAAGCAGTAGATACCGAAAACAGAAAATCACTTTTTACATATGTATCAACTAAGCTAAATGGATAAAACTTGGTACTTTATTTTTGATAAACTAAGAAACCAGAGGCTAAGCAAGACCTAAACATGCTAGCTACAGCAAGGAAAACTCTAAATAAAAATCAAAAGTAAAACCCAAATAAAATAAAGAACCAAACAAAGAAGCAAAACAAAAGAAAATATTTTTGTTATTTTGAATTTATAAGTGAAAGTAAAGAAGCAATCGAAACCAAATAAGGAGCCTAATAAAACTAAAGAAGGTAAAACCAAGACATATAAAAGCAATTATAATACAAGTTAAGACAATACATATCATGTGGACGGGTAATATAGAGTATGAACGAGACAACCTCATGTTAGTTGATGAATAGGGGGATGACTCGGGCATCCCCAAGCTTAGATGATTGTATCTTCTTGAATATGTTCTTGGGATGCACCTACACATCCCCAAGCTTGAGCTCTTGCGTCTTCTTATTCATCTCATATCACCATATTGATTAGATCTTATAAGCTACATCCACATAAAACTTCACAAAACTCATTAGTAGGGTTAGTACTCATTAAATAAAATCCACTCATGTTCAAGCATTGACAAGTTTTATAATTTTTACTCAACATTAGCCACTGTATATACTAAGGTGTTCATGATTTCCGTTGTCCGTCGAAAAACTAATGAAACTAACAACACCAAGTACAATATTGAATAAACAAAGAAATCTGTCAAAACTGAACAGTCCGTAAAGATGGCATTCAACGAGATAGTTAAGTAGCTCAAATCGAAAAACTTTAGTCTAATGAAAGAAAGATAATAATCTCAGGTTTATGCACAAAAATTTTCAAGTCAAAATACTATTCTGAGATTTATCACGATTTTATTTACAGAGAAGCACAAAATCTGTCTAAACAGAACAGTCAGTAAAGATCGAATTTTTCGACCTATCTACGTACCTTAAATCAAAAAAGTTAGTCTAATGAAAGAAAGCTAATAAGCATCACTTTGCACTCAAGAAATTTCAGATCAAGATCACGTTCTGGTGATTTTAAACATTTAATACGGTGGAGCACAGAAAATCTGTTTCTGGACAGCAAAGTAAAACTATCAACTTTCAATTAACTAAAGACTATAATTAGCATTTTATTTTTATGTACAGAGGTATATACACAATATTTACAATATTTACATGTTTTTAATGAAAAGCTTCCATGGAAAGATTTGTTTTGGTTTCATAGGCATGAACACAAGTGTTCAAGGTCGACCCCCATTTAACCATTACTCATCTTTCCAATCACTTTTCTTTTTGAAAACGTTTTTAGATAACAACTACACCTAATTTTTTTTGTAATTCGCATTCCCTATCCATAGTAAGATAAAGAACAACTTAATACTGAAAATAAAAACTACTTAGAGATAAAGCAAACAAGTGCACACAAGAACATTAACCTACGCTATGGCTCCCCGGCAACGGCGCCAGAAAAGGTCTTGATAACCCACAAGTATAGGGGATCGCGTGTAGCCTTTTCGATAAGTAAGAGTGTCGAACCCAACGAGGAGCTAAAGGTAGGATAAGTATTCTCTCAAGTTCTATCAACCACTGATACAACTCTACGCACACTAAACGTTTGCATTATCTAGAAATAAAACTACGGTAGCAATACGGGTATGAGAGGTAGTTTTGCAAGATAATAAATACAAGAAAGTAAATGTTAGTGCTGCAGCAATAAAATACACTAAGTAACCATATACTAACAGTACCATGAGTGTGGAAAAGTGGTGGTAATTGTGGTGGCTTTGTCCAAGATTAATTAGTGAAGGTACTTGGTTCATTGTCTTCGATGCAGTTTTCTATGTGGGAGAGGCTAAATATACATGCACTCCACTACTTGGGATTACAAGTACTATATGATTGGATTGTTAGCAAGCATCCGCAAATACTAACAATGCATTAAGGTTTCCCCAACCATAGCCTTAAGTTCAAGGTCCTCTTACTCCCATACGTGCAACTAATCGGTTCGCGTTCTCAGGTTTCTGTCACTCCGGCAGAACTTCCCCCGCTTCGTTACAAATACTACCAACCCTAGGGTGTTTGATCCATGCGCGCACAAATATAATGGACACCAAAGGACAGCACCATATAGACATACAACTCTAATGAACCTCATGCATTCAATTAAGCAATCAAAAGACAAATAAACTACGGAAACATGATGTAAATCATAGGATAAATATTATAGCATCAAACACCATGTTTACATAGGACGGTACAGAGGTTTGTGGGAGGATGAACCACTGAATACAAGGAGGAGATGGTGATGGAGATGGCGGTGAAGACGGCGGAGAGGGCAGCGAGGGCGCAGGGCGGCGGCGGCGCCGGCGGCGCGGGGAACTCCTTCCCCGCCGCCGGCATCATGGGGGAGCGCCGCCCCTTAGCCTCCCTCCTTCATGGCTTCTTGGGAGCCCTCCCCCATGGAGATGGGATTCTCCCTTTATATATGTTTTGGTGGCTGAAGAGCGCGTTGTCATGGGATCCTTCCAAGTTGTGGCTTTTGGTGGCTGAAATTCGTGGGTGGAGGAGTCCTCCACGAATTAGGTTTCCTCCCTTTATATATCTTCTCGGATTTCCATCACCCCATTTTAGGGTTCCACCAAAACTGCCTACAGGCCGCGTCCGAACTCCGATTGGGCTGATCTCGGGCTTAAAATCTTCGTATGGAAAATTGTGACAACTTTCGTAACAGCCAGGTCTCCATTTGACGTCATCTTCGAGGGTCAAACGGGCAAACTTCGTAACAAGTTCTCTGACAGATTTCAAGAAAGTCCCAATTCGACTCCAACAAGGTTTCCTCTTGTATTCTTGATAATTTCTACACATTAAAGAGTAAAACAAGAACACTGTGCACTTTTGCAACTATTAGTAGGTTAGTCTAAATAAATAATAAACTTAATATAAAACAAGTGCTAAAAGCATAAAAATGGCATGAAACAATCAAAAATTATAGATACGTTTTGGACATATCACATGACACACTTTTTTACACTCCGCAGAGGTGCGTTGCTTTACCCATAAGAGGTCAAGATCATGTTGCACAACCAGGCGTACTTTCCTATCCAAACTTCCTTGGTGTGGGGCCCGATTGATGATCCAAGTCATTCGCCGTGCTTCTCCACCACCCCACATGCCCACCCCCTTCATGCATAGCAGAATCACCCCTGATACTCTACCCTCACGGTAGATACCTAGGCATCCCCTTGCAGACCATCCTAGACACCAGAGTCTGTGGGCATTAAGGGGTCCCACCCATGTGCATGTAGTCTCGCAAGATCTACAGCGTACGGCTCTGGCTGTCTGTTGACATCTGAAAGGAAGAAGGTCACGGATGACTTCCCCTGCCCATACCAGGCCTCATGGTTAACGCGTCATTTACGGCGCAAGAACACTGACGGTATTGGTTATTAAGTCCGAGGTAATACTTTCCCGTGCAAATGGAACCGGCACCTACCACATCATACCATGGTTCCATCTGCCAGCCATAATAGGGTATCCACACTTAAGTAGACAACCAAATAGTCATATTATTGTGAAGATAGGGTTTTATGCTTTCTCTTTCGAGTAGAGATGATAGTATATAAGGAGTTTTGCAAATAGTTTCTTAACCAAATACTTCAACGGATATGAGCAAGTAATGAACTTGCCTTGTGACTAAAAGATAGTGGAGTCGGATACTGGACGTGGCTCCTGACTTCCTTGTTCTACAAAAATACCATCATTGTCTGGTAAGGACAATGTTTAAAGAAGCAAATGATGCTATTATGCATAAGAATGCTATGCATTAGGTTGCTTTGGTGTGATATTAAAATAATCTTATTTGTGTTATTTGGATTATTGGAATTTTTAAATATTATTTGCCTTATTAAATTTATTTTAAGGCATTAATTATAATTGAAGAAAGTATTTAGTTTATTTAAACTCTAAACTTGGTATTAAATAATAAATAATTGTTTAATACCATAAATTTTGTATTATCATGTGAGGAACTTTTGAATTTAATATATTTATAAATTTATTTGAATTTAGTTTGAATTATCAAACTTAAAATCTTATTTTTAAAATAATTTTTAGAGATGTATTAATATCTTATATTTTAAATCAAGATAAAATGATTTAATAATACAAAACAATTTCTTTTAGTTCATAAAATTGCTGTGAATATTTTTATTTATTTTACAGCATTGTTTTTCTAATTGTACTGAATAAACCTTTTTCTCAGAATTTTTCTTTTTAATAAAATTTATGTAAATGTAAAAAGACGATTTTGCCCCTGGCTCAACATGGTTGAACCAGACCAAAACCCTAGCCTGGCTCGAGTCCAAGCGACCAAGCCAGACCCCGATCCCCTCTCCCTCGCTGCCTTCTTACTCTCGAGCCCGAGCTCCTGCGATTTAGAACCGCCGCCGCCGTCGCCCCTCGATTCCGGCCAACTCCGGCGGTCTCCGCTGCCGTGCTAGGGCGCAATCGAAGCGCCCAGCCATCCTCTCCATTCCTATCCCGGCGATTCATCTTTCCTCTCAAGTTGTAGCCGCGCGCAACCCCCACCCGAAACTAGGGTTTCGGCCGATTTCTTGCTCTGTCGAGCTCGTGCTTCCCCGGCTTCGCCATGGCTGGGTGCAGGAATCCTCTCATGTGCCGCCATGGTGGTGGTGATGATGTGTGCTCCTCCCGTGGTCCTCCTTCATCGGCCACACGGGCACTGCCCCGTCGCCGTCGAGTTGTCGCCATGGGCGATGGTAAGTTGCTGCTCCTCTCCTCTCTTCTTCTCTCCCTCGATCCCAGTGCCATGATCTGTGTTGCTAAGTATTTAGCCACAATTTTTGTTGTTCTTTTGTTTAGGTGTTGATCTGTTCGGTTGCTATGATGTTGCTCAGCCCTGAGCAAATGGGAAATAATTTCTTTAGCTTAATAATTTAGCTAAGCATGCTGTGATGCCTCCAATTGAGTTACACAGAAGCTAGCTAGTTAACTTAGCTCTGGAATTCATTTTATGCTTTCCTGTGCTCTTGTTGGTGAACAAATGGCTAGTATGTGTTTTCTGTTTGAGATGTTTTTCCTTAATGGATTTGTGTCTAGCAACATGTACTGGATATGTGCTCTTGCCCATGATGCATAGGCTGAGGCCTTTTGTAAATAAGAACAGATGCTTGCTTGTGATTTAAATTCCCCGTGAAGATTGAGCATAGCATCTCTATGCCTAACTGAGGGAAGTACACAGCCAAACCACTTATTTAAATCTAGCAAATCATTTGCTAGAAAATATTGGTTATTCACCTTCTGATGGATAGTGATGTTGGCTGTGTGGTGTGCTTGTGGATCTACTGCTTCCTTGATCAACAGATCTTGTGGTTCTCCTCCTTGTTCACCTTGCTGGCCTGCCCCTCCAGATCCAGGTTGCTACCTTCTAGCTCCTGGCCTTCCCTCCTTGCTCCAAATTGATCTTGTCCCTTCTATCCCATCTTGTTCTTGCTCTTGATCAAAGATTGAGTGGTGAAAATAGATGGATGTGTGGTTTGGTGATGAACTGTGGGATGTGGTTGATGAACTCGAGCTGGGTGAAATGAGCTTGGTTGCTTGCTTGGTACGGTTGCCTCTTGCTCTTATCCTCCTCCTGGGAGTGAAGTAGTTGTGCATGTGTTGATTGAGATGGTAGTTGAAATAGTGTTGTGTGGCTTGCCTCCTACAACTCACTGCTGCCCTTATTCAACACATGTTTATTTCCCTGGGGTGATGTCAGCACAGTGATATGGGTGCTGTGTCGATGGTTTTGGAGTTTATCTTCAAATTTCCCATTCTTTTCACTAGCCAAGTGGATTTTTGTTGCTGCCCAGCCAATGATGTTGCACTGAGGCATAATCTTGTGGGTTTTTTAGTAGATACTACACTTTGTCACTTAATTACACTCGAGGATGTGAATAGCAATGCAATTCATTGCTAAACTGAGAGTTAAACTAACCCCTAACCCCTCTTTGTATTATGTCTTTGCATTTTATTTGTTTACCAGGAAAACAGATTTGGAATAAAGTTCCAAACGAAGAAGAAGAAGCTACAAATTATTTAGTTTAGGAAATACTTGTAATTTTCCTTTTGTATTTTAGTTTGTTGTAATTTCATTGTAAAGACATTGTATTGTTGAAAATAATCAATAAAGTTATTTGTTTGTCTTTCTTAAATTCTATAATTTGTAATATGTATTGTAAAGATTTAAATTATTCAAATAACTATAATTTACTTACTTAATTATTGTTTCTATATCTTTATTGATTTAATTTGAATTACTTTATAGATTCAATTTATTTGAATATTCAAATTGAATTCAAAATTCCCACAACAAGTAAATTACCTAGAGGTCATGTTGAAATTTACTTACATTCACCTAAGATGAACTAAACCTAATTCTTGAAGATTAATGAACTCCGATCACTCCAGGGTTTTTAGTTTGCGAAAAATTTATTCAGGTTTTCAGATGCATGCATGCAGATGCACAAATTCCTAATTCTACCCTTCGTTAGGTCCTAAACGCTGGGGTATTACAACGACTCTGTATTCTCCAGTTCCAGAGTGGTGCCACCACCGTCATGGTCGTATCTCTGTACTGGTCGCTGGCTTGAGCATTGGCTCTGCCCTGGACATCATGTTTTCTTAAGCTGAGGATTTATTGGTATATTATCCATGTGTAAGTGAAGATTTTCCTCAATATATATGACACATCATCAGGGACTGGTATACAGGTTTCTAAGTCAGATCATCTTCAGATACAAGTGTGACATTCATAAGAAACTTTAGAGCAATGCTTAGACCGAAGTTCTTCTTTTGTAGATTTTCTTTTGCCATACCTTTGTGTGCTTCAGTTTTGCTACAGCCTGCATCGCGTGCTTCCGGATCATCTATTTGTTTGCTATAAGATGAGATACCATTTATGCTTTGTTTTGTCGATGTAGTCATGCATTGAATTCGAGCCTCATCAAGGTGGAACCAGTGCTATGCACTAATTGTCCCTCCAGCAGTATATTCCAGTACCCATATGCACTTTGGTTGTTCCCTATGTTATTCTAAAAGGAAGAGTTGAAGAAGGCTGATGACAATGGAGTACTCATGAAGTTGTGGTCAATGGAAGCATTGAAGAGAACCGAGGCACCGCAGATATATAAGCAAAAGCAAGCGAACTATCAAAATAAACATTATGCTTGTTGTACCATAAACTATATTAAGAGGTACAACAGCTATGTTGTGCAGCCAGAATGATGCCCCTTTTGTATTTAAGTGCAGCTATTGCAGGGCCATGTAATCGCACGTATATTAAGTAATGCACCTTGTATTTTATGCTCGACTATAACCGCAATATCAGTGTATCTAAGATGGTGTCTAAAACATGGATCTTGAGGGTGACATGGTTTCAAGACTGAAATACCATCCTTGATAAAATTGAATCCTATGTGCTTACTGGAGTATGCAGGAGCGATGCTAAATGTATTTTTAATTATAATTATTTTTACGATCGATATATTTGATTTCCATTATAATTCCCTAACATGCCTGCCTGTACCATGTTTTAATGGGTACAGTGTGCAATCAGGGATCAATGTTCATTTTGAAATTAGCCTCCTATTGTGGTACTTCAAGATAATATTACTTGAGATTGCACAAAATATTTGTCGTCAAGTTTAATCCACTACTGGTTCATAAATTATGGATGATACCTGCATGATGTCCGTGACAACAATATACGCAAAATGTATAAAACTTAAGGCTATGATGCATGTAAAATGCATACATGAACTTAGCATTATATTACTTATATTTCAATCATATTTGCATCATATAAGGGTTATATCATTGTTTTATATTGATTTTGGGAATATTTCATTGTTTCCCTATTTTTCTGGAATTAACCCTGCACAGGTAGAAAACCCTATTTTCTATATTTTGATGTTTCAGGGAACTAAACGACGTCCAAATGACCTGGAAATTTACGAGAATCAGTTTTTGGAAGAAACAAAGCGTGGGAGCGAAGGAAGCGAACAAATGGAGGCCCGAGGGCCAAGATGAGTGGGCCCACGCGGCCAGATTCCTTGGTCGCGTGGGACCCATCATCTGGGGCCTCGTGGCTCTGTTGCCGTCGATCTTTTTTCCCGAGCCTCCGTCTTGACCTAAAAACGACTACAAAAATAGTCCCCGACGCACTTCGGAAAGGAGCGCCGCAGAAACACAGAAACCACGAAACAGAGACCTGGAGCTGCAGATTGGAGGGGGAAAACTCCGGCGGGGCACTGCCGGTGTGGTCTCCATCTTCTCCATCGACTTCTCCACCGTCTCCATGATGAAGAGGGAGTAGTCCACCCCTGGACTATGGGTTTGTGGAAGTAACTTATGTATCTCTCCTCTCTTTGAGCTTCACTAATTAGTACCGTATGAGCTGCTGAACATGATTACGGTCATCTATGTAATACCTTTGTGGTGGATCTTTTTATGAGTTAATATATGTTTGAGATTGCAATGGTTTTGTTTCAGTTATGAAAGTAGATGCATATTATGTACCCCATTCTTATTTACTTGTTCTGATCAAACTTGTTATGAGAGCGTGTGAGGGCGAACGTGTGCATTAGTTGGAGTAATGGGGGGTGGCTAGTACGGTGAATGTGATAGTTGTTCCGTAATCCACTTGGGTTTTTACCTATCTTTGTTACCTCACTAGGGATAAAGAAAAATACATTGCTACCGGAGATGTGGTTGTGACCATTGCCACTACTCCATGACTAGATCTAGCATGTTCTTATTTTAACTTCATGTCATGATACTTAATGATATGCTCTGATTTATCTTAATTACTAAGGTGTTATGATTTAGTTCGCATCTTGGTGGAGTATAAGAGAGATTAATAAACAAAAGATCTCTATGTTAGGACGTGATGCCCATATAATTAGTAACTTGTCATGAACTTTGTTGTTGCAATCTCATATGTCAATTCTAGTGTTCCATTATCTACCACTTTACTAAATAGAGAGTGCATTTGTGAAACCATGAACCCCGGTCCATTTTTAATCATAAGAAACACCTTTCCAACAACTTTTATCCATTTTACATTTTCTGCTATTATGAAATCCGAAAATACAAAAACACTTTTACATCTTGCATTCACATTATAAAACCCAAAAATATCATTTATCATTGTTTCCACCATCCTTGCATATTTATTTACCATCATTGCATATCTATCTACTGTTTTGCATTTGTCTTTATCATTCTCACACCTTGTGCTTGGCAACCACTTGGTAAGGTTAAGCGCACAAAACAATTTACTTTGTTTGCAGGTTCTCAAGAGAAGGATAAGAAGATAAAACCTACACTACTGGTTCCCCGAGAGTTCGATATTAAACCCTCGAGTCACCCCTCGTGGGGGAAACTGTATTTCCTATACTATACACTCTGCACTTAGAGTCTCAACCTTACCCATTTTCATTTGACGCATGTAACTACGTCAAGAGCCATCAGGCTACAATATAGTTTTACTTTCAGCATCTGCGCCAGTGGCACAACCGGTCATCAAATCAAACGCAGCTTCCTCTACATCCCAGAAGTGCCAATAAAGAGGGAAAATCTAATGTGATTTGTAATTGCCAGCATATGATAGAAAGTACCATTGCAAAATTTTGTGTTTGCAATTTCTAATAACAGTAGCTCACAGCATTCATAAATTATAGACTTCCTTTCCTCATGGCAGTACCAATGTTGCTACGAATCCATCGTACCAGACCCATCAGTCCTTTATAAAGCAAATATGCACATAGATATTCAGTAATAGATCTTGCTTCAAGCTAATATGCAGCGACTGCCATTTTGGTAATGAAATACAAAATGAAACATAGGTGTATAACGACGACACTAAAACGGTGGCGGAGGTGGATCTAAACACGCGACGGAGATCTAAAAGGATGAATACCCAGATGCGCGACGAGCTCCGCAAGAACGGCGGCTACGCGGGCTCCTCCGCCGGCGAGGACCTCGAGTCTTCCTTCGCGGTGGAGACCAGATTGAAAAACTGATGAGGAGAAGGCGACCAGACCAATCTTTTTCTTCAGACCAGGCGAAGACTAGAAGGCAGGAATGTCGGTCTAAAATAGGCTTAAAATGGGCTGCATTGAAAGCCCATGTATGGTGCGGATAGAGCCCGTTTAATTTAAATGGAATATAAATACATGCAAATGGAGTATGAGTCTTGGATGTTAAGGGTGGATTGAATTCTTTCAGCATATTAGAATGTGCAAATGGTATGCTAAACAAATTCTAATCATTTTTACATTCATAACTTTGATTTTCACAGGCTACAGGCCACAACCAAACATATAATCAATCAATTACTATAGACATATATATGATAAATAAAAAAACACGTGCCACTACCAGACATATATGGAATTAGCACACTACTTTGTGATGCTATAGCTACACTATAAATATGTGTAAGTTGGAGCATGGAACTTAGATCTTCACAGTTGATTTAATTGTTCCAACTTATCGGAATATGAAAATGGTATTGTAATTTTATATCAATATATTTGATTTCCACATCAATTCCATGTTTTAAAGGATGCAAAGTTTGCAGTGAGAAAGAGGTATCCACTAAAAAACTATTGACTCAATATATATAAACTTAAGGCTACATTACAGTGTCACCTTTGACACCTGCGCCAGGGCCGCAACCGGTCATCTAAACAATTAACCTAAATATATTAAACTTAAGGTGACCCTACAGTCTTGCTTTCGGCACCTGCGCCAGTGACGCAACCGGTCATCTAGTGTACATAACGACTGACGAAGAGAAGGAGTTTCTAACATACCCTCTACTTCCTGTTAAAAAAAAAACATACCCTCTACTTTTGGGGAACTGAACAATGTTGTTCCTAGAATATCAGTAGACAGAGCTCTCGAGACCATTGCATCTCATGAAAATTTCTTCCGCATGTATCGGGATGTTGTTGAAATGGATACACTTGTCGGAGACAGGGGGGACCAGCAGGGCCCTGCCCCCCCCCCCCCCCCCCTAATACCATTGATTTGTTGCTAATTTTTGTATGAACAGTGTAGTTTTTGAATTGTTTGCTCTAATCGGCCCCCCCTAAGATGAAAAATTAAGTAATCCTGGCTCCGCCATTGCTTGTCTTCTTTGATCCGCTTCTACAGCGGGAAGCTAGACACCGACACTCAACTATGAAAGAGTTGTGGCCGTACATGTAGTTTGAAATGACATGCATTAGTCTAGGAAATTTAGAGTTTTGTTTAAAAATGATTTTGACAAATGCTTTGATAAAATTAAATCGCCTTTTCTTCACCAAGTTTTGGAAATAATAGGATTTTCCTATCAAGTGAAATGACTGGGTGTTTACAAATACTAGATTAGGGGTGCGCCTTGGCGCACGACCCCGAGCCCTATTTTGACGACACGGCATACACGATGGTAATAATCAACGGGTACAAACAAATATATCCATATTTAAGACCAGATGCCAAATTAGACAAATAATAGACATAAAACAAATTGGAACAACTGAATGGTATGCAAGCACCAATGAACTCGTGATGACGCCTCCTACCGATCAAGTGGACATATTTTACCTCTCTCTTTAAACCGCTGACCCAACCATGTGATGGTAAAATTCACTCATCTGACTGATAAGATTATGTACAGACCCTCGCGACGGATACCACGGGAAGGAACCAAGATCATCAGGAAAGGGCGATCTCTCACAGACCGAGCACAAAGACCATATCATTAAACAGAGCGCCAGCCGGCTCGCCAAACACTTCCAAGATAGGAAATTTATTACTACACAGACAGAAGATCCTACACACGTTACGGCACAACCATTTCCATCCTATCACAAAACAGTCTCATAAAGAACTACATGCCCTTGCTCTGTTCCATTGTTGGTTTAAAGCAGCACAGTAATGTCTTCTATCTAAAACAAAACAACCTCTCCGCCCTTCACAGCCTCAGCAATTCGACGATGTCCAAGGTCTTCCGTAAGTTTAAGTTCGACTCCCTCAGCGCCGTGTACGCAACGATGGCCTTTTTTAGATACTGGATCTTGTTCGCCTCGGCTTCAACCTTCTCAATCTGGAGACGGCTATACTCGGACAAAAGCTCCTTCTTCTCGGATATCAACTCATCTATATAAATTCGGTGACGCTCCATCGATTGAACGGTTTTTTGCTGGAGCTTCGACCACCGAATGTTCTCCAAACGCAGCTGGTCGCGTTCTGCGTGAAGCTCGGTCACCATATTCGCCAACCCCTGGTAAAAAGATATACAATTCTCCATCAATTAACGGTGAAAATTGAAAGGGAGAATTACATAATACATAAAAATGCATCCAGTAACAGGCCGCGAAAAACCTCCTCGGCCGGCCGTCGATTTGGTGTATCCGAGAGTACACAGATTTGGGGCATTCCTTGCTCGACCGACTGAAACATAGGAAAAGAAGAGATCGACACCGGAGCACGGGAAAGAAATTTAAAAAACACGTAAGGAATTAGATTTACCCTGAGACCACGCCCTCAAGCCGGCCGTGTTTTCGCGCTGGCCCGGCCGAGGAGGACCAGCCATCGATGCGCGGCACACCTTTCCTCAGCGATACAAGCGGCGTAGCACGCAGCGGAGGGCCGTTGGCCGCCGCTAGGCCCAAAACCACGTCAGGATGAGTAACTTCTGGATTGGACGCGACACTACTCCTCCGGTATCTCCTCGCCGAAACCATGATGAGTAGAGAGGGAAAAGGAAATTGGTAGGTGCAGAAAAAAGAAAGCCCTCGCAGCAGATCCTCGCGTAAGGAAACAGAGGAAGGAGATGGTGAATAGTAAGGCGGAGAGATCAAAGCGCTAGTCCACTGCTATACATACATTAGGCGTATGTCTCCTCGTCTCCCTAAAAAGAATCTACACCATTCATTCATGATTAGCAGACAACAAAAAAAAGCCAACACTCGGTATAGAAGACAAGGAAGCAAGTCGGTAAAAACATGACATGGAAAATGGTGTAGGGAAATAATTTTTGCGATACTCGTTCCACTGCCGAAAGAAAGCGACTCGAACGTTCCCAGGTACAATTAAGCCGGCATGAATAGACACACGATTTTGACCACCCACTAACCATACGCGTGGAGAAGAGCGGGAGGCTCCTCAATAACTCCAATCTACCAACCTACCGCACCCATTATCTCTACACCGAACCTCTCACTCTCCCTCCCCACGTCCCATCAAACAAACAACACAATGGATCCATCACCTCCTCAACAGCCGAGGACGAATATTCCACCAAAAGTCAGCACCGGCCGGCCCCGCCGTCACCATCACCGGCCGACTTCAGTGGTACGGGAGTCGGCGGAACACCTCCAGCCCACAGATTCGGTGCTGCCGGCCACAGTACCGCAGACACGGATGAGCAAAAACCAGCCTTGAATTCGGACGAAACATACTCCTCCTCCTCGGATGATGTTTCTATGTCATCTTACTCCACCGACAATGGAGAGGAACTCGCTAGCATCACCGACGATGACGAACTGCTAAAGCACGTCCTACCGAAGTCGGTACGGTCCGAACAGCACGCTGACAAGCAGCGACGCTGGGCTATCGGCTTATTCGACGCCGTGAACACGGACAATCTACAACACGGCCTACGCCAAGACGCTGAGCACCAAGCACGAACACGTCGATGGGAGAGGGAGGAGCGCCGCCAATGTGTCGTTCTGCGTGAACTCAGACGTAACTCCCAGCAGTAAATCAACGCGTCAGAAACCGAAGGTTCCACTAATGGCGCAAGGAAGTTCAGACCAAGTCGTCTTCCAGGGCCATTTGCTTAAGTACGTTCCGTTGCTCCTGCGTGAGCGTGTTAATTGCAGCTTGTCGTTGTTACCTATACCTAGGTTACCCGTACGCTCTTATTTCTGTTAATCGAAACTACATGTAATATATGGCACAAGATTCTTAAGTCTATGTCGAACTCATATAAAGTTCTGTCAGTATTTTATTTCTTCATGAAACGAGCCGGCTCCCTAGAGTCGGCATGAACTTTCTGGCCGCCTCAACCGCTGAACATGACAGGCGTGAAGCCGACACGCGCAGGCCCAAGTTCAACCCTGTTAATACGGTTTTGTGTGGTAGAGAAAAGAAGATGAAACAGGAAACCAGTTCAGACAGGGGTGGACATGGAGTTTTTTGTCTATTATTTGTCTAACTTGTTAGTAGACCGACATGATCAGACAACGCATTAAGATGAATATGGTTTCGAGTATGTTGGTTGGGCCACTGGATCCGGCAGGCTGCCAGTGGGTAGGGAACACGCGAGACAGAAGCCAAAACTATCCCAAACCCATGGATCTTCCGGATATGAAAAAAAACGATGGCTGAATAATAAAGGAAATATACGGCTGTCGGTTGAGTTCACTATAGCATCGTCTATTCCGTGTTGTCAACAAAGGGCACGCCTACCCAACGGGCATGTTCTTGAATAGAGGCTTTGGAGTCGCTGTCCCAAGAGATGTTGAGGTTGATTGACCCCGCCGGCTCCCTGGAGTCGGCATCATTGATATCGATGTGCATAGCTTACACACAGTACTCTTCAATGCGATCCAAAGTAGAATCACCGTGTAATTACTATTCGTATCCCTACACATAGCAGCTTGTACGCACTTTTCCAGGATCAAGTAAGTATATGTTTCCCTCGGGACACTCAAGGAGTCGGCAGGACTGACCTTTTCCGTCTTACTGCTCATGGATCCCGCCGACTCCAGGGCGTCGAATCCTGGGAGTCGGCAGGACTGACCTTATCCGTCTCACTGCTTGTGGATCCCGCCAGCTTGAGCATATCGGCTTTCTGGAGTCGGCTCACACATTGTCAAATCAACCATCTGAACACGCCGACTGACCTTCTCCGTCTCACTACTCGTCGACCCGCCGACTCCCTAGAGTCGATATGACCTACGTTCTTTCGTCAACTCAGTGGAAAAGACAGCCGGGATGATAGTACGCCGGACCCACGGTACGCCGAATTAATGCAATAGCATATTAAAACCAGCAATGGCACAACACGAAACAAATATCCAGACTCATCGGATAAGCAGACGGTCAATAAATCATCGTCTACAACCAGATCTTGTAAAAAGGAGGCTGCGATAACCCTCGAATCCAAAACGCGAGCTATACACCCCACTCCACCCCGGTACTACAACGTGGCTTCAACGAATCAACACGAGCAGGCGAGAGGAAGAACAATAATAAATGACAAAAGGATGATAGCAAACACGGCACCAATGGCAAGATGGCAGGTAGTACACGACAAAACGGGCGTTGGCCGGCTCGACTGACATGAGCTTCTCCGTCTTAATAAACCTTCCGACACGCCATCTCACTGGAGTCGACCTGACCAGCATATCTCCGTATTAATTGCAGTGGAACATACCCACAAACGAGCTACCTATTCTGCCTCGGATTACTCTTAAGACAAAATTTCCATTTGGATCCTGTCGGTGCCGTCTAGCTTTACAGATGAGATTGGCATTTGGAAATCACTGATCGTGCCGACTCCAGGAATTCGGCACGGCCAGGCGGTGTGGACGTGCGAGCTAAACCTGCCGGCATAAACTATGTTTTCACCAGCGACGCACTGTCGCAGTACTGTTCACGGACGGCTGCAAGCCCGCCGGTTTAAGAGCGCCTGTACATCCCGGTACAACCAACCTTGCCACGGGTGTGCTGTTTGGAGGGGGAGGAGTGTTTTCCCCGACGACCAACTGTCAGCACGAACGAATCCTCATGGGAGTGTCAAGTCGTCGGCCTAGCGAGGCGTGCCGGCCTAGTGGAGCCAACGATATTGCTTCTCCGTTTTAATGAACCGCCGGACCAGACTGACTCCAGAAACCCTCAGGGAACCAGCGATGCTGGCTTCTCCGTCTTAATGTACTGTCCGATCAAGCCGACGTCCTGGAGTCGGCGTGATCACCTTTTCCATTTATTCCTCCCCGTTATCAGCTATTGGCGACGAACCAATTTGTTGTGAATGATGACAGGTCACTGGGTTAGTCTGTAGCATTATGATCAACGAAACATGTCGTCTACTCGTGTTAGTGACGTTTCAGTTCCCATTGATTCTCGCCAAAAAAACAGAACCTCCATCTGACATGCCAGCTCGAAGACACTTTCGTTTAGAAGAGGTGTTATTTTCTTTTGTTTTCAAGCAACTAATTTTCTGATTCGTCATACATATTATTTTTGTTCATTATTTTTTTTTACGGCTGACCGACTTACTGGTCTGGTGTTCTTCCGGTTATGGTCGGTTAACTTGAGATTAGGTCGTGCCTTCTTGCCGTATATACTTGTTTGTTGTTCGTTTCACCTATGTACGGCAGTCCCATTTATTTTATCCCCTGCAATAACACCATATGTGAAAAAAGTCAGCTGCAAGCGCGCTATATATTTGGTGTGTAGTTATGCTCCGATTTGTGTTGTAACGGTTAATCCATGGATCCGTCAATTTGTTCATGTTCTTATTTCCACTGAGTTGCCAGAGGAACGCAGTTTAAGCTGACTCCATGGGGTTAACTGGATCAACGTGCAGTAAGACGGACAAGGCCAGTCCTGCCGACTCAAGGGACTCGGCGGCAGCAGGCGTGTAGTACTAATCAGCGTACTGATACGCCGACACGGAAAACGGGTGAAAGCCCAGCGAACAGACACGATGAAAGCCAGATCAAACAAAGAAACTCTGACTGCATGACATCAATTAGTCTTTGTACCGGCTTAATGACTGGAGGTACATACCATGTGTTTGCAATGGGTCTTTGTTTGAATGTACCATATGCATGGCGGGACAACGAATCTTTTAAGTACGTGTGTCGCATTGTTTCCTAGGGTATTGATCCGTATGTCCGTCTTCTCCACAGTTTTACGCGTTTAACTTTTCATTTCCCCACGTGATGGCTTCTCCGTCTTAATGCACCATTCGATCATGCCGACTCGAGCAACCCTAGGGTAGCCAACGATATTGGCTTCTCCGTCTTAATGCACCATCGGTCTAAAGCCGAAAGGTTCTCCGACCTAGAAACAATCAAAAGAAGGAACGAAAAAAACATGTAAGAAAAACGGGGAAAATAACCAACGACTAACACGAAATAAAACAACAACTACCAACACGAATGGAAACCCGCATTCTAAGTATGTGTCTGGCGGTTTGTTTCGTTAGTTTTTCAGTTGTTAGCAATCGACTATCTAATAAGATTTTTTTTTGTAGGTTAAAGGACAAGATTCCTGTGGTTCAGAGTATTGCCCTTGCTGGTCAAATTGCACAACAAAGCACGAAAGGGAACAAAATAATACGAAACGACAGGAAAACGATCCGACCTCAAAATAAAGGGACCGAAGGACCCAAAAAAAAGATATCAGATTTCACACGCAAGATTGATCCCAAGAAAACATAGAAAAAGGAAACCAAAATGGTAAAACTCACCGCAAGCACACTGCTAATAATCGACGATCAATCGTTTTGTATAGATCACACTACGCTTAGATTTTTATTCTTATGATCTCTTTGGTCTGAATGTTACAAAAGACCAAAGCATTTCCAACCATTAAAGTCAGATGTAAAATAAGCCCGAGTCTTTCTTGTCTTTACAACCACAGCACCAACACGGCAGTCGCCGACTCACTAACAGGCGACCACGTAGGGACAACGTCCAACCCGAAAAAAAAAACGCGAACACACGAGTGCAGTGGCAAGACAACAAATACCAAAACAACACGGCGACAAGTGTCACAAATAAAACAAGCTCATGTAAACATTTCAGAAGCAAACAATAATATAAAGTGTACTAACAAAACTCACCGCAGAAAACTAGACAGCAGCAGGAAGAACCGCCGACTGAGACGAACCCGAGTAAGACAGCGACCAACGAAAACACACGATCGAAGCAAGATCCTAGCAAACCAATGGTGCTAACACAAACGTTAAAAAGCAGACACCGTCAAACAAAGAACATGCCATCACATGAAAGGCCAACGGGGAGCCAGCAGCACCCACCGAGTAGGATAACTTACCACAAAAGGACAGAAACCGAAAACCAATCAGGAAACAAAAAAACTTCCACTTCTATAAGATAATCCCAAGCAAAACAACAACCTGCACCGAAAAAAGGCAAAATAGGTTAGACGAGCAAGAATATAAAACGAAGATAGGAAGACAACAATCTGCAGAAAACCAAAATAAATCATTTGGAAGGTGAAGCAGCTGATTCCAGGGAGTCGGCGGTGCCAGTGCACAGTTAAACGGAGAAGGTCACCCGTCCGACTCCAGGGAGTCGGCAGGGTCGGTGCACATTAAAAAGGAGAAGGTCACTTGGCCGACTCCAGGGAGTCGACATGCTAGATGTGCAGTAAAACGGAGAAGGCAGCGACGGAGTCCGCTGTGCCGATGCAAAGAAAAAATGAATTTACAACCGTGATGAAGCGGCATGGGCGAAACGACACGACCACAGGAAAAATCAACAAATAGAATAAACAGAGGAAACACAAATCGGGCAACCAACGAATCAATCGTACCATTAAATTCGCCACATAAAGAACACCGTTCGTCACGTTTAAACAACAACCGGAGCCGGCAAAAAGCCAACAAGACCCAACAGATTCTACACCGCAACCCGCGGCAGTAAACCACCGACCTAGAAAAAAACAGAGTAACAAACAACAAAGCGATGTAACAACCCATAAAACAAAGAAGGAACAAACCAAAAAAGTAACAAATACGAAAGAAAAATAATCCACCGAACGGTCAGCAACATAAAAAAAGAATGAACAACAGAAAGTAAACATAGTAACAAAGAAAGACAAACAACAACAAAATCCACACAGAATAAGCTGATTGAAAAAACCCAACGAACAAACACAATCAAAACAACATCCTGGCAAACCGACAGAGTGAACACAAGCGTAAAGAAACATATACCGTGAAACAAAAGAAGTACCATCACACTAAAGTCCAACGGGGAGCCGGCAGCAAACACCAACCAGAATACTCAGCACAGAAATAACGGAATAATCCCGAGTAAACAACGACCTGCAAGGAAATAAGGCAAAAGTGGTCACAAAACAAATATGAAGAGCACAAGAAACCAATCAGCTAGAACATAAAGCGAAATTAGAAAGTGGCCGATCCAAAAATAAAAATAACATCGTGTGGAAACATCAAACAACAGAGATGAAAATATGAAAACATGAACCAGGCATAAAACCTACCATTAAATTACCCACACAAACACATGACGCAGGAAAAAAAATGCAGATCGACCATAAGAACAGTACGACAGAAAACACAATGAAAACAGAGCTTACCTCAACCGGACGAATGCGAAACCAGTTAGCCGATGACCTACGACAAAAAAAAGCAGCAAACAGAAAAGAAATGTTAGAAACCAAAGTAAACACGGTAACAAAGAAAGACAAACAACTGAAGCCACACAGAATAAACTGCTTGGAAAATCCCAACAAACAAACACGATCAAAACAACATCGTGGCAGACCGATGGTGTGAACGCAAAGCTTAAAGAAACAGACAGATACCGTGAAACAAAAGAAGTACCATCACAGGAAATTCCAACGGGGAGCCGGCAGCAAACATCAACCAGAAAACTCAGCACAGAAATGACGGAATGATCCCGAATAAACAACGACCTGCAAAATAAAAAGGAAAAAGAGGCCACAAAACAATTATGAAGAGCACAAGAAACCAATCAGCAAGAACATATAACGAAAATAGCAAGTGCCCATCCGAAAATAAAAATCAAAATCGTGTGAAAACATCCAAGAAACAGAGATGGAAATACGAAAAAGCGAACCGGTCAACCAATGATTAAAACCTACCATTAAATTAGCCACAGAAACAAACGACGGTAACACGCAACAAAGAAACAACAAAACACAGATCGACCATAAGAACAGTACGACAGAAAACACAATGAAAACAACGCTTACCTCAACAGGACGAACGTGAAACCAGTTAGTGAAAGTGCATGAGCCCTCATGCGTGATTTTGGTAATTAATGACAATCTCTATGGACTAATGGTTGCATTTAGCTATCCTTGTAGGGCTGGTCCATTGGCAATGCTTGAACACCATGTGTTGGTATCAAGATTGAAAGAAGAAGATAAAGTGATGACCAAAGCAATATCTAAATCATCATATATATATTAAGAGAAGAAGTTGAAGTGCAAGTTCAAGAGAAGCATCCCGAAGAAATCCTATGCTTGAAACTTGTCACCCATTTGGAGATAATGGCCAAGTGAAGATGTGTCTAAGAGAGGCTCTCCCATAGTAGTGTATGGGGGAGCGATATGTGAGTCTTCACCAAGCAAAGCGCAATCAAGAAAGGTGGTCCACTTGAAAAGATCAAGATCAGCATCATCTAGCTCAAGTGGAATGCGCAAGGCAAAGGTATGATCTCAACATGAACAAACTTGACCGGAAGAACAGCAAATGGAATCCATGAAAACACGACAGAGCTCAAGAAAAGAACGGCGGAGCAAGAATAGCGAGGAAGAAGAAAAGGTTGGGAAATGAGAACTGCAGTAATGATCTGATCCAGAAAACAGCCTATATACCCCATTCCTGAAGCACTGTATTTATGTCGGTAACCACTCGCAACCAATGGCGAGCCGCTAGCCAGACACGTAATCGGGCCTTCTGACTACAAGCATGGTGCAACGTACCCGTCAACGAATGGAGAGAGGCCACCTCGGACGGAGAAATCGGGCCCAAATTCTCCCTGACATCATGAACAGTGCAACATACACGAAATACCCAGCGTGACCCGACATACTGTAGAAAATACGCAGCGAGAACCAATGCACGGGAGAGGTTGGCGACGCAAACGTGCAGGGCAACCGACATGTGGGCCTCGGAACGGATGGGGCCTATCGTCAGCGAGAGAGAGGGGGAGGAAACACGTACGAAGAAAGCTATCCCAGAGGGGCACCGCTAAAACCCATTACGGTAAACGAACATAATCGACCAATGGGAGGAACGCAGTGCGAATGTGCACCACGGAAGGCCGTCCGACACACTGATTAAACACGAACCATGAGGCTGACGGGCGGGGCCTCGGGCTACAGCGGTAATCCACGTAGGATGTCAGCGAGAGTGGGTGCAATAAGTTTGGTACGGTTAGCGACTTTGCAAATCCCTATTCATTCCGACTCCAGGACCCGGCAGAGATCGGACGGAGCGGAGGCACGGAGCGGGGAGGATCGGACGGCCAGAAAGGCCAAATCGCTGAGGAGCCTCCAAGGGGTCTCACCGTTTATATCTTTAGATTACAAGTGGCAAAGTTTGGATCAAAGTAAATGGAGAGGTGCGACCTTATTACCATACCTATTAAGATTTGGAGCAAGGGGGTCTCATCTCTCCACTGATATTTTAACCTAGCAGGGATGTACTGTAAAGTTACTTAGGAGGACTCATGCAGTGTGAAAATGACCATTCTCCTTCCACACAATGATGTGGAGCAAGCGAACACTTAAATTTTATCAAGTGGTTGTTCGAATAGATGTTTGGGTTAAAATATTTTTCACATGACTGAATTTTTTTAGTTGCGCAGGACAAATCAAAAGACTTTTAGGAAATTCTCACTTGTAAAGTGGGGAAACTTCCGATGAGGTTACCTAGGAACGCCTATTGATGAAAAAGACTCAAAATTATTGACATAAGATCTACCAACGAAAGGGTAGAAAAAATGGTTAGGGTGTGGGCAAGAAAAAATGTGATCTATTTACGGGAGGACAATTTCTATAAATTCATCACTTTCCAATATACCGACACTACTTATTTGTTTCTTTAGAAAACATGTTAGTGTTAAAAAAATACTATACATAGTGCATGTCCATGTTTCTCTATAGTGGAGACAAAGATAGGAAAACAATATCATATGGTACATTGGTCAACATTTTGTTTACCCAAAGGACCATTGAGGGTTAGGAATTCTAGATATGAAGTTCATGAATGTTGCCCCTCTTACCTAAATTGTAGTGCAATATTTCAATGAGGAAGGCATGTGTCAATATCTCCTTTGCGAAAGCATCTCACACATACGACTCTAGGGCAATTGGGAGGAAAGCCGAGGATTCTCATTTGTTGGCAGGGACTAATGAAAATTGTGGTGTTTTTGTCATGTTGTAGAATAAATGTGGGGTGTGGGAGCAAGGGTACATTCTCGGAGGATTGTTGGTTTTTCTGATGACAACTCGATAACTTATTCCTGAGATTGTATACCATTTCTGTGGATCATAATATAATTGTCCAATAAGTTTTAGAACAAGGGATATGTGTACTGAGTTTTAGGAGATCAATGGTTGGTGCTAGGAAATAAAGTGATATGGCTTACAAAAAAATAGTGAGGGTTTTTCCTAAACAATATCATGATAAAAATGGTTTGTTTTTTATATATGCTAGGAATTTTCACTCTGAGATATTTTTATTATTGATGGAGAACTATGGCTAGCACCATATACCAGTTTTCATGGAAGATAAAAATTCCTTTGTGAAGTAAAACATTCCTCTGGTTAGTGCTTATAGAAGAATTCAGACTAGGAAGGTTCTTTTGAGCCAAAGAGCACATGTGAAGCTACTTGTCTTTTTTGTGGCTGCAATGAGTCAATTAATTGTTTGTTCTTCATGTGTCCTTAGTCAAGATATATTTGGAAGTTGATTAGACGTGCACTAGATGTAATCTGAAGTTTTACAAACCTAGAGGATTGGGAAAGGAAATAGGAATTTGTGACAATGAGGATTGATGTTATCAATCAAGGAATTGTAAGAGCTCTGAATTTGGCGTCATTTCAGAAAAGTGGCTAGATGTTCCTAGCGTAGTTCTGTCTAGTGTATGTCATTGGGTTAAGTGGTGGAGTTCTTTGAAGGTGAAGGAGCATGCAACAAACCATCATAGGTGGTGGGCAAAGTTGTTGTAGTGAATCACGTGTTATGCCGTCAACGCCAGGAGAGGATTGATAGTATGATTTCCAAGGTTGACAACGTCTAGGAATGATGTTTCCGAGAGATTGAAACTAAAGCAAGTTCTCAAGGGGTGATCCTAAGTTGCTAGGACAGTACTTGTGCTTCTACAGTTCGTTTTCTCTTTTTTCCGGCCATCTCCTACATTTCTGCATTGGCTCAAATTTTAATAGGTGGCATTGATGTTGTAGCTCTAGATTCTTTGAATGGATTCAAGAAAAACCTATATCGACAAAAAATGTAGGAGAGGAGAATCAACTGAATCAAAGTCTCAACAACTAAGATGTTTGATATGGTTCTTAATCTTTAGAAGTGTAATTCGAAAGGGGCATATGAGAGTTGTTTCTCGTATATGAAGCATTTGGCATTAAACTGGGTTATGATCATCTGACTTTTCAAACCAATATGTTTTGTGTATTTCATGTTTTTCTAACCAATGCTCGACAATGGGCATGCCTAATTTTTTCATACTTGCTTGGCATCTTTGAGTGTCTATATTTGTTTGAGATCCATCCGACAGATAAATTTGAGATATCGGCATGTGTGCTAAAAGCCTAAAACCCTCCCATGCACAAGGATAAACACTAGCTTGTGGCTCTATTTGCTTCTTCTAGATGCTTCGTTTTCTTTCCTTCAGATATTGAGGTGGCTTTGCACCTGGATGTCGTTTTGTGGTCCATATCTCAATCACGATTCGCGCAAGCAAAAGAAGCAACCCCGGCCGAAATAATCTACCTACTCCCGGGACTTCGCTGCCATCAGACCAAGCACGACAAAACTGGTAAGACGAGATCGTGGCAATGGAGCCATGGCAAATAGCGAAAGGCCAAAAACGTCGACCTATCTTCTTGTAGTCGAACGGGAACGGAGGGAGCCGAGCAGCTGCGCTGCACCTGGCCGGACCCACGGCAAAGGCGATTAAAGGGCGGCGCGTGTTCCCGGCCGACTAGCCGGCAGCAGTACGTGCAAGGGCTTTCACCGCTTTAGAACGCGTATGCTGACGTGTGGGGACAGGTGACAAACAGGGGTGGCTGTCGACTGGGAGAAGCGAAAGCAAACAACACGTCGCGTAGGACAAGTTTTGACGGGACGGGTCGGACGGCGACGCGCCACCGACGAGATCGACCATCTATCGCGTCAGCCGCCGCCGGAACGGACGATACCCGGCGGCCGGTGGTGGACTGGTGGGGCATCAATCCTCCGATCGAGAAACAAAGTCGCAACTCCCAGCTGCCCTCCCAGCAGCTGGTCAGGGGCCGAATCCTGATGATCCGATCTGGATAGAGATTTATACTGATTCCGCTCTGCTTTCACCCACAATAATCTCCATCAGTTGCCTCCATCATGCATCGGCTAAAGCAATACAACTCTACTCTATCAGTACATGCTTAACAAAGTGTTTGTACCAAAGATTAACCGAATGTAACCTCAAAAAAAAGATTAGCCGAATGCACAACTAGTATAATAACCCAACTTCAGATGGTACAGCTAGCTAGCTGGTCTGCTTAATGATTGGCTAAGCCACTGTGCATTTGAATGTCAGTAGCGACGTGGGCACATGGGGCATCCAATCCAATACCCCAATTCAGGACGCATGGAACAGCGCGGCAGGAGCGGAGGAAATGGAAAACAAATCTACGCCGTTGGGGCACCAGTGTGTTGTCAGTGTCAGTTTAAGCCAATCATTAGCGACAGAGCCAAGTGGAAACCCAGTGCATAATCGCGGGGATGTTATCTGTTGCCAGCCAAACAGAATTCGTCATTTTTTTGACAAAATCAATAATGGAGTAACAATAAACAATTTGAAAATGGATAATAGTGCGGAAACAAAATCAGTCTTGCTCCTCTCCTGGATAACTCTGTCCGGAGGTTCTGAATGGGTTGGGGGAAAAGAGAGAACACCGAAGAAAAGCCGGAGATTTAGCTGGATTCATTAATATGGTCTGAATTTTCATGTGCTTGGAGTTTTGTGCTACAAAGCGAAGAACCCCCACTCCCCCCATGTTAATTCATGAGCAAGTGAACTTTCTAAGGCATAATTGTGGCGATTTTTAAGCCGTAAAGGGACTGTAGAAAATGATTAAGAAATCCCAGTAGTGCTCGTCTGATTGACCTGTGTGCTAAACCAAGGAAAATATGAACTCTTTTTTTTCTTCAATTAAAACGTTGCACTCCTGGTTTTGGTGAAGGATAAAACAGGGCCGGATGTCCCCGGGCGTACGTGAAAGGATTAGGCCCATCTTTCGAAAACTAAGAAAAGATGAAGCCCAAGTTCCCCAACACAACTTGTACAGTACAAGCAAAGGCCATGTATCTGTCCCCCGAGTTATGCGGCCCTAATTGGCGACCCATGTAACACAAAATGTTCAGCCTATATCCAACTAATATTTAGATGGAAACGGCTTGGGCTTGTAAAACGTTTCTTCATTTAGGTTGAAGATGGTTGTCCGAAAATATCAAGTAGAAGGCGCTGTCAGATTGATCAAGAAAGAAACAAAGATAAATGTGCAAATTACACGATGTACATTACTGACACCCAAGATGCCTAGTCACTCAACAGTCAAGGACATGACTACTTTTTCCCCTGTTAGGAGCATGCAGTACAACTCGCGGTTGAGGAATGGCATTCAAGTTCAGCCATGCAACTATCCATCGTGCTACTCGCGATGGCAGCACCCTGTTCGTTTTCTTCAGGATCGATCCACGGTGACAAGACTCTAGTCAGAAATAATGCAAGAACAGATCAATTTGCCTTCTCCTGCAGGCCAGCAACTGTAGTCTGCTGATTACAGGTGCAGTCAAGTTCGATTTGAAGGGACTGGAAAATGTGGATGAATGTATCTGTGTGTACTGGAAGTTGGGATGCTGCTTTCTGCGGCATCGGTGACTTGCCACCAAGACGCGCTCGCGATCTGTCTGCTCCTTCATCATACCGATGTAATGTACGACCTTCCGTCCTTCATGGGATTGTATAAAATCAAAATACACCAGTCATATATACGTCGTACCCTGAATAAAAAATGAGCTGTCTTTGTAGCTAGATAATCAAACAAGTACCAGTCCTCACGGTGCTTTGGTTGGACCAGATAATTTTTACTTAGCTTGAGAACGGATCTTTACTTAGCCACCAGAGATTGCCCGTCGCTTGTCGCCGGTGATCGTCAGTACCGGTGGTTCGGATGGCATTGTATGCCAAGCAGGACCAGGAGACGTCCGAATCGTATGAGAGTTCTATACGACGACAGGATTCAAGTTAGCCGGTCAGTGGACACATCACCGTCGACATGTCATGGCGTCGACGACTCGACGGCCGTTTTGTTCCATTATAAATAAATCATGCCGTTAGGGCATCTCCAACCCAGGTCCCGCAAACGGACTGCGACCGATTTTGTCCGTTTGGAGCGGATCGCGGACCGATTTTGGGCCGTTGTCCGTTTGGGGTGAGGGTGTCCCCAACGGCCCGCCGCAAAATGACCATTTTGAACCAAAAAGGTCCGTTTGTCCATTTTGCCTATTTAAACAAACATAATACAAAATGGACATACAAATATGACATATAAAATGATGTTTGAAAAGACACATAGTTCAAAATACAAATTAGTTCAAATGTAATGATAATAAATAGAAGAGAAGGACATCAAGCATCATCGCGGTCACGGATCATTTTTTGTTTCTTGAGTATCAAGCTCTTTGCTCCGGGTCCATGATGCTCAAGTCGGCCATCATGATCCGGTTCTCCTCGGCCATCACCGCAAGTTTCACGCGGTTCTCCTCATTCTTGATCCGGTCCATTTCTGTCTCTAGCTTCTTCTTTTGCATCTCCAAATAGCATGCCATGGCCTCCTCTTTGTCTTTGCGTTTCTCCACGTACCTTGCGGCGGTGAACTCCTCTTTGCCGGCGATCAACCCCTTCAAGGTCTCCTCCAATTTAGCCGCCGCCTCACGCTTGGCATCTTGCTTGGTGGACTTGTGTCCCCTCGGCCGCACCGCCCGGCCATCCGAGCTTTGGCCGGGCTCCACACCATCCTCAATTTCGTTGGCCCTTTTCTTTGAGCCATCGCCGCCTTTTTTCAAAGAGTTGTAGAGCTCGATCCACTTTGGGCATCCCTTGATCATTTCCCAACAATGGGGCAAGGTACTTGGTCTTGTACACCTTCTTGTGGAACTCCAATGCTTGGAGAACAAGGTCCTCAACCCCAATGTCACTCACCGACCGGGTCTTCACACGATCATAGGCGGCTTGAAACTTGCTGCATTCGGTTTGAATGTGTGCCCACCTCTTTCCAAGAGAGACCTCATTGCGATCACTCTCGATCTTATAAGGAGCCAATTTCCTTATCTCATGGTAATGCTTTCACACCCTATTCCAAAACACGGTGCCCTTTTGTTGAGCATCGTGTTTGGCGGATTGCCCACATGTCATCCAACACTCACATAGAACTTGATCCTCCTTGTCCATGTAGGATGTCGTCCGTACGTTCCTCTTCTTGAGATTGGCAACGAGGTTGGCGTGTTCCTCGTCAAAATCGAGTGGCTCTTCATCAATGTCAACACCATCGTCTTGTGTCTCGGCTTGAGTGTCGCCATCGGCGATGGCCGTGGTCGGGTCTTGCGTCTCGGCGTCTTCGATGTTGGTGAAAGTGCATGTGTTGCCCCATGCGTGGTTTTGGTAATTTATGAAAATCCCTATGGACTAATGTTTGCATTGGGATATCTTTATAGATCGTGTCCATGAAGAAGATTGTAGTTCATGTGTTGAACTCTAGAAGATGATATGATGACCAAAGTTCTATCCAAGGGTTTATATGAAGAATGGTCATCTAGAGTTGAGCTTATTGCAAGCATGACTTGGAAAAGAAGATTGAGTGAACATTCATGTTTATCTCCAAGCCATCTGACGAGGTGTACCCTCATCAAATCCCATGGTTAAGGATCTAGGGTTGAGATTATGGGGAGAGAACGTGGTAGTACTGGTAGTTTCATCGGCTGACAAGTAGAGGCAAAGATTTACCCAGGTTCAGGCCCCTCGGGTGGAGGTAAAAACTCTACTTCATGCCTGTCTGTTATTGATCGTGTGACATTATGAGGTTACAAGGTGGCTCCGGCGAGATGTCGATCTCACGAGAGCTTTGGTGGTTCGAGTATGGCTTGTCCCTAGATCGGCACCCCTCCCAGCTCTTAAATAGGCTGGGTCTCGAGAGTTCGTAACCGACCTAGTTTACACGTAAGGAAAGTTCTAACCGACTATGCCTATGACTAATCTTGGAGGGTACTCCATCTTCTTGGGCCTCTGGTCTTGGGCTTCGAATATGCTCTTCGCTATTGGGTCTTAGTCGTCAGTGCACCAGGTACCCTCATGGTAGGGTACCCGAGATGTATACCCATGTCAGTAGCCCCCGAGTACTTGTCTGACTCGAAGAATCGGGTATGGACTCTTTCGTAAGTGCACGTCATATGCTTTGTATGCTGTATATATAATTGGAATTCTTGTATGAATAACACATGTTGGCTATGTCGAGTATCTCATCGACTGTGGTTTTTGCTTATGATGATCAAGGGATAATAGCTTAGCAGGCCCAGTACACTCGACGGATCGGGACTGGTTAACTACACATTCGGGTAAAACCTTACTAGCCTTCAATCAAACTCGAGTCCCCGGACTCGAATCTGGAACAAACTGGTCAGATTCGACTAGGCCGCTTGAGGTCTTACTGAGTCGATCTGCAGTATAACTTTGAATTTTACCCAACGCGTCCGTCAGGATTTTTCATCATGTCTGCTGACACGGAAAGTATAAGGATTGACGTTGCTGGAACGGTCCTTAGCCCAGCTAGAAAGTTCGGCGGGTCTTACCTTTGCACCATGCATGCAGCACCCGAGGTATTTGCGACGGACGCAACTCGGGAATGTTTCGAGTTTGAGTTTGTATATGAACTGAGTCGATTCTATTGTCGACTGACTTTTTGACGTTATTCTATCGGGTGCGCGACAGCGCTCCCGATGGGAGTAGCCCCTGAGATTGTGCTTTATTGCTTGCAATGGAGGATAATCTCAAAATCCTCTTACTCTGCATATGTTAATCGAATAAATTTGTGCCGTAATTCTATCGGGTACACGACAGTGCTCCCGATGGGAGTAGCCCCAGAGATTATGCTGTATTGCTTGTGAATGGAGGATAATCTCAATCATTGTCTTGAGCATCTTCAGTCGAAGAATTTTTTTGAGTATGCTCCCGATGGGAGTAATATGAATCAGTCGAAGGAATGGTCGAGTGACCAATTTCACACCCGAACCAAACAAGGCAGTCGAGTGACCAATATGTATTGAGCGGACTCGAATGTATTTCTGATCAAAGCGCTTGTGACGACGTCATGGATGACGTTTTTTGGCGACTGCGCTGCCTGACACGCGTGGCGTGCGTTATGCTGCGATGGATGGGACGTGAAACATAGGTGGGCCCTTTTGTGCAGAGCTGACCGAACAACGGTGCAGTTTGGCCTTGATTTGACCACTCGGGCCCACTTTTTCGGGAGAGGTGATTATGGCTCCTCTTTTTGCGTGCGTAGTGGGCGGAGTGGTCGGCGACTGTTGCCCTCCGCGTTTGCCACGTGTACGGTGAGATTGCGTGCGTAGCGCACAGTTAGGATCTGAATGGCTGTGATTGCCTTTGATTTGAGGTAAATAGGGGAAACGGCGCTGGCATTGTTTTTTTACTAGCCATTTGCTCTGCGCGCCGCCCCTGTTCCATCTTCTTCCTCACGCTCCTGCTCCATTGTTCTTGCGCCTAAGCTCTTTCTGTTCTCCCTAGCCACCACCGTCATGGCGCCAAAGAGGAAAGCATCTGCCACCGACGCGCCCGCGACTGACGCGACCGCTCTGAAGGGGAAGAAAGCTGCGGCTGGCGCATCTGCGGCCGCCGTCGACCTCGAGAAGAGCGACGGTGACTGGATGAAGTCCACATTCAAGGAAGCCCATCTCGAGAAGTTCCGCGAGGATGGATTGCTGCCGCCGGCGGACCAGCTTACCGTCCGCGCGCCATCAAAAGAGGTACTCCCCGAGCCTCGCGCAAACGAGCGCGTATGTTTTGCGGAGTTTTTCCTAGGGGTCTATCTTTTCCCCTCCACGACTTCGTTCGTGGTTTGTTGTACGCCTATGGCGTATAGATCCACGATCTCACCCCTAACAGCATTATGCACATTGCATGTTTCATGGTATTGTGCGAGTGTTTGCTGAGAGTTGCTCCCACATGGGCCCTTTGGAAATCTATTTTCATGGTTCGGCCCAACAACCGAGGCGGCCGAACCTATCCAGTCGGAGGCCTTCAAATCCAGGTGCGCAGCGACACCCGATACTTTGCCCTGAAGCCAGTCGACTCGGCGCAAGGGGGAGGAAAAGGTGGTTTTATGTGCGCGTCGACCAGGATGGGGTCCCAGCATTTTCGACTGCTGGTATAGCCGCTAGGACGAAGGCCTGGGATCATGAACTGTCGACTGAAGAAATGGTGGAAGCAGCGCCTCTGCTGGAGACAATTGGAGGGCTGCTAAACAGCGTCACGGGTATGCATTTGATTGCCACCATTGTGAAGATGCGGGTATGGCCGCTCCGCACTCACGCCCACCCAATGTGGGAGTATGAGGGTGCACTCGACGCCACCCGAATGAGCATGGAGGAGCTGTCCAGGAGCGAGCTGGTGTCACATGTGCGGTCCATCACCAGCACGAAGTCGAGCGAGCCCTGCAACGTCGACTGCCCTGTCACTCCTTATGGGGCTGAAAAGCCTTTGCCATAGGTTAGTGAATCTATCGAGTCTATGATCTCTTGCTTTTGTTGTTTTGCTATGCATCTTTGTGACTTTCGACTGCTGTATTTTTTATGCAGGGCCACTCGACCACCTCAACCCTTCCTCCTCTTCCCGAAGATGGCCCAACTCATGAAACAGAGGTGACGGTAGAAGCGAAGGGAGGAGATGAATCACCTCTACCTTCGGCTACCACATCTCCCACAGAAGAGGCCAAAGAGGAAAGGGTAGAAGAAGCACAGGACAAGGAGCTTGCCATGACTGATGATGTGAGCGAGGCCCCTACTCGCAAGCGCCATCGGGCGGCCCAAGTTGTGTCTTCCTCTACGAGTTCACCCGCAAAAGGATCGGATGTGGGAGATGACGGAGACTCACGCTCGTCACCTACGACCACAGCTGCTCCTTTGGACGTGAGCCCTTTGAGCTCGGCTCCTCCTCCTCAGTTGGGTGGTGAGCTATGTTTTGGGGGTCCCAATTTTGACAACCTTGATAGCGAAGAAGAGGAAGAGCACAGGTATGCGTCTGAACATTTTGTACTTAAGTTTCTGCTTGTTGATAGTCTTGCTTATGTTGTATTTCCCCTGTCGCTCGCAGTGCTGAGACTCTGCGACCGCCAACTCCTCCTACCGAGAGAGCTTCGACTCCAGATCAGCCAGAAGCTTCTCCTGTTGCGGCTGAGGTTGTGAAAACAGTAGCCACGGCCACCACCATTGAGGCCGCCAAGATTGCGAGTGCGTCGACTCCGCAAATTGGGACTTCTGCTGCCAAGCCTGCGCCTTGGGTTGAACATGTAAGTGTCGTTTGTCGAGTCCTCATACTGGGACTATTTGTGTGTAGCTTATGCTGGTTCATGTGCATGCAGCCCTTCTACCTCAACCTGGTAGAATTAGGCAAAGCATTTGTCCAGGTTGAACAGGAGAGGGACAATCTGCGTGCTATCATGGAGCAACTCACCCGTAAGTGTGCATGACTTCTGTACGCCTTTGTTTTGTCGATTGTGAATGACATCTGGCCACCTATCATAGGTGACAAGGCAACTGCTGAGTCCTGGGTTAAAGAGCTAGAAGATGCACTCGCCAAACAGCGCGCTGAGTCGAAGAAGGCCTTGGATGACGCCAAGAACTCCGCTGCCCTGCGCGAGAAAGATTATGATGAGCGCTTGGCTAGCCTCACCCGAGACGTGGGCGGTAAGTTGAATTTGCCACTTTTTGTCCCCATCTTTTGGCACTGAAGGTTGTGTAAAAGTTTGTGTTCTTTCTGATTTTTCCAGGAGATGTTGGCGCACTGCTGGGTGTAGACCAGTCGAGTGGCGATTTGTCCCTTGACCGCGCTATTGGCGACTTGGACGTCGTCTCCACCCAAGCCAAGGATGCACTCGCCAATTCTACGAGCACGCTCAGCGCCATGTTCAAGGACGTGTTCCCATCTAGCCAACCTCCTTCGACTGTGGATGGCTTCGCCGACGTCCTGGGCCCGGGAACTTCGACTATGACGAGCTTTGCGCGCACTTTGACGGTACGTGGCTCAGAGACCACCCTCAAACTCCTTTTAGGTCATGGGATAGAGGGTGAGTTCAAAGCCGCTCTGTCTGATTTCCCTCGTAAGCCGCTGGTGTCCCTAAAGCATGTGAACCAGCCAGCCGCAAAGTTGGCTGAAATTTTTATGACCACCATGGAGCGCCGGGCAGCAGAGGTCGCCGCGCGTGCGAGTAGGGCTAGATCAGAGTCAATATCAGAGAAGTAGGGCAGCCGCGCCTTTGATGTCTTGTAATTAAACTTATGACCATGCGAGTATGCATGTGCTTTTGCTACCTTTGTATGAATTTAATTCCCTCGCTATGATCCTGCTTGTAAGGCTGTGTGTTGTTAGTCGCATAAGCTTTGTGATGAGTTTCTCATGAAACTTTTATGATGTTGGAACAGAAACGGCCAGCCGCCACTTTATCCAGCTCATCGCGGCATCGTGCCCCTACTCGATCTCGAGCTCAGGTGGCAAACGATGCCGCCGTAATACGTTATATGAAGGCTCGACTCGCGAAACTGGAGCAAGAGCTGGGGAGTGCCCGAAGTGAGCTGGATAGGATGAGGGCGAGGCCTGCTTTACCCACTCAATGGGAGGAGTATGTGCTTGGCGAGATGGAGATCGTGAACAGACAACTCGAGTGTAAGCATGACTGCCTTGTCTCAAGTGTTCATAGTCTGTCCTTTTTGTTTACCCAACGTGTGTTGTTGCAGGTTTTGTTCCAGATTTCCAGCGGAGCAAGCTCGTGTAGAGGAGCAGTTGAACAATGCAACTAACGAACCCACGACTGGCCGTCAGCACTTTCGATTGGACAAGCACCGAGCACGCATACTCGCGACTCTGCAGGATCGGGTGTGGCGGAGCACTATGCTGCTTGAGTTATGCAGGTCGGCCTTCAGTCGAATCAACCAGACGCTTTTCCCGACTGGGCCGCAACCTCAAGGAATCCACACTTTGCTCGGGCTTTTCCGGAGTGCAGGTCCCATTCGGGACTTTATCGCCCAGAAGCTTGTGGATGGGGCCAACACAACGATGGCATACCTCCGAAGTCAGCTCCCGAATTTGCAACTACGTCCACCCGTGCCTGGATCGTCTTTGTCCCAATCGCATCTGGACGATATAGTCGAACATGCGAGGGTGTTGGTTGAGTGTTATAACGCTCAACTTATGGGCCCCGTTCTCCCAGTCAAGATGAACCAGAAGATTAGGGTATTTATGTATAGGGAACAGCCCCCGAGTGCAAATTTGCCACTTGTACGTAATGTTTATTTGTATGTATGCAGCCCCCGAGTGTATCGAGTGGGGTTTTATGAAAAACACTTGGAATATGGAGCATAAATTACACAGCCCCCGAGTGCTCGAGTGAGGCTATGAATTTTGTGAGATTTGCAGCTTCAACTTATGCCCGTAGGCTCAGCCCCCGAGTAATTGAGTGGGTTTGAGCACCTCTTTCCTTTATGTATTGAGTTTTATTATCCAGCCCCCGAGTATTCGAGTGTAGCTGGAGTATTATGCTTGAAGGAGCGAAAGCTCAAGTTTTGATATAGCGCAGCCCCCGAGTGTTCGGGTGAGGCTAATGTTGTGCGATTAGTTTATGCGAGTAGTAAACAGGAGAAATATGAGGAATCATTGACTATATTCCATTTATGAATGTTAGGCTGCAGGCCGCCCATTAAAAACCTTCCAGTCCCCTTAGGTACCCTGGTAAGGAAAAGAGCGCGTCTGAAACCTGCAGCCATCCGACATATGTGCCTATTACATTATGCGACTGAGCAATCTAAGCATAGAAACGGCGCAGCTGCGCAACGTTCCAAGGATTGTGCGAGAGTTCGCCTGTTTCGCGTGCTTCAGTCTGTATGCTCCACCACCAATGACCTCGGTGATGATGGGAGAAGCAAGTTTATGCACCTTCTTTTGCTTCAGTCGAAGTACCAAGTCGCCAACCTCGAAGGATCTGGTACGCAGTCGACGGCTGTGATAGTTGCGGAGGTCTTGCTGGTAGACAGCTGTGCGTGCTAGCGCCGTGTTGCGTGCTTCTTCGAGCAAGTCGACTGCATCTTCGAGTGCTTCATCTGCATCGTCTTCGTTGTATGCTTCGACTCTTGGTGCATTGAACCTTACGTCTGATGGCAGGATTGCCTCTGCCCGTAGACCATGAAGAATGGGGTAAATTGCGTTGAGGCGTTGGGTGTTGTGCGTAGGCTCCATAGCACAGACGGGATCTCTCGACCCAAGCACCCGCGGCCCTTTTGAGTGGCACCAGGAGGCGTTTCTTGATTCCGCTCGTCACAAGTCCATTGGCCTTTTCGACTTGGCCATTGATTGCGGGTGTGCCACAGATGCATAATTGAGCGTGATATCTTGCTCTTTGCAGAAGGATCGAATTCCTCAGCCGTGAAGTTTGTACCGTTATCAGTGATGATGCTACTTGGCACACCAAAGCGGTATATGATGGATTTTATGAAATTGACTGCTGTAGTGGCAGTCGAACTTGTGATAGGGACTGCTTCAATCCACTTGGTGAACTTGTCGACGCCACCAGAAGGTGAGTATGCCCTCCATGGGAGGATTTTTTGAGTGGCCCAACCATATCGAGCCCCCACTGGGCGAAGGGCCAGGCCAATGGTATTGTCTTCAACGCCGATGCGGGTGCGTGCGGCTTTGTGGCGAATTTTTGACAGCCGATGCACCTTTTGACTATGTCCTCCGCGTCTTTGAGTGCTGTGGGCCAGTAGAAGCCTGCGCGAAAGGCTTTGGCTACGAGTGATCGACTGCTGGCGTGATGCCCGCAGTACCTGCATGAATATCACGAAGGATGGCTTGGCCATCTTCAAATGCTATGCAACGTTGGAACATACCTGATATGCTGCGTTTGTATAGTTCACCGTTGATGACAGTGTATGCTTTAGATCGTCGAGTGACGCGTCTTGACTCTGTTATGTCTTCGGGTACCTCGCCGCGGAGTATGTATGCGAAAAGGTTGAGTCCATGTTGGCTCGATGAGGAGTACCTCGACTGGCGGGTCCTCTGTGCTAGGTGTTTTGCTCTTGGCTGGTGCGGCTGATGTAGGGATGCTCGCTTTTTTGATGGACTGTGCTCGATGCGCTCGAAGAAGACACCAGGTGGAACTGGTGCTTTGGTCGCCCAATGTTGGCTAGCTTATCTGCTTCTTCATTGCTCTCACGCCCTATGTGCCGCAACTCGCAGCCTTCGAAGCTGCCCTCCATGAGTTGTACAGGTCACGGTAGGCGATCATGTTATCTGCGATTGCGTCGCAGGCCTTCATTGTTTGCTGCACCACCAGATTCGAGTCGCCGTAGATCATCAGTCGAGTGCACCCGAGGCTTTGGCCATCCTCATGCCATGGATCAGGCCTCGTACTCTGCTTCGTTATTGGATGGGAACTCGAATCCCATTTGCAGGATATAGCGGAGCTTGTCGCCTTTTGGTGATATGAGGATGACACCTGCGCCTGCGCCTTCGTTTTCTTGAGCCGTCAAAGTACATAGTCCATGAGTTGGACACATCTGGTGCTCCTGGAGCTGAGCTTCGATCCACTCGGTGTGGAAGTCAGGTAAACTTGTGCTTTGATGGCCTTCGGGTAATCATACTTGATGTCTCGGTGCTAGCTCGATGAGCCATTTTGCTACTCGCCCAGTTGCGTTGGGGTTTGTGAGGATGTCCCCGATCCCTGAGGTGCTGATTACAGTGATCGGGTGCTCGGAGAAGTAATGCGTCAGCTTCCTTGAGGACATGAACACGGCGTAGGCCAGCTTTGATAGTGCGGGTACCGCTGCTTTGATGTGGAGAGCACTTCACTCAAGTAATAGACTGGACGTTGTATGCTTTGGGTGTGTCCCTCCTCCCTCGTTCGACTACCAGTACGGTGCTCACCACCCTGTTAGTTGCAGAGACATATAGGTATAGTGGCTCGCGTTCCCTTGGTGCGACGAGGATTGGAGGGCTTGTGAGGACTCGCTTGAGGTCCGTGAAGGCTGCTTCGGCTTCTGGCGTCCACTCGAATTTATCTGCTTTCTTCATCAGTCGATAGAACGGGAGTGCTTTTTCGCCTAGCTTGCTGATGAATCGACTGAGCGCTGCTCTCGACCCGCAATTTTTGCACGTCATGGAGCTTTGAAGGCCTTTGCATCGTCAAGATGGCCTGTATTTTCTCCGGGTCTGCCTCGATTCCTCGAGCTGAGACTAGATACCCGAGGAGTTGCCCGGCTGGCACGCCGAACGTGCACTTCTTCGGGTTGAGCTTGATGTGGAAGCGTTTGAGGTTTGCGAACGTCTCTCGCAAGTCATCGAGTAGTGTGTTTTCCTCCTTGTGGTGATGACGATGTCATCTATAGACCTGGACGTTTCGCCCAATTTGCTTCTTGAGGCAATCTTGCATCATGCGCTGGTAGGTTGCGCCTGCGTTCTTGAGCCCGAAAGGCATTGTGGTGTAGCAGTAGACCCCGAGTGGGGTTATGAACGCCGTTTTCTCTTCATCCTCTTCCTTCATCCTTATCTGGTGGTAACCCGAGTAAGCATCCAGGAAGGACAAGCGAGCGCACCCGGCGGTGGAGTCGACGATCTGGTCGATTCGAGGTAGTGGAAAGTGATCCTTTGGACAACATTATTGAGTGCTGAAATCTACGCACATCCGAAGGATATCTGTGTGCTTCTTCTCTACGAGTACGGGGTTGGCCACCCATTGTGATTTCTTGATCTCTCTGATGAACCTGCTGCGAGTAGCCTGTCGACTTCGGCTTCGACTGCGTTCTTTTTGGGCCGGATATGCGGCGCATTGTTTGCTTGACTGGTTTAGCATCTGGAAAAATTGGAGAGAGTGCTCGGCGAATTCCCTGGGAATACCTGGCATGTCGGCTGGACACCATGCAAATATATCCCAGTTCTCACGGAGGAATTCGCGCTTTCCTATGCGATAGGCAGACTCGACGAGACATTGACTGTCTTGGTCGGGTCAGTCGGGTGCACCTGATGCGATCTTGTGTCATTGGTGGCATTGAATGCTCTGTCGACTGCCACCTTTTGTGTTCTGGCATAAGTGTTCGATCGTTGGAGACCGCTAGATCGCGAGTGTTGCTTCCATGCCAAACATCTCAGAGATTTTGCTAAACTCTCGGTCGCAAGAGTCAGACTTTTGGAAGTTTCCCTTGACTGTGATTACTCCTTTTGGTCCATCTTTAGCTGGAGGTATGCGTAGTGTGGCACCGCCATGAATCGAGCGAACGTCGGGCGTCCAAGTATAGCATGGTATTGTGACTTCCAGTCGACAACTTCGAACTCAATCGACTCTGTCCTGAAGTGGTTCTTGTCCCCGAACGTTACGTCGAGTTGTATGGTGCCTTCTGGGCTTATTGCTTTCCCTGGAACGATACCGTGAAAGGTATTTGAAGATCTTGGCAGGTTTTCGACTGACCTGTTCATTTTGCGGAGCGTATCTGCGAAGATGATGTTTATGCCGCTGCCACCATCCATGAAGACCTTGGACATGGCGTAGCCTCCAATTTGTGCGTCGAGTACCAGAGCAGAGTGCCCTGGGCGAACAACCGATGGAGGGTGGTCCTCTTGCTGAAGCTTATTGTGTTTCAGAACCCTTCAAGAATTCAGTTACAGCAGGAGGTGACATGACCGCCATGTTTACTTGTCGAGTGCGAAGTTTTTGCTCCCTGTTGGAAGGGCGACCTTTCTGTATCATGTACATCTGCCCTTGGGGCGGAGGGTACTGAGGTTCTTCCACCCGAGGTACGGGTTGTATGGCACCCGCGAGATTTCCGCCTGCTGCAGGCTGTGGTGGTGGTGGTGGTGCCATCAGGACGGGCACGTTGTTTGGCTGAGGCACAGGTGCAGGCGCTGTGTTGCGCTGTTGCCTTTCTGAGGTTATGTAATCAGTCGCCATTTGGTCGAATTCCCTGCAGTTTCTCATCGAGTGATTGGAGCGCAGTTTTCCGTCTCCCCCTTGTACAGGTGGAATCTGCAATCAGCATCCATCTTTTCTTCGAATGATCGCTCGGATTGTGCTCCGGATCTGACTTGCGCCAGTCCTTCCTCTTGTAGCTATCACTGCGTTGGCCCGGTCTCGACTGTCCCGGCGATCATCTCGACTGTCCCGCGATCATCTCGACTGTCCGTCGATCTTCTGACCGTCGGTCGCTTCTGTCTTGGTCATTGCGGGGTGTAGAGAACCCAGCCGCCATGAACTCGGGTCTGTCGTCGTCGTAGTGACGTTTTGAACGCTTGCGCCTTCGGTCGTCTCTGTATGAGTCTCTGCGGCTTCGACTGCCGCTTTCATGATTGTCACGGGGTGAGGACCCGTGTGTGTGCGCGCCATATCTTCTCCATCTGCCCACTCAGTCGCTACCATCAAGAGGTTAGCCACAGAGGTTGGCTTTTTGCGACCAAGTGCTTCTTTGAAGTCATGCCTGGCGAGGCCCATGATGAAAGCGTCCATGGCCATATCTTCTGAAATTACTCCGACTGAGTTGCGTATCTCAGTCCATCGTCTGATGTATGACCTCAACGTTTCTCCTGACCGTTGAACGCAGGCTCGCAGTTCCTCGAACGTTTTTGGGCGCTCACATAGAGGCTCGAAGTTTTTGATGAAGTCCGCGCGGAAGTGGTCCCACGAGTTGTATGTTGATGGAGGTAGAGCCTTGAGCCAGTCGCGGGCTGTGCCTTCGAGCATGAGTCGTATGTATTGCATGGTGTGGTGTTTGTGCCTCGCTGGCACGCGACAGCCAGCCTATAGTCTTCCAGCCACCCGGAAGGTTCCTGTCGACCCGTGTACTTGGGCTGTTCAGATGTGAGTTTGAACCCTTTGGGCATCCGCGTTTCGCGAAGATGAAGATAAGAAGATGAAGTGCAAGAGGATACATGAAGACAGAGCTAAGCGAGGCTCTCTCATATTGGAGTATGGGGGAGCATTTGGAGAAGTCTTCATCAAGCATGTGCTAACAAGCACAATCAAGAAAGGTATTCCAACTTGAGCGTGTCAAGATCGTCATCATCTAGCTCAAGTGGAATGCGCAAGGCAAAGGTATGATCTTGATAGGGTTTCTATTTTACCGGTCTTGTGTTAGTGGGAGACCGGGTTATAGGATAGACGGCATACTATCAAGAGGGGCTCTCAAGTGAGTAACTTGATCGCATCTTTGTGGAGAGCTCAAACCTTTGCATATTTGGCATATCATCTTTCTTGATTCTTATTTGGCTTTTATCCATGTGAGAATTTAGAGCTTGTGTTCATCTCCATACCAAGCTCTAGTTCATCAAAAACGGATTTCATTTGAATATCTTGTGGTGTTTTTGATGTTCGAGGTTTTACCGGTTTGTCTTTTCTAAGAGAGGTCAAACTCTCTACTTTGGTTTCCTCCTCACATGATGGACTATGATGTGTATATGCATGATCTTGTAGAGCCTGTGAGTATTCTATATTGCTATCACCTTGTTGCTTGTCTTGCTTAGCATAAGTTGTTGGTGCACATAGGTGAGCCTAGTTTATTTAGGTTGTTGGCTTGTTAATTTAAACACATAGTTTTATTCCGCAATTATCAAGCCTAAACCGGAAAAGTTTTAATCGCCTATTCACCCCCCTCTAGGCGACATCCTTGTCCTTTCAATTGGTATCAGAGCCTGGGCTCTCTTTTTGGGCTTTACCGCCTAGAGAGTAAAGATGTCGTTTAGAGAATTAGTGCACGATCCCACTCTTATATTCGATGGCACAAATTATGATGTTTGGAAAATTCGCATGCTTAACCTTCTTAGGGACATAAACCCAAATTTTAAGAGAATTGTAGATATGGGTTTTTCTCCTCCAAAGGATTCCCAAAAGTTATCTTTAGAGGATGAGGAAAACTCTTATCTCGATACTCGTGTATCTAATTGTCTTATTGTGTTTTGAGCGATGTAGTTCTTGCATCAATCATGCCTTTTCGGAACGCTCATGAGCTATGGACCAAGCTTCAAGATAAATATGAAGTGTCCAATATTATTGAGGATGATTGTTCTCCCTCCACCTCCGGCCGTGAGAGTTCACAACTTCTTCCACTTCACCAACATGTGATTTGTCACAAGGTAATGATATGGTGAGTGGTGATAGAAATTGCTTTGTTGATGGTGAATATTCTATTGACTATACTTCATCTCTATCTCATTGCAATGATCTATCTTTGGACTTAAACACTTCTAGCACTCCAAATGTTTTACATGCTAGTGTTGATAGTCCTTGCATATCATGTAATAGTTGTTTAACTAAATCTCATGATGATATGCTTCTGTCTTGTTGCCATGAAAATAATACTTCCATATCCTCTATCTTGTGGCTAACAATGTAGAGGAATCCCAACATTTGTTGGAACAAGACGGATCTCAATGGTGCTTCAAGTATCTCTTCACCATCTTTGCCCACTACTCATTTTTGCCTTATGGCTAAGGATTCAAAGGTTTCTCCACCTTTGGAACCCTCTACATCTTGTGATGATGTGGATGAGGATTCTCATGGAGCGCTTATGGATGTTGAATCCATAACAAAGAAGGGTGAGATGGTATTTGGTGCTCTCCCCAAAGGTAGCAAAGCTATCCCTCCTCTAAGTGAAATCATTGTTTATGCTATTAAGAGTAGGGAAATCATTGAGGACTTGGAAACTCAATTTCTCGAGAAATGTCAAATTGAGAGAGAGGATGCCGATGAAAAGGCATCCTTAATGAATGCCCTTGAGGAAGAGCAAGAGCTTCGAGTGTCTCTTGAGAGAAACTTGAATCTCTTGATGAATCAAATGATCTTATTATTGCTAAAATCATTAAGGAAAGAGATCATGCTATTGCTAAATATAAAGTGCTTAAAAAGGAAAAAGTTGAATTTGGTGTTGGCAATGCTAGACTAATTGAGGATATAGAGAGACTTGACAAAGCCACAAGGCTTTAGAAAGTGAACACTCTCTCCTTATCAAGTCTCATGATCAACTCCAAACTCAACTATCTAAAAATGATGAGCTTGCCAAGTTGTCTTCTTCCATTTCTAATGTTAATGATGCTTGTGCTACTAACTCCACTTCTTGTGAAGCATCTATTTTGAAGGAGAATGTTGAGCTAAGGGCTCAACTTGAGTTGCTAACTAGCAAGTATGGAAATTGGAAGAAAGTCATGAAAAGCTCTAGCTCTAATGATGATCTTCTAGCATCCATGCTAGGCTAAAGTTAGCTCATGAGGCTATTATCAAAGGTAACATCTTGTGAGCCTCATGTGGACAAAGGCACAACTTCTACTAAAATGCTTATTGCCATGTGCTAGTCCTAGTAATTCACACTCACAATATTGCTACATCTTGTGATGAATTACTTTCTATGCCTTGTTGCTCTAACAATGAAGCTTACTTCCTCTAGTGTTTTTGTTGATACTAACCATGTAGAGGAATTAAATGAGCTCAAGGCCCAAGTCACTTCTTTGAAGAAAGACTTGGAAAAGCGTCATGTTGGGGATTCTACACTTGACAATATGTTGAGTGTTCAAAGACGCCCCAATGACAAGAGTGGACTTGGATTCAACTCCAATATCAAGAACAAGTCCAAGTTAACAAGAAGAACAAGGGCCAAGAACAAGTTAAAGATTCGGCCAAGATTGTTTGCTTCAAGTGCAAAGTTGAAGGGCACCATGTTAGATCTTGCCCTTTGAAGAAGAAGGCTCTTAGTGAGAAGCAACAAGGGAAGAAGCCTCAAGTTCCTCAAGTTGAAGAACGGCCTCTTCCCAAGAAGAATCAAGCTACCCCTCCTCAAGTCAAGACTCCAACTAAGAAGAGAGGAGGAAGTAGATGTTGCTACCTATGCCGTGAGAAGGGTCACGTTGCTTCTTCATGCACAAATGGTACCTTATCCAACCCCATTATTATTGATGATGATTATTCTCTTCGGAAGGATAAGGTTGGCAATGTGTTTGCCAAATATGTTGGTACTCAAAGTGGTGTCAAGAAAAGAACCATTTGGGTTGCCAAACCTATTGTGACTAACCTCTTAGGACCCAACTTGGTTGGGGACCAACAAGCTAAAACTTGATCAATAGGTGTTGTTGGAGGGCATTGGAGACTTGGCTACATCATGAAGAATTAAGGGATCTTCATCAATTATATTCTCAAGTCAAGTCATTTGGATTATATTGTTCTATCTCATATCCAATGTTCCTCCTTGCGGTAACTTTTATTTAAATCATATATACATTGAAAGTTGCTTGCACCCTTGCATGTGTTAGGTTTTGTACCTTGCTAGTGTTGTATGTGTTGTGCTCTCTACTTACTTATCTTGAGTAATCAAGTATGTGTATGTTGGTTTGCACACCATTTACTTGTGTTGAGCCTTATTGCTTTTATTTGATATCTTATCTTGTTGGCTCTCTTTTGAGAGATTAATGGACTATCCATTTTGGGGAGTGATATGCTTCGTGCACTTCACAATCCTAAAATGTGTACATGAGGAATACCACTTAGTGTTGATATATAATATTATCTATTCTCTATGTGGTATGTCATGCTCATGAGAAATTCAAATTCTATAATGTCCATTAATTTCTCGAGTTGGTTTTGTTTGCCTCTTGTTTAAAATTGGATTATCACATTATGGGGGAGTAATAAGCTATGTGCATATTACAACCTAGAAAATGTGAACATGTGAGGTATTGCCACCTAGAATTGATTTGTTATTATCTTATTCCTATGTGGCATGTTGCTCAAACAAGTTCCATTTTGTAAAATGATTTTTTTAATCACTCTTTTGGATCTTGTTTGTGATGGACATTCTTGGTACGGTTTTCCCCAAATATGTTCGCATATCCTTTTGGGAAATCGATTGCTTCAAGCTACTCTTTGTAGTGCTTTGCATGATCGCGTGAATACTTGAAGCTATCAAGAATATCTATTATTAAGCTTTGGCCTTTAAATCTTATCTTTGCCATATGCTTATTTGTTGTGAAATTGGTCTTCAATATCATTCTATATACCACCGAGAAATATCTCTATATACTCCTTGTCCATGACAAGTGATACTCATATTGTGGTGAAATTTGTAGACCATCTTCACTTTGGCTCTTGCTTTGAATTGCCTTATTTTATTGCCAAGGATTTGTTTGATCTAATCCTCTTGTCTTCCTTGTATCTTTTGGATCCTTGTTGCTCTACTCAAAATTTGTTTTATGCTTTCTTGAGGGAAAAGCAATGATCCAATTCTTGTGCATTGACATTCAAAAGTCATACTTCTTGATAATGCACTATTCTTGGGAAGCTATCCTACTTGAGTAGAAACCGTTCTTTAAATTGGTTTGCATTTATTGCTTTCTTGAACATGACTAGTGTTTGAATAATATGTATGGAGAGTGATGATCCCATTTGTGTGCATTTTGTATTCAAATGCAAGATCATAAATAATGCACAAATCTTGGGGGAGCAATCCTATATGCTTTTGAACATTAGTTGTCTTCAATTGGTATTTGATCCCGATGACGTGTCTCTTTGGAAGACAAACATTTCGTCTTGGTACTTTGTGCCATCATGAGAAGTGTAGAGGGTTTGGTTTATTCCTTGATGATATTTTCATCAATTGGTATCTTACTTTCATTTGGTATCTTTTCAAAGTGGTATCTTCAATCATGTGTTGATTTGGGTCTTTGATATAATTTGGCAATTTTTTTCTTGTCACACTTGTGTGTGCTTTCTTGGTTTAATTGGTGTTTTGTCCAAATTGTATCTCTTTGGTTCTTGAAAGTCTTGTGCATGCATATTTACTATATGTATATCTTATGGCATGCTTACTTTCGTTGATCCAATATATAGGATAAACTCCATCAAATCCTAAATGGCTAAGATGTGCATGAAATTCAATTTCATATCAATATGCACATATTTATGTGGAGTTTGTCCTATGTATTGTAGTTGCTCTAACTACTTTGGACCCAATGAGTTTGGGTACCATTTGTACTTGAATTTGTTTTAGGTACATTGGAGATGCATTGGAAGCTTGTCTCATTTACAAGGAAGGTGTTATCACCATGTGCTTATTGGAGCCAAGCTCGGATGATCGTGAACTCTTATCTTCTACATCACCAATGCTATCTCGGTAACAAGTATCTACCTCATGCATACTTTTCTAGCTTTCAACCTTGTGTAGGTTGTTTCATGGCATGAATCTCTTTTGCAATTCATTTGGTTCTTGCAAAACAACTTTGTTGCAAATGTGGGCAAGCCGGGATGATTACATATCAAGGGGAATATATATATCATTTTCATGATTCATCAATCCCATATGTTAATCTAGCACTTTCTACTCTATGTCTCACATATGCAATATTGATGCTTTTCAAAATCATTTGCCTTTTGCGATACTTGTTATCTTTCTCGGAGCATCCCATTTTTCACCTTATCCCTTGTGGATATTTTTGATGCTATGATGAGATTGTGTTGGAAGTTCATCTATATCCTTCTAAGATAAAATTGAGCTTTGTGCTATGCTTTTAAGCAATGATCTTATTGGTATATATATGACTTCCTCTTGGATATCATGTTCTTCACCGTTGTATCTATTTTGTGTGTGCATGTTTCTTTGTGGACTTATATCTTCATGATTGATGTCTACTTAGAAACTTATACACATGAGATAGTTACATCTTTAATTGGTATTCCAATTCTTTAGTGACCACCTTTTATTGCTTTTTGATTCTTTGGTGGTTTCTAAAAGGCACAAGTTTTTTTCATTTGGTATATTTTGCATCTTAATAAGCTTGTGGACCTATTTGCTACTCTTTTGTTTGTGTTCAAAATTATCTAGGAGGGAGTGAGGATTCCATGTTGTGCACAACATATTAAAATGAAAATCCTACTTTGTGCACGTACCTTGGGGAGTTCCCTCTTGATTTTTAGAACACTTCTTCGGATCCTTTTGTTTGCTTGCTTCTTTCGTCGAAGTATCTTTCTCTTTGATATTCTTTTGCAACTTTTGGATCCTCGATATAGTTTGATCTCCCTCCATATATTCGTCATTGGATATGTGCATTTGATTTCACTCATATTATGAGAAATGCACACATTATGGGGGAGCTCTTCCTATATTGGCCTTCTAAATTTTTCCTCCCATTTCGGCAATCGATGCCAATGGGGGAGAAGTTTAGAGGGTTTAAGGGAATTTGGTTTATGCTTTAGTTTCGTTCTTAAGCATTTGCCTTTCATCTCTTGCATCCTTGCTCTTTGTGTTGCATGGTTGCTTAATTCATTATATAAACCCTCGTAAAAGGGATTGTCATCAATTACCAAAATGGGGGAGATTGAAAGTGCATGTGTTGCCCCATGCGTGGTTTTGGTAATTAATGACAATCCTTATGGACTAATGTTTGCATTGAGATATCTTTATAGATCTTGTCCATGAAGAAGATTGGAGTTCATGTGTTGGACTCTAGAAGATTATGATGACCAAGGTTCTATCCAAGGGTTTATATGAAGAATGGTCATGTAGAGTTGAGCTTATTGCAAGCATGGCTTGGAAAAGAAGATTGAGTGAACTTCATGTTTATCTCCAAGCCATCATCTATATCAAGAGAAGAAGATGAAGTGCAAGTGGATACATGAAGACGGAGCTTAGCGAGGCTCTCCCATAATGGAGTATGGGGGAGCATTTGGAGAAGTCTTCATCAAGCATGTGCTAGCAAGCACAATCAAGAAAGGTGTTCCAACTTGAGGAGTCAAGATCGTCATCATCTAGCTCAAGTGGAATGCGCAAGGCAAAGGTATGATCTTGATAGGTTTCTATTTTACCGGTCTCGTGTTAGTGGGAGACCGGGTTATAGGATAGACGGCGTACTATCAAGAGGGGCTCTCAAGTGAGTAACTTGATCGCATCTTTGTGGAGAGCTCAAACCTTTGCATATTTGGCATATCATCTTTCTTGGTTCTTATTTGGCTTTTATCCATGTGAGAATTTAGAGCTTGTGTTCATCTCCATACCAAGCTCTAGTTCATCAAAAACGGATTTCATTTGAATATCTTGTGGTGTTTTTGATGTTCGAGGTTTTACCGGTTTGTCTTTTCTAAGAGAGGTCAAACTCTCTACTTTGGTTTCCTCCTCACATGATGGACTATGATGTGTATATGCATGATCTTGTAGAGCTTGTGAGTATTCTAACAAGCCCAAGATTATAGAAAACGGAGTCCGGATGAGAAACATATTGCGGTTTTGGTTTGGAGGTTTTATCGGTTGTTTTTTATCGAGAGGTCCAACCTTTCCCCATTTGGTTTTATCCTCCATTGTTGGACTATGATGTTTCTCTGCATGATCTTGTAAAGCTCTTCGTTACGATTCCAACGAGCCCAAGATCATCGAAATCGGAGTCCGGATGAAAAAGATATTGCACTTTTATCGGTCTTGTCTGTCTGGCCAGCCCCCAGGCCGGCCAGACCGGCTCCCAGACCGGCCGGGTCGGGTGGTTGGCCGGTTTCTAGGCCGGCCAAACCGGCTCCCGGCCGGGCTCGCAGTTTCTGGGCATAACGGTTGGTTCCGGGTGACCTATTTAAAGGGGCTTCTTCCCCAACGGTTACAACACGTTTTGAGCAAGTTTTTCCCCTCTCTCTCCTCCATTGTTGACCTTTTGAAAGCTTGCCTTCCTCTCAATCCCTCCCATGATTCTTGCATATCTTTGAGGGAAAGTGAGAGGAGATCTAGATCTATATTTCCACCTATCATTTTCTCCTCTAAGTGAGGGGAACCTAGTTGATCTTGATCTTGGAGTTCTTGGTGTTCTCCTACTTTGTTCTTCCTCTCTTCTCCCCCCATAAGCATTAGTTGCTTGTGGTGGGATTTGAGAGTGAAGGATTTGAGCACTTGTGCTCTTGCCATTGCTTCATTGCATCGGTTTGTGCTCTCCACGAGGATTCGTGGAAGTTGAAAGCTTGTGAACTTGTTACTCTTGGGTATTTGGACCCTAGACGCCCGTGTGGTGGTTGAGACCCTTGTGTGGTCACTTGTAGTTGTTCGGGAGCCCTCAATCCCTTTGTGGGTTGTGCCCCGGATCGTTGTTGAAAAGCTCCGGATTTCCGCCTCGAAGGATTCCGATAGTGGAAAGTGAACCAAACCTTTGTGGTGTGGTTCATCGGAGAAGAAGGTGAAACCTTTGTGGTTGTTGAACAATTGTGTTGGTTCACACCTCTCCAACGAGACGTACTCCCCTAAAAAGGAGGAACTCGGGAATACATTCTCGTCTCCGTGTGCCTCGGTTATTTCTATACCCGAGCTCTTTACTTATGCAATTTACATTGTGATAGCCTTCGTGCTTGAAGTATTCTATATTGATATCACCTTGTTGCTTGTCTTGCTTAGCATAAGTTGTTGGTGCACATAGGTGAGCCTAGTATATTTAGGTTGTTGGCTTGTTAATTTAAACACATAGTTTTATTCCGCAATTATCAAGCCTAAACCGGAAAAGTTTTAAATCGCCTATTCACCCCCCTCTAGGCGACATCCTTGTCCTTTCAGTTGGTGAACATGCCTCCTCCGTCGCAGATCATGTCATGTATGACATGATCGTTGTTGTCGAACTCGTTGAAAAAGGCCGGGTTGGACGACGTCATTGGCGGCATCTCGTCAAAGTCGAGCACGCGGGATCGGGTTGGGTACCTGACATGGGTATACATCTCGGGTACCCTACCATGAGGGTACCTGGTGCACGTGACGACTAAGGCCCAATAGCGAAGAGCCTAATCGAAGCCCAAGACAGGAGGCCCAAGAAGATGGAGTACCCTCCAAGATTAGACATAGGCATAGTCGGTTTAGACTTTCCTTACGTGTAAACTAGGTCGGTTACAAACTCCCGAGACCCAGCCTATTTAAAGGCTGGGAGGGGTGCCGATCTAGGGACCAAGCCATACTCGAACCTCCAAAAGCTCTAGCGAGATCGACATCTCGCCGGAGCCACCTTGTAACCCCATAATCTCACACGATCAATAACAGATAAGCAGGAAGTAGGGTCTTTACCTCCACCCGAGGGGCCTGAACCTGGGTAAATCTTTGCCTCTGCTTGTCAGCCGACGAAACAACCAGTACTACCACGTTCTCTCCCCATAATCTCAACCCTAGGTCCTTAACCATGGGATTTGATGAGTGTACCCCTCGTTAATTGGCGCCGTCTGTGGGAAAGAATAGTGTTGGACTCACGGTTCCTTCGGTTCCATCGGCTGATGAAGAAAGCAGACAAATTCGAGTGGACGCCAGAAGCCGAAGCAGCCTTCGCGGACCTCAAGTGAGTCCTCACAAGCCCTCTAATCCTCATAGCACCAAGGAACACGAGCCACTGTACCTATATGTCTCCGCAACCAACAAGGTGGTAAGCACTGTACTGGTAGTCGAACGCAGGGAGGAGGGGCACGCCCAAAGCATACAACGTCCAGTCTATTACTTGAGTGAAGTGCTCTCCATATCAAAGCAGCGGTACCCGCACTATCAAAAGCTGGCCTACGCCATGTTCATCTCCTCAAGAAAGCTAACGCATTACTTCTCCGAGCACCCGATCACTGTAATCAGCACCTCAGGGATCAGGGACATCCTCACAAACCCCAACGCAACTGGGCGAGTCGCGAAATGGCTCATCGAGCTAGCACCGTGAGATATCAAGTTTGATTACCCGAAAGCCATCAAAGCACAAGTCTTACCTGACTTCCACACCGAGTGGATCGAATCTCAGCTGTCAGGAGCACCATATGTGTCCAACTCATGGACTATGTACTTTGACGGCTCAAAGAAGAACGAAGCCGCAGGCGCAGGTGTCATCCTCATATCACCAAAAGGCGACAAGCTCCGCTATATCCTGCAGATGGGATTCGAGTTCCCATACAATAACGAAGCTGAATACGAGGCCCTGATCCACGGCATGAGGATGGCCAAAGCACTCGGGTGTACTCGACTAATGATCTACGGTGACTCGAATCTTGTGGCGCAGCAAACAATGAAGGCCTGTGATGCAATCGCAGATAATATGATCACCTACCGTGACCTGTACAACCTCATGGAAGGCAACTTCGAAGGCTGCGAGCTGTGGCACATAGGGCGTGAAAGTAATGAAGAAGCAGACAAGCTAGCCAATATTGGCGTGACCAAAGCACCAGTTCCACCCGGTGTCTTCTTTGAGCGCATCGAGCACATGTCCATCAAGAAAAAACGAGCATCTCCTACATCAGCCGCACCAGTCAAGTGCAAGGCACCTAACACAGAGGACCCGCCAGTCGAGGTACCCCTCATCGAGCCAACTTGGACTCAACATTTTCTTGCATACATACTCTGCGGCGAGGTACCCGAAGACATAACAGAGTCAAGACGCGTCACTCGATGATCTAAAGCATACACCATCATCAACGGCGAACTATACAAGCGCAGCGTTCAGGTATGTTTCAACGTTGCATAGCATTCGAAGATGGCCAGGCCATCCTTCGTGATATTCATGCAGGTACCTACGGGCATCATGCCAGCAGTCGATCACTCGTAGCCAAAACCTTTCGCGCAGGCTTCTACTGGCCCACAGCACTCAAAGACGCGGAGGACATAGTCAAAAGGTGCATCGGTTGTCAAAAATTCGCCACAAAGCCGCACGCACCCGCATCGGCGTTGAAGACAATACCATTGGCCTGGCCCTTCGCCCACTGGGGGCTCGATATGGTCGGGCCACTCAAAAAATCCTCCCATGGAGGGCATACTCACCTTCTGGTGGCAGTCGATAAGTTCACTAAGTGGATCAAAGCAGTCCCTATCACAAGTTTGACTGCCACTACAGCAGTAAATTTCATAAAGTCTATCGTATACCGCTTCGGCGTGCCAAGCAGTATCATCACTGATAACGGTACAAACTTCACGGCTGAAGAATTCCGGACTTTCTGCAAAGAGCAAGATATCACGCTCAACTACGCATCAGTGGAACACCCGCAGTCCAATGGCCAAGTTGAAAAGGCCAATGGACTCGTGACGAGCAGAATCAAGAAACGCCTACTGGTGCCACTCAAAAGGGCCGTGGGTGCTTGGGTCGAAGAACTCCCATCTGTGCTATGGAGCTTACGCACAACACCCAATGACTCAACACAATTTACCCCATTCTTCATGATCTATGGAGCAGAGGCAGTCCTGCCATCAGATGTCAGGTTCAACGCACCAAGAGTCGAAGCATACAACGAAGAAGATGCAGATGAAGCACTCGAAGATGCAGTCGACTTGCTCGAAGAAGCACGAAACACGGCGCTTGCACGCACAGCTGTTTATCAGCAGGACCTCCGCAACTATCACAGCCGTCGACTGCGTACCAGGTCCTTCGAGGTTGGCGACCTGGTACTTCGACTGAAGCAAAAGAAGGTGCATAAACTTGCTTCTCCATGGGAAGGACCCTTCATAATTACCGAGGTCATTGGTGGTGGAGCATACAGACTGAAGCACGCGAAGACAGGCGAACTCTCGTATAATCCTTGGAACGTTGCGCAGCTGCGCCGTTTCTATGCTTAGATTCCTCAGTCGCACAATGTAACAGGCACATATGTCGGATGGCTGCAGGTTTCTGACGCGCTATTTTCCTTACCAGGGTACCTAAGGGGACTGGAAGGTTTTTAATGAGACGGTCTGCAGCCTAACATTCATAAGTGGAATAAAGTCAATAATTCCTCATATTTCTCCCTGCTTACTACTCGCATAACTTATCAGCATAAACTTAGCCTCACCCGTATGCTCGGGGGCTGAGCTACCTCATAGCATAAGCTTTCGCTCCTTTTTCAAACATAATACTCCAGCCGCACCCGAATACTCGGGGGCTGGGCCACAAAACTCATACATAAAGGACAAAGTTGCTCAACCCCACTCAACTGCTCGGGGGCTGAGCCTACAGGCATAAGTTGAAGCTTCGAAACTTACAAAAAATTCATAGCCCCACTCGATACACTCAGGGGCTGTGCAATTCATGTCCGATATTAAGTGTTTTCTCATAAACCCCACTCGTTACACTCGGGGGCTGCATACATACACATAAACAAATATACACTATGTACAAGTGGCAAATTTACACTCGGGGGTTGTTCCCTAAACATAAAATACCCTAATCTTCTGGTTCGTCCTTAACTGGGAGAACAGGGCCCATAAGTTGAGCGTTAAAATACTCAACCAACACCCTCGCATGTTCGACTGTATCGTCCAGGTGCAATTGGGACAAAGACGATCCAAGCACGGGTGGACGTAGCTGCATATGCGGACGCTGGCTTCGGATGTATGACATCGTTGCATTGGTTCCATCCACAAGCTTCTGGGCGATAAAATCTCGAATGGGGCCTGCACTCCAGAAAAGCCCGAGCAAAGCGTGGATTCCTTGAGGTTACGGCCCAGTCGGGAAAATCATTTGGTTGATTCGACTGAAGGACGACCTGCATAACTCAAGCAGCATAGTGCTCCGCCACACCCGATCCTGCAGAGTTGCGAGTATGCGTGCTCGGTGCTTATCCAAGCGAAAGTGCTAACGGCCAGTCGTGGGTTCGTCAGACGCATTGTTCAACTGCTCCTCTACACGAGCCTGCTCTGCCTGGAAATCTGGAACAAAACCTGCAATAACACACGTTGGATCAACAAAAATGGACAGATTATGCACTCTCAAAGATCAAGGCAGTCATGCTTACACTCGAGCTGTCTGTTCACGATCTCCATTTCGCCAAGCACATACTCCTCCCGTTGAGTGGGTAAAGCAGGCCTCGCCCTCATCCTATCCAGCTCACTTCGGGTACTCCCCAGCTCTTGCTCTAGTTTCGCGAGTTGAGCCTTCATATAACGTATTACTACGGCATCGTTAGCCACCTGAGCTCGAGATCGAGTAGGGGCACGATGTCGCGACGAGCTGGATGAAGTGGCGGCTGGCCGTTTCTGTTCCAAACATCATAAAAAGTTTCTTCAGAAACTCATCACAAAGCTTAGGCGAGTAACAACACACAGCCTTACAAACAGGATCATAACGAAGAAATTAATTTCATACAAAGGTAGCAAAAGCACATGCATACTCGCATGGTCATAAGTTTAATTACAAGGCATAAAAGGAGGCATATTACTCCCATCGGGAGCGTATTCAAAAATTCTTCGACTGAAGATGCTCAAGAAAAAATGATTTTGAGATTATCCTCCATTACGAGCAATATAGCATAATCTCGGGGGCTACTCCCATCTGGAGCACTGTCGTGCACCCGATAGAATTACGGAAAAAAAATTCTTCGAGTAACATATGCAGTGTAAAAAAATTTGAGATTATCCTCCATTGCAAGCACTAAAGCACAATCTCGGGGCTACTCCCATCGGGAGCGCTGTCGCGCACCCGATAGCATAACGGCATATATCAGTCGACAAAGGACACGACTCGTCCAAAATACTACAAAAAAATACTCGAAACATTCCCGAGTTACGTCCGCCGCAAAATACCTCATATGCTGCATGCATAGTGCAAAGGCAAGACCCGCCGAACTTTCGAGCTGGGCTAAGGACCGTTCCAGCAACGTTAATCCTTACAGTTTCCATGTCAGCAGATATGATGAAAAATCCTGACGGACGCGTTGGGTAAAGTTCAAAGCTATACTGCAGATCGACTCAGTAAGACCTCCGCGGCCTAGTCGAGTCTGACCAGTTTGTTCCAGATTCGAGTCCGGGGACTCGAGTTTGATTGAAAGCTAGTAAGGTTTTACCCGAATGTGTAGTTAACCAGTCCCGATCCGTCGAGTGTACTGGGCCTGCTAAGCTATTATCACTTGATCATCATAAGCAGAAACCACAGTCGATGAGATACTCGACATAGCCAAACATGTGCTATTCATACATGAATTCCAAATTATATATACAGAATACAAAGCATATGACGTGCACTTACGAAAGAGTCCATGCCCGATTCTTTGAGTCAGACAAGTACTCGGGGGCTACTGACATGGGTATACATCTCGGGTACCCTACCATGAGGGTACCTGGTGCACGTGACGACTAAGGCCCAATAGCGAAGAGCCTAATCGAAGCCCAAGACAGGAGGCCCAAGAAGATGGAGTACCCTCCTAGATTAGACATAGGCATAGTCGGTTTAGACTTTCCTTACGTGTAAACTAGGTCGGTTACAAACTCCCGAGACCCAGCCTATTTAAAGGCTGGGAAGGGTGCCGATCTAGGGACCAAGCCATACTCGAACCTCCAAAAGCTCTAGCGAGATCGACATCTCGCCGGAGCCACCTTGTAACCCCATAATCTCACACGATCAATAACAGACAAGCAGGAAGTAGGGTCTTTACCTCCACCCGAGGGGCCTGAACCTGGGTAAATCTTTGCCTCTACTTGTCAGCCGACGAAACTACCAGTACTACCACGTTCTCTCCCCATAATCTCAACCCTAGGTCCTTAACCATGGGATTTGATGAGTGTACCCCTCGTCAGTACCCTCGGCCGATGTCGTCCGGGACTTCGTCTTGCCACGCATCGGCGCCGAGGCAGGCGTCACATTGAGGTCAATGCGTGCCATGAAGGGGGCCGCCGGCACCGAAGTAATTTATGGCGACGCCTCGCGGGACCCAAGCCGCGACGGGGCGGCCGCGGGGTACACGACAGGCGGCGAAGCCGTCGAGAGAGCAGGCGAGGACGACCGTGGCGGCCTCCCTTTGGCGGACGAGGCCGAGCTCCCCGCCGAGGCCGCCACACTCGTCCCCATAAGCACTGTCAAGTACCTCCCCTTGAGGAGAAACACGGCTCGGACAGCGGCCTGGGTGACGATGATGTCAGCGGTGGCTATGGCCTGGATGGCGGCGAGCCTCTCCACCTCTTCGGCCGCCTGCTTGGCTGCCTTCGCCTCGGCCGCCTTTTGCCGCGTCTTTTCTCTCCGAGCTGCCCTCTTGTCCGACTACGACAGCCGCTCCTTCTTTACCTTCAACAGGGCGGCGCCGGCGCCGGCCATGGACTTGGACATACTGAAAGAGCATGAATTGCTCTTACTCGTGTTTTGGTGATGTTGACAATACAACATGTGCCTCTAACCCCTTGTTTAAGTGTGATCAGGTTTATGCAAACATTGCCATTGATCTCGCATCAAGAAAAGGAAGAAATCGAGTGTTTACTGTCCTTGGGCGGTAGTACCGCCCCTTCGGGCGGTAGTACCGCTGTGCCATCCTGGTTTACAGGGGCGCGGCAGTACCGCTCTCAGTGCCGCTGAAATGGGGTTCGGACGCCCATGTGCGGCAGTACCAGCGGTACTACGGGCGGTAGTACCGCTGGCTCATGGTGGTCAGCGTTGGTTTGACCACCACGGCGGCAGTACCGCTCGCAGTACCGCCAAATGGAGCTTCAGATGGCCATGTGCGGTACTACCGGCGACTTGGGCGGTAGTACCGCTCAGTAAGTTCCAAATGCACAGTCAGCGTGCAGCTTTGACCACAGCGCAGAAGGCGCCAGCGGTAGTACCGCCCGGCGCAGCGGTACTACCGCTGGCTCGGGAAAAAGGGCTCCAACGGCCAGAAATTGGAAGGGCTATATAATGCCCTTCACCTACCTCTTGCTTGGTAGCTCGCCTCTACAAGAAAAACACCATTGTTGCAAGCTCAAGATTTCTTAGATCTCCCAATCCCTCCACCCAAACTCACTCATACTTGGAGGATTGAAGGAGAAGGCCCGGATCTACTACTTCACCAAAGCGTTCTTCATTTCCCCTTCATTCACATGAGGGATTCGAGCCTAGGGTTTCCACTAGGAAAACCTAGGCATCTTGTTGTTCTCACTTGCTTGTTACTTTTGTGTAGCAGGTGTTGTTGGTGATTGAGAGCCCCCAATCCTTTTGTGGGTTGAGCCTCAAGTTGTTGTAACGAGCTTTTGTGCTCCGGATTCCGCTTTGGAGGATTCCGATAAAGAAAGGTGGACCGAGCTTTTGTGCGAAGTTCATCGGAGAATAGGGTGAAGCCTTTTGTGGCATCTTGAGTTTGAAGCTCACACCCCTCCAACGAGACGTACTCCCCTAAAAAGGAGGAACTCGGGAATACATTCTTGTCTCCGCGTGCTTTCCTATCGGTTAATCCTTTCTAGTTATTTACTACTTGTATCTTATCTTGTTTAGACTTAACTTGTCATATATGTAAATTCACCATAGTTGCATATCTAGAGAATTTACCTTTTTGTCAAGCCTTAATCGAAAAAGAATTAAAAATTGGAGTAGCACCTATTCACCCCCCCCCTCTAGGTGGCCATACGATCCTTTCACATACCGTCCTCCATCGAGGGGCGGCAGCTTGGGAGGCGGCTAGGGCGACAGCGGCTAGGACGGCGACAGGGTCGCGGGAGGGTTTGGGGACGAAGGGCAATGGCGGATCCAGGGGCGAGCGGTGGCCAGCCCACCCCACCCCCCCCCCCCCCCCAATGGTTCGGCCCCCTCCAATCGTATGTAGCAAGGACTTGTACGTATTCTTCTATTAGTTTGACATAATTCTCCAAAAATTAGTAAAAGGACTAATCTTAATCCTGCACAACCCACCGATTAGACCAATTGCTGATTTAAATGGGCTAAGCCCAATGTGGGTAGCCAAGGACGTAAGGCTAGAATGGCACATAGGTAATGGCCAGGGCCTAGGAATCGATGGATTGATGCATGTACACCATCTCATCTACTCGATCTTCTCCGCTTTTGCTGTTGCCGAGTCGCACAGGTTCCGTGTTAGCCGTGATTCAGCATCGCTGCCGCCGCCGTGAGGGCACGGCCGCACTGCATCGAGCGAAGCTGAAACAATTCCTGCGATGATTACTAGGACCTGCGACCATCTCACGCTTCCCCACCTAAAGTTTCGCTGGTTGAGCGTCGCGCCATCACGAGCGGGGCTCAGGATTTAGGCAGGGCCAGCTCTAAGGCTAGTTAGGAGGTGCGAGCGCCTAGGGCCCAGCCCAGAAGGGGGCACACAATTTATATTTCTTCATAATTCAATTACTACACATCTAAAAAAAATTTGTTGGGCTGGGCCTTTTGTATCATCGCTGGGAGACTAGGAGTCGGAAACGCGCGAGACCTGTTCCTCTTCGCATCGATCGAGTTGTCGCGGCGCCTGTTCCTCTTCATCGTCGGCTCGTCGCTTCTTCTTCGACGGATCACGTACGCACCCTTGCCCTGTCCCTGACTGCTGACTGCGCCTGGCTGCGCCTCTGCTCCTGCCCAGGTTCGCCTCGCCCTTCGCCCCTTGCCCTGACTGCTCATGCCCTCCTTCATGCCCTCCTCCTTGCCCTCAATTGCTCTCTTTAGGGATTTAGGGATTCTAATTACATGTATTCAACTCTCACAATTATAGGTGTTACAATGCCTAAACAATTGTCCGGTGCTGCCAAAAGGAGACAAAGAAAACTAAATGATCAATTTATTGAATCACAAAAGGGTGCTTTAAATAAGTACTTTGTAAAGGTTGATGCCAACAATAATCATCAAAGGCAAGAAGATGAACCCGGAGAAGATGATGTTCAGAATTCAAATGCAAATGTTGAGGTCAATGACCAGCCCATGGACGAAAGTAAGTTTCTGTAATTCTGTTATCTAACTTCCTATCGATTTTCTTTGAAGTAATTAGTAAGTAACTAACTATGGTTTGTTAAATTTAAATGCAGATCCTGATAATGTTAATGTGGACAGTATGGGAGAGGAAAATCACAATGACAGTGAACAGGATGATTCTCTTTTATCTATCTATGATCCGAGAACATGGAATAATCTTGACAATCGCAAAAGGGATATTCTAATTGAAAAGGGGCCAATGAGAGAATTGGGTTTGGAGTTCCCTGAGGATAGTGTCGGCAGAAGTTTTCATACGATTATTACTCCAGAAAATTAGCAAATCGTGAGATTGTTGATAGAAAGTGGTTGGTTTACTGCAAAGAGGTGGACAAAGTTTTCTGTCGGCAGAAGTTTTTCATACGATTTTTGTCTTGGACAACATTGATCTTGAAATTGTGCTCAACGATTTTGCATCCAGAAATGCCCGAAGAAGGTTTTTTGTGAAGAACTGAAACATTATTTGAGGTAATCAAATTAGAAGGGAATATTATTTGTTATATTTTGCAACTTGTTTAGACTTTTTGTCGTAATATGACATTGCTTAATTGCTTATATCAATTATTTATGGATGTCTTGGAAAATAATATGTGGTTAGATGTATGCTTTTAATATTTTACGTCATGTGCGTAGATATATAGTAAATATAGGAGCCATTTTTTCAACCTTGCATTAGGGCACCAAAATATATAGAGCCGGCCCTGGATTTAGGCATCCCTCCATGGGTGATTTGCGAAGGGAAATCTACTGCAACATGCCGCCTTGCCGCGCGACATGGCCAATTCCTAACTGATATAATCCCCGATCGTCCGAAGGTAATACTGTATGCATACCATATCGTATAGATATTGCAATTGCTACTTCGTTGCTACTTTGATTTGTTAGTTATATGAATCATATAATGTATTAATTGTCCAGAACTAACTAGAATAGTATAATTGCTTAAGTCGTGAGGAGGGAAGACCCCACTAATAAGTAATTATTTTAAACTAGTTAGTTTGATATCCAACTCTAGGGCAAAAAATACAAATGCAACCAAAAAAATAGAGGTCATAGGACAATCTATTGGCCATAATGTTTTCATTCCCGATCATGTTGATACTCGAACTTCCAATTAAATGTTTGACTCATTGTCATCCTAGAAAAAACCAAAATCGAAAACATAACACATGACGAGGCCCCAAAAAGTGCTAACAAATTTGACTTGACATATTGAAAGACTTTTCTCTATTTTCGTCTCGCCCCCTATGCTCAAAGGGGATGGGAGAGGTTTGTGTGGCTGGGCCCGTCGCGGACAATGGAGGACATAGTGCTGTCCGGGAGCCTGCCCGTTTCTCCCCAAACTTGGGCCAGGTTTAGTCCAAAACTGGTGTCCGCGCGGACAACGGTTCATATGTGGTGGGCCGTTGGAGCCCCTCCCCTGTCCGTTCAGACGGAATCGGACTGGCCATGTCCGTTTGCGGGCCTGGGTTGGAGATGCCCTTACCCGCGAAAAATAAATCCTGCCGTCAAGGTCCTCTTCCCAGCTGATTAGTTTGTTTGCTCTTTGATGTGCTGAACGGAACAGCATCTCATGGTAGCCGCCAGCCGGAATCTGTGTCACTCCGCGGGCCCACGCCCCATGCATGCATAAAGCGGAGACCCACCACGCAAAGTCATAAAACACGGAGGCCCACTTGATCGTCGGCCTGTGGGCCCAAACGGCGCAAGCGAAATATTTCGTTCTGTCGTCGCCGTCCCGAGAGGATCTCACTTCAGAAATTTCAGGTTTCCAGACGGAAGAACACAAAAAGGGGAAAAAGAGATGAAGATATGGCAACATCCTTCGCCGCTCACTGCTCAGCTCACAGTGTTTAGCTGGGATTTCTTTCGCGCATTTTAAAAATAATTTTTTTAAATTTCAATATAGACCGTCCAGATAATATTAGAGACCATCCAAAGAACATTTAAAAGTGGTAGTACGAAGCTAGCTAGCTGGCCGTTGCATCTGACTGTGCTGCGCAGGGTGCGACGCATGTGGATCTTTTTTCTGTCTCGCATATTGGGGTAGCCAATGTGCCCATGTGTGGTCCGCACCTTAATCTCTCCTTATCTTTTGTTCTCTTGTTAAACAATGGCAGCGATTATTTGGATTTTTAAAAAAATAATATTATTATATTTTTATTTGAAAAGTAGCACACTTTTTCAAAAAAATGAAAAATAGCGTGCCGTCGGCATGGGCCGTGCCGAAACCAATAGTTTCGTCACGGGCTGGGCCGAAAGCTAGGTTTCGATATGGTCCATGCCGAAACCTATGGTTTTGGCATGGGTGGTGAGGAACCAGCTCAAAGAAGGTATGTTCTTCCTCTTTTAGTGTTTAATTTTTTTTATTAAAATGAAACTTGTTCAACCGTATCATTATTCATTATAAAATATACATGAAATATATGCGTGTCGACGAGTAGATTCCATTTCGATGATCAGTTTTGAGTTTGGTCGACTCTAACTATTTAATTTTGGATCCAAATTCGAAAAAACATTTGACGAAATTTGTCAAATTCTTCGCACTCAATCGTCCGTTTGAATTTTACTTTCATAAGTAGATGGATTGCACCCTTCTAAACAACTTTCATGTTTTAACTTTTTTATTTTGATAGACATATACATATTTTCTCTCTAATACATGTGTTTTTCTATAGATGCTACAGAGAATATTTTAACTTGTCATTTCACGGAATACCAGCAGCCAGCCCCGGAAAATATTGATGTAGCCCAACCTCCGGTTCCTACAATGAGCGGCCCAATGACAAGAGCGTGAGTCAAAGCTCTACATGATAAGGTGAACTCACTCCTATCTATGTGTGATCTCGATACTCATTTGAATGGTTTGCTACTTCATTCTGATACCTTGTGTGTGCTCAGCTGTGAGGAACGTGAAGAACTTTGAGGAAACATGTACCAAGATGGCCAAGAGATGCGTCAAGATGAAGAAGAAGGAGATGGCGGAGCCAGTCTGGCCGGCCTCCAGCCCGGCCTCCCAGCCGGCCTAGGCCGGCTTCCAGGCCGGCCACTCGTGCTCTGCACCCTGTTTTGTACTAAGACTATAAATAGCACTTCCCCCTTCCTTTCTAGGGTTAGACTGAGATTAGACTTGAGTTGAGATTTGCTCCTTTTCACCCCTTGTTGGTGTTGCCTCCTATGGAGATGAATCAAGACCTCCCCTTGTGGAGATGAATCAAGGCCTCCCCTTGTGGACATGATCCCTCTAGTGGATTCAAGGCTTCTTCTTGTAGTTGTGATTACTTGTCAATCTTTCCTCTTTGAGTGACTAGATTGGACCGGTGGGATTGACCGGTGAGAGAAACAATCCTAAGAGTAAGGTTGCTTGGAGATTGAGAATCGGGGGCTGCCCTTGGGGACTTGTTACCGGTTGATTTCGTCTGTATTGCTTTGCTAGTTATCTTGTGTTTGACTTTTCCTCTCTTGTGTTCTTCGTGTTCATCATGTTCTTCGTTCTTCCGCCCTTAATCCGTGAAAATCGGGACCCTAACCGCATCATATGGTATCAGAGTTTGGGTTGACACGGATTGATTTGTGTTTCCACCCTCAAATCCACCAAATTTTTCTTTGATTTTGAGAAATTTGAAAATTTCCACCAAAAATAGCCTTTTTGGATTCGAGCCGATCTATCGATTTGTTGCGTTTTTGGTAGTTTTGGTCCACGGATCTGTTGCCTTAGGACCCCATCCACCTTTGTTTGCGTTCCTAAGCCTTAATTTTGCCAATTTCCCCACGAAATCGAGAATTTATCGTTGCTTTTTCCGCCAAAAATCGCGGAAATTCGGGCAGCAGACAGCCCGGCCTAGGCTGCCTCCCAGGTCGGCCTACCTGCCGACGCAACCGGCCTCCAGCCCGGCCTAGGCCGGCTCCCAAGCGGCCTTCCTGCAAAAAAAAATTCTCTTTTCCTCGGTTCGTTTTGACATTTCTCCTTTGTTGTTTGAGTCCTTTTCCGGTGTGATCAACGTCTACAACATCGACAAGCTTCCGCAGCAACGCTTCATCAACGCCAAGCGATGACGACACCAAGGACTCGACATTTCCCTGACATCGTAATCCGTTGTGAGCACTTCTGCCTTTCGCGTACCTTGACCTATCGGACTAGCTCTTTGATATTGCGAGGCATTACACTTGTTCGAGTGATTGTCTTCAAGTATTGGTGAGTGTGTATCGTTAAAGATCTTGGCACTAGCAAACAAAGCATGAATCATCGTCAAAAAAAAGACATGAGTAGTGCCAAGTATCATCTCTTATAGGTTGCGACAAAGCTTAAACCGCCAAAGTGAGTGTGAGTGTTTAACACTTGTGCAAATCCGTTGCCCACCAAAAGGGAATTGAGCTAGCGTCCTTCTTGTGTTGGTGTGACATTTGAGCACGTAGTCTTCGTTAGGTTGCATATCTTCGTGTGCTCGCCCTTTGGTCGCCCAACCCCATCATTCGCTTTTGTGTGTGTTTCTTCATCATTTGTGGTTGGTGCTTCTTTGGTAATTTGGTCATTGTGGATTTTCTCTACCTTGGACAATATACTTTTTGCCGGTTTTGCTTGTTTCTTTTACCACTTCATACCTTCTTATCCTCATAAGTATGTTTATTGGGTGTTAGAACCGGATTCTCTTTTGTCAAGGAACTATATTCTTCCGATATAGTTTCTCTTGGTTCTCCATTTCCAAACATTTCACTTGTTCTTGAGATTATGTTTAGGGGAAGTACAAACGGAAGCTCAAGTTCAGAGGATGACATCCATGGAGGAATTCAAAGTGCCATTGGCTATGTCACACACGGCGAGTTCGTGGACCTTCGACATCTTGTTCGTGATGGGCTTGGTCGCCATGATCGCCGTCTTCAAGCTCAAGAAGCCAACTACAACAACCAAATGGTGCGCATGACCGAAGCTATCAACAACCTTGCGCAACATCGCTCTTCTTCAAGCTCGCGCCACACAAGGAGCACCTCAAGGTCGACACAACCACGGCATGCGCATCATGAACCGCATCAAGGTCGTCAAGACATCCCAAGGCGCGACGAACATGCTCGACATCACCATGAAGTGGAACACCCATCTTCTCCTCACGCACACCATGCCAATGGACATCAAGAACAACATCGACCAAATGGTGGACACCGTCACCTCAACATCAAGACCGTCAAGACCCTTTGGCCAATGACAATGGTGTCCCGGGTGATCATGACTATGAGGCTCAAGGCCGTCATCACCGCCATCCTCCAAGGCCACGCCATAACAATCGTGTGCATGGACACCATGAAGAGCATCATCCTCACCATGAGCATCGCCAACACCAAGTGTCGTGGGTTTGTCACGTCAGATGTCATGGATGACTTCGTAGGTGTGGGATTGCGCGAGTCAATCGTCTCCGAGCTTGGGATCGCAGGAACAAAGATCAACACAGATTTACCCAGGTTTGGCCCCTCAATGTGAGGTAAAGACCTACTTCCTGCCTACCCTAGATTGGTATTGATATGATATATGAGGTATTACAATGGAGGCGATCTGATCTCGGTACTCGCCGTATGAACTAGGGTTTGAGGGCTTAACCCTGTCTAAGTCCTGCGAGTCCTCTTTATATACACAGAGACTCGTCAGGTTACAAGAGTTCTACATGAAGCCGATTGTCTCCTTATCTTCCAAGGCAAGTTAACGCCGACCTTCTGGAGCCTTCCTTTGGTAGGCCGTGATCCTAGGTCAGCCCATCTTTACGTGGCCCAATAATAGCGTGATCATTAGGATGAAGTCGCTGTTTCGGCTTTGAATAAGTCGCGGGTTAATTATTCCCCCAACATTAGCCCCCTAAGTGTAGCCTGAACTTCATGGGATATCTTGATATGTTTTCTTGATCTTGAAGGGTTCCTTGAACGTTTAGGCTCCACTTTTCTCTTCCTGGCTTGCACTTCCTTGCTTTGCGACTCATGATCACGTGGGATTGGCTTTTACTCGCACTTTTGAGGCGACCTGGAGGATGCATCTGACTTCGTGAGCTTCTTACTTTGTCAAAGTAGCTTGATAGCTTCAGAACTTGATGATGATCAATCTTAAATTTTTTGATGATAATATGTTGTAGCCCCCAAGGATTGAGTTGATGTGACTTGATAATCATCTCAATTCTTCTCAGAAGGTTTTGAAGATCGTCACCTTTAACATGATATCATAGATAAAACAATTATTAAGATATAAGCAATTGCAATTGGTGTTGCAGTACTATAAGCAGTACATTGATCGACCTCTAGTTAGGTCTTTCTGAATCCTTTAAGTGGGCACTTGCGCGACTCAGTATTTCCTAGGAACATGTGTGTTCAGGGTTGAGAGCGGCCATGATAGGCAATCAAGCTCGATTGACGCCACACCCCAGTACTTTGGACGCATAATGCAAGTTGCAATCCAACTTAAGGTAGATTTGATAATTGCCAGTAAGTTGGTTGTTTCAGGGTAACAAAGCCCCCAAGAAACAATAATGATATATAGCTATAAGCAGCTTTGATTATGATGACACATAAGGTCGCGCCTTGGTGGCGACCGAGTGTTATACATAGGGTTGGATCGCGCGTAGGTGGCAATCCCTTTTTGAGACGTACGGCCGCGCCTGGGTGGCGGCTGATTTTTGATACATAAGGTATGGCCGCGCCTCGGTGGCGGCCGGTTTTTGATACATGGGTTGATCGCGCCAAGGTGGCGATCAAATTTGATGCATATGGTACGGTCGCGCCTAGGTGGCGACCAGTGTTGAAGTTTGAGCCCTGAGTGGCTGTGATGATACTCAGCTATAGGCAGCAGGAAAAGATGATACTTAGCTCTGATTAGCTTTTTCTTATGTGTAGTACGGTCGCAGTTGCATGACGTTCCAAGGGCGAGGCACCTCTAGACGATCCTCGAAATCATGGCGATCGCTGCTTTCTTCCCTCACATCCAGCAGATAGTATGATCCATTGTTTAGGTTATTGCTGATGATATAGGGTCCTTCCCATGGAGAGGATAGCTTATGCATTCCCTTGTGGTCTTGCTTGAGTCGCAGCACTAGGTCTCCTTCTTGAAAGGTGCGGGTTTTGATGCGTCTGGCATGATAGCGTCGCAAGTCTTGCTGATACACCGCTGAACTTGATGCTGCCAAGTCTCTGACCTCTTCTAGTGTGTCCACCGAATCTTGCCGAGCTGCTTCATTATCTGCTTCGACATAGGCCGCAACTCTTGGTGAATCATGTATGATATCGCTGGGCATAACCGCTTCTGCCCCGTAGACAATGAAATATGGAGTAAATCCTGTGAATCTGTTAGGGGTTGTTCTTAAGCTCCATAGCACGGCTGGCAATTCCTCCACCCAACATCCTGGAGATGTTTCAACCTTTTCAATAAGGCGCAGCTTAATTCCATGGAGGATTTCCTGGTTAGCTCGCTCAGCTTGGCCATTGCTATGTGGATGTGATACTGACGTGAGGTCCAGCCTTATCCCATTGTTTGCACAAAATATTTGTGTAGCTCCTTCAGAGGTGTTGCTCCCGTTATCTGTGATGATACTATGGGGATACCGAAAGCGGAATATGACCTTCTTCAAGAACTTGACTGTTGTTTTTCCACCACGACCAGGAGGTGAGTTTTTCCCGTTGGGGACCGTCTGAAGGGCCCTACCATGTCAAAACCCCATACGGCAAAAGGCCATGTGATGGGTATTGTGCGAAGTGCTTGAGCTGGCATATGATCTTGCCTGGCATATCTTTGGCATCCATCGCACACTCTGACAATCTGCTCGGCGTCTGCTAGCGCCGTTAACCAGAAGAAACCATGTCTGAACGCCTTTGCCACCAAAGATCTTGACGAAGCATGATGGCCACAATCGCCTGCATGAATTTCGTGCAAGATTTTTCGTCCTTCTTCTGGTGATGCACATCTTTGGAATGTCCTGAAACGCTGCGCTTGTATAGCTCATTGTTGATTATTGTGTAGGCCTTGGATCGCCGTGTTATTTTGCGCGCCTCTACCTCATCATCTGGTAGCACTCCGCGACTTAAATATGCCATATATGGCTCTGTCCATCCTGGCTGTTCATGCAGGGCTGCGACTAAAGTTGAATCATCTTCTGGCTCTGCGATGTCAATCTCTGCTGGAGGTTTAACTGATGGGTTGTCAACTCATCCAAGAAAACATTGGGGGGACTGATGTCTATTGGATCCAAGCCGAGACAAGGCATCTGCCGCTTCATTTTGTCTACGATCAATATGCTCGACTTGGTATCCAGTGAAGTGTCCAGCAATTCTGTCCACCTCTCTTCTGTATGCAGCCATATTTGTGTCCTTACTGTCCCACGTTCCAGAGACCTGTTGAGCTACCAAATCTGAGTCTCCAAAACAGCGTATGCGACTAACGCTCATCTCCTTTGCTATACGGAGTCCATGAAGCAATGCCTCATACTCCGCCACATTGTTTGTGCAGTTGAAGTGTATTTGAAGCACGTATCTTAGCTTGTCTCCCTTGGGGGATGTTAGTACAACTCCAGCCCCCGAGCCTTGTAGCTGTCTTGACCCATCGAAGTGCATGGTCCAGTATTTTGTTTCCGCCATGCTAGGAGCGACTTGGATTTCTGTCCAATCGTTGATGAAATCTGCAAGGGCTTGCGACTTAATTGATGTGCCGGCTCATAACTTATATGATGTGGTCCCAACTCAATCGCCCACTTGGCTACTCTTCCTGTGGCCTCTCGATTGCGGATGATGTCTGCCAGCGGTGCTGAGCTGACCACAGTTATTGGGTGTTCCTGGAAGTAGTGCTTCAGCTTGCGACTCGCCATGAACACACCAAATACTAGCTTCTGCCATTGGGGTAACGCTGCTTTGAGGCCGTGAGTACTTCACTTACGTAATACACTGGCCTTTGGACTGGGTACTCCTTTCCTGGCTCTTGTCTTTCTACGACCATCACGGCACTTATGCACGAGAGTTTGCAGCGATATACAATAGCATGGGTTCTTTATCCTTTGGAGCCGCCAAAACTGGAGCATTTGTCAACTGACTTTTCAGGGCTGTTAAAGCTTCGTCGGCTTCTGCATCCCAAACGAAGGTATCTGACTTTTTCAGCAACCTATAAAGGCAGCTTTTTCTCCTAGTCTTGATATAAAGCGACTCAATGCCGCGACGCAACCGGTAAGTCGCTGTACATCCTTGATCTTTTCTGGTTTTTGGAGGTCCATTACAGCCTTTATCTTGTCAGGGTTGGCTCGATGCCTCTTTCTGACACTATAAACCCCAATAGCTTCCCCGTGGTACTCCAAAGACGCACTTCGTCGGGCTTCATGTTGTATTTCTGAGATTTGTGAATGTCTCCTCAGGTCGCTGATAAGATCCTGGCAACTTGCGATTTAATCACAATGTCGTCCACGTAGGCGTGAACGTTGCGACCTATCTGCTCATGCAAGCAATTTTGAATGCACCTTTGGTAAGTCGCGCCTGCGTTCTTCAATCCAAAGGGCATGCTGACGTAGCAAAAGGCCCCAAAGGGTGTAATGAAGGATGTCTTCTCCTGATCTTCCTTCTTCATCTTGATTTGATGGTAGCCTGAATAGGCGTCTAGAAAGCATAACAACTCGCATCCGGCCGTTGAGTCAATCACTTGGTCAATCCGTGGCAAGGCAAATGGATCCTTCGGCAGGCTTTGTTGAGACTGGTGTAATCAATGCACATTCGCCATGTGCCGTTCTTTTTCATAACCAGGACTGGATTTGCCACCCACTCCGGGTGATACACTTCTGTGATGAATCCTGCGGCCAACAGGCGAGCTATTTCTTCCCCTATCGCCTTTCTCCTGTCGTCGTGGAAACGCCGCAATGGCTGCTTTACTGGCTTGGCCACAGGGTTCACGTTGAGGCTATGCTCTGCCAATTCTCTTGGTACCCCTGGCATATCTGATGGTTTCCATGCGAAGATGTCCTTATTTTCCTGAAGGAAAGCGATGAGGGCCCGTTCCTGTTCTTTTTCCATATGTGCTCCGATGCTTGTTGCTTAGATGAGTCGCCAGGAACAAGATCTATCTGCTTGGTGTCTTGGGCCGCTTTGAATTTCATTGGTGGTTCGGTGGATGGCGTGGTGACCACGCTCATGTCGTTAGGGTCCACCTGTGACTTATAGCTCTTTAGCTCTTCAGCGGCACAGGCTGATTCTGCGAAGGCTGCATCTCCTTCCTCGCACTCTATTGCTTTTTCTCTATCGCCGTGCACCGTGATGACCCCTCTTGGTCCTGGTATCTTCAACTGTAGGTACACGTAGCAGGGCCTGGCCATAAACTTGGCGAAGGCTGTTCGTCCGAACAGAGCGTGATACGGGCTTTGGAATTTCACCACTTCGAAGCATATGAACTCGCTTCTGAAGTTTTCTTCTGTCCCGAAGGTTACTCCCAGGGTTATCTTTCCCACTGGCTGTGCAGATTTCCCTGGGACGATGCCGTGAAACACGGTCGTCGTGTGTTGCAGGCTGGAATCCATGAGCCCCAAGCGCTTGAACGTGTCATAGTACATGATGTTTATGCTGCTTCCTCCGTCCATAAGCACTTTGGTTAGCTTGTATCCTGCTACGTAGGGTGCCACAACTAGCGCCAGCTTCCCTGGTTCTCGCACTTGCGGCGGGTGATCGTCGCGGCTCCACGTTACTGCATGCTCGACCACTTTAGCCAATTGGGGGTTGCTGGTATTACAGCGTTCACTTGCTGGCTTCTGCGGCTTAATTTCTCCTCCCTCTTGGAGGTGTTGATAACTATTGTGTGGTACTGCCCCGCTTGCTTGGGATTACTCGCATTGTGCTGCCCGGCGCCTGAACCATGAGCCGCACCAGGGTTTCCTTCATGGTGGTTTCCCCTGTTGTGTTGGCTTTCCTCTTTCCACTTCTTGTAATAGTTGCATTGCGCCTTGGTATGGTCCGCTGGCCGCCCGTCACCTCCTGTGTGAAGATCGCACGGCCGACTGAAAACTTCTTCCATATTAATTGGACGAGAGCCGCTTCCTCGGCCCCTTCCTCGTTGGCCTCTGAATCCTCCACGCGTGTTGGCGACGAGCCCAGAGTTTCCTTCTTCACTCTTGCGCTTGTTTTGACTCGCGTTGTTGTTGGTTTGTTTGTTGAGGCTTGCTGATATTTTTCTTTCCCTTGACAGCAACTCTCCTCTTCTCCATCTGACGCATCTCTGGTTTTGTCCGAGCCGGCGTATTTGTTAGCCGCAGCCATTACCTCGCTGAGGCTCTTGACTTTATCCTTCATGCGGCCCAGTTTATGGATCAGCGGCTCGAACTTGCAGTTTTTCTCCATGACCAGGACGGCTGAGCTTGGTGGTATATTATCTGAGGAGTGTATTATTTCCGCCACCCTTCTCATCCAGTGGCGGCTTGACTCGCCTTCCCTCTGAACGCAACGCTCGAGATCTTCTATATTGCAGAGTCGCTTGCAGGTTCCTTGGAAGTTTTTGACGAAAGCATCTTTCAGCTCTTCCCAGGTATTTATAGAATTGGGGGGCAGATTTTGTAGCCATATGTGAGCCGCGCCCTCCAACATCATGTTGAGGTACCTTGCGCATATTCTTCTGAGGCGTTTAAAATACTCCCCATCTCGTAATTGTTTAGCCAGGTGGTAGGATCCATGCTGCTTGTAGTTTGCCACCTTGCGCGGTCCTTTGAAATCTTCAGGGAAAGGTTCCGATCTGATCTTTTCAGTGAAACACGCCGGGCCCTTGAGTCGCGAGGACAGGGTTGTGGATGTGCCCATGGGGTTGTTAACTTCCGCGGGACGCGTCTGCATCGTTGGCATGATAGCCTGTGCTTCTGCGGCTTGTTCCTGCTGCCTTTGTGCGACCCTTTATATATTCTCTGGTGGCCTGCTTTGGACGCTTCTTTCTACTGCAATCCTGCGGTTGGCCGGTACGGTGGGTAGCTGCCCTTCGACCTCCGCTCTGCTGGCCTGTTGTAAGATAGCAGTGCTCAACATCTATATTGTGCAACATCTGTATCGCGCGCCGTGCTTCAGTGTTGACCGGGTCATCGCCTGTTGGTACCATCTGTCAAGATATTAGCGCAGCATACATATTATCGATGGGGCTTTGGTAGTGGCCTTGCGGGGTGTGAAACCTCCTTGGTTGTTGCGATGGCAGTTGTTGGGCTTCTTGGTCAGTTGTTGGTCCCAATCTTCTTGCGACTGGTTGGACTTCCGCTCCAGTAGCTGGAGTGGGTGGGAATTCTACCATTGGTTGAGTCGCCCGCGCCTGTACCTACGAGTCAACTTGTCTTTGAGTTGCGGCAAGCGCGGCTATTCTTTGTCGTTCCTCTTGGATTCCTTGGTTCATCTGGTTGAGTCTGTGGCGCTCTTCTTCCATTCTCCGAACCTCGTACAGGAGCTCGGCCCTGGCGGCCTCAATTTCTGTTGCACAGATGGCGGCGTTTGTGGCTGACACCGGGACAAACAGCGTGTTGCCAGGGGGTGTCGATCTTTCGGCTTCTCCGGTAGTTCCTGACGTACTTGCTCCTCCGGCCATATAAACCCCAACTTGTGCCGCCTCTTGATCTAGCATTAAGGTGATTCCTGGTGCGTAGTCCCAGTAGCTTTCTTCATGGTCGGGTACGATGGACCCAAATTCTTGTGAGTCCATGCTCTCCACGGACTCTTCTCCGTCATCGGCGACTTCTTCTGCTGAGTCGCCTTCTTGGACTGAGCTAGCAGATCTGCCACCAATGAAACCGACGAAGAAGTCGATAGATCCAAACGGGATGATGTGGCCGGTCTCTAGGTAATCAGCTTCCGGCCCCCAGCTTGAATCATCAACAATAGGTATGCCATCGACCGCGAAGCGACCGATGGCATGATCTTCAGCTCCTTTCATCGATCCTGCGTGGAACGTGACGCTCTTGACCGCAGGCCCCACGGTGGGCGCCAACTGTCGTGGGTTTATCACGTCAGATGTCATAGATGACTTCGTAGGTGTGGGATTGCGCGAGTCAATCGTCTCCGTGCTTGGGATCGCAGGAACAAAGATCAACACAGATTTACCCAGGTTCGGTCTCTCAATGTGAGGTAAAGACCTACTTCCTACCTACCCTAGATTGGTATTGATATGATATATGAGGTGTTACAATGGAGGCGATCCGATCTCGGTACTCGCCGTATGAACTAGGGTTTGAGGGCTTAACCCTGTCTAAGTCCTGCGAGTCTTCTTTATATACACAGAGACTCGTCAGGTTACAAGAGTTCTACACGAAGCCGATTGTCTCCTTATCTTCCAAGGCAAGTTAACGCTGACCTTCTGGAGCCTTCCTTTGGTAGCCGTGATCCTAGGTCAGCCCATCTTTACGTGGCCCAATAATAGCGTGATCATGAGGATGATGTCGCTGTTTCAGCTTTGAATAAGTCGCGGGTTAATTATTCCCCCGACACCAAGCGCATCATCCTCACCATGAGCCTCGTCACTGCCTAGAGCGTCCGCATGATCGTCACCACCAGAACAACACCGAATCAAGTGATAAGGAGTCCAACCAACATCTTGATGATAAACTACACCAAAGGAGACGTGGACGTTCATTCCCACCTCCAAACCGTCAAGATGACGATGACAACTTGAACAACATTCGCTTTGATATGGCTAAGTTCTATGGAACAAGCGACCCGAAAGCATACCTCTCATGGGCACTCAAGGTTGACAAGATCTTCCGAGTCCGACACTACTCCGAAAAGAAGATGGTTGCCTTAGCATCAATAGAGTTTGAAGAGTATGCTCTTTTCTGGTGGGAACAACTTCAAGATTCACGTGTGGACAACCATCAACAACCAATCAATACATGGGTTGAGATGAAGGAAGCGATGTACAAGCGCTTTGTGCCAAGTCACTACACTAGAGACTTGTACAAGAAGTTGCAAGAGTTGAAGCAAGGTTGAAATCCGTTGATGAGTACTATAAGGAGATGAAAATTTCCATGATGAGAGCCAATATTGAGGAATCAGAAGAGCAATCAATGGCTCGCTTCATGAATGACCTCAACTATCCCATCAAGAAGATTGCGGAATTCTAACCTATGCCACCTTGGTTGAGCTAGTCCATCAAGCCACAAAGGCCGAGCGTTACGTGCTTGAAGAGCTAAAATACCTCAAGGCCAAGGCATTCTTCGCTAACAAGCCTTCATCATCCACGCCTACATCCGCGCAAGCCCCTTCTCAAGGAAACACTAAAGGTCCTTCAAGAGCTCCTACACCATCCACTCAAACTACTCAACCTTTCAAGAAGGCCCCTCCCTCATGCAATACACCTCAAAGATCTTTCGCCGGCACAAGTGGATTGCAATGCTTCAAGTGTGGAGGACAAGGACACAAATCATTTGAGTGCACAAACAAGAAGGTCATGGTGGTCAATGACATGGGAGAAGATGAATACCATTGTCGGGGGAATAATTAACCCGCCACTTATTCAAAGCCGAGACAACGACTTCATCCTCATGATCACGCTATTATTGGGCCACGTAAAGATGGGCCGACCTAGGATCGCGGCCTACCAAAGGAAGGCTCCAGAAGGTCGGCGTTAACTTGCCTTGAAAGAAAAGAAGACAATTGGCTTCGTGTAGAACTCTTGTAACCTGACGAGTCTCTGTGTATATAAAGAGGACTCGCAGGACTTAGACAGGGTCAAGCCCTCAAACCCTAGTTCATACGACGAGTACCGGGATCGGATCTGTCGTGGGTTTGTCACATCAGATGTAAGCAATTGCAATTGGTGTTGCCGTACTATAAGCAGTACATTGATCGACCTCTAGTTAGGTCTTTCTGAATCCTTTAAGTGGGCACTTGCGCGACTCAGTATTTCCTAGGAACATGTGTGTTCAGGGTCGAGAGCGGCCATGATAGGCAATCAAGCTCGATTGACGCCACACCCCAGTACTTTGGACGCATAATGCAAGTTGCAATCCAACTGAAGGTAGATTTGATAATTGCTAGTAAGTTGGCTGTTTCAGGGTAACAAAGCCCCCAAGAAACAATAATGATATATAGCTATAAGCAGTTTTGATTATGATGACAATTAAGGTCGCGCCTTGGTGGCGACCAAGTGTTATACATAGGGTTGGATCGCGCGTAGGTGGCGATCCCTTTTTGAGACATATGGCCGCGCCTGGGTGGCGGCCGATTTTTGATACATAAGGTACGGCAGCGCCTCGGTGACGGCCCGTTTTTGATACATGGGTTGATCGCGCCTAGGTGGCGATCAAATTTGATGCATATGGTAAGGTCGCGCCTAGGTGGCGACCAGTGTTGAAGTTTGAGCCCTGAGTGGCTGTGATGATACTCAGCTATAGGCAGCTGGAAAAGATGATGCTTAGCTCTGATTAGCTTTTTCTTATGTGTAGTACGGTCGCAGTTGCACGACGTTCCAAGGGCGAGGCGACTCTAGACGATCCTCGAAATCATGGCGATCGCTGCTATCTTCCCTCACATCCAGCAGATAGTATGATCCATTGTTTAGGTTCTTGCTGATGATATAGGGTCCTTCCCATGAAGAGGATAGCTTATGCATTCCCTTGTGGTCTTGCTTGAGTTGCAGCACTAGGTCTCCTTCTTGAAAGGTGCGGGTTTTGATGCATCTGGCATGATATCGTCGCAAGTCTTGCTGATATACCGTTGACCTTGATGCTGCCAAGTCTCTGACCTCTTTTAGTGTGTCCACCGAATCTTGCCGAGCTGCTTCATTATCTGCTTCGACATAGGCCGCAACTCTTGGTGAATCATGTATGATATCACTGGGCATAACCGCTTCTGCCCCGTAGACCATGAAATATGGTGTAAATCCTGTGGATCTGTTAGGGGTTGTTCTTAAGCTCCATAGCACGGCTGGCAATTCCTCGACCCAACATCCCGGAGATGCTTCAACCTTTTCAATAAGGCGCAGCTTAATTCCCTGGAGGATCTCCTGGTTAGCTCGCTCAGCTTGTCCATTGCTCTGTGGATGTGATACTGACGTGAAGTCCAACCTTATCCCATTGTTTGCACAAAATATTTGTGTAGCTCCTTTAGAGGTGTTGCTCCTGTTATGTGTGATGATACTATGGGGATACCCAAAGCGGAATATGACCTTCTTCAAGAACTTGACTGCTGTTTCAGCTTCGCAATCTCCCACGGGTTCTGCTTCTATCCACTTTGTGAAATTGTCCACCACGACCAGGAGGTGAGTTTTTCCCGTTGTGGACCGTCTGAAGGGCCCTACCATGTCAAAACCGCATACGACAAAAGGCCAGGTGATGGGTATTGTGCGAAGTGCTTGAGCTGGCATATGATCTCGCCTGGCATATCTTTGGCATCCATCGCACACTCTGACAATCTGCTCGGCGTCTGCTAGCACCGTTAACCAGAAGAAACCATGTCTGAATGCCTTTGCCACCAAAGATCTTGACGAAACATGATGGCCACAATCGCCTGCATGAATTTTGTGCAAGATTTTTCGTCCTTCTTCTGGTGATACACATCTTTGGAATGTCCCTGAAACGCTGCGCTTGTATAGCTCATTGTTGATTATTGTGTAGGCCTTGGATCGTCGTGTTATTTTGCGTGCCTCTACCTCATCATCTGGTAGCACTCCGCGACTTAAATATGCCATATATGGCTCTGTCCATCCTGGCTGTTCATGCAGGGTTGCGACTAAAGTTGAATCATCTTCTGGCTCTGCGATGTCAATCTCTGCTGGAGGTTTAACTGATGGGTTGTGCAACTCATCCAAGAAAACATTGGGCGGGACTGATTGTCTATTGGATCCAAGCCGAGACAAGGCATCTACCTCTTCATTTTGTCTACGATCAATATGCTCGACTTGGTATCCAGTGAAGTGTCCAGCAATTATATCCACCTCTCTTCTGTATGCAGCCATATTTACGTCCTTACTGTCCCACGTTCTAGAGACCTGTTGAGCTACCAAATCGGAGTCTCTAAAACATCGTATGTCATGGGTTTGTGTAGTGACCCAGCACACATAGTCACGGAAGGACCAATCCGTAAATATTACATCCTTCAGAGTAGTACAACAGAAACATAGTCGGTCCAAGGTAACACTATAGGATTACAACACTATTCAATACAAAATCTCGAGAACCTCCTTTACAAACAGAAGTAGGTCTCGTGCAAAAGAAACTCCCAAAAGACTCAAGTCGAAGCACCAAGCTGGATACCAGCTCTAATTCTAATTCCTAATCCACTACTGCTGCTGTCACAGCCCTAGCTATCCATCTGGACTCTTCGTGTCTAGAGTTGTGCTCCTCCATCCAATTATAGTTGTCTTGTCTATAGGTATTGTTGTCGACGTGTCCACCGTTGCACTGTTGTCGCCACTCATCTGTTGGCAAAGTAGAGGTTGACTCCTTCAGACTCCACCAGGTTGATTTGACTCCTTGTCGATCATCTCACCAACACCGTTATGGATTCATGTCCTTCTTCTGCTGTCTCCAATAATCTAAGCAGGGGGGTCAACGGAGGAAAGAGTGAGCAACACGAGCGTTACTCAGCAAGTTCATATAATAGGAATAAGGTGTTTTACGCACTAGCTACCATCCATACCAAAAGGTCATGGATGAACATGCATAACTTTGTAAAACATTTTTAGGAAAAGATTTATTTTATCTTCAAAAAACTATGCCCGTCATCGATTCACAGGTGCTAGGGCCTTGAGGAGCCTCCTTTCCTGCAGTGTTCGCCGTTCCTTCCTGGAACGTGGAGTAACATGTCACATTTTTACACTCTGCAGAGGTGCGTTACTTTACCCATAAGAGACCAACATCATGTTGCACAACCAGGCGTACTTTCCTGTCCACACTTCCTATGGTGTGGGGCCCGATTGTTGATCCAAGCCATTCGCCGTGCTTCTCCAACAACCCCGCATGCCCACCCTTTTGTAGGTCTGTCCTCCCCTATATCTCATGGTAGACCGATCCGGACCCAAAGTCCTCCCCTATACCATACAGATAGACCGTTCCAAACATCCCTACAATCCATCATAGACCCCAGTTACCGTTGGGAATTAAGGGATCCCACCCATGTGCATGTAGTCCCACAAGATCTACAGCCTAAGGAACTGGCAGTCCGTTGACATGCGAAAGGGAAAAGTTCACAGATGACTTTCCCGTCCCATTCCAAGTCTCATGGTTAACGCTTCATTTACGGCGCAAGAACGCTGACGGCATTGGTTATTAAGTCCTAGATAATACTTTCCCGTGCAAATGGAACCTCCACCAACCACATCATACCATGGTTCCATCTGCCAGCCAACAATATATATATAGCAATTCACATCATTCGAAGATAGGTTTTACTTTTTCATGCAATGATAAACCATAGTATTTTGCATTTACTTTGATAAACATAATCAAGTAGGACATGAGCAAGAGTGAACTTGCCTTTTTGACTGCAAGATTATGCAGCCAAGGTCTTCGATACAATAAAGACTCCAAAATCTGGAAAAAGCGTCATTGGTCCGGTAAGGACTAATGTTTGAAGAAGCAATATGCTATTATGCATAAGTATGAGATGCATTGCCCTAAACCCCGTAACTGACTCTCGATGGTTGAGGTTTGTTTTGAGTTTGGTGATTATTTTAATATTTGTTTTATCTTCAAGTTTACTTCACAAGAAAGATGAATATAAACTTTAATCTTAAAATATCATATTAAGCATGATAATGAAGTAAAACAATGTCATAATACTAAATGGTTGTTTTAGGGTTGGTTATTATCGTTTTTATGTTTGTAAAGAACATGTTTTGACTTCAATTAATTGAAGAAATGGTGTAGTAATTTTATTCATGAATACAAAAAGAATAACTTTTGAAGAAATAAATCATATATATATTTGTTGGTATCATACCATAATGGTACTTATTTAATTGATGGTATATTATTAAATATTAAGAGTAATTACTTATGTGTTTAACTTTTCTTTAAGTACTAAAATAATATGACTTAAATACTAACACTTGGAAGAAACACAACAAGTAAACTTATATTATGAAGTAATTATTAATTTGGGTTAAACACTTGAAATTTATAACACAAAATTAATCCAATTATTAAAGGTATTAATAATAGTGATCAAGTTTTATTAAATAAAGAATTTCACTTTTATGAATTAAGAACTACATGATATATTATAAAGTAATAAAATGATAAATTTATATGTTGATAGATTCATCTTTGTATTGTTAAAGGGTTCTTGAATAATTATTTTCCTTATGGAAAATATCATTTTAAAAACCACTTAAGAATATTAGTGAAACATGTTCACAAATGGAATTCTAAAAATGGTCCTTATGTTATGATGGAAATATATTTCCATATTTGTAGTTAAACATGTGGAGCAATTTGAATGGAATTCAAATGCATTCAAAATAGCATTTTAAATAAATTCCATATTTAAATTAATAAGTAAATTGTTGTTTAAATTTTAAAGTGATTCAATTAGTAAAACAAGTGTTTGGTTTATACAAATAGATAGATTTATTTTTCTGTTCATTTTGGTATATTATTTGTATTTTTCTGATTTTATATGAAATAGTTATGAATTTCCAAAGTTTATTCAATTCAAAATATTTCTAGAATTATTTTCTTATCAATTTTTTATTTATGAAATGACCAAAATTCCCTTGGTCAAACTGGGTTGAACCAGACCAAAACTTGGCTCGGGTCGGTGGTCAACCCGACCGAGCCACACCCTCTCGCTCGCCTCTCTCTCACCTGACCCCGTGCTCTTCTCTCTCCCCGCGGTTCCTCTTTCCGCCGACGCCGTCGCCGCACCATTCCGGCGAGGTCCGGCCGTCTCCGCCGCCGTGCCGTGGCGCAAATGATGCGCCCCACCTTCCTCTCCATTCCTACCCCGGTGATTCACTCCTCCTCTTCTAACGCGGCCGTGCGCGACCCGTACCCAAACCTAGGGTTCCGGTGGCAGCGCGGCGCTGTCGTGCTCCCGGTCCTAGCTGCTCCGCCGTGGCTTGGTGCGGTGCTGCACCCTCTGTGCCGCCGTGGTGGTGTAGGTGAAGAATGCGTCTGTGGGGACCCCGGACTAGCTGTCTGAAATACCCGATTATGCTTAACACAACGATCCCGTGATCAGTCTGTCGTTGCACATAATCCGAATTGGATACCAAAGTTTACATCCATTACAGTACCGAATAAAAGTCTTACATAAATGGTCATTTAGACCAAATTCTTACATAGGTGCCTTCATGGGCCAAACCAAATATAACAGCGGAAGCTACGGCGTAATCGACATCATATTCTAACGATGACGACCCGACAGGCAGCTGACTTGGGGAGATCCTTAGTTGGCGTAGAAGTCGCCATATTCCTGCTCTGCGTAGTGTTCCTCCTCGTAGTCTGGCTAGGACAATAGCCAGGGACGAAACCAATATGAGTACATTTGGATGTACTCGCAAACTATCCCAACATGAGTATGCACCAGTTTTATTTTAGTGGACAACTTTTCTTATTTAAAACATCTCTATATCTTTATTGAAAAAGGTAAGAAGAGTTTTATAACTATCTTTGAAAGAATTCACCATCTCATTTTGTTTCTCCAAAACTCCTCCTTTTTCTGACCATGGCTCACCATGGTCCCTTTTTACCAACAACTCATACCACACCATTTGGTATAGCTGTGTAACACCATCACCATTTCAGTTTCTTTCAAACTTAAAAGCTTTTCCAAAAACTTGCACATGGTCTAGGACAGCCTTCCAACTGTCCATATCCGAGGACTCGGCTATTCGAATAGTTTTACACTCTGCAGAGGTAGCACGCTTTTCCCCCATCCATCCGGCAACTCATCGTGTCTGCCACGTCTCGCCATACAAGGTGTATGCGAAGTAAGCCGCCGACCATAGCCTGTCCTTTGCTCATGCTAGTATAGGATCCTTCCCATATGACACTTTCCATCGACACCCAGTCCGGTTTCCCGTCAGAAACCCTAAGTGTGAGGACTCATAGTTTTGTCCGGCGGTTTATGGTGGAACCTTCTATCCTCCCCACCAACTTGTGTGAGGACCCGGGTCAGGGGGTAGATCCTCGGACCATCCCCTCATGCATAACGGAGTCATCTCCGTCGATGAGGTATCCCATACTAATAAGAGCAAACTACATGACTACGCCTTTTCCCATATGTGGTAAATGTGGTCGCACAGGGTAGGATTGGTTTCCATAGTACTAGGACACTGTGCATTTTTCATAAACATCACCATTTTTCCACTTTTCCACTCCAACACCGACATCTCGGTATTTCATAAACTCATAAGAAATTTCAAAGGAGTTTTGAATAAACAACATTGTTTTCCCATCCTAAAGTTTTATATAAACTACTCCATAGGGTGGCAAAATAATATCCATATACTTTTGAAATGGGTTTTATAAATCTTGCTTTGAGAGTAAAACATGTTATGAAAGTAGATGCATATGTTGGTAGTGCAAGCTCAGAGAATAGCTTGCCTTGCTTGGCAAAGTGATCTTGCTCTTGTTCTTCAAATTCAGCAAACTCTCCTTCCTCGATATATCCGACAACGTTCTCGTCTAATTAACAAACAAACAATGCAAACAATCACTAAGCTATACAAGCAATCATCTCAACATATCCATCATCAACATCATAATTAGCTACTGCACACACAAACCACACAATTTGGTTTTCAAATAAAATTGAATTTAAACACTTTTTAATTACTTCTAAATTAAGGCAGAACTAGTTATTCATGTTTAAATCCATAACTTGAGTTCTGTTGGTCACAAAAATACAAACTAAAATTCTATAGAAAGCTACTGATGTGTAGAAGACAACCCAATTTGAATTGGATCTTTTGGAGTTACCAAACTCCCTACACATTGGATTGAATCCAGTAGCTTAATAATCAAGTTTTAGCTACCATTTAAATTATATTGTTCCAAAAATTAAACCCTTTTAGGGGTAACTAAACATGGCTATAAGTGAGTTAACAAAACTGGTCCTAACTCATTTGGATCAACCAATAAACATCTAAAAAGATTTTGGTCCAGAAGGGTGTTCAAACTTCTATCTTAAACCAAACAATATCTACTGCACAAATAATTCCACCAAAAATTGGGAAGCTTATACATGGCAGTACTAAGCTAACAAAACTGGTTTGGAATTAATTGGACTAATAGAGCACCAGAAACAAACAAGTTTAGATTTTAAATCTTCTGTAGTATTTTTAATAATACTTTTTATTTATTTAATTAAATGACATGGGACCAATTGGGTTGGTTAAACATTTTCATAATCTTTTCAGAACAGTTGAGTTTGATTTAATTGGATTCCTAAATCTCGAGATATTGAATTTCAAATATAGGTCCAGTACTGATTATTCAGAGAAGTTTGAAATTCGAAAATTCCCTCCTCTGGATAATGTTCAAAATTCTGACTGGTGGGGCCTACATGGCAGCGGCACAGCGCGCGCGGGGAAAAGATTTAAATCCTGACGAGCGGGGCCCGCCCGTCAGTCTCTCTCTCTCTTTCATTTCTAAACGAAGCGGTACGCAACCGTTGGATTTAGATCCAACGGTCCACGTTTGCCCACGTCGACGGCAAACGTCGGCGACCTAAAACGAGCGGCGCTGCCGCGCCGGCGACGGCGAGGTGGACGGATCTCTCACCTAGGGGCTCGGGAGGAAGCGGCGATGACGCGAATCGACGGCGACGGCTCGGGGAAGACGATGGTGCGAGCGGCAGTTGCTGGGGAAGTCTCGGTCGACGGCGGCGATGTCGCGCTCTTCGTCGGCGTCGGGCAGCAACTTCGGCGGAGCTTTGGGGTCGCGTCCGTGCGCTAAAAAGAGGGAAAAGAAGCCTGGGTGAGTGCGGTGAGCTTGGGCAACAGCGTAGAGGGGTCAGAGGGAAGAATGGGAGGGTGTGGCGTTGTGGTGGTGCTCGACCTCAACGGCGGCGTCGGGTGCGGCAGTGCACTGCCCTCCGGCGGTGCACAGACGAAATTGAGGCGAGGGAGAGCTCGAGGGAGAGGTGTGGTGTTCCAGTGAGGTCTCAGGGTGCTTTTATAGGCTCGGGGCGGTCCACGATGGTCGGGGTCTACGGCGGCGGCCATGGCGCGTCCACGGCGACCATTTCTGCGATTACCCGGCGAGGGTGCAGAGGATCGTGGCGGCTTGGGGCTTAACGGGGTCCGGCAAGGTTCTAGAATCATCTAGAGAAGTGGTGCATGTCGGGGAGCAGAGACGGGGGCCAATTTGCTCGGCGCCGTCCAATGCATCCGCGGCGGTCGTCGGGGAACATCGGCGTTAAGGCGACGGGAGAGGTGCCCGTTTTCATCCCTGCGGTGCAGAGAGGTGCAGAGACGCAGGAGCGAGGGAGAGCGCGGCCAGGGGGCCTGGCGGCGAAGAAAACGGCGACGACGGTGAAGGCGACACGGCGATGGTCATCGGGGCTGAGGTCGATGACCATTTTGCAGAAAACCCCCTCCTTCCTCTTTTCTTTTATTTTTCAGTTTTATTTCAATATCCAGAAGCTTTTCCTGGATTTATTTGAGGTACTTAAACATTTTTAGAAAATTCTGCAAATATTTGTGGGGCCTCCTCATAACATGTAGAAGCTCCACAAAAATTGGCATTGCCAAATAAAATGTTTGGCAACATTTTCTTTCATAGTACTTGGTTTATGTCATTTTTGATTTATTTCAATTTGTTTTGTTTTAGAATTTTAAAACTAGTTCAAAAATAATATTTGAGAGGGGAAAGTGGTAGGAACAAAATGGGGAGTGTTTACATTACATCTCCACTGACTTTGGTTTGAATATAATTGAGTTTGTCACTTGGAGATTTTTATGTGACAACTTGTCACTTTTATTTTTCTTGCTTTGATTTTATATTTTGTTTTCTTTCTTTCTTACTAGAGTTCACTAGAGCAAACACTCACACAAGCAGCAAGAGCAACACCTCAAGTAACAAAAGCAATTAACATACAATAAACAACAAAAGTTTTTGTTGGCTCTCATTTTTGGAATATAATCCTGATAATAATTTTGGGATGTTACAGCGTCCCCGTGGCCCCTTCTCCTCTGGCCACACGGGCACTGCCCCGTCGCCGTGGAGCTCGGCCATGGGCGCAGGGTATGATCTCCTTCTCTCCTTTCTCTCCTCTCCCAGGCCTTCGTGCCATGCTCTGTTATGTGAACTGCTAGTAGTGATTTAGGTTTCCTATTGCTAGGTGTGATGCTTAACTGAATAACTTGTTCAGTTTGGTGTTGAATTCTTTGTGGACAATAAGGTTCAGCTGCAGAGATGAATCCCATATGATTATCATGTCTATGTGCCTAGGTTTCAGTTTGGCCAATTCTTAGGTCTTGGCTGTTGTTTTCTGAACATCCCCTGATGCCACTATTGTAAGTTGTTGGAGCTGCTGTAACAAGTGACTAAATGGTTCTAAGATTCTTGTTATTGTATTTGTTGGCTGGGATGGTGATGCTGGCGTGTGCTACTCTGAACCCTTTGGTTCAGAGATGTGCCACCATGGTGTGTTGTAGTTGAGCTCTTCCCTGGGGTGTAGAATAATTTCTGTGGATAAGTTTAATTTAGCTCTGCATGCTGTGACGCCTCATTTGAGTTACACAGAGCTAGCTGATGATTTTTACTTAATGAGTTTGTTTATTTCTCAGTGCTCTGGCTTTAGGGCACAGATGTGCTTGTGATGCTTCTTCCCTTGTGGAAGTTGTGCCCAGCATCTGTTTGTTGGACTTGTGCTTCACTTAGAACATGTATTCAAGCAATATTGCTTGAGAGCCTTTGCTAAAATTTGTGGAGTATGCCCCTGCCAATGATGCACAAGCTGAGGCTCAGTTTAATTATAAGAACAGATACTTGCTGTTTTATTTAATTTCCTGGGATGATTTAGCATAGCACTACTATGCTGGACTGAGGAAACGATCCTAGCTCACCTCCTATTTATCTAGCACACCCTTGCTAAGGTTTAAAGATTTTAACCTGCTGATGTGAGCTAGTGGTGATTGTTGCTTGTGGCTTGTGGCTCTTCTGGATGCTTGATCTATAGATCTTGTGGATCTCCTCTTGTTCAGTGTATTGGCCTGCTCCTCCTGCTCCAGACAGCTTCCCTCTAGCTTCTGGCCTCCTCACCTTGCTCCTGCTGGGCCTTGTGCTTCTATCCGTCTTGTTCTTGCTTTTAGCAAGGATCTAGTGGTGGATTATTGGATGGATTTGTGGTTTGGGATGAACTATGTGCTGTGCAGTGATGAACTCGAGATGTGAGTGTTGTGAGTGAAATCAGTGGTGTGTTCCCTATTTGCTACGGCTGACTTTGCTCTTATCCTTCCCTGGCGTGCTTCTCTGTGCTGGTGACAACACCGAATGTGGAAATGAGTGTGCTGCTTGCTTGCTTGCTTGGCTCCAAGGTTCAGTTAACCTGGATGTGCTACGGCTGGTGAACTTAGCCCCTCTTTGGTTATTTATTTTTGCTGCCAAGTGGATTTAGGCCAGTGATGTTGTTCTGAGGCTAAATTTGATAATTAAGAACAGATACAACACTTGATCCCTTATTAATACTCAATGATGTTAATAGCAAAGCATCCCTTTGCTAGACTGAGAGTTTAACTAACCCCTAACCCCTCTTTGTATTATTTCTTTGTTTCTTATTTATTTTGCAGGAAAACAATATTAGAGTAAAGATAAAAAAGAAGAAGAATGGAATACAAAACATTTAGTTTATGAAACAATTTGTAATTTTCTTTTTCTTCGTATTTCCATTTGTTGTAAATAATTTGTAAAGACAATGTAATGTGTGTTAATTCAATAAAATGTTTTATTTGTCTTTAAAAGAATTCATAAGTTGTAATATTTATTGTAAAGATTTGGATTATTCAAATCTCTATTAATTCATTTACTTAATTATTGTTTCTATAACTTTATGGTTTTAATTTGAATTACTTTACAAATTCAATACTATTTGAATATTCAAATTGGATTCAAAATTCCCACAACAAGTAATTACCTAGAGGTCATGTCGAAATTTATTGCATTCACCTAAGAGGAACTAAACCTTATTCATTAAGTTGAATGAACTCTGATCACTTAGGGTTTTTAATTTGCGAAAAATTTATTCAGGATTTTCAAATGCATGCATGCAGATGCACAAATTCCTATTTCTACCCTTCGTTAACTCCTAAATGCTGGAATATTACAGTCTTTCCCCCTTAACAAAAACTTCGTCCCGAAGTTATGACGTGTGTATGAAGGTGAGAGTTACTCATGTGATATCTAGATATGGTGATTATTACGTGGCTTTATGAATTGGCTTTACTCCCTCCTTAGAACTCATATCCTCGGAGAAACACCATAAATCTCCATGTAGCTTGCTTACTTAGAAACTTGAATATGTTGCCTAAGTTGTAATGTGGTTTATTATTTTCTCCTCGCTATTCTTTCTCTTGTATGGATCATGGTTGTGTCTTATCATATTTTCCTACTTGGATCAAGGTGATCCAGATGATTCATAGTCCATTGTAGTCTTCACTTTGATATTGAACCTTCTAGTCAATACCAGGACTTAAGGCAAGTTATTAAAATTTATGTACCTAGTATCCCACATCACTTGCCTCACCCTTGTGTTGAAGACATCTAGTTAAATCCTAGCAAAACTTTAATTAAGTTGGTTATAGAAGAATGTGTGTGTGTTTTATCACATCAAATATGCATATTGGAAGAATTTGTTAACAAGGTTAGGCTTGTCTCCAAATTGCTTTTCATATTCAAAAGGCTGAGATGCACTGGATTATCTGACCTTCTGTTTATTTGTATATGACATTCAATTGTTTGAGCATACAAAAGTGATTTGTTAACAAGGTAATTAGGCTTGTTACCAAACTACTTCTATATAACACGAACATTGGAATATCACACTATTTCTAGAGATATTATTAATAATAGATTTTGATATAAGAGTTTCCAAATACTCCATGTTAGATTGGTATAGTACTTCTTTGCCAACCTAAGAAATCTCTCTTCAAAGTCTTCTTGTCGTAGTTCCTCCTTCTTGTGGGTGGCTTCTCTCGCAGAATGACTTCGAGAAGATTTGGGAGATAAGAAGATAAGATGGTCTTGATAAAGTAAGACGATCTAGATTAAGATTTAGTTTAGGATTTTATTATCCTTCCTTGAACTTCTCATTCTTCTTTCCTTTAAGATTTGTACTTATTTCATAAATGATGGATTTTACCTAGCTTTCAACCCAATTCCTCTTATAAAGGTTGTATCTTATTATTATTCCATTAGTTGTATCTAAAGATACTTTAGTTGTTGGATGTTCAATTTGTATTAGAGATGTATAGTGCTTATGAAATAATATCTTAAAATGGTAAGTTGATAAGATATTCACTTAGGATATTAGGTTCTCATATGCTCATATACGTGCATTCTCAAGTAGTCTTTCGAGTGTTGGTCGATCACTCTATGACTTCGTCGAAAAAGTTTTTATTTTTCCCGGATTTTTAGATGCATGCTATGCAAATGCACACATTATTTTTAGCTCCTTTCTACTCTCAGAACTACGGGTATTACATACTCTCCCCTTAGAATTTGCTAGGGCGCTTCCTTTCGTCCGACCTTTTGTTAGTCGATCTTCATCTAATTGTATCCATTCAGTCTCAAGTTACAACTAGATCTTTTCTGCTAAATACAGTTGCTTTCTCTATGCCCTTTGTGCTCAAACTTCCAACCTGTATACCTATGGTCTCTCGAAGAACACCGGGTACTATCACCAGATTGTGATTCCCAAGACATTCTCCGGTTCAGAGATATCATTCCTACATCCAATAATTTCCCGAAGAACAATTGGTAAGTCCACCACTATGAACAACCAATAAGATCTCCCGGTAAATTAAATATTCACTCGGATTAGCACCAGTTGTCTCACCTAGGGTCTTAAGAAAAGACTATTGCAAAACTAGTTGCAATAGGTGATAACTTAACTCTAATTTAGAACGGGTTGTTGGTCATCTAGTCCATATTTGTCTGATATACAACTCTTTCATCTGTCTGTTGCTGAAACTGGTTCCTTTCTTTTGGGTGATCAGACGGTGTGGCTCTTCAATCTTATATTGGTTCAGCCTCCATCTGAGTCCTTGGATCTTGGATGTCAATCCTATGGCAATCCATCCTTCTCTACAGCTACCCTGTATAGATGGTGACTACACTACCTTGACTTCTCATGTCACTATCAGCTTCATTTGTAATAACTAAACTAACTCCTTGGTCTATCAACTATCCATGAACTCATCTCCCATGGTTTTGGTGTGTCCTTGGGAATAATAAACCTTGAAATTGTTTTTCCTTAATCACTTTGAATTCTGATATCTTGCCTTACTTGACATATCAGACCTAGTTATTGACCGCTAAGTATTGGATTGTTGCTTCATACTCCTCTACCATCACTTCATGGCTCTTTTAGGCATACAAATCCTATAAATCTTCTCCTCAAACTTTCTCCAAGTATCAATGGTGTCTTATGATTCTCCCAACACCAACTTCTTCCGCCAAATTGCGACAACTACCCACAATATATAACTACCTATTGTGGCTTCTTAATCCAACGTCTTTCAATTCCCGCTCAATGTCCTTCACTCAATAATCTTCATCCTTGTATAAGTCCTTAAATTTGACTGTCCAAATCATAGATTTGTCATGACAGGTCCTGTTATTTAGATCTTCCAACTTCATAATTCTCCTACTTCAGTAGAGTTTCTCATGTAGCTTTGCTGTCATCATCGTTAGTTAACCTTCCTTCATCTGGTGATGATACTCTTCTTGAACTTACGTAGTTTCTCCATCCTTCCATGTCTGATGATGTAGACCTCCGAATCCAAATATGATATGAGTTGTGGTCCATCCCCACATATAGCTTCTTTTACTTCGATCATCTTGACTTCCTTCTCTTCCTGAGCTTTCATTGTTGTTTGAAACTTCTGAGAACACGTCTCTCCCTTACACGAATCCTATCTACCTCTGGATCAGTAACATCAAGAAAAGAACTCAATGTGACAATCATGCCATTGTACATCGAATTCTATCTGCATGTACCAACCTAGCCAATCAAAAATCCAATAAGATCCAATAAATCGCAAATGCAGTTATATCAACCATGCAACATAAGCCCGTAAAATAAGTAGTACATTGAGTAAAAACATCTCAAGTACCCAGGCTTAGATGCTATACACTACAAGATAGGTATATATATTACCTTATAATCTAAAACAACTCTTTGCCTCAGTAGTTACACCAATTGCCCATTTGCAACGGAATAATCCTAGGACAAAGTACTCAAAGAGTAGTTGTGGTATGGCTTGGTTTCTTATGGAACTAAACTCCATGTAGCTTGGATCTTCTATCTGGCTAGAACATCTATTTGCGAACATATTCAATTCCTTTATGTAGTTGTTGATTGCACATCATAAGTTGTACTATAGCTTCCTTCATTGTTTATGCCATCACCTACTTTCCTTAACACTTTAGACTATATTCAGGTGAATCCCCTTTGATATGTATCATTAGGGTCTTAACATACTTTTCATAGTTAAATGTTGATGATTCTCCACTATCATTAAACATCTCCTGACTTCCTCCATCACAACTAATGATAGGGTTCTACTTCAAAAGATAGGATTATCAATGATACCATGGAGGTAACACTGACTTAGATGTAAACTATTGGGTGTATCTACTGGTACAAGACAGTCTTACACTGGTCATACCAAGTTGAAGAAAGTAAAATAAGGTAGATGAATATTATACCTATAGAATATTAAATAAGAATATCTACTCCAGTTGGGTAAGGAAATGTGTATACAAGTATGACGGTATTATTCTCAGGTGAATAACCATCATAGTTGTAGAAATATAGAGTTTATTTAAGTATGATAACTCCCTATAGTCTTACCAACCTACAAGTCTCCTAAAAGGGTTTTAATCCTAAGGCCGTTTGCTCTGATACCACCTGTAGTGACCCAGCACACCACTGCATGTTCTAGTGTACAAGTCGTTGACATAATACTCACGGAAGGACCAATTCGTAAATATTACATCCTTCAGAGTAGTACAACAGAAACATAGTCGGTCCAAGGTAACACTATAGGATTACAACACTATTCAATACAAAATCTCGAGAACCTCCTTTACAAACAGAAGTAGGTCTCGTGCAAAAGAAACTCCCAAAAGACTCAAGTCGAAGCACCAAGCTGGATACCAGCTCTAATTCTAATTCCTAATCCACTACTGCTGTTGTCACAGCCCTAGCTATCCATCTGGCCTCTTCGTGTCTAGAGTTATGCTCCTCCATCCAATTATAGTTGTCTTGTCTATAGGTATTGTTGTCGACGTGTCCACCGTTGCACTGTTGTCGCCACTCATCTGTTGGCAAAGTAGAGGTTGACTCCTTCAGACTCCACCAGGTTGATTTCACTCCTTGTCGATCATCTCACCAACACCGTTATGGATTCTTGTCCTTCTTCTGCTGTCTCCAATAATCTAAGCAGGGGGTCAACGGAGGAAAGAGTGAGCAACACGAGCGTTATTCAGCAAGTTCATATAATAGGAATAAGGTGTTTTATGCACTAGCTACCACCCATACCAAAAGGTCATGGATGAACATGCATAACTTTGTAAAACATTTTTAGGAAAAGATTTATTTTATCTTCAGAAAACTATGCCCGTCATAGATTCACTGGTGCTAGGGCCTTGAGGAGCCTCCTTTCCTGCAGCGTTCACCGTTCCTTCCTGGAACGTGGAGTAACATGTCACATTTTTACACTCTGCAGAGGTGCGTTACTTTACCCATAAGAGACCAACATCATGTTGCACAACCAGGCGTACTTTCCTGTCCACACTTCCTATGGTGTGGGGCCCGATTGTTGATCCAAGCCATTCGCCGTGCTTCTCCAACAACCCCGCATGCCCACCCTTTTGTAGGTCTGTCCTCCCCTATATCTCATGGTAGACCGATCCGGACCCAAAGTCCTCCCCTATACCATACAGATAGACCGTTCCAGACATCCCTACAATCCATCATAGACCCCAGTTACCGTTGGGAATTAATGGATCCCACCCATGTGCATGTAGTCCCGCAAGATCTACAGCCTAAGGAACTGGCAGTCCGTTGACATGCGAAAGGGAAAAGATCACAGATGACTTTCCCGTCCCATTCCAAGTCTCATGGTTAACGCTTCATTTACGGCGCAAGAACGCTGACGGCATTGGTTATTAAGTCCTAGATAATACTTTCCCGTGCAAATGGAACCTCCACCAACCACATCATACCATGGTTCCATCTGCCAGCCAACAATATATATATAGCAATTCACATCATTCGAAGATAGTTTTTACTTTTTCATGCAATGATAAACCATAGTATTTTGCATTTACTTTGATAAACATAATCAAGTAGGACATGAGCAAGAGTGAACTTGCCTTTTTTACTGCAAGATTATGCAGCCAAGGTCTTCGATACAATAAAGACTCCAAAATCTGGAAAAAGCGTCATTGGTCCGGTAAGGACTAATGTTTGAAGAAGCAATATGCTATTATGCATAAGTATGAGATGCATTGCCCTAAACCCCGTAACTGACTCTCGATGGTTGAGGTTTGTTTTGAGTTTGGTGATTATTTTAATATTTGTTTTATCTTCAAGTTTACTTCACAAGAAAGATGAATATAAACTTTAATCTTAAAATATCATATTAAGCATGATAATGAAGTAAAACAATGTCATAATACTAAATGGTTGTTTTAGGGTTGGTTATTATCGTTTTTATGTTTATAAAGAACATGTTTTGACTTCAATTAATTGAAGAAATGGTGTAGTAATTTTATTCATGAATACAAAAAGAATAACTTTTGAAGAAATAAATCATATATATATTTGTTGGTATCATACCATAATGGTACTTATTTAATTGATGGTATATTATTAAATATTAAGAGTAATTACTTATGTGTTTAACTTTTCTTTAAGTATTAAAATAATATGACTTAAATACTAACACTTGGAAGAAACACAACAAGTAAACTTATATTATGAAGTAATTATTAATTTGGGTTAAACACTTGAAATTTATAACACAAAATTAATCCAATTATTAAAGGTATTAATAATAGTGATCAAGTTTTATTAAATAAAGAATTTCACTTTTATGAATTAAGAACTACATGATATATTATAAAGTAATAAAATGATAAATTTATATGTTGATAGATTCATCTTTGTATTGTTAAAGGGTTCTTGAATAATTATTTTCCTTATGGAAAATATCATTTTAAAAACCACTTAAGAATATTAGTGAAACATGTTCACAAATGGAATTCTAAAAATGGTCCTTATGTTATGATGGAAATATATTTCCATATTTGTAGTTAAACATGTGGAGCAATTTGAATGGAATTCAAATGCATTCAAAATAGCATTTTAAATAAATTCCATATTTAAATTAATAAGTAAATTGTTGTTTAAATTTTAAAGTGATTCAATTAGTAAAACAAGTGTTTGGTTTATACAAATAGATAGATTTATTTTTCTGTTCATTTTGGTATATTATTTGTATTTTTCTGATTTTATATGAAATAGTTATGAATTTCCAAAGTTTATTCAATTCAAAATATTTCTAGAATTATTTTCTTATCAATTTTTTATTTATGAAATGACCAAAATTCCCTTGGTCAAACTGGGTTGAACCAGACCAAAACTTGGCTCGGGTCGGTGGTCAACCCGACCGAGCCACACCCTCTCTCTCGCCTCTCTCTCACCTGACCCCGTGCTCTTCTCTCTCCCCGCGGTTCCTCTTTCCGCCGACGCCGTCGCCGCACCATTCCGGCGAGGTCCGGCCGTCTCCGCCGCCGTGCCGTGGCGCAAACGATGCGCCCCACCTTCCTCTCCATTCCTACCCCGGTGATTCACTCCTCCTCTTCTAACGCGGCCGTGCGCGACCCTTACCCGAACCTAGGGTTCCGGTGGCAGCGCGGCGTTGTCGTGATCCTGGTCCTAGCTGCTCCGCCGTGGCTTGGTGCGGTGCTGCACCCTCTGTGCCGCCGTGGTGGTGTAGGTGAAGAATGCGTCCCCGTGGCCCCTTCTCCTCTGGCCACACGGGCACTGCCCCGTCGCCGTGGAGCTCGGCCATGGGCGCAGGGTATGATCTCCTTCTCTCCTTTCTCTCCTCTCCCAGGCCTTCGTGCCATGCTCTGTTATGTGAACTGCTAGTAGTGATTTAGGTTTCCTATTGCTAGGTGTGATGCTTAACTGAATAACTTGTTCAGTTTGGTGTTGAATTCTTTGTGGACAATAAGGTTCAGCTGCAGAGATGAATCCCAGATGATTATCATGTCTATGTGCCTAGGTTTCAGTTTGGCCAATTCTTAGGTCTTGGCTGTTGTTTTCTGAACATCCCCTGATGCCACTATTGTAAGTTGTTGGAGCTATTGTAACAAGTGACTAAATGGTTCTGAGATTCTTGTTATTGTATTTGTTGGCTAGGATGGTGATGCTGGCGTGTGCTACTCTGAACCCTTTGGTTCAGAGATGTGCCACCATGGTGTGTTGTAGTTGAGCTCTTCCCTGGGGTGTAGAATAATTTCTGTGGATAAGTTTAATTTAGCTCTGCATGCTGTGACGCCTCATTTGAGTTACACAGAGCTAGCTGATGATTTTTACTTAATGAGTTTGTTTATTTCTCAGTGCTCTGGCTTTAGGGCACAAATGTGCTTGTGATGCTTCTTCCCTTGTGGAAGTTGTGCCCAGCATCTGTTTGTTGGACTTGTGCTTCACTTAGAACATGTATTCAAGCAATATTGCTTGAGAGCCTTTGCTAAAATTTGTGGAGTATGCCCCTGCCAATGATGCACAAGCTGAGGCTCAGTTTAATTATAAGAACAGATACTTGCTGTTTTATTTAATTTCCTGGGATGATTTAGCATAGCACTACTATGCTGGACTGAGGAAACGATCCTAGCTCACCTCCTATTTATCTAGCACACCCTTGCTAAGGTTTAAAGATTTTAACCTGCTGATGTGAGCTAGTGGTGATTGTTGCTTGTGGCTTGTGGCTCTTCTGGATGCTTGATCTACAGATCTTGTGGATCTCCTCTTGTTCAGTGTATTGGCCTGCTCCTCCTGCTCCAGACAGCTTCCCTCTAGCTTCTGGCCTCCTCACCTTGCTACTGCTAGGCCTTGTGCTTCTATCCGTCTTGTTCTTGCTTTTAGCAAGGATCCAGTGGTGGATTATTGGATGGATTTGTGGTTTGGGATGAACTATGTGCTGTGCAGTGATGAACTCGAGATGTGAGTGTTGTGAGTGAAATCAGTGGTGTGTTCCCTATTTGCTACGGCTGGCTTTGCTCTTATCCTTCTCTGGCGTGCTTCTCTGTGCTGGTGACAACACCGAATGTGGAAATGAGTGTGCTGCTTGCTTGCTTGGCTCCAAGGTTCAGTTAACCTGGATGTGCTACGGCTGGTGAACTTATCCCCTCTTTGGTTATTTATTTTTGGTGCCAAGTGGATTTAGGCCAGTGATGTTGTTCTGAGGCTAAATTTGATAATTAAGAACAGATACAACACTTGATCCCTTATTAATACTCAATGATGTTAATAGCAAAGCATCCCTTTGCTAGACTGAGAGTTTAACTAACCCCTAACCCCTCTTTGTATTATTTCTTTGTTTCTTATTTATTTTGCAGGAAAACAATATTGGAGTAAAGATCAAAAAGAAGAAGAATGGAATACAAAACATTTAGTTTATGAAACAATTTGTAATTTTCTTTTTCTTCGTATTTCCATTTGTTGTAAATAATTTGTAAAGACAATGTAATGTGTGTTAATTCAATAAAATGTTTTATTTGTCTTTAAAAGAATTCATAAGTTGTAATATTTATTGTAAAGATTTGGATTATGCAAATCTCTATTAATTCATTTACTTAATTATTGTTTCTATAACTTTATGGTTTTAATTTAAATTACTTTACAAATTCAATACTATTTGAATCTTCAAATTGGATTCAAAATTCCCACAACAAGTAATTACCTAGAGGTCATGTCGAAATTTATTGCATTCACCTAAGAGGAACTAAACCTTATTCATTAAGTTGAATGAACTCTGATCACTTAGGGTTTTTAATTTGCGAAAAATTTATTCAGGATTTTCAAATGCATGCATGCAGATGCACAAATTCCTATTTCTACCCTTCGTTAACTCCTAAATGCTGGAATATTACAGTTTGTCACGTCAGATGTCATGGATGACTTCGTAGGTGTGGGATTACGCGAGTCAATCGTCTCCGAGCTTGGGATCGTAGGAACAAAGATGAATACAGATTTACCCAGGTTCGGCCCCTCAATGTGAGGTAAAGACCTACTTCCTGCCTAACCTAGATTGGTATTGATATGATATATGTGGTGTTACAATGGAGGCGATCTGATCTCGGTACTCGCCGTATGAACTAGGGTTTGAGGGCTTGATCCCGTCTAAGTCCTGCGAGTTCTCTTTATATACACAGAGGCTCGCTAGGTTACAAAGGAAACTTCCTCCACAAGGAATATATCAACTGGAACCTATCTAGAGACTAACTCGTTCTTACGTCTTCCAGGATATGTCTTCTAGATTCTTCTCCTTGTGGCGGTGCAATATTGGCTTGTTTTCATGCAGGCCTTTTCTGGTGTGAGTAAAGTGGGTCGCACTTATCAATACGGGCCGCGGGTTAATCCACAAGGTATTCCCCCCGACAGCGTATGCGACTAATGCTCATCTCCTTTGCTATACGGAGTCCATAAAGTAATGCCTCATACTCCGCCACATTGTTTGTGCAGTTGAAGTGTATTTGAACACTAGTACAGAACGACACATCGGATACCCCTCTATGGAAACGACAGGCGTTAGGCGACGGAGAATCGCGCTTTCCGCGTGGCCAGTGCGTACAAACCTAACCTGGGCCGTGGCTGGCCCGTCAACATAGGTAACGGAGAAAGTATTAACTCCGTTACCCATAGTATTGGCAACGGTCTTAATTCTGGCTCCGTTTCCGATATGTGCCTCTATGGCAACGGAGACTTTTGTGTGTCCGTGTGGAATGTGGACACGTTCCATCTTCGTCGAATTGGATGCGAGCGGAGTAACTGCTATGGCGTAGTGGCGCCGCGGCACCGCCGCCCACTACTCCTTAGAAACCCACGATCTCCCTGCTATCTCAGTACGCCACTTCCCCGCAGCCATGGATACTCCTAGCAACTCCTCGGGCGTTCGCCGCAGCAGTTTGCCGCTTTCGCTGAATTGGAACCGCGTCGTCATGCCGGAGGCCGTCGCGCAGAGGCACTGGCAATATAGGAGGCCAGTGCCCTGGTCAAATGTTAGCCTCCCCGCTGGCTGGCGCGTCAACGACAGGAGGGTGCCTATGCCGCCGGAAGAGGACGTGGGATCCTCGGGCGCCCGCGACCGCAGCCGCTCGCCGCGGCGGAGAGACGCTCGTCCGCGGTCGCCTGGATGGAACCGCGTCATCGTCGGGCAGGCCGTCGCGGAACGGCACTGGCAATATAGGAGGCCAGTGCCATGGTCAAAGGTTCGGCTACCCGGTGGCTGGCACCTCAACCGCGCGTCGGTGCCTATGCCGCCGGAAAGAGTTGAGGTGCTTCAGAGCCGCCGGCTCCTCCTCCCGCCGGAGCTGCGCGACGATCCTTCCTACGACGGCGACGAGATGTGGGAGGGGCGCACGGGCGGTGATGACATCGTCGGCGAGGAGCCGTGCGACGACACAGACGACTACGCGGCTCTCCTCGCATACGAGCAGGAGAAGGCGGAGGCCGAGGAGTAGTTATAGTTATTTATTTTTATGTTCTTCAACTTCAATACTAGTAGAGATCAGTATAAGCCCAGTGTGTCAGTGAAAAAATCAAAGGAAATGGTTGTTTATACCCTCCATTTCCGATGTTCTACTTTGCTATAAATGCGCCCTTCACACAGCCCTAAACTCTATCGCTCACTCTCAGCCTCACTCTCAAAGTGTGGCGGCGCCTCCACGCAGCACCAGATCTTAGCTCCACCGTGGCGGCGCGCATCTCCCTCCCTCCGACCGTGGCGGCGCGCATCTCCCTCCCTCCGACCGTGGCGGCGCCCATCTTCCTCTCCTCCGACCGTGGCGGCGCGCATCTCCCTCCCTCCGACCGAGGCGGCGCGCATCTTCTTCTCCTCCGACCGTGTCGGCGCGCATCTTCCTCTCCTCCGACCGTGGCAGCGCGTACCTGTTCTTTGCTCCACCCCGGCAGATCTCGCCGCCTGATCTGTAGCTGGAGGGCGCATGGCGTGTCGATCCGAGGACGACGAGGACGACTACGTACTCCCGCCGCCAGATCCAAAGGTAATACATCTATTTGTGACCGGCCGTCGTGCCGACAAACTAGGGTTGTTGTCATTGTTCTGCTTAGGTTTTCTTCCATAGGACACTCATGAACAGAACTAGAACTAGGGTTGTAATACATCCGAGGACGATGAGGACGAGTGGACGACTACGTAGTGTCGCTAAAAAAGAACATAACTAGCACAAATCGGTAGTGTATGAAACTCATGGCTGACTTATCTCCTTTGCAAAACAGATGTACATTTCGGTGACACTGTATAAAAAGCCAGGTCCTTAGCCAAGGTGCGCTTGTCGTCCGACATAATTGTTGGTACACAACAACTATGCAATGGATTTGTAAGTTTGTTATTCTGTCTTATGCATCCTTTTGTGTTGTATGTCCTTTATGCTAGATGTATAGTGAGCTAACATGGAGTCATATATTTTCTCTTTGCATTTCAGTGACCACTTTACAAAAGAGGCACCTTCAGTACATCAGCACTCGCTTATTGCACTATGTGCAGAGCATGGTGCTGATCCGTTTAGCTCATTTAAATGAGCTAAATACAAGGTCAGGGACAAAGCGGCGAGTTGATTATATTTTGGCGACACCGTCCAAGAAGAAGATTGAATTCATGAACTCTAACAGCAAGTCATGAAGATAAATTAAGTTGGAAATGACAAGGATAAGTTTAGAGAGGCATGACATAGATAGATTTAGCTAGACATGTCAATGATAGATTTAGAGAGGCATGACAATGAAGATAAGTAATTGGTTGTCTTGTGATGCAATGTATCGGTGACATTTGTTATACCTTATGAATGAATGAATTTGTTAGCCTTTTTGTGCTTCTGCTGTGAAATTTTAAATGTCCAGTGCCAAATCTATTCCTGCTCTAGGCTTATGAAGAAACCTCAATGCAAACGAGCAGAAATAGAATCTCCGTTACTGATGAACCGATACATCGGAAACGGAGATGGGTCCGCAACCGTAGCCAACTTATGCCTCATCGGTGATGGTTTTTTGCCTCCGTTACCGATGAAGGCCTTCACATCAGTGACAGGGTCAGGGACACGGACCCTTTCTCCATTGCCGAAGGGGTTTTTGGCCTGTTTCTGATGTGTCGTTCTGTACTAGTGGAAGCACGTATCGTTGCTTGTCTCCCTTGGGGGATGTTAGTACAACTCCAGCCCCCGAGCCTTGTAGCTGCCTTGACCCATCAAAGTGCATGCTCCAGTATTTTGTTTCCGCCATGCTAGGAGCGACCTGGATTCCAATCGTTGATGAAATATGCAAGGGCTTGCGACTTTATTGATGTGCGCGGCTCATAACTTATATGATGTGGTCCCAACTCAATCGCCCACTTGGCTACTCTTGCTGTGGCCTCTCGATTGCAGGTGATGTCTGCGAGCGGTGCTGAACTAACCACAGTTATAGGGTGTTCGTGGAAGTAGTGCTTCAGCTTGCGACTCACCGTGAACACACCAAATACTAGCTTCTGCCATTGGGGGTAACGCTGCTTTGAGGCCGCGAGTACTTTACTTACGTAATACACTGGCCTTTGGACTAGATACTCCTTTCCTGGCTCTTGTCTTTCTACGACCATCACGACACTTACGGCACGAGAGTTTGCAGCGATATACAATAGCATGAGTTCTTTATCCTTTGGAGCCACCAAAACTGGAGCATTTGTCAACTGACTTTTCAGGGTTGTTAAAGTTTCGTCGGCTTCTGCATCCCAAACGAAGGTATCTGACTTTTTCAGCAACCTATACAAAGGCAGAGCTTTTTCTCCTAGTCTTAAAGCGACTCAATGCCGCGACGCTACCTGTAAGTCGTTGTACATCCTTGATCTTTTTGGGTTTTTTGAGGTCCATTACAGCCTTTATCTTGTTAGGGTTGGCCTCAATGCCTCTTTCTGACACTATAAACCCCAATGGATTCCCCGCTGGTACTCCAAAGATGCACTTCGTCGGGATGAGCTTCATGTTGTATTTTCTGAGATTTGTTAATGTCTCCTTCAGGTCGCTGATAAGATCTTGGCACACTTGCGATTTAATCACAATGTCGTCCACGTAGGCGTGAACGTTGCGACCTATCTACTCATGCAAGCAATTTTGAATGCACCTTTGGTAAGTCGCGCCTGCGTTCTTCTTGATAGGCCGACGGTGTGCCGCCTCTTGATCTGGCATTAAGGTGATTCCTGGTGCGTAGTCCCATTAGCGGCACAAGTTGGGGTTTATATGGCCGGAGGCGCTTGCCGTTACAAGACTTCTACACGTAGCCGATTGTCTTCTTATCTTCCAAGGCAAGTTAATGCCGATCTTCTGGAGCCTTCCTTTGATAGGCCGTGATCCTAGGTCAGCCCATCTTTATGTGTCCCAATAATAGCGTGATCATGAGGATTAAGTCGTTATTTCGGCTTTGAATAAGTCGCGGGTTAATTATTCCCCTGACACCCTGTCGGGGGAATACTTTCTGGATTAACCCGCGGCCCAGTGCGACTTACTTACTCGCACGGACAAAGGCCCACTTGGGAGCAAGCCCAATATTGAACCGCCATAAGGGGAAAGTTCTAGAAGACATATCCCGGAGGACGTGAAGACCAAGTAGTCTCCGAGTAGGCCTCTGTGGATATTCCTTATGGGGAAGTTTCCTTTGTAACCTAGCGAGCCTCTGTGTATATAAAGAGGACTCGCAGGACTTAGAGCGGGTCAAGCTATCAAGCCCCAAACCCTAGCTCATACGGCGAGTACCAGATCGGATCGCCTCCATTGTAACACCTCGATTATCATATCAATACCAATCTAGGGTAGGCAGGAAGTAGGTCTTTTACCTCACATTGAGGGGGCCGAACCTGGGTAAATCTGTGTTGATCTTTGTTCCTGCGATCCCAAGCTCGGAGATGCTTGACTCGCATAATCCCACACCTACGAAGTCATCTATGACACCTGACGTGACAAACCCACGACAGTTGGCGCCCACCGTGGGGCCTGCGGTCAAAAGCGTCACGTTCCGCGCAGGATCGAAATCAGGCTTCAAGGACATCGCCATCGGCCAAGTTGAAGACATCAATGGGGTCCCCTTCATCGACGACTCAGAGTGGGGACCCGAGGCAGATCGCATCGAGTTCGGATACATCGTTCCCATCGGATCAGTAAAAGTTTTCGTCGGATCCGTCAGTCGCAGATCTATGGACGCGACTCAAGGAAGCGAATCGGTGAAGGAGCTGCGGCCGGTCAGGGTCCGCGTGTTGGAGGAGCTACAACAAGCTACGGCAAGATTGCCCATCCCCGTCCCACAAGACCTGTTTGGGGATCTCTACCAAATCAGGAAGGAGACCTCAAGATTGAAGAGATTGAAGCTATCAGGACGGAGCTCTGTGAAGAGGCACAAAGACTCGCGGCTGAGCGCGAAAAACTCCAAGAAGAAGGCCGACGACTCCGCGCTGCCAGCCGAAGCACCAGGCGGTGCGAACCAAGGCGACATCTGAGCGCAAGAAACTCCAAGAAGAAGAGTGGCGACTCCGTCGTTGGCAGCAAAAACATCAGATCAAGATGGAGAGGAGAGATGAAATCACAGTTCCACGGCGACCCAGAGAGCAACGTGCACGCCGCGATAGGGATATTGTCAAAGATAGCACCGGTTGGAGACACGCGAGCTGATAAGGAAGCTCGCTATGCGATCGACCTACTGCAAACTGCTGCTTTACAACAAGCAAATATGTATGGAGTCACGCCCAATGAGCCGCAAAACGAGGTATCATGGGGAGGAGAAAAGTACAGCGTCGAAGAAGTGGTCAACCAGTTAGCAGGTTTGCAGGTATCATTGGAAAAAGAAAAGAAGATAGAAGGCGAGTCGCGGACGACCGGAGCGACTCAGCCATCCCAGATTGAAACTGATTCAGATGAAGATTCAGCGCCAGTAAACTCCTATTCATTATTGAAAGGACCAGCATGTTTTGGAGAGGAAATACGGCTCACTCGTTTCCCCCGAACTTCGGAGTCGCAGCGAGTCACCACCTATCGCGTGACCAAGACCCTGCCTTATGGATAGAAGACTACGAGGCAAACATGGGGCTGATGTGACTCAAGAAATACGTGCAAATACTTCCACTTGGCAATACAGGGAGAAGCTAGGGATTGGCTGTTAAGGCTGCCATCAAAATCAATAAGCACATGGGAAGACTTGAAGGACAAGTTCATCCAGATTCCAAACAGAAGATATGAAAAACCTTAGACAATGCATTCAAAAAGAGGACGAATCAAGCGGCGACTGGATCAAGAGAATCGCGGAGATCCTTGGCTCCGCCAAAAACTTAACAGTACAAGCTGCAATACAAGCTATGAGAAAGAACTGTAGATTTGAGCCGTTGGTGCACAAATTAAGTCGCGCTGAGCACAAGATTGATAGTTTCGACCAGCTTTTGGCAGGCTGACAAGTACACAAAGACAGATAAAGGGGCAGGCGGCTTATCACAGAACCCAACAGGGAAATTACAAGCGCGAGATTGAACGTCGCGCACACCAGATACAGGAGCAAGAGAGTGATAAGGCCTTACCCCTAATAACTGCAAGGGGATCTTCGACGTGCCTTGCGACTTACATCGCAGAGAGATGGCAGGCCAGCGGGTCACACAAAGGCGCAATGTCATTATTACCGGAGGTGGAAAGAAGGCGACACGCCAGACACGGCTCGCAGCGGATCGATGCAGCACAAGAAAATCTAGCTCTCGTCAAGGCCTGACGTTTTACCTAGAAGAAACATAGGACAGTTTCATACAGTGGAAGTACAAACAACGGACGGAAGCCGGAAGAGCGGTCAGATTTCAACGCCGAAAGGTATCGTCGCTGGACAGAGCAATCGGTTATTTGGAGTCGCGGCGATCACCCCCCAGAAGTAAGAGATCCAGGACAGCCAGCTCTGGTGGTCACGCCAGAAGTCGCGGGATACAAGTTAAGTAAGGTCCTAATGGACGGAGGAGGAAGAGTAAACATCCTATATCAAGACACGCTCCGAAGAATGAATATACCCGAGACAAGGCTGCGACCATCCAGGAAAGAAATTCAAGGCATAATCCCAGGAGCTGTTACGCGACCAATCGGAAAGATAACACTTGAAGTTAGCTTTGGAACAGAGCGGAACTTCCGCACAGAGCTCCTAGACTTTGAGGTTGTAGCAGTCAAAAGCTCATATCATGCGATCTTTGGAAGAGAAGCCTATGTCAAATTTACCGCTCGCCCCTGCTACGTCTACCTACAGTTAAAGATACCAGGACCAAACGGTGTTATTACAATATATGGAGACAGACAGAGAGCGTTAGAATGCGAGAACGCAGGCTCAGTACTCGCAGAAGAAGCTTGTATCGCCAACTCTTCACATGGGTATCAGTCGCAGATCGGTGATCGCAGCTCAAAACGAGTCGCGTTGGAGGTACCGCGGAAGCGGCCAACAGGATGCAGCCACCGGATGGTAAATACCCACCGAGAAGTCGCGCATCAGCAAGATAATGCCCCAGAGGTCGCCTTGATACAAAAAGAAGACAAGAAATGGCGCATGTGCATAGACCCAGCCTCGATCAACAACCCAGCCAAAGGGGCTCAGTTATCGTGAGACCTTACAAAGCAAACTCAACTCAACATAAGTCGCAGCTCAGTGCGGCTGATCGCCCAACACAGTGCTTCTGCTTCAACATGAGACATACATCGGAGCTATCATGCTCGACCCGAGTCGCTTTTAGCGACTCAAAATTGAACCAATCAGGTGTTCAACCCACTCCGTTAGGAGTATTAATTCGCAACTAAGTGCGATGAGTATCAAGTATGCATGGCCTGCGGGGAATAGAAAACCCGCATTAAAGGGCCTGCATCATCATGTAACACCCTGTAAAACATCGAGTGATTATGAAATAAAGCCGGCACCCTTGACATTCAAGGGTTTGTCGTTTCGCCTCAACTATCATTGAGTCGCTGAGTCTTTTGAATTTCATATATCACTGACCCTTGAGGGCTCCTTACGAGCATCGCGAGTACCAATCGCACCTCAAATTTTGCCAAACTAGTGGCAATCCTTAAGCTAGAAGCGTCTTGCATTATGCGACCAAAGTACTGGGGTGTGGCGTCAATCGAGCTTGATTGCCTATCATGGCCGCTCTCGACCCTGAACACACATGTTCCTAGGAAATACTGAGCCGCGCGAGCGTCTACTTAATGGAATTATCAAGAAAAGAACCTGCTTATAGGTCACAAAAATACTGTTTATAATACATGAATATCTTACAGACTAACGGGCATGTCCCACATTATTTATTTTTCCTCTTCCGAGCAACAGGAGTGGGAATTGGCGCGGCTTGTCTCGCAGTTGCAGTCGCAGGTGTCCTAATAATCAGGGCGCCGCCAGACGAAGCAGAAGGGCCACCAGATACTGTTGCTGGAGTGGCAGCCCGAGATGACTCAGCTCCTGAGGACTTTTCCTTGACACCTTGCTCCCATCAAGATTGAATTTATCAAGATAAGTGCCCAAGTCTAAGTTATCAACAAATTTTGTGGCATACCCGCGCATCCCTTTCCAGATATCGAAGTACTCGCTTATTGGCAGTTCAGTATCATCTGCGCTCATCGCCAGGCCGTGGCGAGCAACCTTGCCAACATCTATCTCTGGATAATATGCTCGAAGCAATGTCAAGACATGCGCGGCTCCGGCGCGAGCAGAGGATCGTTTCCAATCAGAGACATAATGTGGAGCCTTGAGCAGTTTATTTATCCAATACTCGCAAGATGTTGGGCCATCAGTCGCAGGAGTGATTACCGTCATAACTTCCTTGGTAACCTTTAAGAAGCGCTGGCTGAGGTCAGACAGATATACCAGTTGATCCTTCAAATTGGAGCGGGACACTGGGGCCTCAGGTCCTATGTCAAAGAAAGAAAAGGCAAGAAACAAGTCAGAGACTAACGATTGGTTACCCAAAATATGTATGATTAAAGGAATACAAGACCAACCAGCAAGCTGCAGGACGGCTGATTTGACCATGGAGCCAAAACCCTCAAAGGCTTTGAGCAGCGAGTTATATTTTTCATCTCGCGCGGCGAGTTCCTTTGCGTGGTCCCCTTCAGGCGATCAATCAATTCAGTTTTAAGAGCCAGCCTTCTCGCAAAGATCTAATGACCTCGTCTTTCTCCATGAGTCGCTGCTGCATATCAGCTTCAAGTTCTTTAAATTGCTCTTCGCAGGAGTCGAGTTGACCTTTGAGAGATTTTATTTCCTGATCTTGGTCCCTAATGACCTCATTATGCTGCTCCAGGCGAGACTGCATCATTTCAGGATGGTCTATGGAAATGCCTTTACCCTTTATTGAGCCAGAAGCATCAAGCAAGGACAGTTCACGCTGAAAACAAACAGAGCAAAACGCATAGGTAAATTATCCAGGAATTTGGGGGCTCGAGATTTGAAGCAGGAAAAGAATCAACACCCCGTGCGATGACACAAGGTTTTGATCCTTGGGGGCTACGGTATATGTACCTGGCGACTTGAAGAAAATTGCTCAACTAAGCCGCGCAGCAGAGCAGCATGCTTGTCTCCAGCAGAAATTATGGCATCTGCGATTGACTTAGAACTATTTCCTGGAGCTGGAATTCTATTTTCAGTAATATCCTACCAGCAGGGAGTTGTGGATGGAGCGCGACTGGAGTCGCGGCAGGAGCCGCATCTGCAATACCTTCCTCCAGGGAGGGCCTTGGTTGAGTCGCACATTACTGTTTCCCGTTTCATCAGCAGCATCATCCTCGCTCATAGCTTGCTGAGAAGAAGTGGGGTGGAATTAGACTTGGTACCCTCTCAGACATGGCCTGCAAAACATTGATGGGTTAATAAGCTGACCTAGCAGAGCCGCAACATTGAAAGGAAGGCGAACCATACCCAGAGGCGACACGGATACTTTCATCAGGCAACCAGAGGAAGGAGAAGATAAACCTTGCAAATCTGAACCTACAGAGTATGAAAAGAAGTGGTGTCAGCAAATATGCAATCACGAAAGGAAAAGGAGAGAGTCGCAAATAATTACCCGAGCTTATTGAAAGCAATCCTTTGCTACAGCTTCGGAAGTGAAAGTAGCCTTGTTGGGATCAGTAAGTTTTAAAGATTTGGCAGCTCTTGTTTCTACCAGTAGCGCCAAGGCTTTGCGCGTTTTCAGGCTGCGTGGGTCTTCTGAGCTCTGGCATAAAATACGTTTCGAGGACCTGCGAGGCACCTCAGGAAGTTCCAGGAAAGGTGTATTTGGAGTCGAGGACAAAAGAGCGTCGGCCATTTGTTGTTCCTCTTCAGAAGCACTACCCTCGTGCATAACTGTATCTTCGTCAAAGGCTGCGGCTTGTTTGACGACTCAGCCACGGCCTTGGTTCAAGTCGACGTCCTCTGAAGGAAGAACCCAGAAATAGGGATCGATCTGAAAAGGAGCTCAGGTCAGAAATAATCAATTTTGGGAAAGGAATTTTCGAGGAAACAAGTGACAAGTAAACATTACCACAAAAGGCTTGTGCTCAGCCCAGAAGGGAGCAAGTCCGACGTTGTCATACGAGTCAATATCCTCGTCCGTCACTCGGCGAATGAAATTTATCCACTCCCCTTTGTCCCAATCTTCAGGGCAAGTACGATCGACGTCATTTGCATGACAAGTGAAATCCATCATAAGCCAGCGGCGACTCACAGGCTGAATCGCCACTTAGTCCAGCAAGATATGAGATCCAATCCAGTGAGACCATGGAGTGTCAGCGCTCTCACCTTGTCTAAGAGGGATTCGATAAAGGGCAACGAAGAAGGATCAGGTTTAGAAGACAGAGCATCGGTAGCCTCGAAGGGAAGAGGAGACCAAAGAGGAAGGAATTTCACCCTCAGGAGAAGTGTTTTTACAATAGAAGAATGTCCTTTGCCACTCCTTGATTTTCTTGGCAAGAGTTAGTTTTGGGAAGATACTACCCCTACGGCGTTGGAAGGAAATGGCGCCGCATTGGAGAAAAGGACCATCTGTGGTTTCCCTTTGACTATTGCAATTGAAAAGAGCAAGCCAGAAATCTATTGAAGGCGGGATACCCAGATAATCTTCGCAGAGGACGTGGAAGTTGCTCACTTGCAACATCGAATTAGGGCCAATATCATGGAAGCGGAGACCTAACCGCTGCATCAAGGAGCGGAAGAAGAGAGAGCCCGGGGGCTTGAACCCGCGCTCAACATGCTCCGCAAAAATCACTATCTCTCCTGGTTGAGGATTGGGGATTACCTCCTCACCGCCGCCGCCATTCGCATTGATCTTTTGGCGGAAGAAGGCCCCGTGCAGATAGGGATTCCAGGAAATCTTCGTCGACCCACGAGCCTTCCCAGTTGCACTTGCGGCGAGACATTTTTCTCAGATCGATGGAGATATCCACCGAAGGATTGTGAGTACGAGAAGCGAGATTGGAGGCGGCGGAAAGGACTTGATGCAGAGACGCTGGGGAAAACGATGAGTCAAGATAAATAACCCAGACGGAAGACGTTTAGATCTGAAAATCAACCGTCAAGACAGGATAAGTCGCGTTCTTGAGCCGCCAAGAAAAGTTATAAGCCGCAGATTGGAAACAAGGAAAAGCACGGCCTAAGCATTCAAGATCAAGAAGTACTATGAAGTTCAGGCCATGCTTGGGGGCTAATGTCGGGGGAATACTTTCTGGATTAACCCGCGGCCCAGTGCGACTTAACTTACTCGCACGGACAAAGGCCCACTTGGGAGCAAGCCCAATATTGAACCGCCATAAGGGAAAGATCTAGAAGACATATCCCGGAGGACGTGAAGACCAAGTAGTCTCCGAGTAGGCCTCTGTGGATATTCCTTATGGGGAAGTTTCCTTTGTAACCTAGCGAGCCTCTGTGTATATAAAGAGGACTCGCAGGACTTAGAGCGGGTCAAGCTATCAAGCCCCAAACCCTAGCTCATACGGCGAGTACCAGATCGGATCGCCTCCATTGTAACACCTCGATTATCATATCAATACCAATCTAGGGTAGGCAGGAAGTAGGTCTTTTACCTCACATTGAGGGGGCCGAACCTGGGTAAATCTGTGTTGATCTTTGTTCCTGCGATCCCAAGCTCGGAGATGCTTGACTCGCATAATCCCACACCTACGAAGTCATCTATGACACCTGACGTGACAAACCCACGACACACCCGGCAACCCGCTGCTTGTTCCGGTGTCAGCCGCCGTCCGTGCAACAGAAATTGAGGCCGCCAGGGCCGAGCTCCTGTACGAGGTTCAGAGGATGGAAGAAAAGTGCTACAGACTTGACCAGGTGAACCAAGGAATCCAACAGGAACGACAGAGAATAGCCGCGCTTGCCGTGACTCAAAGACAAGTTGACTCGCAAGCACAAGTGCGGGCGACTCAACCAACAGTAGAACTCCCACCCACTCCAGCTGCTGGAGTGGAAGTCCATCCAGTCGCAAGAATATTGGGACCAACAACTGACCAAGAAGCCCAGCAACTGCCATCGCAACAACCAAGGAGGTTTCACACCCCACAAGGCCAATACCAAAGCCCCGTCGATAATATGTATGCTGCGCCTAATACCTTGACACAGATGGTACCAACAGGCGACGACCCGGTCAACACTGAAGCACGGCGCGTGATACAGATGTTGAGCACTGCTGTCTTACAACAGGCCAACAGAGCGGAGGCCGAAGGGCAGCTACCCACCGTACCGGCCAACCGCAGGATTGCAGCAGAAAGAAGCGTCCAAAGCAGGCCACCAGAGAATAAATCAAGAGTCGCACAAAGGCAGCAGGAACAAGCCGCAGAAGCACAGGCTATCATAAACTTAACAACAACAAACCAGCCACAATAACGCGAGTCAAAACAAGCGCAAGAGTGAAGAAGAAAACTCTGGGCTCGTTGCCAACACGTGTGGAGGATTCAGAATCCTACGAGGAAGGGGCCGAGGAAGCGGCTCTCGTCCAATTAATATGGAAGAAGTTTTAAGTCGGCCGTGCGATCTTCACACAGGAGGTGACGGGCGGCCAGCGAACCATACCAAGGCGCAATGCAACTATTACAAGAAGTGGAAAGAGGAAAGCCAACACAACAGGGGAAACCACCATGATGGAAACCCTGGTGCGGCTCATGGTTCAGGCGCTGGGCAGCACAATGCGAGTAATCTCCGGCAAGCGGGGCAGTACCACACAATAGTTATCAACACCTCCAAGAGGGAGGAGAAATTAAGCCACAGAAGCCAGCAAGTGAACAATGTAATACCAGCAACCCCCAACTGGCTAAAGTGGTCGGAGCATGCAGTAACGTGGAGCCGCGACGATCACCCGCCGCAAGTGCGAGAACCAGGGAAGCTGGCGCTAGTTGTGGCACCCTACGTAGCAGGATACAAGCTAACCAAAGTGCTTATGGACGGAGGAAGCAGCATAAACATCATGTACTACGACATGTTCAAGCGCTTGAGGCTCATGGATTCCAGCCTGCAACACACGACGACCGTGTTTCACGGCATCGTCCCAGGGAAATCTGCACAGCCAGTGGGAAAGATAACCCTGGGAGTCACCTTCGGGACAGAAGAAAACTTCAGAAGCGAGTTCATATGCTTCGAAGTGGTGAAATTCCAAAGCCCGTATCATGCTCTGTTCGGAAGAACAGCCTTCGCCAAGTTTATGGCCAGGCCCTGCTACGTGTACCTACAGTTGAAGATACCAGGACCAAGAGGGGTCATCACGGTGCACGGCGACAGAGAAAAAGCAATAGAGTGCGAGGAAGGAGATGTAGCCTTTGCAGAATCAGCCTGTGCCGCTGAAGAGCTAAAGAGCTATAAGTCACAGGTGGACCCTAACGACATGAGCGTAGTCTCTACGCCATCCACCGAACCACCAATGAAATTCAAAGCGGCCCAGGACACCAAGCAGATAGATCTTGTTCCTGGCGACTCATCTAAGCAAACAAGCATCGGAGCACATATGGAAAAAGAACAGGAACGGGCCCTCATCGCTCTCCTTCAGGAAAATAAGGACATCTTCGCATGGAAACCATCAGATATGCCAGGGGTACCAAGAGAATTAGCAGAGCATAGCCTCAACGTGAACCCTGTGGCCTAGCCAGTAAAGCAGCCATTGCGGCGTTTCCACGATGACAGGAGAAAGGCGATAGGGAAAGAAATAGCTCGCCTGTTGGCCGCAGGATTCATCACAGAAGTGTACCACCCGGAGTGGGTGGCAAATCTAGTCATGGTTATGAAAAAGAATGGCACATGGCGAATGTGCATTGATTACACCAGTCTCAACAAAGCCTGCCCGAAGGATCCATTTGCCTTGCCGCGGATCGACCAAGTGATTGACTCTACGGCCGGATGCGAGTTGTTATGCTTTCTAGACGCATATTCAGGCTACCACCAAATCAAGACGAACAAGGAAGATCAGGAGAAGACATCCTTCATTACACCCTTTGGGGCCTTTTGCTACGTCAGCATGCCCTTTGGATTGAAGAACGCAGGCGTGACTTACAAAAGGTGCATTCAAAATTGCTTGCATGAGCAGATAGGTCGCAACGTTCACGCCTACGTGGACGATATTGTGATTAAATCGCAAGTGTGCCAGGATCTTATCTGCGACCTGGAGGAGACATTCACAAATCTCAGAAAATACAACATGAAGCTCAATCCGACGAAGTGCGTCTTTGGAGTACCAGCGGGGAAGCTATTGGGGTTTATAGTGTCAGAAAGAGGCATCGAGACCAACCCCGATGAGATAAAGGCTGTAATGGACCTCCAAAAACCAGAAAAGATCTAGGATGTACAGTGACTTACAGGTTGCGTCACGGCATTGAGTCGCTTTATATCAAGACTAGGAGAAAAAACTCTGCCTTTGTATAGGTTGCTGAAAAAGTCAGATACCTTCGTTTGGGATGCAGAAGTCGACGAAGCTTTAACAACCCTGAAAAGTCAGTTGACAAATGCTCCAGTTTTGGCGGCTCCAAAGGATCAAGAACCCATGCTATTGTATATTGCTGCAAACTCTCGTGCTGTAAGTGCCGTGAAGGTCGTAGAAAGACAAGAGCCAGGAAAGGAGTATCCAGTCCAAAGGCCAGTGTATTACGTAAGTGAAGTACTCACGGCCTCAAAGCAGCGTTACCCCCAATGGCAGAAGCTAGTATTTGGTGTGTTCATGGCGAGTCGCAAGTTGAATCACTACTTCCAGGAACACCCAATAACTGTGGTCAGTTCAGCACCGCTGGCAGACATCATCCGCAACCGAGAGGCCACAGGAAGAGTAGCCAAGTGGGCGATTGAGTTGGGACCACATCACATAAGTTATGAGCCGCGCACATCAATTAAGTCGCAATCCCTTACAGATTTCATCAACAATTGGACAGAAATCCAGGTCGCTCCTAGCAAGGCGGAAACAAAATACTGGACCATGCACTTCGATGGGTCAAGGCAGCTACAAGGCTCGGGGGCTGGAGTTGTACTAACATCCCCCAAGGGAGACAAGCTACGATACGTGCTTCAAATACACTTCAACTGCACAAACAATGTGGCGGAGTATGAGGCATTACTTCATGGACTCCGTATAGCAAAGGAGATGAGCGTTAGTCGCATACGCTGTTTTGGAGACTCCGATTTGGTAGCTCAACAGGTCTCTGGAACGTGGGATAGTAAGGACGCAAATATGGCTGCATACAGAAGAGAGGTGGACTGAATTGCTGGACACTTCACTGGATACCAAGTCGAGCATATTGATCGTAGACAAAATGAAGCGGCAGATGCCTTGTCCCGGCTTGGATCCAATAGACAGTCAGTCCCGCCCAATGTTTTTTTGGATGAGTTGCACAACCCATCAGTTAAACCTCCAGCAGAGATTGACATCGCAGAGCCAGAAGATGATTCAACTTTAGTCGCAGCCCTGCATGAACAGCCAGGATGGACAGAGCCATATATGGCATATTTAAGTCGCGGAGTGCTACCAGATGATGAGGTAGAGGCGCGCAAAATAACACGGCGATCCAAGGCCTACACAATAATCAACAATGAGCTATACAAGCGCAGCGTTTCAGGGACATTCCAAAGATGAGTATCACCAGAAGAAGGACGAAAAATCTTTCACGAAATTCATGCAAGCGATTGTGGCCATCATGCTTCGTCAAGATCTTTGGTGGTAAAGGCGTTCAGACATGGTTTCTTCTGGTTAACGGCGCTAGCAGACGCCGAGGAGATTGTCAGAGTGTGCGATGGATGCCAAAGATATGCCAGGCAAGATCATATGCCAGCTCAAGCACTTCGCACAATACCCATCACATGGCCTTTTGCCGTATGGGGTTTTGACATGGTAGGGCCCTTCAGGCGGTCCCCAACGGGAAAAACTCACCTCCTGGTCGTGGTGGATAAATTCACAAAGTGGATAGAAGCAGAACCCGTGGGAGATTACGAAGCTGAAACAGCAGTCAAGTTCTTGAAGAAGGTCATATTCCGCTTTCGGTATCCCCATAGTATCATGACAGATAACGGGAGCAACACCTCTGAAGGAGCTACACAAATATTTTGTGAAAACAATGGGATAAGGCTGGACCTCACGTCAGTATCACATCCACAGAGCAATGGACAAGCTGAGCGAGCTAACCAGGAAATCCTCCATGGAATTAAGCCGCGCCTTATTGAAAAGGTTGAACCATCTCCAGGATGTTGGGTGGAGGAATTGTCAGCCGTGCTACGGCGGTTAAGAACAACCCCTAACAGATCTACAGGATTTACACCATATTTCATGGTCTACGGGCAGAAGCGGTAATGCCCAGCGATATCATCACTACAAGAGATCTAGCCGGTAGAGGCATTATTTTGGCCCTATAGAGACACATAAATTGCCTTAACGGAGTTGTAGAGGCAGGTAGCATAGTGTCTCAAAAGTGTCACTATGAGCAGTGTCTCTTAGACTGTAGAGTCTTAAGCCAATATGTCTATATGACCGTAAGGTCATTTTGTAGAGACATGAGGTTGTGTATCTACACACATAGATGCACTTCAAAGATACACTTACAATTTGTATGTATAGGTATAGAGACACTTTCATGAGGCATTTTGACTTGTCTCTAACGAGACACTTTCATTTTGTTGCGGCAATGTTTCCATCTCGAGAAATGTCAAGACATTTTAAGCGAGGCATTTTATTAGGTCTCTAGAAATATAATGCCCCTTTATAAAACGTGGAGACACATTTTTATGACATTTTGTTCATATCTTGAGATATCCTTATAGTCTATAGAGGCACATTGAGTGAGATCATAGACGCATTATATCATCTCGAGGACATTTACTCTCTTGAAAATAGACACTATCAATATTCAATAAAAGCTCAATACAGATACTAGATATTATTATGACAAAGGAACAAAAGATAATAGATTATTCATTCAAAGAAAAGGTGAAGGTAGATACACCGAGGGTTCACTAATTGCTAATGAATCTTCAAAAACATTGACAGCAAACTGTGAGCTAGATGCCCATGGGAATTGAGAAACATAAAATCAAACACGTTCCAAGCACAAAGAACATTCTCCCCTTGCTGGACAACAACATGTAGCCAAAACATTAATAGTCTTAAGAATACTGCAGATCACCACACGTAATACTACACTACCAGGCCAAATGACCAAGCACTTGAAGAGTTCCCTTTGAGCTCTTGTCATCAGCCACACTATGGAGCCAAATACATAACCCTGCAATCAATGGACCAGTGTTACTTCAGTCTTAAGAGCAAACTGTTAACATAGAAATGTTCTGTTCCAACTTAATAAATTACCATTATGTAATTACATGGATTGCAAGATCATTAGAACGTGCTGCCCCAGTTTGAATCATCTTTCACTCTCTTAACCTGTAAAAGAATAATTGATCTTGTGATAATTAATACAAGTCTTTATCGGAAAAAATTATATACATGTGCATCAATTTCTTTCCGAATAAGAAAACCCATTTTGAGGACCAGTAAATATGAAATAAAAATGCATTAAGTCAAACTTTGATTCATAGCAAATTATCAGCACCTATAGGAAAAGAAAAAGGGGCATCTAACAGTGCCAGCAGGATTTTGGGTCAGGGTAAAATCCTAAGGGAGTTAATGGCACTAGCGGTCACACAACTCGTCGTCGATGTGAACTTAAGTCACACTTCTCCAGAACGTGATTATTTGGTCACACAACTCGACAAGTGCGTGCACGCAGGTCACTGACCCCACTTGTCAGTCCGTTTTAGACGGTAAATTTTTAAAAAACCCCCTGGAGTAATATTAATTTTACAATATGGTCCTCCTAATTATACAAAATGGTCCTTCTAATTTTACAAAATGATCCTTCTAATTTTACAAAATGGTCCTCCAGGGGAATCATTTTGTAAAATTAATATTACTCCAGGGGGTTTTCTGAAAATTTACCGTCCAAAACGGACTGACAAGTGGGGTCAGTGACCTGCGTGCACGCACATGTCAAGTTGTGTGACCAAATAATCACGTTCTAGAGAAGTGTGACTTAAGTGCACATTAACGTCGAGTTGTGTGACCGCGGGTGCCATTAACTCATCCTAAGGAGACAACATGGACCTCACAATCCAGAATGCAACCAATATTTAACAAATCAATTTCGTTAGCCCCTATTTGTAGCCTTGTACCTTCAATTGCAGACAGATAAAGAACATTAGCGCCATCTAATTGTGATCAGTGATCGGCATGCGCAAACTCGTACTCAAGGTACATGACGGCAGGCTGTTTTTTTTTTTTTTGACACATCCAACTTCCACGTATATTCACCGAACATCCACATACACAGTACATAGATCGAAAACAAAGGAAGAACAACAATACGAGGAGGATCCAGAGCCAGCATCGAGAGCCGGACAGACATGCTCCAGGGGCGTCTTGTTGCCTATACCGCACATGTACACCACAGGAGCAGAACAATCGATGCAGTTAACCATCGGTCCATGATAAAGACAATTTAGTAATGATGTGAATAAGAAGATGGAGGAGGGGGCACGGAGAGATTGATTACTTTGGGAAGTATCCCACGTGCATGCTGACGTCCAGCTTGACGATGTGAACGATGTAGCGGCGGGCGGCGAGCTTGCCGGGCCGGCGGACGGCAGCATCGAGGACGTCCATGCCGGTGGCGTCGGCCGCGCGTCTGGTTAGTTTCCAGGCTTCTTCGATCTCTGCATGTAAGCATTAACCGCATGGGGATCGAAAGCCCCGCACGGTCACAACAAAATCGATCAACGCTGAAGATGGAACGAACAAATAATGAAACTTTGCATCTACACACTCACTTTCCCCTCCCCTCCCTCTACAGTACCCCGAGAGAGGCGACAGGGCGAAAGAGAGTTCTCCCCTTCTCTCCGCCGGCGCCGGAGCAGATCCGCGCCTTCTCTCGCCGCTACGGCGGTGGGGGAGGGCGGGGGTCTCGTTCCTGGTTGCTTGGCCTGTAGATAGGGTAGTTAGGTGCCTCCCCGGCGGTGTTTTTGGGAGGGATTCAGCGCCGGATCGGAGGAATAAGTCCGCCTCCTTCCCTCTTCCTCGCCGGCGACGGCGGGAGGGAGGTGTGTTTGGTCCACCGGCCTGCGGGTCTGGTGCTTTTGGTACTCCTAGATCTGCGGATCGATGGAGTTCTTGCTCCCCCAGAGCTGACGGCGTGGCGGCGGCGGTGTGTGCTCTTCGTGGGGTTTCTCTCCCTCCTCTCCGTCGTCGTCGGGCCGTCGTCTCCATCTGCGGCGTCTCTGGGAGAGTGAGGTGGTCTGTCCAGGTGAGTCTTTGCTTCTGTCTCTGGCTGGCCGAGGTGGCAAAGGGAGAAGAGGTGGAGGTGCTCGACCTGTTTTTGGATGGCGTGCTGGTGGTGGTGGTTCTCTGTGGCGTTTTTCCTCCGGCTGGCCGTGGCGGCGAGGGGAGGGGTCGCTTGGAGGACGGGTGTGGTGGGCGGCTGGTCTGGCTGCTGCGGTGTCGGCGGGAAGAGCGGTGGTCTGTGGTTGCAGGTGCTTGGCTGAGCTCGTTCATAGCTCTGGGTGTTCATCGCTTGGCGACGGCCGGTTCAGCAGCCTTCTTCAACGTTGGAGGTGCTTGCTTCCCTGGGCATGGTGGTACGGCGATCTCCGGCAGTGGCTAGATGCTTGGGGTGTGGGATGGATCTGCCTGTGTTCTTTCTTGTTTTCTGAGGTGTTTTGTGCAAGTTTCCTGGGTCTGGTTGTAATTTCTTGGTTCTTTCTGGACCTGGTTGTAATTTGCTCCGAGCTCCTTTATATAAATGGTGGATCCTGTTCAAAAAAATAATAATGAAACTTTTTTGCACATCGCGCGCGGTGGAGAGATGAGTGAAGATTTAGATTGCCCTTGAGGCGGCGGACGATGTAGCGAGGAAACTGCTCGCTTTCGCTCCGGTGGCGACGGCTGCCTGGGTTTCTCCCTAACTCTGGTGGAAGGGGAAGGGAGCGAGCGAAATCGGAGAAAATCAGGAGTCCGCGGAAGTTACTGAAGTAATAGGTGGTCGTAGGTGGCCGCATCGCGGGAATATTTTGACGATCGCGCCAAGAATTGTAATCGCAAACCGCCCACTGCATAAAACTAGCTGGGATATTTCTCTAATTTTTTTTTGCCTGGTTAGGATAAATAATCACAGAAAAAGCAAAGCTTGGTTCTTGTATATAACAGAAAATCAAGCTTTTAGAAAAATGGGTTAACGTAAACAATCTCGGTATAAACAGATCTTTGTTTTCCATATAACTCAAAAGATTCAACTTTTAGGAAAAAGGATTAGCGGACCTAATCTTAGTACAAGCAAATTTCATTTTCCTCATAGGAAAAGATGAAGCTTTGGAAAGACGACTATTTTTTAACTCGTTGAGTGCCTCCGAATGGTTTACGATCATCTGGTGCGGCAGCATTATAAATTTATGACAAATTCGCCCACGGTTCCTATGAGAAGGTTTCATGATTGACTTATAGAGAGGTGAAGTTGTACGTCTATTTTTAAAGCATTTTCCAATGTCTCTCTTAGTAGACATATGTAGTGTCGTTGGAGAATGACTTAACTGGTAAGACATTCTCAAAGATGTCGGTCTTAATGCCTTTACATAAGTGTTAAGAGACATTATGACGAGTGTCTTAAAGGGGATGACTTTAATATTAAAGTCATTCTGAAGAATGTCTCTTAAAATGCCTTTAGATGAAGAATAAGAGACATTTTAGAGAATGTCCTTAGGTAAATGCCTCTACTGCGAAGGCATTCTCCAAAATGTCTCTCTTAATGCCTCTATAACAAACTGGATTGGGTTGTAAGAGACATAAGGGAGAGTGTCTGTATGAAAATGTCTCTACTGCACAGTTTTGTTGTAGTGCATACATGATTCACCAAGAGTTGCGGCCTATGTCGAAACAGATAATGAAGCAGCTTGGCAAGATTCGGTGGACACCCTAGAAGAAGTCAGAGACTTGGCAGCATCAAGGTCAGTGGTATATCAGCAAGACTTGCGGCGCTATCATGCCAGACGCATCAAAACCGGCACCTTTCAAGAAGGAGAGCTAGTGCTGCGACTCAAGCAAGACCACAAGGGAATGCATAAGCTATCCTCTCCATGGGAAGGACCCTATATCATCAGCAAGAACCTAAACAATGGATCATACTATCTGCTGGATGTGAGGGAAGAAAGCAGCGGTCGCCATGATTTTGAGGATCGTCTAGAGGCGCCTCGCCCTTGGAACGTCGCGCAACTGCGACTGTACTACAATAAGAAAAAGCTAATCAGAGCTAAGCATCATCTTTTCCAGCTGCCTATAGCTGAGTATCATCACAGCCACTCAGGGCTCAAACTTCAACACTGGTCGCCACCTAGGCGCGACCGTACCATATGCATCAAATTTGATCGCCACCTAGGCGCGATCAACCCATGTATCAAAAATCGGCCGCCACCAAGGCGCGGCCATACCTTATGTATCAAAAATCGGCTGCCACCTAGGCGCGGCCGTATGTCTCAAAAAGGGATCGCCACCTACGCGCGATCCAACCCTATGTATAACACTCGGTCGCCACCAAGGCGCGACCTTATGTGTCATCATAATCAAAGCTGCTTATAGTTATATATCATTATTGTTTCTTGGGCGCTTTGTTACCCTAAAACAGCCAACTTACTGGCAACTATCAAATCTACCTTAAGTTGGATTGCAACTTGCATTATGCGACCAAAGTACTGGGGTGTGGCGTCAATCGAGCTTGATTGCCTATCATGGCCGCTCTCGACCCTGAACACACATGTTCCAAGGAAATACTGAGTCGCGCAAGTGCCCACATAAATGATTCAGAAAGACCTAACTAGAGGTCGATCAATGTACTGCTTATAGTACGGCAACACCAATTACAATTGCTTATATCTTAACAATTGTTTTATCTATGATATCATTTTAAAGGTGACGATCTTCAAAACCTTCTGAGAAGAATTGAGATGATTATCAAGTCACATCAGCTCAATCCTTGGGGGCTACAACATATTATCATCAAAATTTTGAAGATTGATCATCATCAAGTTCTGAAGCTATCAAGCTACTTTGACAAAGTAAGAAGCTCACGAAGTCAGATGCATCTTCCAGGTCGCCTCAAAAGTGCGAGTAAAAGCCAATCCAACGTGATCATGAGTCGCAAAGCAAGGAAGTGCAAGCCAGGAAGAGAAAAGTGCAGCCTAAACGTTCAAGGAACCCTTCAAAATCAAGAAAACATATCAAGATATCCCATTAAGTTCATGCTACACTTGGGGGCTAATGTCGGGGGAATAATTAACCCGCGACTTATTCAAAGCCGAAACAACGACTTCATCCTCATAATCACGCTATTATTGGGCCACGTAAAGATGGGCTGACCTAGGATCACGGCCTACCAAAGGAAGGCTCCAGAAGGTCGGCGTTAACTTGCCTTGGAAGATAAGAAGACAATCGGCTTCGTGTAGAACTCTTGTAACCTGACGAGCCTCTGTGTATATAAAGAGGACTCGCAGGACTTGGACAGGGTCAAGCCCTCAAACCCTAGTTCATACGGCGAGTACCGAGATCGGATCGCCTCCATTGTAACACCTCATATATCATATCAATACCAATCTAGTGTAGGCAGGAAGTAGGTCTTTACCTCACATTGAGGGGCCGAACCTAGGTAAATCTGTGTTGATCTTTGTTCCTGCGATCCCAAGCTCGGAGATGATTGACTCGCGTAATCCCACACCTACAAAGTCATCCATGACATCTGACGTGACAAACCCACGACAACCATGCTTTGCACCAAGCCACCGCAACGTAAAATGTTGAAGAAGACTCCAATGACATCTATTGCGATGGTGTTAACAACCCTTCATTGGTTGTGGCAAGAGCATTAACCGTCAATGTCAAAGTAGAAGAAGTCCAAAGATCCAACTTGTTTTAAACATGAGCGGGAATCAATGGAAAGTCTATCAAGGTCATCAACGATGGTGGAAGTTGCCACAACTTAGCTAGCAAAGAACTTATTTGTGACAAGCTCAATTTGAAGTTCAAGAAGCACCCACACCCATACCATGTGCAATGGTTGAGTGATTTCGGATCCGTCAAGATCCAACACATGGTGCAAGTGTCCTTCAATATTGGCGCATATGAAGATACCATTGATTGTGATGTTGTGTCTATGTCCGTTTGTCACTTGCTTCTTGGACGCCCATGGCAATATGACAAGAGTGCAATGCATGATGGAAGAACCAATTACTATAGCTTCAAGAGAAACAACAAGAACTTCGTCATTCGTCCCATGACACCAAGCCAAGTGATTGCCAATAACGCCAAGACAATAGCAAGAGCACAACAAGAGAAAGCTTCTAGTGAGAAGAGTGGAGAGAGAGAGATCCACCAAAATGTGAGTGAGAGCCACAAGCCAAATGAGAGTGCACATACTAAGAGAGTTCCACAAAGCATGTCCTTGCTTGCCACCAAAAGAGAGATGAGAGAGTTGAGAGAAAACTCATCCACCCTCCACTATGTCCTCATATGTAAGGGAGAGGTTTCTTTAACTAACAACTTCACAAACCTTTCTCCGCCTTTGATGTCTCTTTTGCAGGAATTCAAAGATGTCTTTCCCCAAGAAGTACCACCGGGACTACATCCTCTTCGCGGCATCGAGCACCGCATCGACCTTATCCCCGGCGCCCCTCTACCAAACCGCGCCCCATACCGCACCAACCCCGAAGAAACCAAGGAAATCGAGCGTCAAATACAAGAACTCCTTTCCATGGGCCACATTCGAGAAAGCTTGAGCCCATGTGCCATACCAGTGATCCTCGTTCCCAAGGCTGACAACACACTTCGCCTATGCATGGATTGTCACCCCATCAATGCCATAACCGTACGGTATCGCCATCCTATCCCTTGCTTAGATGACATGTAGGATGAGCTTAGTGGTGCTTGCATCTTTTCTAAAATCGATCTTAAGAGTGGATACCACCAAATACGAATAAGTGAAGGTGACGAATGGAAGACCGCTTTCAAAACTAAACTTGGTCTTTATGAATGGTCAGTCATGTCATTTGGTCTTTCCAATGCACCTTCCACATTTATGCGTCTTATGAACCATGTTTTGTGACCTTTCATTGGCAAATTTGTTGTGGTATACTTTGATGACATCTTGATCTATAGCAAGTCTTTGGATGAGCACACTTCACATGTTGCTCAAGTTTTGTTGGTTTTTCGAAATGAAAAGCTTTATGCCAATGTTTCCAAATGCACATTTGCAACCAACAAGCTTGTTTTCTTGGGATTTGTGGTTTCTTCCGAGGGAGTTTGATGTAGTGCAACCTAGGCACACAACACCAACACCACCAAATGGTCCAATGACAAGATCAAGAGTCAAGGCACTTCATGAAAAGGTGACCTCGCTCCTCTCTATGTGTGACTTCGATCGACACCCCCTTTGAATGGTTTGTTACTTCATTCCGATACCTTGTGTATACTCAGGTTTGACCCTCATGAATATCTACAAGGAAGTGTCGAAGATGTCCGAGAGATGATCCAAGAAGAGGAAGATGTACAAGTTGTTGGAGATGAAGACCCAGGCAGCGGTACTACCGCCGGCACCCAGCGGTACTACCGCAGCCCACCTGATGATCGCACTGAAGCAGAAGAAGCTCCAGGCAGCGGTACTACCGCCGCGCCAGCGGTACTACCGCCACCTACAGGAGCCGGTACTACCGCCAGGGATACCGCCAACTCCAAAAATGCCTCTGTACTCTCGTCGGTACCCGTCCGGTAGGAGCATAGTACTACCGCCAGAAATAAATACTTTGTACCTCGAAGCGCCACCAGTACTACCGCCGGAGACAGCGGTACTACCGCCCCTGTACCAGGAGCGGTACTACCGCTATCACCAGCGGTACTACCGCTACGTCCTTCAGGATTTCGAGCCAAAGCCCATGTAACCTCCTCCCACCTACCCCTTCGTCCTCTAGACTATAAATAGCCTACCTCTTCCTAGGGTTAGGGTTAGACTGAGATTAGACTTGACTTGAGCTTTGCTCCTTTCCACCCCTTGTTGGTGTTGGCTCCTATGGAGATGAATCAAGGCCTCCCCTTGTAGAGATGAATCAAGGCCTCCCCTTGTGGAGAAGATCCCTCTAATGGATTCCAAGGTCTCTTCTTGTAGTTGCGATTACTTGCCAATCATTCATCTTCGGGTGACTCTATTGGAACGGTTGGATTGACCGTTGAGAGAAACAATCCTAAGAGTAAGGCGTGCTTGGAGAAGGAGAATCGGGGCTACCCTTGGGGAATTGTTACCGGTTGACTTTTGCTAGGTTATGCTTTGCTAGTTATCGTGTTTGGTTCGATTTCCCCTTCGTGTTCTTCATCGTGTTCTTTGTGTTGTTCGTTTCCTCCGCCCAAATCTGTGAAGATTGGGACCCTACCCGCATCAGAGTTGAAGTTGATGAAACAAAAATCAGTGCAATTCGCAATTGGCCATTTCATATGTCACTTGCCGAGTTGAGACGTTTTCTTGGATTTGCCGGATTCAATCGCCGCTTTATTGAGAACTTTTCAACAATTGCTTGCCCTCTACATGAACTTACAAAGAAAAATGTTTCCTTCATTTGGGGCCATGAGCAAGATTTTGCCTTCAATGAGCTCAAAAGGTTGCTAACCGAAGCTCCCCTTCTTGCTTTACCGGATTTTTCAAAAATATTTGAAATTCATTGTGATGCTAGTGGTTTAGTCATTGGAGCCGTGCTTATGCAAAATGGTAGACCAATTGCTTACCATAGCGAAAAACTTGATGGAGCACGTTTGAATTACCCCAACTATGACAAGGAATTGTTTGCTTTGATTCGAGCTTTAGATGTTTGGCAACACTACCTTCGCCCTAAGGAGTTTGTCATCCACTCCGACCATGAGTCCTTGAAGTTTTTGAAAACTCAAACAAGTTTAAACAAACGACATGCTAAGTGGGTTGAGTTCATCGAATCCTTTCCCTATGTCATTAAGGAAAAAAAGGGTAAAGAGAATGTTGTCGCAGATGCTCTTTCACGCAAGACCAACCTACTTACGCATCTTGAAATCAATGTTTTGGGTTTGGATGAGATCAAGAACCTTTATGCCATGAACACTTTATTTGGTCAAATTTTTGCAATGTGCACGGAACATAAAGGCATTGATGATTTATATTTGCACAAAGGATATTTGTTTAAAGCTAACAAACTATGCATACCCGAATCTTCGCTACGTTTGGTCCTTTTGAAGGAATCACATGGAGGGACACTCATGGGCCACTTTGGTCGCGACAAGACCTACGTCATGCTCGCCACCAACTATTATTGGCCACAAATGAAGCGTGGCGTGGAACGCCTAGTGCGAGGATGTTCGACATGCCTCAAAGCCAAGTCTACTCTAAACTCTCATGGTTTATATACACCATTGCCTATTCCACATCACCCATGGTCCGACATAGCTATGGATTTCGTCTTAGGACTCCCACACACTAAAACAAACAAGGATTCCATATTTTTCGTTATTGATCTCTAAGATGGCACACTTTATATCATGCAACAAGACCGACGATGCTTCACATATTGCTACTTTATTTTTTAGGGAAATCGTTCGTCTTCATGGAGTGCCCAAGACCATTGTGTCGGATCGTGACGTCAAGTTCGTGAGTTACTTTTGGAAAACTTTGATGGCCAAGATGGGAATCAAGCAACTATTCTCCACCGCATACCACCCTCAAACCGATGGTCAAACCGAAGTGGTGAACCGAAGCCTATCCACACTCCTTCGTGTGTTGATCAAACCCAATTTGAAGAATTGGGAAGAGTGCATCTCACACGCCGAGTTCGCTTACAATCGAGTACTACACCGCGCAACAAAAAGAACACCCTTCGAGATGGTCTATGGTTCCAACCCCTACACCGTGCTAGACATGCTACCACTTCCACTCCGAGAGCAAGTAAACATGGACTTCGACAAGCGCGCCACTTATATGAAAAAACTACATGAAGACACAAGAACCACGCTTGACAAGCACAATGAACTCCACGCCACCAAGATGAACACGAACAAGCGCCCCATGATCTTTGAAGAAGGTGATCTAGTTTAGCTATATCTACGCAAAAACCGCTTCCCCGACGAGAGAAAGTCCAACCTATCACCAAAAGGAGATGGACCGTTCAAGGTCCTCAAGCGCATCAATGATAATGCCTACAAGCTCGACATCCCCAAGTCCAAGTACGGCGTACATGACACCTTCAACGTCGCCGACATCTCGCCTTACCATGGGAATTCAAGTGATGATGAGAGCGAAGAGTCGAGGACGACTCTTTCACAAGGGAGGAGATGATGTAGCCCAACCTCCAGTTCCTACAACGAGCGGCCCAATGACAAGAGCACGAGTCAAAACTCTACATGATAAGGTGAACTCACTCCTATCTATGTGTGATCTCGATACTCCTTTGAATGGCTTGCAACTTCATTCCGATACCTTGTGTGTGCTCAGCTATGAGGAACGTAAAGAATTCCTAGGAAACATGTACCAAGATGGCCAAGGGATGCGTCAAGATGAAGAAGAAGTAGATGGCGGAGCCAGTCTGGCCGGCCTCTAGCCTAGCCTAGGCCGGCTCCCAGGCCAGTCACTCGTGTCCTACACCCTGTTTTGTACTAAGACTATATATAGCACTTCCCCCATCCTTTCTAGGGTTAGACTGAGATTAGACTTGAGTTGAGTTTTGCTTCTTTCCATCGCTTGTTGGTGTTGCCTCCTATGGAGATGAATCAAGACCTCCCCTTGTGAAGATGAATCAAGACCTCCCCTTGTGGAGAAGATCACTCTAGTGGATTCAAATCTTCTTTTTGTAGTTGCGATTATTTGTCAATATTTTCTCTTTGAGTGACTAGATTGGACCGGTGGGATTGACCGGTGAGAGAAACAATCCTAAGAGTAAGGTTGCTTGGAGATTGAGAATCGGGACTGCCCTTGGGGATTTGTTACCGGTTGATTTCGTCCGTGTTGCTTTGCTAGTTATCTTATGTTTGACTTTCCCCTCTTGTGTTCTTCCTTTTCATCGTGTTCTTCGTTCTTCCGTCCTCGATCCGTGAAAATCAGGACCCTAACCGCATCAAATATGCAATTCTGGAGTATTGTTTGTGGGAAAAGCAAACTTTTGTGTCATTGGCTTGTGATTTCACGGATGAAACCTGCGTGGCCACAGCTCCAGCCTGGCCGCTGAACGCCAAACTCGGACGGGCCCAAACAGACAGCATGCAGTTCGCGTCAACTTTGCTGAACCACACAGAAGAACAAGATGACTAGGAACGTCGTACACGTACGCATATCATCTAGACGCTTCCCCGGGCAAAGAGCTAAAAATATGCTTTCGTGGTGTATTCACCTGCGGGTGATAAAGTTTAAGTTGGTGGTACAGTCTTATAAGCAACCAGCTAACCTTGTTTAGTCAAACACCAGCACTCCAGCAGTCTGGCACTCTTAAATTAACGCACTGCATCAAGAAATAAGTCAACTATAGTTAGCCTAAACAAGAGCTTTACATACAGGCGCCGCATCTTATGAATCCACTATCGTCCGTGTATCCCTACATCCTTTTTTCTTGATAGCCATCAGATCCAAATCTTATGTCCGGAACGTATCCACCGATTGGTAGCGGAGGACAAAGAGGAGTCACCGTGCCTTCACACGGTGGATGCGTTGGCTCACCCCGCACTAGGACGCGCGAGTCCAGCTAGGTCACTACGACCGTCGCCGCTACGCCTCGTACAGATGGGGATAGAGAGTCTTAGTATCGTTCTGTACCAGTTCAAATTCAGATAGATAGGATCCAAATAGCACTTGTCACCACAGCTGTGTAAATACATGGATTTTAGTTGTGACAAGTAGTTTACAGCTAATCCTAATCGGGCATTGTGTATTTTTTTATTTTCGTGACAATGCTTTGAGTTCTTATGGCGACGAACGACGAAAAAGACGAGCTCCTAATCGGGCATTGTGTATTTTTGATTTTCGTGGCAAATTTGCGACGAACGACAAAAAAGACGAGTGCTTTCCGTAGTTGGGCTATGATGGCACTTCCCTGGGCCCTGGCTGGTCAGCCTATAAGTATAAGCGAAACAGGATTTCAGTTTACAACGAGGATAGTAGGGACAGACAACAAACACTCTATTTTTGACGAAAATAAATAAGAGTAGCTAGTTACTATCAGCAATACGACAGAGGAACTTAAGCAACATATTACATAGATTGTTGTTTTATCGAAAAGGAATGATGTGCCTCCCGGAAGCAACATAGGTTACACCGTTGCAAAAGCGATAGACAACCATTCTGTTGGTTATAAAACCTCTCATCTTTCAAACCGCAACAATATGCCGGGAAAATTGGAAGACTCAGGGTGGATCACGTCCATTTCCTCAAGTTGCTAACCAACCAAGCAGTGCCTAGTCACTCAGCGCAAGGGCATGACCACTTTTCCCCCATGTTAGGAGCATGTAGTACAACTCCCAAATCCCACACCGGTCCGACCCGCGTGTCCCCGTGCTACAGTAGAGAGAGGCGACTCGAAAGTTCTCGGTCTCGCCGGCGATTCCGCCGCTCCCCTCTGCCTCCGGTCGCCGTTCTGGAGCCGTGAGGTGGGGGGGGAGCTCCGGCATCCGTCCGTGCGTGTAGATAGATCCCTTATCTAGGTGTGTGTGCCTCCTGGCGTCGTCGAAGACGGTGGCGATGGCGTCGGAGTTTGGTGTTTGGTCCTTCCCCTCCTGTCCCCGTTCCGGCGGCGTCTTCGTTGCCGGGGAGGTCGTGAAGGTGCTTCGTCGGTTCTCCTTCTGTGCTTCTCTGGCCGGCTGTGGTGGCGAGGGGAGGAGCCGGTGGTGGTCTGCGATCCGTTTTTGGTGGTGTTGCTGGTGGTGTTCTTCTTCTTTGGCGTCTCTGCTCCGGCCGGCCTTGGTGGCGAGGGGAGCGGTGTCTGCCGGAGTATGGGTGGTGCGGTTGGTGGGCCTGGGCGGCGCTGCGTCGGCGGGAAGTTGGGTGGTGCAGGGCAGTTGGTGCTCTGGCTGTGTTCGTTCAGCGAGCTCATATTCCGTCACTCGGCCGCAGATGGATCCTGCGGCCGTCACTCGGGAGCACGGTGGTGGATCTGATCGTGATCTTTCCAGGAGGCTCAGGGTGCTTTGTGCTAATTGCAAGGTTCCTTTGTATTTTATTTTCTTTGTTGGATCTCCTTGTAATTTGCACTCTGCTTCCTAATATATGTGTCAGATCCTTTCCTAAAAAAAATGTAGTACAACTCCCGGTTGAGGAATATTCACATCAGAATTGACATCCCTATCGATAGATAACACGAAGTGGCCGTTCTATCATCAGAGAATGAAAAGTAAGCCGCAAAAGCAGCTGAGATAGTAACGATGTTCATTGCATGCCACAAGTTCAGCCATACAATTAACCATCATTTGCTTCAGCATCGATCAACATGACAATTCAACAAGCTCAAGAAAACAGGCCAAAAGCTTCGGAGATGGAGCAAATCCCTCTTTTCTAAAGCTAAGGTGGAGCATCATATGGCTCTAGAAATTATTCTCCGGCTTGACATTGCGCAAGAAACAAGAGCTCTTAGTCCGGATGAAAGAGAGCTTCGGACAAGATTAAAGAGAAGGATCATTGGTTTGGTGGTCATTGATAGAACCCGGAAAAGACAAGCTTCTAGAGAGCGGAATTTAAAGGAGGGAGATGCTAATACAAAATATTTCCACCTCCGAATGAACGGAAGACGACGAAAGAACTTCATCCACCGCCTTAAGCATAATGGTGGATGGGTCACGAGCCATGACCACAAGAAGGACATCATTCATGATCACTTCAAGAACATCATTAAAAAAGGTCCGCCACGCACCATCGACTTCAATTGGGAGGCCATCCCGGTCCCTCAATGTGATCTTAGTGAGCTTGATGCACCTTTCACGGAGGAGGAGGTAAAGGAGGCAATCAACAAAACCGCTAGTGACAAGGCTCCGGGTCCGGACGGCTTCACCGGCGCTTTCTTCAAATCTTGTTGGAGCATTATCAAGATGGATATTATGGCCGTGATAAATCAATTTGGGGCCCTTCATACAAACAATCTTCATTGGCTAAATTCCGCAAATATCGCTCTCATTCCCAAAAAAGAAGGGGCCGAGGAGGTGACCGATTTTAGGCCAATTAGCCTCATTCATGCGGTTTCCAAGCTCATCTCCAAGATGATGGCCTCTAGACTTGTCCCACACATGAACAAGCTTGTCTCAAATGCTCAAAGTGCATTCATAAAGACAAGGAGCATCCATGAAAACTTCCTATATGTGAGGAACTTGGCAAGGCGTCTACACAAATCTAAAACACCTACGCTTCTCTTCAAGCTCGACATCAAGAAAGCTTTTGACTCGGTAAGGTGGGACTACTTGATGGACTTGCTCCAACACTTGGGCTTCCCTCCAAAATTTAGAGATTGGATCTCCGCGATCTTGGCTACATCCTCCTCGAGAGTGCTCCTCAATGGCATTGCCGGCATGCCTATCAAGCATGGGAGGGGCCTTCGGCAAGGCGACCCCCTCTCTCCACTTCTATTTTGTGTTGGCCATAGACCCTTTGCATCACATTCTTTGCAAGGCAACCGCTCAAGGGAGAATCCACAAGGTCCGGGGAAGGATTCCCACGGTTCGTACTTCTCTTTATGCCGATGATGCGGCCATATTCATGAAGCCCAAGAAAGAGGATATAATTTTTTTGGCCTCAACTCTAGCTCATTTCGGAGGTGCCACCGAGTTAGTCACCAATTGCACCAAAAGCCAAGTGGCTCCGATCCGATGTGAAGGCATTGATCTCGATGATGTCCTTCAAGCTTTCCCGGCATGCCGGACAAGCTTCCCTTTGACATATCTTGGGCTCCCTTTATCGGTCAAGAGGCTTAAAAGATGTCACTTCCAAAACTTAGAAGATAAAGTGGCCGGTAAACTTGTTCCTTGGCTTGGGCGACATGCCACCATGGTGGGAAGGTTGGTGCTTGTGAAGGCGGTGCTCACTAGCCTTGTGATTTACTATATCACCGTTCTTCATGTCCCGGTGGAGCTTCTCTTGAAGATTGAGAGCATAAGACGTGCTTTTCTTTGGGCGGCATGTGAGAAGATTACGGGTGGGAAATGCAAGGTGAACTGGACGGCGGTGTGCAAGCCTAAAGATTATGGAGGATTGGGAATTTTAAATCTCAACAAGTTTGCCTCGGCGCTCCGGCTTAGATGGCTTTGGTCCCAATGGAATGATGACCCGAAGCCATGGATGAGTTTTGGCACCCCTTGCACTCAAGATGATCAAGACCTTTTTGCGGCGGCTACCACGGTTGCCGTTGGAGATGGAGAGAAAGCAAGTTTTTGGGGTTCGGCTTGGCTTCAAGGAAGGAGACCACAAGATGTTGCTCCCTCATTTTCGGCCTATCAAAAAAGAAAAAATCCACGGTGCGCGAAGCTTTGGAAAATAATTCTTGGGTCGCACACATCAACATTCAAGACGGTCTAACTTTGGATCACCTCACTCAATTTGCCAATCTTTGGGAAATGCTACATGACGTGGAGCTTCAACTCGAGGTCCCGGATAAGATCGCTTGGAAGTTTACAAGCAATGGGTGCTACTCCTCTAAATCGGCCTACATGATGCAATTCTTGGGGCACACCAATTCGATGATGCCCACCTTGGTTTGGAAACCTTGGGCCCCTCCAAAATGCAAGATCTTTGCTTGGTTGGCTATACAAAACCGAATATGGACGGCGGACCGTCTTGAAAAAAGGGGTGGCAAAATTGTGGGCTTTGTAAATTGTGCAATCAAGTTCAAGAGACGAGTGCCCATCTCCTCTTCAAGTGCCGTTTTGCCACACGCATTTGGTCCTCTATCAAGACTTGGTTGGGGTTACACGATGTCATGCCTAGTGATTGGCAACATTTGCCCACCGTCAAAGATTGGTGGATGGAAGTGATCAACAAGAAAGCTCCTAATAGAAAGGCTATGATGTCGCTTGCCATGCTTGTTTCATGGGAAATTTGGAAGGAAAGAAATGCTCGGGTGTTTAGACACCACTCGTCGACCAACGCCATAGTTGTCACAAGGATAAAAGATGAAGCAATTATGTGGGGCTTAGCCAGGGCAAAAGCCGTGAGTAATGTAATACCGCGAGAGTAGGCTTTTATTTGGCCGCGACCTTTGGTCGCGGTATGGGATGTAAAACCTCTAAAAACTTCTTCTTAATTAATGCAAATGGCAAATCTTTTGCCTGGTTTCACCCCCCGATCAACATGACAAGACTACAGAAAATAGTGCAAGAACAGATCGATTCGCCCTCTCTTGCAGGCAAGCAACTGCAGCATTCTGATTACAGGTGCAGTCAAGTTGGATTTGAAGGGACTGGAAAATGTGTATGGATGTATATGTGTGTATATTGGAAGTTGCGATGCTCCTTTCTATTGCATCGGTGACTTACCACCAATACGTGTTCGCCACCTGTCTGTTCCTTCATCATACTGATGTTATGTACGACCTTCCGTCCGCATGGGGAGCATGACAGTGTAAATCAGACCACACCAATTTGCTACTCGTGTACATATCCTGTAAAAAGAACGAGCTGTCCTTGTAGCTAGATTATTAAACTGGCACTAGTCCTCACACGGTGCTTTGGTTGGACCAGATAGTTTTTTCTTTTGAGCCGAGTCAAAAGACTTACCATTTTAATTCATAGAAAAAAGTGGGAGTTAGCTGGTTTATTAGCGAGAAACCGGCCGAGAACCAGAACATCACCTTCGTCGACTATTATGGAGCACGGCCATCGCGAGGGCACACACTGTCACCCAGCTACCCACACAAGTTGCACACACACCACTGAATCGAGAGTCGTCGAGGTTGCCCGCTCGTGTCATTGTCACTCTGCAGCGACTCTGACTTCATCAGAAGATCACCAAGGAGATCATCGCCGAAGCCGCGTGGAGAAGCACACGGGCTATGCCAAACAGATGATTGTTCGCGTAGAGGCAGACAGTTCTGATTATGCTGAACAGCTCCGATTCACGAGATAGTTTTTAGGTTCAGAACGGATCTTTTACTTAGCCACCAAGAGAATGAGATTGTCCGCCGCTTGTCGCGTGTGAGACTTTCAGTGATTAAACTCGCGGTAACCGAGAGCCTTATCAGCGAGAGGTTTCCGTCAGTACCGGTGGTTCGGATGGCATTTTATAGCGAGACGTCTGAATCGTGTGAGAGCTCTGCTATACGACAGGATCAAGTTAGCCGGTCAGTGAACACATCACCGCCGGCGTGTCATGGCGTCGACGGCCTTTTGTTATATCTATAAATAAATCCTGCCTTCGGTTCTCCTCCCAACTGGTTAGTTTGCTCCCCGCCAAAAAAAAATTATTAGTTTGCTGTGCTGAACGGAACAGATTGTAGTCTGCTCACAGATAATATCTACTTTGCCGAGGGTTTAATAATAATAAGCGAAAAAGGATTTCAGTTTACAACGACGATAGTAGGAAGAAACGACTAACCATCTGTCTATCAACGACACAACAGGGAAAATTAACCAACATAGGCTGTTGTTTTATCGAAATGGAACGATGTGCCTCCCGGAAGCAAATCATATATAGGTTACACCGTCGCAAAAATGACAGACAACCACTCTGTTGGTTACATAGCCAAGCTCTCATCATTTAAACCGCAACACACCACCTACTGCCTGGAAAATCGGAAGACTCAAGAGTCGATCACATCCATTCACTCAAGTTGCTAACCAACCAAGCACTGCCTAGTCACTCAGTTTCAGGAATGTTCACATCTCGCAGTTTCAGGAATGTTCACATCAGAATTGACATCCCTGTCGATAACAGGCGACAGCCCGCACGCACGGCTGTTCTTTCATCAGAGAATCGAAAGTAAGCTGCAAAAGCAGCCGGGAAACTAACGTTGTCCTTTGCATGCCATTCCGATGTCCTTCACATGCCATTGAAGATTTGAAGTTCAGACATGCAATTAACCATGATCGATCCACAGTGACAAGACTGTCAGAAAATAGTGCAATTAAGAACAGATCGATCTGCCCTCGATCTCCTGCAGGCCAGCAAACTGTAGTATGCTGATTACAGGTGCAGACGCCCAGTCAAGTTTGATTTGAAGGGACTGAAAATGTGCATGGATGTATGTTGGAAGTTGCGATGCTCCTCTCCGTGGCATCGGTGACTTGCCAGCCACCAAGACGATCTGTCTGTTCCTTCATCATACTGATGTTATGTACCACCTTCCGTCCTCATGGGAGCCTGCTTGACCGGCCCTGTAAATCAAAATACACTCATTTTCCGCTTGACAACGGATCTTCTAGTTAGCCACCAGAGATTTTCCGCCGCTTGTCGCATGTGAGACTCAGTGATTAAGAAACTTGCCGTCAGTACCGGTGGTTCGGATGGCATTTTATACCAAGCAGGACCAGGAGACGTCCTAATCGTATGAGAGCTCTATACGACGACAGGATTCAAGTTAGCCGGTCAGTAGACACATCACCGACGACGTGTCATGGCGTTGACGGCCGTTTTGTTCCATCTATGAATAAATCCTGCCGTCAAGGTCCTCCTCCCAGCTGATTAGCTTGTTGTGCTGAACGGAACAGCACCTCATTGGTAGCCGGAATCTGTCTCACTCCGTGGGCCCACGCCCCATGCATGCATAAAGCGATGCCCCACCACGCAAAGCCATAAAACACTCAGGCCCACCTGATCGTCGGCCTGTGGGCCCAAACGGCGCCGCGGGCGGGCAAGCGAAACATTTCCTTCAGTCGTCGCCGTGCAAAGGATCACACTTCAGAAATTTCAGGTTTCCAGACGGAAGAACACAAAAAGGGGGAAAAGAGATGAAGATATGGCAACATCCTTCGCCGCTCACTGCTCAGCTCACAGTGTTTAGCTGGGATCTCTTTCATGCATTTTAAATAAACATTTTAAATATTCAATATAGACCTTCCAGATAATATTAGAGGATATAGAGCGGATTTCTTTTCCCCTCTCCCTCCCCCTCTTTCACTGTAGCTGAGAGCGCGTGAGCGTGTTTCCGGCCGGACCGAGGCCTCTCTCGCCGGCGCTACCGGCCGGAGATGGCTGAGGGAAGGCGCCTTCTCCCCTGTGCATAGTAGTACCGTAGGTTTCGGCTGTTTGCCGCGTAGGGGCTCTCTGCCCGTTGCTTGGAGTGGAGCTTCGGATCTTGGCGGCCAGATCTGGGGCTTAGGGCTTCTTGTCGCTGTTCTTCTGCTTCTTTGGGTGAAGCTACGACCAGCGGTGGAGGCTGACGCTCTGCTGAATAAGGTTGGTACGCCTTACTGCCGTTATGCGGCGCGGGCTCGATCTGCTTCAATATCTCTGCCGGCCGGCCTTGGTGGCGAGGGGTGGAGGTGGAGAAGCGAGTCGGGTGCGACGCTGACTGGTGGTGGGCTTGAGGAGGTGGGTGGTGAAGAGCTCAGTTCTCCGGCCGGCCTCGGTGGCGAGGGGAGAATTGAGTTCTGCATCGGAACAGCTTCTTCGGCCCGTTCTGCGTCAGCTGGGGTGAGTTTGCTGTTTCCTTCGTCCACTTCTTGCCGGCGTGGTGGCGGTGAGGGTGGGCGGCTTGTAGCAGCCGAGCTCGCTCTGGTGGGCGCTTGGATGGACCTCGTGGCGTGCTTGGTATGGCGCGCTGCTGAAGCTTCAATGGTGATTCGCGGAGATTCCAAGCCTGGGCAAGGTTCTGCCAAGGCTATCCAAGGCAAAAGGAGCCGCTCCGCGCTCTGGTGTTGTATCCAGAGGTTCTTCTTTCTCCTTCAGTGGAGAATCTTCGATCTCGGCTGGGGATTTCCCGTCGGCTTCTCCCCAAGTGGCATGTTCCCCGGTGGAGTTGTTGATGCCCCGGCTTTGAGGTCTCTGGTGTCTGGCGGCAATGGCGAAGGACCTGATTGTGTTCCTCTTTTCTTTTCTAGGGTCCTATTTGTAAAATCTAAGGGCTTCTTTGTAATCTCTGTGTTCTTTGAGGACCTCGATGTAACTTGGTGTTTGCCGCTTTATTAATGAAGCTCCCGGGCCCTTCGGGGCCTTATCCGTTCAAAAAAAAAGATAATATTAGAGACCATCCAAACAACATTTAAAAGTGGTAGTACGAAGCTAGCTGGCCGTTGCATCTGACTGTGTAGCGCAGGGTGCGACGCATGTGGATCTTTTTCTGTCTCGCATATTGGGGTAGCCCGCCATGTGTGGTCCGTACCTAAATCTCTCCTTATCTTTTGTTCTCTTGTTTGTTAAACATTGGCAACGTTAGATCCCCTAGGCACAATCATTTGCTTCGACGGCACGTTCAAATTTGGTGGCATGTTCAAACTGTCTGAGGAAGAACGTAGACTTCAATATACAATGAAAAAATTGTGGCCTGTTTTCCCTTTTTTATTAAGTAGGTACCTCGTGGTAGGTTTTGACTTCGCATATGCACATATGGTAGATTTCAACAGTACCTGATTAAATAAATCGAGGTGAAAAGGGAGTGCTACAAATAGAGGAAGAAGGTAGGTGTAGTTTGGTGAATTTGTCAAAATCATCAACTTCTAACAGAGAAGTCTTTGAGAAGTACGGAGTATATCTGGAAGTTCACATGCATTTTTTTTCACGATCAGAGGTAATCCGCGCTATTTATTCTTCTTGTCTGCTCAACAGACCTTACTAATTCCCCTTCTGATTGATTCGACGGAGTATTTTGAAAAGAGTATGATGAATAACCTTTTATAGTTCATCATTCGCATGCACGTTTCCCTTTTGGGTGTTTGGCCTTTTGAAGCAATCAACAGATCTTTAGTGGAGGCGCATTATTACGTTGCAAGTTATCACTACATATAGAATTATAGACTGCGGCAAATTTAAAATTTGCACGTTCTAGAAAATGCAGGCTAAGGTCCCGATTGGATGGTCGTTTGTAGGCAAAACGACCAGTAATTTACACGGAGCTGTTGAGATCCTGCTAAAAATATGGCGGCACGCGCTAGAAACATTACGGCTCCGGACATATTCCAGCATTCCAAGCCGGGCCTAAGTTAACTTGTTTGCTTCCCTAGAAAAAAAAAGTTAACTTCTTTGCGGATATTTCTTCCGATAACTTGACGGGACGTTTAGTTACGTACTGCCAACCCTGGAAAATATGCAACTTTGGAGTATTGTTCGTGGAAAAAGGAACCTTTTGTGTCATTGGCTTGTGATTTCACGGATGAAACCCGCGTGGCCACAGCTCGAACCTGGCCGCTGAACGCCAAACGCGGACGGGCCCCAAACAGACAGCAGTTCATGTCAACTTTGCTGAACCACACCGAGGAACAAGATGACGAGGAACGTCAGAACGTCGTACACGTATGCATATCATCTAGACGCTTCCCAGGGCACAAAGAGCTAAAAAATGCTTGCGTGGTGTATTCACCTGCGGGTAATAGTAAAGTTTAAGTTGGTGGTGCAGTCTCGTAAGCAACCAGCTAACCGTGTTTAGTCAAACACGAGCAGTCTGGCACTATTTAATTAACGCACTGCGTGAAGAAATAAGTCAACTATAGTTAGCCTAAACAAGAGCTTTACATACAAGTACTCCCTCCGTTCCAAATTAATTGACTTCCATTTGTCCACACATGGATGTATCTAGACATGTTACACGTCTAGATACATCTACATGTGGACAAATGAAAGTCAATTAATTTGAAACGGAGGGTAGTAGAACAAATAATCGCCGCTCCGTGACTTGACACTTGACAGGCTCTCCATGGAATTAAACATGGTCTCGCCCACGGCGTAGTACCGTTGGATCGACGGCGATCACCAACCGTGCGACCCGGCCATTGATAACACTCTGCTACTACTGGCCAAACCAACTCCCCAACAAACTCCCATTGAAGCCGCTCAGTGGTAGCGCCTCGGAATGGAACGGAGAAGCTACGGCCGGCGAGCACTGGTATACGTCGCTTGTACGCCATTCCTTGTACGGAGTACCACCCAACTCGCTGGCATGTCAGCACACGGACAACGGAAGTACCCAACGGAGATTCTCGTGAAGGCGGCAGTACATGTTTACTGGAGTACTATACGACAGATGATGGTCATTGTGCACCTCTCCGTCGGCCGCTTCGGCGGCGGGAGGGTGGGGGAACCCCGGATCCCGCCGTGTACATAGCGTAGGGCGGCGTGGGTATCTAGCCGGTGGCGTCGGGAAGGTGGCGGCGCGGTCGGAGTGGATTTTGCTGGCGGGGATCTTCCTCTTCGACGTCGGAGCTCTCGGTGGCTCCGCCGTGGATCCCCTGTCTAGGGCTTGCTCGCAGATCTTCGGATCTGGTGTGCGAGGCCACCCCTCGCCGGAGTTCGAGTTGCGGCGGCTCCGGTTGTTGTTCTTCTGGAAGATGCGGCTGTTTTGTTGCAGGGTGGTGAAGATGGCGACACATGATGGAGGCTCTGGTGGAGTCGAGCTTCGTCGACTTCCCGGCCATGGAGGGCTCCATCTGATCCAAGGCGTTTGCGTGGATGGAGTGGTGCGGCGCGCCGGCGATACGTGATGTGGTTTGTCTTCGACACCGGGATCCTCTGGACCTCGTTGTAATTTTGTTTTCTTTGATGGATCTCTCTGTATGAGCTCTGTAATAATATCAGTGTATCTTTCCCGCAAAAAAAAAAGATGATGGTCATTGTGCAGTACCTTGACTTGAGAATGATGGTAATAATAATTGCAGCGGAACTCGATCACTCGCACGGTAAACAACAAAACAAGACAACCTCGGACCCCCCTGACAAATACGGTTTATGGCCAACTTGGAGCTCACTCACCCGAAACGGGAAAATGTACCCAACGACGCCCACAAACCCCAAATCGATCCGACGCGGGAAGCAAACCCCAAGTCCCCAACCCTCCGGAAGCCTGCTATGAGAGCTATGAGAGGAAGGCGGCTTCGAAGATGCAGGTCGGCGAGTCCGCTATGAGAGTCGCGGGCACACGCACGCCCGTCAACAAAATTAGGGATCATAGTTTAATTGTGAGCAACATGTAGGAAGGGCTTATGATTTATCTCATCCAAGATGGTAGTGATGCTCCCAATTTTGATGAATCCACACGCACTCCTATGTTTAATACTGGAGATTCAAAGGACACACAAAACAAGGACAAGAGGGTAAAAACTAGAGGTACTCATACACAACTCATGAGGATGTATTGTTATGCAAATCTTGGTTAGCCACTAGTATGGATCCTAGCTATATGTAAAACCAAGCAAAAGGGTTCAAAGTATTGGGAGAAGATCCACACACTCTATCGTCATCAAAAGCACTATGTGGAGCTGCACGCAATCCATACCACTCGCAATGCCGACTCTCTCCAACATAGGTGGGCGGCCATCCAGGAGTCCGTGAACATAATTTGCGGGTTTTATTCACAAGTGCAAAATAGGAATCAAGTGGTGTTGTCATCGATAGCCACATAAGTGTGGATGCTTGTTATTACATGTTTACTTGCTTGGCATTGCTTTTTGTTGAATATGTCATTGCATTTTGCTTGGTTGGCCGCCACCTTGTTCCACAATTCAGAGAACATACCGTGTACTATGTCCCATTCTTGGGTTGAAAATGGTAAACCGAAGTGGTGCACCCAATTCGATGATCTCAAGAATTCAACAAAGAAGATGAAAAAGAATGATGGATCGAGTTCCAATTTGCCTATTGGACTTGATGAAGATGATGCGGTGTCAGACAGATAGAGTCCGTTCAAATTAGGAAAAAACATTTTATGGGAAAGAAGTGGGAGAAGGCCAAGGCGGCGTAGCAAGCAAAATGTCCGCCATATGGACGGACATCTTCTCCACCAAAGGTGATACCTTGAAGCAATTGGAGGAGAAGAGAGAAGAGAAGAAGGATGAGAGGTACAAAGCTTTCTTGACATTGCAAAGTGAGATACTGGAGTTTGATTGTGCGAGACTTGAAAAGAAGATGGATTTGGAGAGGGTGATGTTGGAATTGGAGGAGGGGGCTAGGATAAAAATGAAGTTGGAAAAGAAGAAGATGAGTGATGCAACATTGATGGAGGAATCGAGAATCATGTGTCTAGGACGTGATGATAACGCAAAGTGGGTTAGGCATATGAAAAAGAAGATCGCCGATCGCGACTGACGAGGTGTACCCTCATCAAATCCCATGGTTAAGGACTTAGGGTTGAGATTATGGGGAGAGAACGTGGTAGTACTGATGGTTTCGTCGGCTGACAAGCAGAGGCAAAGATTTAACAAGGTTCAGGCCCCTCGGGTGGAGGTAAAGACCCTACTTCCTGCCTATCTGTTATTGATCGTGTGAGATTATGCGATTACAAGGAGGCTCCGGCGAGATGTCGATATCGCAAGAGCTTTGGTGGTTCTGGTATGGCTTGGTCCTAGATCGGCACCCCTCCCAGCCTTTAAATAGGCTGGGTCTCGGGAGTTTGTAACCGACCTAGTTTACACATAAGGAAAGTATAAAACCGACTATGTCTATGTCTAAACTTGGAGGGACTCCCTCTTGTTGGGCCTCTCGTCTTGGGCTTCGAGTCGTCTCTTCGCTATTGGGCCTTTAGTCATCACGTGCACCAGGTACCCTCACGGTAGGGTACCCGAGACGTATATCCTTGTCAGTAGCCCCCGAATACTTGTCTGACTCGAAGAATCGGGCATGGACTCGTTCGTAAGTGCACGTCATATGCTTTGTGTTCTGTATGTTATAAATGGAATTCGTGTATGAATAGCACATGTTGGCTATGTCGAGTATTTCATCGACTGTGGTTTTTGCTTATGATGATCAAGGGATAATAGCTTAGCAGGCCCAGTACACTCGACAGATCGGGACTGGTTAACTACACATTTGGGTAAAACCTTACTAGCTTTCAATCAAACTAGAGTCCCGGACTCGAATCTGGAACAAACTGGTCAGATTCGATTAGGCCGCTGAGGTCTTACTGAGTCGATCTGCAGTATAACTTTGAATTTTACCCAACGCGTCCGTCGGGATTTTTCATCATGTCTGCTGACACGAAAAGTCTAAGGATTGACGTTGCTGGAACGGTCCTTAGCCCAGCTCGAAAGTTCGGCGGGTCTTACCTTTGCACTATGCGTGCAGCATCCGAGGTATTTGCGACGAACGCAACTCGGGAATGTTTCGAGTATATTTTTTGAACTTTGTTGGACGAGTCGTGTCCTTTGTCGACTGATATTTGCTGTTATGCTATCGGGTGCGCGACAGCGCTCCCGATGGGAGTAGCCCCCGAGATTGTGCTTTATTGCTTTGCAATGGAGGATAATCTCAAAATCCTCTTACTCTGCATATGTTAATTGAAGAAATTTGTGCCATGATTCTATCGGGTGCACAACAGTGCTCCCGATGGGAGTAGCCCCCGAGATTATGCTGTATTACTTGTAAATGGAGGATAATCTCAATCATTGTCTTGAGCATCTTCAGTCGAAGTATTTTTTGAATACGCTCCCGATGGGAGTAATATGACTCAATCGAAGGAATGGTCGAGTGACCAATTTTGCCTTAAGAAGGATTTGCTACACCCGAACTTTAAACAAGGCAATCGATTGACCAATATACATTGGACGGACTCGAACGTATTTTTGAACAGATGCTTCAATGACATCAGGGATGACGTTTATTTCGACTGTGATTCCTGACACGCGTGACGTGCGTTATGCTGCGATGGATGGGATGTAACACATAGGTGGGCCCATTTGTGCAGAGCTGACCGAAGATGGTGCCGTTTGGACTTGATTTGACCACACGGGCCCACTTTTTCCAGAGGCGTGATGATGGCTCCTCTTTTTGCGTGCGTAGTGGGCGGAGTGGCCGGCGACAGTTGCCCTCCGCGTCTGCCACGTGTACGGTAAGATTGCGTGCGTATCGCACGGTTTGGATCTGGATGGCTGTGATTTGCCTTTGATTTGTGGTAAATAAGGGAACGGCGCTGGCATTGTTTTTTACCTGCCATTTGCTCTGCGCGCCGCCCCTGTTCCTTCTTCTTCCCTGCGCCCCTCCTCCATTGTTCCTGTGCTTGAGCTTTGCGCGCCCCATCGCCTGTTCATTGACAATGAAGAAAGTGGCGGGCAACAAGCGCTCTGCCTCGACTGCTGCCGCCGCGTCCGATGCATCGGCGACGAAGGGGAAGAAGACTGCGGCTGGCGCATCTTCGTCCACCGTCGACCTCAAGAAGACCAACGGCGATTGGATAAAATCCACCATCAAGGAGGCACAGCTGGACAAGCTGCGCGAGGAGGGGATGCTTCCACCCTCGGACCAGCTCTTCGTATGCGCACCTTCACCCAAGGAGGTACTCCCCGAGCCTCGCGCTAACGAGCGCGTCTGTTTTGCGGAGTTTCTGCCTAGGGGCCTCTCTTTTCCCCTCCACGACTTCGTTCGTGGTCTGCTGTACGCCTATGGGGTGCAGATCCATGATCTCACCCCGAACGACATTATGCACATAACATGTTTTATGGTGTTATGCGAGTGCTTTCTGGGAGTTCCTCCCAGCTGGCCTCTTTGGAAATCTATCTTCATGGTTCGGCCTAACAACCGAGGCGGCCGAACCTATCCAGTCGGAGGCCTGCAGATCCAAGTGCGCAGCGACACCCGGTACTTTGCCCTGAAACCAGTCGACTCGGCGCAGGGGTGGAGGAAGAGGTGGTTCTATGTGCGCGTCGACCAGGATGGGGTCCCAGCATTTTCGACTGCTGGTATAGCCACTAGGACGAAGGCCTGGGACCATAAGCTTTCGACTGAAGAAATGGCGGAAGCGGCACCTCTGCTGAAAACGATTGGAGGACTACTCAACAGCATCACTGGTGTGCATCTACTTGCCACCTTTGTGAACATGCGGGTGTGGCCGCTCCGCGCGCGGGCTCACCCTATGTGGCAATATGAAGGTCCTCTCGACTCCACTCGAATGAGCAAGGAGGAGATGTCTAGGAGTGAACTGGTGTCACATGTGCGGTCCATCACCAGCACAAAACAAAGCGAGCCCTGCAACGTCGACTGCCATGTTACTCCTTATGCGGCTGAAAAGCCTTTGCCAGAGGTTAGTGACTCTATCGAGTCTATGATCTTTTGTTTTGTTATTCTGTTGTGCATCTTTGTGACTTTCGACTGCTGTATTTTGTATGCAGGGCCACTCGACTACCTCAACCCTTCCTCCTCTTCCGAAGATGGCCCAACTTATGAAACAGAAGTGACAGTGGAAGCAAAGGGAGGGGACGAATCGCCTCTACCTTCGGCTACCACTTCTCCCACAGACGAGGTTGAAGAGGAAGGGGTTGAAGAAGTACAGGACCAGGAGCCTGCCGCGACTGACGATGTGAGCGAGCTCCCTACTCGCAAGCGTCACCGGGCGGCCCAAGTTGTGTCTTCCTCTATGAGCTCACCCACGAAGGAGGATTTGAGGGATGATGGAGACTCGGGTTCGTCTCCTTTGACCACAGCTGCTCCTTTGGACGTGAGCCCGTTGAGCTCGGCTCCTCCTCCTCAGTTGGGTGGAGAGCTATGTTTTGGAGGCCCCAATTTTGACAACCTCGATATCGAAAGAAGAAGAAGAAGAAGAAGAAGAGCACATGTATGCGTCTGAACTTCCTTGTACTCAAGTTTCTGCTTGTTAATAGCCTTGCTTATGTTGTATGTCTTATGTTACTCGTAGTGCCGAGACTGTGCGACCTCCAACTCCTCCAACCGTGAGAGCTTCGACCCAGATCAGCCTGAAGCTTCTCCTGTTGCGGCTGAGGTTGTGAAAACTGTAGCCACGACCACTTCCATTGAGGCCGCCAAGATTGCGAGTACGTCTACTCCGCAAATTGGGACTTCTGCTGCCAAGCCTGCGCCTTGGGTTGAACACGTAAGTGTCTTTTGTCGAGTCTTCCTTCTGGGACTATTTGTGTATAGCTTATGTTGGTTTCGTTTGCGTGCAGCTCTTCTACCCAACCTGGTGGAATCAGGTAAAGCATTTGTCCAGGTTGAACAGGAGAGGGATAATCTGTGCACTGTTATGGAGCAGCTCACCCGTAAGTGTGTTGGGTTTCTGTATATCTTTGCTTTGTCGATTGTGAATGACATCTGGCCATCTATCTCAGGTGACAAGGCGTCTGCTGAGTCCCGGGTTAAAGAGCTAGAAGATGCACTCGCCAAGGAGCGCGCTGAGTCGAAGAAGGCCTTGGATGACGCCAAGAACTCCGCTGCGCTGCGCGAGAAAGATTTTGCTGAGCGCTTGGCTAGCCTCACCCGAGACGTGGGCGGTAGTTGAATTTGCCACTTTTTGTCCCCTTCTTTTGGCACTGAAGGTTGTGTAAAAGTTTGTGTTCTGTCTGATTTTGCAGGAGCTGTTGGCGCACCGCTGGGTGTAGACCAGTCGAGTGGCGATTTGTCCCTTGACCGCGCTATTGGCGATTTGGACGTTGTCTCCACCCAAGCCAAGGATGCACTCGCCAAGTCACAAGCACCCTGGCGCCGTGTTCAAGGACGTGTTCCCATCTAGCCAACCTCCTTCGACTGTGGATGGCTTCGCAGACGTCCAGGGCCCGGGAACTTCGACTATGGCGAACTTTGCTCGCACTTTGACGGTACGCGGCTCAGAGACCACCCTCAAACTCCTTTTAGGTCATGGGATAGAGGGTGACTTCAAGGCCGCTCTGTCTGCTTTCCCTCGTAAGCCTGGCGGGAAACTGGTGTCCCTAAAGCATGTGAACGAGCCAGCCGCAAAGTTGGCTGAAATTTTTATGACCACCATGGAGCGCCGGGCAGCAGAGGTCGCCGCTCGTGCGAGTAGGGCTAGGTCAGAGTCGATGTCTGAGAAGTAGGGCAGCCGTGCCTTTTATGCTTGTAATTAAACTTATGACCGTGCGAGTATGCATCTGCTTTTGCTACTTTGTATGAATTTGAATTTCCTCGTTATGATCCTGCTTGTAAGGCTGTGTGTTGTTGCTCGTCTGAGCTTTGTGACTAGTTTCTCATGAAACTTTTATGATGCTTGGAACAGAAACGGCCAGCCGCCACTTCATCAGTTCGTCGCGGCATCGTGCCCCTACTCGATCTCGAGCTCAGGTGGCAAACGATGCCGCAGTAATACGTTATATGAAGGCTCGACTAGCGAAACAGGAGCAAGAGCTGGCGAGTGCCCGAAGTGAGCTGGATAGGATGAGGGCAAGGCCTGCTTTACCCACTCAACGTGAGGAGTATGTGCTTGGCGAAATGGAGATCGTGAACAGACAACTCGAGTGTAAGCATGACTGCTCGTCTCAAGTGTTCATAGTCTGTCCTTTTGTTTACCCAACGTGTGTTGTTGCAGGTTTTGTTTCAGATTTCCAGGCGGAGCAAGCTCGTGTAGAGGAGCAGTTGAATAATGCAACTGACGAACCCACGACTGGCCGCCAGCACTTTCGATTGGACAAGCACCGAGCACGCATACTCGCAACTCTGCAGGATCGGGTGTGGCGGAGCACTATGCTGCTTGAGTTATGCAGGTCGGCCTTCAGTCGAATCAACCAGACGCTTTTCCCGACTGGGCCGCAACCTCAAGGAATCCACGCTTTGCTCGGGCTTTTTCGGAGTGCAGGTCCGTTCGGGACTTTATCACCCAGAAGCTTGTGGATGGGGCCAACGCAATGATGGCATACCTTCGAAGTCAACGCCCAAATTTGCAACTTCGTCCACCCGTGCCTGGATCGTCCTCGTCCCAATCAGATCTGGACGACACAGTCGAACATGCGAGGACGTTGGTTGAGTGCTATAACGCTCAACTTATGGGCCCTGTTCTCACAGTCAAGGATGAACCAGAAGATTAGGGTATTTATGTATAGGGAACAGCCCCCGAGTGTAAATTTACCACTTGTACGTAGTGCTTATTTGTTTATGTGTATGTATGCAGCCCCGAGTGTATCGAGTGGGGTTTATGAGATTACTTAATATGGAACATGAATTGCACAGCCCCCGAGTCTCGAGTGAGGCTATGAATTTTATGAGAGTGAAGCTTCAACTTATGCCTGCATGCTCAGCCCCCGAGTAATGAGCGGGGTTGAGCAATTTTTCCTTTATGTATTGAGTTTTATGATCCAGTCCCCGAGTATTCGAGTGTGGCTGGAGTATTATGTTTGAAGGAAGAAAGCTTTATGTTATGAGGTAGCTCAGCCCCGAGCATACGGGTGAGGCTAAGTTTGTGCTGATAAGTTATGCGAGTAGTAAGCAGAAAAATATGAGGAATTTATTGACTATATTCCATTTATGAATGTTAGGCTGCAGGCCGCCCCATTAAAAACCTTCCAGTCCCCTTAGGTACCCTGGTAAGGAAATAGCGCGTCTGAAACCTGCAGCCATCCGACATATGTGCCTACTACATTGTGCGACTGAGCAATCTAAGCATAGAAACGGCGCAGCTGCGCAACGTTCCAAGGATTATGCGAGAGTTCGCCTGTCTTCGCGTGCTTCAGTCTGTATGCTCCACCACCAATGACCTCGGTGATTATGAAGGGTCCTTCCCATGGAGAGCGAGTTTGTGCACCTTCTTTTGTTTCGGTCGAAGTACCAAGTCGCCAACCTCGAAGGATCTTGTACGCAGTCGACGGCTGTGATAGTTACGGAGGTCCTGCTGATAAACACTGTGCGTGCGAGCACCGTGTTTCGTGCTTCTTCAAGCAAGTCGACTGCATCTTCGAGTGCTTCATCTGCATCTTCTTCGTTGTATGCTTCTACTCTTGGTGCGTTGAACCTTACATCTGATGGCAGTATTGCCTCTGCACCGTAGGGGTGAATTGTGTTGAAGCGTTGGGTGTTGTGCGTAAGCTCCATAGCACAGATGGGAGTTCTTCGACCCAAGCACCCGCGGCCCTTTTGAGTGGCACCAGAAGGCGCTTCTTGATTCCACTCGTCACAAGTCCATTGGCCTTTTCAACTTGGCCATTGGACTGCGGGTGAGTTGAGCGTGATGTCTTGCTCTTTGCAAAAGGTACATAATTCTTCAGCCGTGAAGTTTGTACCATTATCAGTGATGATACTGCTTGGCACGCCGAAGCGGTATATGATAGACTTTATGAAATTGACTGCTATAGTGGCAGTCGAACTTGTGATAGGTACTGCTCGATCCACTTGGTGAACTTGTCGACTGCCACCAGGAGGTGAGTATGCCCTCATGGGAGGATTTTTTGAGTGGTCCAACCATATCGAGCCCCCACTGGGCGAAGGGCCAGCCAATGGTATTGTCTTCAACGCCGATGCGGGTGCGTGCGGCTTTGTGGCGAATTTTTGGCAGCCAATGCACCTTTTGACTATGTCCTCCGCGTCTTTGAGTGCTGTGGGCCAGTAGAAGCCTGCGCGAAAGGCTTTGGCTACGAGTGATCGACTGCTGGCGTGATGCCCGCAGGTACCTGCATGAATATCACGAAGGATGGCTTGGCCATCTTCAAATGCTATGCAACGTTGGAACATACCTGATATGCTGCGTTTGTACAGTTCGCCGTTGATGACAGTGTATGATTTAGATCGTCGAGTGACGCGTCTTGATTCTGTTATGTCTTCGGGTACCTCGCCGCGGAGTATGTATGCGAGAAAAGATTGAGTCCATGTTGGCTCAATGAGGAGTACCTCGACTGGCGGGTCCTCTGTGCTGGGTGTTTTGATCTTGGCTGGTGCAGTTGTTGTAGGAGATGCGCGTTTTTTCTTGATGGACCTGTGCTCGATGCGCTCGAAGAATACACCAGGTGGAACTGGTGCCTTGGTCGCTCCAATGTTGGCTAGCTTATCTGCTTCTTCATTGCTCTCACGCCCTATGTGCCGCAACTCGCAGCCTTCGAAGCTGCCCTCCATGAGGTTGTATAGGTCACGGTAGGCGATCATGTTATCTGCGATTGCGTCGCAGGCCTTCATTGTTTGCTGCACCACCAGATTCGAATCGCCGTAGATCATCAGTCGAGTGCACCCGAGTGTTTTGGCCATCCTCATGCCGTGGATCAGGGTCTCGTACTCTGCTTCATTATTGGATGGGAACTCGAATCCCATTTGTAGGATATAGCGGAGCTTGTCGCCTTTTGGTGATATGAGGATGACACTTGCGCCTTCGTTTTCTTTGAGCCGTCAAAATACATAGTCCACGAGTTGGACACATCTGGTGCTCCTGGCAGCTGTGCTTCGATCCACTCGGTGTGGAAGTCAGGTAGGACTTGTGCTTTGATGGCCTTCGGGTAATCATACTTGATATCTCGCGGTGCTAGCTCGATGAGCCATTTTGCTACTCGCCCAGTTGCGTTGGGGTTTGTGAGGATGTCCCCGATCCCTGAGGTGTTGATGACAGTGATCGGGTGCTCGGAGAAGTAATGCGTCAGCTTCCTTGAGGACATGAACACGGCGTAGGCCAGTTTTTGATAGTGCGGGTACCGCTGCTTTGATGTGGAGAGCACTTCACTCAAGTAATAGACTGGACGTTGTATGCTCTGGGCGTGTCCCTCCTCCCTGCGTTCGACCACTAGAACAGTGCTTACCACCCTGTTAGTTGCAGAGACATATAGGTATAGCGGCTCGCGTTCCCTTGGTGCTACGAGGATTGGAGGGCTTGTGAGGACTCGCTTGAGGTCCGTGAAGGCTGCTTCGGCTTCTGGCGTCCACTCGAATTTATCTGCTTTCTTCATCAGTCGATAGAACGAGAGTGCTTTTTCGCCTAGCTTGCTGATGAATCGCTGGCACGCAACAGCCAGCCTGTAATCTTCCAACCACCCTGAAGGTTCCTGTCTTCCCGTGTACTTGGGTTGCTCAGATGTGAGTTTGAACCCTTTGGGCATCCTGTCTCGCAGACGTGTCGAGTGAAGCACAGAGCTCCGTGTTGCTCAGGTTCTCGATCAGAGTATGAATCGCTACTGTAAGATCTGCATGATCTGCTTCTGGACCTGCGCCTACGCGAGCCACTTCTTTCCTTCTAGTGATGGCGGCGACCACTGTGATTGTGCTCTTCACGACGCGTGCCAACTACGGCACGATCTCGACTCCCTCCTGGAGCGTTTGGGACTTGGCGTATGGCCTTCGCAGCTAAGGCGAGTGATTTGATCTGTTGGCGATGCAGTTTTGCGTTGGGGTCATCCGCTGGAGGCTTGATTGCTTCTAGATATGCTGCGGCAGTAAAGAGGGCACTCGCCGCTGTTTTGGGTACTGGCACTCCTTCCTCGTCGTATGTCATGAAGGAGTTGCCCAAGTTGCGGGTGAGCGCCGCCCTCTCGTCTGGCGAGAGGTGTGATAGCCTTGATCTGGGTCTTGTATTTGCTCGCCGGTGGAGCTCAGGAGAGATGTCTTCTTCGCGCACTCGATAAGCTAGCTTGCTTTTTGCGTTCTTCGAGTGTTGCTCTGACCTGCCGCAGTCGAAGTGATTCCTGCCAGTTGAAGTACTGGAAGGTCAACATCTCCTCTTGTGTTGCGTCTGCTGGCATCATTGTGCACTCCTTGATGACTTTATCTGCTTTTGCTGCCATCTCAGCAGTGATTATGAGAGTTGTGACTCCGTCCGGCATAGTAACAGTACACGGGAATTCTGTAGGCCTGCGGCTGGCCGCAGCGTCTGATGATTATGCGGCGATGGCGACGTAGACCTGCTGGGGCATCACCCGAGGGTATGTGTATGTGCTTTCGAGTCCCGTCATGGACTCGACGTCGTCATCAAGACTCATGTCGGAGTCGATATGCTCATCGAGTAGTCCTTCTGGATGGATCTCGCAGTCGGTGCCTTCGTCGCCCATGCTCATCTCGGCGTCGGCGAAGCTGTTATGAATCTCGGATCGAGGTTGTTGTCGGTGCAGATCTCGGAGTCGACGTGGTTGTCGATATGAGATTCGGGCTCGTCGAAGTCGCTGAAGGAGATCCCGTAGTCGATGCTATCCTCGAGTGGAAGATCGATATTGGGGTTGTTTATGCGGTATGCTGATTCGGCTTCCTCACCTTCGAGCTCCTCTAGAGCTTGTTAAGCTCTCGAGTTGAGATGGTTGTTGCAGACGAACAAGATTGGAGGATCGACGATGGTATGGACGCAGTTGATGGATCCGCAGTCGAAGGAGCCGCAACCGATGGAGCCTCGAGTGCGGAAGTCGCGAGTTGACGTGAATCTGTCAAGTCCTGCACACCAAGCTTGTTGACGAAAAAATTGAACGAACCAACGGTTAAACCCAAACCTGACTCGAGATCGGAGAAGGTCTCTTGGAATTCTGGTGAGTGTGGCTCGAAATCCATCAGAGGATCTGATGTGCTTTTTGCGGGTGAAGCTGGCGTGCTGCCGTTTGTCGAGTGCGTCGGCGAGTTGCCGTGTGTTGCCCGAGTAGGCGAGTTCTGGTTTGTTGATGCAGCCGGCGAGTTGCCGTTTGTAGATCCGATCGGCGAGTCGCCGTTCTCCGATGGAACCGAAGGAACCGTGAGTCCAGCACTATTCTTTCCCACAGACGGCGCCAATTGACGAGGTGTACCCTCATCAAATCCCATGGTTAAGGACCTAGGGTTGAGATTATGGGGAGAGAACGTGGTAGTACTGGTGGTTTCGTCGGCTGACAAGCAGAGGCAAAGATTTACCAGGTTCAGGCCCCTCGGGTGGAGGTAAAAACCCTACTTCCTGCCTGTGTGTTATTGATCGTGTGAGATTATGCGATTACAAGGAGGCTCCGGCGAGATGTCGATCTCGCAAGAGCTTTGGTGGTTCTGGTATGGCTTGGTCCTAGATCGGCACCCCTCCCAGCCTTTAAATAGGCTGGGTCTCGGGAGTTTGTAACCGACCTAGTTTACACATAAGGAAAGTATAAAACCGACTATGTCTATGTCTAAACTTGGAGGGGACTCCATCTTGTTGGGCCTCTCGTCTTGGGCTTCGAGTCATCTCGTCGCTATTGGGCCTTTAGTCATCACGTGCACCAGGTACCCTCACGGTAAGGTACCCGAGACGTATATCCTTGTCAGCGACCTTGCCAATAATTGATTCATTATTGTGTTGGTTCTTGTATGAATTGTTGAACTTTAATTTATGTTCAATTCGGTTTTTATTTGTTAAGATTAGTTCCAATTTTGTTCGTATGGATTTTATGAATTGTGATCGATGTTGCATGTCTTTGCATGAATTTGGAGTGAATATTTGACTTGCGGTTGGAAGGACACACATTTGTGGTTGTCAGGACTTTGTTCGCGGACACGTCTGAATGTATCCGCCTACCGATAAGGGGCGGATTTAGGCCTACGTAGAAGGAAACAGAGCGCGTGAGGCGACCATGGCGACACGCGCGTGGTGACGCCGCCGCCGGCCCGATCTCCCTGCTCCGGCGACTTCTCCGACCTCCACGACCTGATCCGGCATCCCCTCGCGTGCTCTCTCGGCATGGTGCGCGGCATGTAGCGGCAGAGGCTGATGTCGCCGCGAGCCGCTCGGGTCTCTGCCGCTGCCGCCGGCCACTCGCCCCCAGGTCCGCCGCCGCCGGTCGCTCACCTCCAGCACGGAGGAGAGGCAGCTCCGCCCCATGTGATGTGCGCTCCCGACCCGCGTGGGGCGGCCAAGGCGGCGGCCGCTCCGGCCACCGTTTCCACCCCTCCGTCCCGTATATCGACGCCACCAACCTTCTCCCCTTCGCCTTGCACGTTCCTCTGGGGGGACTGCGCGGAGGACGCCGACGAGGAGGTCTCGGTGGTGCTGGTCTCTCAGCAGGATGCGGTCGGCGGCACCCGGTTGGACCTGCCGACGACGCGGGAGTCCAGGGCCTCGGAATCCGGCGGCGGGTGCCTGCCGCTCGGGGGGCTCGCTCGTGCGGCTCCTCCTCCTCCGGGAGTGGCTCCTCCCGCTTCCAGCCAAGGTTTCGTCGCACGCTGCTGCTGGACCCAACTGCGCGTGGAGAGAAGCCCCCGCCTCCGGGGTTGTCGCCTGTGTGTCGGCCGCGCCGCTTGTCCTCGCGGATTGGAGTAGTTGGAGGGAGCCTTATTGCTCCTGGGCTGAGCTACGCTTCGTGCCTTCGGGAAGGAGCCAGCAGGCGCCGGTGAACATGGATGTTGGCGGCCGCCGACCTCTGGCTCAGTCAAGGCGGCGCCCCAGTTCCCCTCGGGCTGCTCCACCAGACAAGGCTCGTGTGCGGGATGGAGCCAGCCTGGCGCGACGCGCTCTCCTCCTTAGGAAGTTGCGGGGACGCTGCTTCCGCTGTCTCAGCCAACGCCACTACGCCATTGACTGTCGAGAGCCCAAAGTTTGCTGGAGGTGCCACATGCCAGGCCACCTCGCTGGAGGTTGCGGAGAACCTCCGGCTTCTCCTCCACCTGCCAAGCCACCAGGCCTTCCTCGACATTGCTCTTCGCCGGTCAGCCTGCTACGCTCCTTCAGGGAGGTGCTCATGGAGTGCGAGCTTGACATGTGCTGCTCCACGGCGGCGGCGGACGTGTTGCTGCCAACGAGCGGTGCCACAAGGAGAGCGTGGATGGAGCTCTCACAGAGGAGAACAAGCGGGCCGGGCTGATGATGCCACCAAAGCAAGGAAAGGATGGCGACCGCGAGGCGAGGGGGCAGTTATCCGCGGCAGCGTCTGAGGAGATGTTGGCGTGGCAAGGTCTGATCGGCGAGATTTCGGCGTGGGACTCGTGTCCAGCCTCGGGGTGCTCCCCGCGTCCGGTTGTGAGCGACGAGCCGCCTTCTATCGTCTCGCCAGGCGATGCGTCCTGCGAGGTGGTGCTGCTGTGCGAGGAGGTGGAGGATGAAGAGCAGTGCATCGCCGAGCCTGGAACGGGCTCTACCTGTTGTCCGCTCAGGTGTGATCGTTGCTGAGAAGGTGGACGGGCAGCAGTTCGTGAAGGACTTTGTCTCGCCGTGCAGGTTGGACCTGGGCAGCAGGACATGGAGGTCGGTGCAGCTCTGTGCCCCTTGTCGGGCTTCTTAGCCCGGATCACGGTGCCACTTGCGGCCACCGTATTGGGTACGCCGGCCACGCCGTTGGTCCACGAGAGGGAGGTGGAGGCGCCGTCTGTGTGGAGGAGCGAGAGACTCGCCAAGCTACACCCGAAAGGCGCCAACATTGAGCAGCTGGCCAGGGAGACCGTGGCGCGCCGTCTCGGCTCGCTGACCGAGGAGGCCCACCCCTCGGGGCGCCGGCGAGAGGACTTCTTGGCCTTGTTAGATGTCTCGGACCGGCCCTTCTCGGACCAGGAGGTGGCGGCCATCGACGACCTTGTCCTCGCCGTGAACAAGACCAAGAAGAAGAAGATGACGATGTCAGGGACCAGGATGATGCGGCAGATGCTGCCGGGGGAGGCCTAGATGATGAAGTTTCTGATGCTTGGACACTCCTCCTTGCAAATGCTGAGAGGAGGTGTTTTTTTGTCTGTGGGCACAGGGAGAACGGTGCGTTGCTGATCGAGGTTGTCTGTTGTCATGGCGAGCACTTGTGGGTTCTTCACACGAGGCTAGGAGAGCGACTGGCGAAACCATCATCCACTTGATTTGGCGGACAGGGAAGGAGAGGGGCGAAAGGACCCTATGCAATGTGGCAATCTCGCTTTTGGAGGTGGCGGCTTTGGTGCGGGAGGAGTTGGCGGTGCGGGCTTTCGCCCACACACAAGATCCCGGAGACTAGTTTTTGTTTTTTTCCCTAGCTCGAAATTCTGTACATAACACTCTATTCTATCTAATCGAATGACGGATACGACCGTCTTAAACCTCAAAAATAAGGGGCGGATTTTACCCAATCCAGTTGAAAAATGCTCTCATCGAACCTAGTCCGTACTTGAGAATGATGGCAGTAATAATCGCAGTGAAACTCACTCACACGGTAAACAACAAAACAAGACAACCTCGGATCCCCCTGTCAACGATTCGGTTCAGCCAACCTGCCTGGAGCTCACTCACCCGATACGGGACTCCCAAATCGATCCGACGCGGTGTCAACCAACTGGCCGGCCAGCACCGCCGCCTCCTCCGGAAAACACCAGGGGAAAAGCCCCAAAACCGAACAAAGCCCGCCGCCGCGTGCGGCGCGGGAAGGCGAGCTAGAGTAGCTAGCTGGTTCCAACTTTCGCAAGCCCGCCTCCTCGTCCCCCACATTTTCTCTCTTCTTTTCTTTTCGATTCCACCCACACCCGTCCCTAACCACAGACCGGAGCAGCGAGCGCGTGCTTTCGACTCTCCCCTTCCCCACATTTTCCATCGAAAAACTCTCTCTCCTTTCCCCTTTCTCCCTCCCCCTTTTCCAACCTAAACCTCAGCCCCATCCCCTCCTTCTCCTCCTGCCCTGCACAGTCAGGCTGCAGCTCCGCTCTTCTCGCCGTCCGTCACCTACCTGGACGGGTGGCCGTCGCCATCGCCCACTTCCCCTCCTCGGATAAGTACTACCCAGTAGCTTCGAAGGGAGAGCAGACTCTGAGGTCTCGCCAGCAGTCCAGCACCAATCCCTGCCGTCTTCCTGCGCAAATTCGTGGGAGCCAGAGAGCTAGCGCCGCTGGGCTTCGAGTGTTCCGTCCTGCCGTTCAACAGCAAGCTATTGGCCTCCCGCAGCGTGTTTGGCGGGTGGGGATGGGGATGGACCAGGAGGAGGACGAGGAGACCCGCCGGAGGCTGGCACACCTGCAGGCAGCCCGCACGGCCCTCCGCGCCGGCGTGGAGCGGTCCCGCTTGCTAACCCACGCGCTGGCCCGGTCCGGCTCTCGGCTCAGCGAGATCCAGGCGCGCCTGCAAGCCACCTCCGCGGCGGTGCGCCCGATCCGCGCGCCGCGGGACGCGCTCGAGGGCGCGGGCCCCAACATCGACCGCGCCGTGGGGCCCGCGGCCGCGGTCCTCAAGGTGTTCGACGCCGTGCACGGCCTCGAGCCGCCGCTGCTGGCGGGCGCCGCCGCCGACCTGCCCGGCTACGTCGCCGTCGTCGGCAGGCTCGAGGAGGCGCTCCGGTTCCTCGCCGACAACTGCGGCCTCGCCGCGCAGTGGCTCCGACATCGTGCCTACCTCGGCGAGCGCGGCCTCGCCGACCCCGCTTCGTCGAAACCCTCTCCCAGTCCCTCGCCAAGCTCAGGGACGGCCCCTCCCCGCCGCCGCCGACCTCGACGCGGGCCTCCTCGCGGCGGCGCTCGACGTGCTCGAGGCCGAGTTCTGCCGGCTCCTCGCGGAGCACTCGGCCCCGCTCGCCATGCAGGACAACCCGGACAAATCCTCACCGCCCCCCATCACGCCGCCCCGGATCCCCGCCGCCGCAGTACAGAAACTCAGCCTCACCCTCGACCGCCTCGCCGCCAACGGGCGGCTCGAATACTGCGTGGCGGCCTACGCCGACGCGCGCGGGGACACGGTGAGCGCCAGCCTGCGCGCGCTGGGCCTCGACTACCTGCGGGACCCGACGGAGGACGCGCAGGCGCTCAGCCCGAGCGTCGAGCTCTGGGGCCGGCATCTGGAGTTCGCGGTGCGGCACCTGCTGGAGGCCGAGCGGAAGCTCTGCGTCGCCGTGTTTGAGCGGCGGCCGGAGGCGGCGTCCGCCTGCTTCGCGGACATTGCGGCGCGTGCTGGGATTCTGGAGTTCCTCAAGTTTGCGCGTGCTGTGGCCGATGCCAGGAAGGACCCCATTAAGCTCTTGCGGCTGCTTGACGTGTTTGATTCTCTCAATAGGCTCAGGCTGGACTTCAACCGGTTGTTTGGGGGGAAGGCGTGCGTGGAGATCCAGAGCAGGACCAGGGATCTTGTGAAGAGGGTGGTGGATGGTTCTGTTGAAATCTTTGAGCAGTTGCTCGTGCAGGTGGAGCTGCAGCGCAACATGCAACCACCGGCCGACGGCGGAGTGCCAGGCCTAGTTACCTTTGTCCCCAAGTACTGCAACCAGCTCCTTGGGGAGCAATATCGGTCCGTGCTTACGCAGGTGCTCACCATCCACCGCAGCTGGCGCAAGGAACCGTTCAATGACCAGATGCTTGTTGATGCAGTGCAGAACATTGTTAAAGCCCTCGAAGCCAACTTCGATACGTGGTCGAAGGCGTATGAGGATAAGACACTGTCATATCTCTTCATGATGAACACGCACTGGCACTTCTTCAAGCACCTGAAGAGCACCAAGATGGGGGAGATCTTGGGGATGAGTGGCTCCGAGAGCATGAGCAGTATAAGGACTACTACTCACAGATATTTCTAAGGGAGAGTTGGGGAGCACTTGCACCGTTGTTGAGCAGGGAGGGTTTGATCTTGTTCTCCAAGGGGCGGGCTACGGCAAGAGACTTGGTGAAGCAGCGGTTCAAATCGTTCAATGCTAGCTTTGATGAGATGTACCAGAAGCAGTCTGCATGGATCATACCCGATAAGGATTTGCAGCAGAGGCTATGCCACCTTGTGGTGCAGGCTACTGTGCCTGTTTACCGTAGCTTCATGCAGAACTATGGGCCGCTTGTTGACCAGGATGTCAGCGCGAGCAAGTATGTGAAGTACACCGCTGAAGACCTTGATAAAATGCTCAGCACCCTCTTCATGCCAAAAGTGAGGAGGACTGGAAGCTTGCAGCTCAGAAACTCGAATGGCAAGATCACCAGTGCAATGACAGGGTTTTATCGGAGTGCTTCCACATTGCAGTAGCATATTTTAAACTGTGAAAAGATTGGTTGTACAGAATTATGCAATAGCTGGATAATCAAGAAACATTTACTTCGAGCCAGTAATGGAGGATCCCGATTGCGCGGGAGACATAATAATGGCTTGATGATAAGAGCTGCTGGAGCATTAGAAGAACATAAAACTTCTCCAGCACTGACATAGTGGGGAAGAAGGAAACTGGAACATTTCCTCGGGGCATGTCGAGGTCGCCTTCCCCGGGATCATTCTCTTCACATTCTTATCTCTGGCAGTATATTCAATTCATTCTAGGAGCTTATGCGGGAGGAATAACATGTGTAATCAGTTAATCTGGTATATGTCAAAATTGGTTGTATGTTGGGTGGGTAGTTAGCATAAGTTTTAGTGTTATCATCATGCAGTGAATTATATTGAAGTATATTATCGCTGGTGACAAAAATGACAATGACTAATTGACTGACTGTAAAAACATATAAGATGTGTAATCAGTTAACTGGTACATGTCGAAGATTGGTTCTGTTTGGGGTTCGCATTTAGTTGTTCTCGTGTATGCTACAAATTCTAGTGTTATGAACATCCAGTGAATTATATGGAAGTATATTAATGACATTGATTAGTTGACTGACTATGTGAGACAGAAATGAATCATCTGTCTTCAAATTTTCTATTGCCAGACACTGTTTTTTTTCCGCACATTTCTTTCTCTTTGACACCACTACATACCTATTTGTTACATATTACTGTACACTTCTTTATGCTCAGTTCTACAGATGGATCATGCACTCCTATAAGGAGTAGTCTCTGGAGGGAAGTGTTTCACTGATCTCCGGAGTGTTATGTGCTGCATATGCATATATGTTCAAGTGATCACCTGTACTACAGCTCCTCGATTACTGACTTGGCATATCACTTTGGAATGCAACTGCTATTGCACACTTGTACCTTGACAAACTAGATCACTGAAAATTGTATGAGGATGTTACATTATCATTGCATACGGTTGTCTGTATATGTGTTCACGCACTTGTTGAAGATAAATTTAGCATGCCTTTGCTAACAAAAATGACAGAGTGACTAATTGATTGGCTGGAAAAACATAAAATGTGTAGTGAGTGAATTATATGGAAGTTTTGGGTGGTGGTTGGTAGTTCTTGTATATGCTACGAATTTTAGTGTTATCAACATCCAGTGAACTATATGGAAGTACATTATGGCTGATGAAATAGATTACAATGATTAGTTGACTGAATATATGAGACAAGAAATGAATCATTTATCTTCAATTTTTTTATTCGTAGACCATATTCTCTCTCTTTTACACACTACTTACCTATTTATTACTACCTCTGTCCACAAATATAAGACTCTTTGGTGGTAAGCGTCTTATATTTTTGAAGAGGTAGTACCTATTGCTGTATACTTATTTATGCTCAGTTCTACTGATGTATCATGCACTCCTACAAGTAGTCTGGAGATGAGTGTTTCACTGATCTTCGGACTATGCTGCTTGATGAGCTAGTCAGTATTTTGCTGCCCATGCATATATGTTCAAGCGATCAGCTGTACTACAGCTCCTCGATCACTGACTTGGAATATCACTTTGGAATGCAACTGCTATTGCACACTTGTCACTTGAAAAACGAAATCACTGAAATGCTTACCTTCTGTGTTGATGATGTTACATTATCATTGCATATGGTTGTTTGCATATCTGATCACACACTTGTTGAAGTTAAATTGAGCATGACTTCGCTAACAAACAACTCTTGGGTTGATGTGGACACAAGATCTATTTTGGTAACTTCAAAATATACTGAAGCACATTCCTGGAGATACCATTTCGGCGCCTGAAATGTTGGAGATACCACTTTTTTCCGGATAATAGCATTTGTTTCTCTCGTTACATCGAAACCACTTTTTTTTTTGCTTTGTTTTGCGTTTATCCGTATCGTCATTTAGACGGCGCCCGAAATGGTATCTCCAGGAATGTGCTCATGTTTACCCAGCAGATTAAAGGGAGTGTACCGAAGCACACCCCATCAAAGTTGAGAGACGCTCAGTGGTTACGCTATGATAGGAAGGAAAGAGGTTAGAGCCGATGAAGTGCATATAGTATCGGTCCTATCGGAGGGCACGCTAAATACATTTCGAAGAAATTTGGTAGCACCAACAAAAATATTTTGCTATATCAAGTAAACGTAGCGAGTTGTACTGTCAAATTGTACGTACTCGGTTCTTTTTCTCCGACATTTAAAACGGATTTAGAGGTAGTAGTATAAAAGATCACGCGCTGTTCCTCCAAAAAAAATAAAAATCACGCGCAGGTTCTACACTGTGTCGCGGCTAGAAGAGCCCCGGAGCCTCGCCAGTCGGCTTACGGGCTGCAGGCCTTCTTCGCTCATGTACAAGTACACAACCGTGGGCTAGTGTTGGGTTGCCCAAACAGCATAAACTTTGTGTGTCCGTGTGGATCCCAAAGGGAAAACGGAAAACGGAAAACAGACGTAAGCTTAGTTGCTTTCCAAACGGAAAACCACCTGGAGTGCGTAGCTCCACGATGGCCTCCACCACCGGGCCGCAAGCTTAGTTGCTTTCTGCGCTGCACTGAACGGTAATCAAGGGAATGCATCGTGCAAATGCACCTGGATGCAGATTGAACGGAGTTCAGTCCTTTCTGGCATTCGCGCCATGATCTACCGAGCTCATTGTTTTTCCACTAACTAGATCATATTATTTCTAGGTTCTACTACTCCGTTCTAAATACCTGACGCAGGTTTATCTACATACGCATGTATTTAGACGTGTTCTAAAGTGTACTTAGATAAATCCGTATTTAGACAATACATGTCAAGTATTTTGAAACAGAGGGAGTACCAGGTTAGTAAAAGATGTCCCGTGTGCCAGCTTAGTAAGCTAGCGGATGCTCGGTAAGAATGCAGGATTAGGATCAGATCATGTCATTTGTCAGATCCGATAAGATTGATATAGTACTCCTACCTAATCTCTACCCATCTGTCCTGATCCATCCATTTATGTCCTCTCCATACATCTCTATAACATCTAAGCTCCCTAAAATTGCTGGCCTGTGGTGCATCCACAATACGGGACCACAGTTCAGTGGCACATGGATTTGGTGCTTTGTTTACGATCCAATAACGAGATAACATGTGGTATAGCTGTCAGGTCGGTTTCCCTGTATGAACAGTAGGTCGGTTTCCGTCTTTGACCCGACTGCGAGCCCGACTCTCGTTCCCCGCAAACTCCTCCTTCCCTTCCTCCCCTCGGCATCACATAGCTTCGAGACGCACCCCGGGCGCCTGACTGTCCCGCACCCCGTCTCCTGCCATAGCCGGCCGCCGGTGGCTACACCGCCCACTTCTTCCCCTCCAGCCTCGTCCACGCGCTGGTCTCCGTGCCTAGGTGAACGGCAGCGGGCCCCAACGTCGAGAGGCCACCGACGGGGAGGATTCGGATTGTCGGATCCGACGGCGAGGCGGGGCAGCGTACGCCAAGGACTGGCACGGGAAGGCGCCGGCGTCGTGGAGACTTGGGAGACATGGCTACCGGGGGAGGCGGAAGGACCGAGTCGCCCTACAAGGGGTTTCACGTCCAGCGGGGCAAAGGTGGGTGGAGCATGTGCAGCCCTTCTCCTTGCTCCACGTGCGCCGCCACTGCTGCTTCCCAAACGCCGCCATCGGCCCCTCTATTTTCCCCAACCCATCCCTCCACCATGCTCCAGATCGGCGAAGGAGACCTACTAAAACTCCGGCTCCTCCTTTACCCGAGACGGGAACAACATCAAGGGGGCAGCCGTGCCGAGGACAACGGTTGCTGCAGCCCCTGCGTCGACGCCTCCGGTCATCGATTTCGCGTTGTGCGTGCCTCATCGTCGCCCTCTCTCTTCTCCAGATCGCCGGTGTCCAAAGGCCCTGTCCGGACCCCATGTGCTTGCTCCGCAGGTCCAGCACGGGACCGTGCTTTTCCTGAAGGCGGTGGTGACAGAGGCCAGCAAGAGCAGAGTTCAATATTGCATCAACTGCTTTACCACGTTTTAAGTCAAAAAGTATGCGTTGATGCCTACTGATGGTCAGCTGCTGCACTCCAGTAACTTGAATGTATAACTTGTAGTAATCGACACTGTCAGTACCGGAGAACTGTACAAAAGAGCTACGTATATGCATGGCTCGGAGAACTCCACTCCAAATCCCGGTCACGTTTTGCCAATTGAAACGGCCGCGGCGCCCGGCGGATATGCATGGAACCCATGTATATACATACCGACAGCTCCATCAACGTTGGACGTACTTATCCTCTTATCTCTAACGTATAGGTGTTAGATACATATGCATCCCATTGACTTTGGCGTGGAGCATAAGCTCATGCGAGGACAAGGTTTTCGTCTGAAGGATCTAATGGAAGATACGCAGTTACAGGTGGAGCTTCTTAATTTGATTCCATGATCAGAGATGATTATCTCGGACAAGATTCCAGACTGTTCAACTCATGCTTCTTGGATATGGTACTTAATTTGCTGCCTCGTCAGAGCCACCGGCGTCAGCGGTAAGCTAGCGAGGCCTTTTGTCGTCGCAAGTTCTTCACACGTCGTCCTAAATGGCAACACGTAGGCTGCGCCAGAAAAAAATAGACACAATAGATTATGAAAGTGACTCATCAGAAATAAAAAGGCTTATGAAAGTGATAGAGAAGGAAAGCATTAGCGAAGGAGTGAGAGACTATCGAATATATACATGACAAGACCACTACGTCTGGTCTAACACATAGCACATTTCTATTTAGAATCAAGGTGTTTTAGAGCAATTTAGCTTAGCTTGAGTCAGGGTGAGTGAGTGAATAGGTAGTTCAAATATATACACATCTTAGAATTAGCTAATGCGAGGGCATCACCTTTGTTTTTTTTTTTTGACATAGGAAGATACACTGTAACATCCCAAATTTATAATAAGTTGTATTAGTCAAAAATTTGGGACCAACAAAAACTTTTCTTGCTTTATATGTGTTGATTGTTCTTGGTTGATTGTGCTGATTGTGTGTTCTAGATAAAAACTTTGAAAATAAAAATAAAGGTTAAAGCAATCACACAATGTGACAACTGTCACACAAATTCTCCAAGTAAGAAATCAAATTTCTTTCTTACAAAATTCAGAAGAGTGACATTATACTCACTCTCATTTTATTCCTCCCAAGTTTCCCTCTCAAATAAATATTTTCAAAAATCTAAAGTTAAATTTCTATTTCTCTCTTTACTACTTTAGATCATCAAATTCACCAAGTTATGCTTATACAATAAATACCATAACAGAACCACAAATCTTGATTAAGCTATAAGAAGCAAATTATAAAAATAATTTAAAGAAATTTGAGTTTGGATTTGGTTCAGGCATTTTGTCGAACACCTTGAGGGCAGGGATGAACCTCTCCCAAATCCGAACCAAACTCACTCGAATTCGATCAAAATTCGTCAAACCACTCACCCCACCTGCTCCCACTCACTTCCCTCACTCACTGGAGCACGAAGGAAACGTGCTATTTGACTCCCTTGGTCGCCGCCATGGGCATGAACCCGCGCCCATGCCGCCGTGGCCGCCACTGTGGAGGAGGACGGAGAGGACGCCGAAGCTGGCCCAGCACCGCGCCCTCCATCTCCCCTTGCCCTTCTGCTCCAGTAGGACACGATAAGATCGACACCGAAGCTCCACACACGTGCGCCTTTGATCGCGCCCGTGCGCGCCGTGCGCCATGGCAGAGCGAGGTCATCGATGACGACCTCAAGCCTCCACTGCACCCCTCGCCGCGTGGCACCGCCCAGCCACTCCCCAGCTTCCCCGCGGCCCCCAGGACATAGTGGCATCAGCTAGATAGGTCAGCCATGACGATCGCATTCCGTCGAGCACCGTTCGAGCGTCCATGGCCGTCACCACCCCGAGCTTGCTGTGCTCACCTCCACGCGATCATTCTCACTCCACGGACCGCTAACACCGTTCCTCGATGTGGCCGCACAGCACCGCCCGCCAATGGCGAGCTCTCCCACTCTCTGCACCTCTCCTGCACCATGACCACCATGGACCGAGCTTCGGCCTTATAAGCTCACTCGAGCCCTCACATTCTCTCCACACGCCTCACCACTGCCTCTCCCTCACTCTCCACTCACCCGTGCACCACCAGGAGGGCGGAGCCACTGCAGCGAAGCTGCTGCTGCCCGTGGCCATGCTCCAAGCTCGGCTGTCCCGAGGTTGAAGACGACCCCGCAGCCGTTCTGCTGCTCCCTCTTTTCTCCCTCTGACCCCTCTGCGATGCTTCTCTAGCTCACCGCACTCACTTGCCCGCCTCTGTCATGCCCAGGAACGCCCAGGAACATCTCGCCGTCGATGTGCCGTGGCCGCGGAAGTGGAGCTGCTCGCCGCCGACCAACTGGACCGTCCCAGGAAGTGCGACTCCTCCAGCAAGCTTCCCCAGGCCGCCGCAATCGGTCTGCATCATCCACACCGTCTCCAGAGCCCCTAGGTGAGCAAATCGAGCCCCTCGCCATTGCCGGCACGACGACGCCGCCCATCTTAGATCCACGGTGCCGTACCGCTTCGCGTAGATGAGACGCTGACAGGCGGACCCCACTGTCAGTGTTTTAAACATTCTCCGCGCGGAGATGTTTCTGTTGAGTCACTGACGAGTGGACCCCACCTGTCAGGATTCTCAACATTATCCAGTAAAGCTAGTTTTCCTAATTTAAATTCACTGGAATTTCAGTACTGGACCCAACCTTAAAATTCAATATCTCAAGATTTATAAGTCCAAATAAATCGAATAAACATTCTCTGGTTAGCTTATGAAATTGTTAAACCAACCAAATTGGTTTCATCTTGTTTAGATTAATAATAAATGTGTAGTATTAAAAGTGCCACAGAAGGTTTAAAACCTAAACTTGTTTGTTTCTGTTACTCTATTAACCCAAATAATTCCAATCCAATTTTGTTAGCTTAGTACTTTGATCACTTAGCTTCCCTAATTTTGGTAGAATTAATTAAGCAATAATAATTGTTTGGCATTAGATTAAAAGTAGCAAACCCTTCTGTACTGAAACAATTGTAGATTATGAATGCTTAACCCAATGAGTTAGGACCAATTTTGTTAGATCACATTTAATCAGTGTTAGTTACCCCTAAAAGGATTTAATTTTGTGATCAACAGAACTTAGGTAGTAGCTAAAACTTGATTAAAAAGCTTCTGTAATAAAACAATTGTATAGGAAATTTGGTAACTCAACTTAATCCAAATCCAATTGTGTTGTCTTCTAGATGTCAGTAGCTCTCTGTAGAATTTTAGTTTGTATTTTTGTGACCAATAGAACTTGAGTTATGCAATTAACCTTGTGTAGTTAGTTTCTGCCATATTTAAGTCATATTTAAATAATGGTTAATTCAATTAATTTGAACTCAATTTGTTTGTCTTGTGTGTTGCAGTATCTATTTGTAGGGTTTAATGTTGTGATGTTGGTTGAGTAGTGTACTGATAGTTTGTATTGCTTGTTTGACGTTTAGACGAGATTGTTGCCGGGACTTGCGAGGAGGGGGAGTACTTCGAACAACAGGAGCATGACCCGGGAACTTTGCTGAGCAAGGCAAGCTACTCTCTGAGCTTGCACCCCTAATATAACTACATCTACTTTGATAACATGTTTTACTCATGAGTAGCAATGATTTTGAAAACCTTTTCGAAAGTATATGAAAAGCTATTTTGCCACCCTAAGTAGAAGTATGAGTTAGTTTATATAAGACTATAGGATGGGAAAAATTATTGTTTATTCAAAACTCCTTTGAAAACCCTCGAAAGGTTTATGGAATGCCGAGATGTCGGTGTTGAAGTGAAGAAATGGAGAATGGTGATGTTTGTGAAAAATGCACAGTGTGTCCTACTACTATGACGACCAACCATACCCTGTGCGACCACATTTAACCCCATATGGGACGGGGCTTAGTCATGTAATTTGCTCATATTAGTATGGGATACCTCATCGACGGAGATGACTCCGTTATGCATGAGGGGATGGTTCGGTGACCTACCCCCTGACCCGGGTCCTCGCACATTGGTGGAGGATAGAAGGCTGTCCCCTATACTCCGCCGGGCAAAACTATGAGTCCTCACACTTAGGTTCCGAAGGGCTGGACTGAGTGTCGATGGAAAGTGTCATATGGGCAGGGTCCTATACTAGCATGAGCAAATTAGAGGTTATGGTCGGTGACTCAACTTCGCATACACCTTGTATGGCGGGACGTGGCTGACACGATGAGTTGCCGGATGGATGTGGGAAAGTGTGCTACCTCTGCAGAGTGTAAAACTATTCGAATAGCCGAGTCCTTGGTAATGGACAGTTGGAAGGCTGTCCTAAGACCATGTGCAAGTTTTTGTAAAGTTTTTGAGTTTCAAAAAGAAAATGAAGTGGAGAATGTTTTATACAACTATACCAAAGGATCGGTATAAGGTTGTTGGAAATAAATGACCATGAAGGGCTATGGTCGTAAAAAGGAGGAGTTTTGGAGAAATAAGAAAGATGGTGGTTTTGATGGAGGAAAGTTATAAAATTCTTCTTACCCCTTTTTCAATAAAGATATAGAGATGTTCTCAATAAATAAAAAGTCTTATTAAATAAAAGTAAAACTAGTGCATGTTCATGTTGGGGTAGTTTGCGAGTACAATTCCAATTGTACTCATATTGGTTTCGTCCCTAGCTATTGTCTTAGCCAGATCTCGAGGAGCACTATGCTGAAGAGGAGTATGGCGACTACTATGCGAACTAGGGATCTCCGTAAGTCAGCTGCCTGTCGGGTTATCGTTAGGATGTGCTTGTCTACTACGCCGTAGCTTCCGCTGAATAATCTGGTTTGGCCCATGAATGCACCTATGTAAGACTTGGTCTAAATGACCGTATGTGTAAGACTTTAATTCGGTATTGTAATGGATGTAAACTTTGGTATTCAGTTCGGATTATGTGCAACGACAGACTGACCATGGGATCGTTGTGTTAAGCATAATCGGGTATTTCGGACAGCTAGTCCGGGGTCCCCACAGAGCTGGTATCAGAGCCATCCTGACTTTAAGAGACCTTAGATTAGCATGGTCATTAGATAGGAGTTACAAAAGTTAAATTCTAAAATTAAGAAGTGAAGTATTTTCGAAAATTGCTTATCTTCAACCCTCACACTATGCAAAATTTTACCCTCATTAAGTATTACATTTTTCCTTGTACCCTTAAAATTTTGCACACTTGTCATCCCATTAAGCTTAAAATTTTGGGCACTTGTTATTTCACTAAATTTAAATTTTGTACACTTGTCATCTCACTAAATAAAATTTTGGTTAAAATTGTAGATGGCACTCCATTTCACCGAGTTTAAGCAAGTTGAGAAGGATGGCAAGCTGATGTTCGAGAGCGACTTGTTCGAGTTGAGCAAGCTGTTGGGTCGCCCCGCTCCCAAGTTTCAGGGAGCCCAGGTTGACGTTCACGGCAACGGAAACCTGAGCTGGTAAAGTGCATGTGTTGCCCCATGCGTGGTTTTGGTAATTAATGACAATCCTTATGGACTAATGTTTGTATTGAGATATCTTTATAGATCTTGTCCATAAAGAAGATTGGAGTTCATGTGTTGGACTCTAGAAGATTATATGATGACCAAGGTTCTATCCAATGGGTTCATATGAAGAATGGTCATCTAGAGTTGAGCTTATTGCAAGCATGGCTTGGAAAAGAAGTTTGAGTGAACATTTCATGTTTATCTCCAAGCTATCATCTATATCAAGAGAAGAATATGAAGCGCAAGTGGATACATGAAGACGGAGCTAAGCGAGGCTCTCCATAATGGTGTATGGGGGAGTATTTGGAGAAGTCTTCGTCAAGCATGTGCTAGCAAGAACAATCAAGAAAGGTGTTCCAACTAGAGGGAGTCAAGATCGTCATCTTCTAGCTCAAGTGGAATGCGCAAGGCAAAGGTATGATCTTGATAGGTTTTCTTTTTACCGGTCTCATGGTGTTAGTGGGACCGGTTATAGGATAGACGGCGTACTATCAAGAGGGCCTCTCAAGTGAGTAACTTTATCGCATCTTTGTGGAGAGCTCAAACCTTTGCATATTTGGCATATCATCTTTCTTGGTTCTTATTTGGCTTTTATCCATGTGAGAATTTAGAGCTTGTGTTCATCTCCATACCAAGCTCTAGTTCATCAAAAACGGATTTCATTTGAATATCTTGCGTCGCTTTTGATGTTGGAGGTTTTACCGGTTTGTCTTTTCTAAGAGAAGTCAAACTCTCTTCTCGTGGTTTCCTCCTCACATGGTGGACTATGATGTGCATATGCATGATCTTGTAAAGCTTGTGATTATCTTCGAAACAAGCCCAAGATCATAGAAATGGAGTCCGGATGAAAAACTTGTTGGGTTCTTGATGTTGGAGGATTTACCGGTTGTTCTTTAATAGAGATGTTTTAACTTTCCTCATTTGGTTTTATCCTCCCCTGTTGAACTATGATGTTTCTCTATATGATCTTGTAAAACTCGTTGTGGTGATTACAACGAGCCCAAGAACATCAAAAACGGAGTTCGTATGCGAATGTTGTGCCGTTTTGGTAATGGTGTTTCTGCTGTTTTTACAAAGTGCGGTAGTACCGCTTTAGGCCCGGTACTACCACATAAAACGTGTTTTTGGTACTGGATTCGACTGGTTTTGACCGGTAGTGGCCCGGTAGTGACCCGGTAGTACCGGGGACCCTGTAGTACCGGGTCAAGCCCGGTAGTACCGCCCCGGGGCCGAAAAACAGCCCAACGGGCAGATTTTCGGGCACCTTTTTAAGGGCCCTTCTTCCCCAATGTTTCCCAAGCACTTGAGCACGTTTTTCCTCTCTCCTCCATTGTTGAAAGCTCATTTCTTCGATTACTCCCAATCCCTCCACCCAAACTCGTTGATCTTTGGAGGATTGAAGGAGGAGACCTAGATCTACATTTCCTCCGATCCATTTGTCCTCTAAGTGAGTGGAACCCTTTCGATCTAGTTCTTGAAGTTCCATTTGTTGTGTTCTTCGTTGTTCTTCCTCTCTTCTCCCCCCATAGGCATTAGTTGCTTTTGGTGGGATTTTAGAGTGAAGGATTTGAGCACTTGTGCTCTTGCCATTGCTTTGTGCATCGGTTTGTGCTCTCCACGAGGATTCGTGGAAGTTGAAAGCTTGTGAACTTGTTACTCTTGGGTCTTTGGACCCTAGACGCCCGTGTGGTGGTTGAGACCCTTGTGTGGTCACTTATAGCTGTTCGGGAGCCCCCAATCCCGTTGTGGGTTGTGCCCCGGATTGTTGTTGAAAGGCTCCGGATTCCGCCTCGAAGGAATTCCGATAGTGGAAGGTGAACCAAACCTTTGTGGTGCGGTTCATCGGAGAAGAAGGTGAAACCTTTGTGGTTGTTGAACCATTGTGTTGGTTCACACCTCTCCAACGAGATGTACTCCCCTAAAAAGGAGGAACTCGGGAATACATCCTCGTCTCCGCGTGCCTCGGTTATTTCTATACCGAGCTCTTTACTTATGCATTTTACATTGTGATAGCCTTCGTGCTTGAAGTATTCTATATTGCTATCACCTTGTTGCTTGTCTTGCTTAGCATAACTTGTTGGTGCACATAGATGAGCCTAGTTTATTTAGGTTGTTGGCTTGTTAATTTAAACACATAGTTTTATTCCGCAATTATCAATCCTAAACCGGAAAAGTTTTAATTGCCTATTCACCCCCCCCTCTAGGTGACATCCTTGTCCTTTCAATTGGTATCAGAGCCTCGGCTCTCTTGTTGGGCTTTACCGCCTAGAGAGTAAAGATGTCGTTTAGGGAATTAGTGCACGATCCCACTCTTATATTCGATGGCACAAATTATGATGTTCGGAAAATTCGCATGCTTAACCTTCTTAGGGACATTGTAGATATGGGTTTTTCTCCTCCAAAGGATTCCCAAAAGTTATCCTTAGAGGATGAGGAAAACTCTTATCTCGATACTCGTGTATCTAATTGTCTTATATGTGTTTTGAGCGATGTAGTTCTTGCATCAATCATGCCTTTTCGAATTGCTCATGAGCTATGGACCAAGCTTCAAGATAAATATGAAGTGTCCAACATTTTTGAGGATGATTGTTCTCCCTCCACCTCCGGCCGTGACGAGTTCACAACTTCTTCCACTTCACCAACATGTGATTTATCACAAGGTAATGATATGGTGAGTGGTGATAGAAATTGCTTTGTTGATGGTGAATATTCTATTGACTATACTTTATCTCTATCTCATTGCAATGTTCTATCTTTGGACTTAAACTCTTCTAGCACTCCAAATGTCATACATGTTAGAGTTGATAGTCCCTGCATATCATGTAATAGTTGCTTAACTAAATCTCATGATGATATGCTCTCTATGTCTTGTTGCCTTGATAAAAATGCTTCTAATTCCTCTAGTTCTTGCATGACTAACAATGTAGAGGAATCCCAACGTTTGTTGGAACAAGACATGAACCTCAATGGTGCTTCAAGAAATTATTCATCATCTTTGTCCATGATGTCTACGTGTGCTTTTATTCTTGTAGACAGTGTTGGGCCTCCAAGAGCAGAGGTTTGTAGAACAGCAGCAAGTTTCCCTTAAGTGAATCACCCAAGGTTTATCGAACTCAGGGAGGTAGAGGTCAAAGATATCCCTCTCAAGCAACCCTGCAATTAATATACAAGAAGTCTCTTGTGTCCCCAACACACCCAATACACTTGTCAGATGTATAGGTGCACTAGTTCGGCGAAGAGATAGTGAAATACAAGTAATATGGATGATTATAAGTAGTAATTGCAATCTGAAATAAAATGGCAGCAAGCAAACATGTAGCAGAACTTGTTGTAAACGGTGTTTCAATGCTTAGAAACAAGGCCTAGGGATCATACTTTCACTAGTGGACACTCTCAACAATGATCTCATAACTGAATAAATAAAAGCTACTCTTAAACACTCTCTTGTTGGATAACAAACACCATTCATTGTGTAGGGCTACAAAAGCACACCTCAAGCCGGAGTAAACAAGCGCCACAACGTCATAAAGGAATCACACACGGTGCACACACTGTCACCTTTACACCGTGGAGAGTACCGGAGTTCATATTAAAGTAACCTATAGAGTGCATAATAGATAAAGAGTAACATCTACATATTCAACTAGATTAGCACAACTGAACACAAGTAAATACTACTCGGGATTATTCTCCTTCTTGATGAAGCAAGAGTACTATGCGTAGGGCTGCAAAGCACACCTCAAAGTCTGAGTAAACAAACACCACAATTCCCAAGAATAAGCCATGATAAATGTCTAAATTATTCATAGAGTCACACAAGTACCCACACTGTCACCTTGATACCGTGTTGTCACAATGACTCCAGAAACTAGACAAAATCACTTGAGTAGCATAAACATTATTAATGTATTCAGCGATACTAGCAATACACATGATCACATAAAGATCACACCATGGGAGAGAGAGATGAACCACATAGCTACCGGTAGAGCCCTCAGCCTCGGGGAGAACTACTCCCTCCTCATCATGGGAGTCAGCAGCGGCGATGAAGATGGCGGTGGTGTCGATGGAGATGACTCCGGGGGCAATTCCCCGTCCCGGCAGCGTGCCGGAACAGAGACTTCTGTCCCCCGAAACTTGTCGTCGATGGCGGCGGCGCTGCGGAACTCTTCGTGGAATATGGCTTGTTTTTAGGGTTTTCGCGTCTGAGGCAATAATAGGCGAAGGGGCGATGTCGGTGGAGGTCCTGGGCTCCCTCCTCACCTCCCGGCGCGCCTGTGGGCCCAGCCGCGCGAGCAGGTGGTTTGGAGGCCGTGGGCCTCCCCCTGGCTTGCCCTTCTGGCTCCGTGTGTCCCTCGGAAAAATAGGAGGTTTGGCTTTTGTTTCGTCGAATTCCGAGAATATTGCCCGAACAGCTTTTCTGGAACCAAAAACAGCAGAAAACAGGAACTGGCACTGTGGCATCTTGTTAATAGGTTAGTCCCAGAAAATGTATAATAATGATATATAATGCATATAAAACATGTGACAATGATACATAAAACAAGCATGAAACATCAGAAATTATAGATACGTTGGAGACGTATCAAGCATCCCCAAGCTTAGTTCTACTCGTCCTCGAGTAGGTAAAACGATAACAACAAATAATTTCTGAGGAGACATGCTTTCACACAATCTTGATCATAATATTGTAAGGCATGTAAGCTGTGATCAAATCATTCAAGCAAATGTATATAGTTGATATCAAAAGACAAAGCAAGAGTCAAACAAGCTAAAAGTTTTCATGAACTATTGCTTCAAAGACATGAAACCGTACAAGGTTCATTAAAGATGGTTTAAGTATCCAGCATAGGAGTTCTATCCTTCAATCCAAGCATCAAGCAAATTTTCATAACATAGAAGGATTCAGCCAAGTAAACATAAACATGAACGTCATGAATCAACTGTTTCGAAGTCTACTCAACCGGTGAGCGCAAGCATTTGGTATTGGCACCAGATGTTATGGCAAAGAGAACATTAATGGGGGTTTGGAAGGCCAATGGAAGAAAGTCTCACAAAGCTATAAGTGATCATTAGACAAGAGGAAGTCTTATAATCGAAGCTATGTAAGGAGTAGTGATTGCCATGCAACGGATGCACATAGAGCTATATGTGTATGAAAGCTCTCCAATGGAACTAGTGGGGGTGCATCCAACTTGGTTGCTCATGAAGACCTAGAGCACTTTTGAGGAAGCTCATCATTGGAATATACAACCCAAGTTCTATAGTGTAAATTCCCCACATAGTTATACAAGTAGAACATGAAAACTCTCTCACATGGAGTATAGGTGCTAAACATGAGCACAAATGATGACTATGAATACTGCAGGTGCTAAACATGAGCACAAGTGTGATAAAGGATAGTAATGTTGCCCCCTTTTTCTTTATTCTTTTTTTTCTTTTTTTCTTTTTTTTCTTTTTCTGTTTCACTTTTCGATGGCCTCCATGGCTCTTTTCAGAGGGGCAACACTCTAATATGATTACAACTTTTTGGTACAAATAACTCATAATGAACAAAACATGATGTATAAAACTGTATGCCTCTGCCAGTGTAGCAGGATGTGCAATGATCTAGCGTAACATGGGTAAACCACACATCAGCTGTATAGAATCATGCAAAGCAATATATATGATGAATGACAACAAGTCATGTAATGTAAATGGATGTTGCATGGCAATATATCTCGGAACAGCTATGGAAATGCTGTGGTAGGTAGGTATGGTGGCTGTTTTGAGGAAGATGTATGGGCTTATGTGTAGGAGAACAAGAGGAAGTCCTCCCACGGGGTTGGATGTACTGGCGAAGTATGCACAACTCTCAATGTGAGCAGAAGGCAATGCACAGCACCGAAGAGGCTAGCAAATATGGATGGTGGAAGTGCCAAAAACCGTAGCTTAACATTAGTCAAAAAGAACTCACAAGTTTATTGCAAACAACTAGCAGGTTCAACATTAAGAGCATGATTAAAATTCACTCCAAGAAGGGCCGTTCACGGCGGTACAAGTACCCCGTTAGATCCCTCGACCTTCAGCACAACTTAGTTATACAATGAACTTTCAGACATGGAAAGCTATCAAGTCCAACTACACCTTCAACAATTTTAGAGTTTGTAGTACGGTACAAGCTTAAAGACAACAATCCACTAATGATTTTAACTTAATTAACCAGCAAGCTTTACCATCTAAATATCTCAAAACATTTGCAAAGAATCAAGTTATCAAAGTTTCAATGATCTACAAGATTATGCAAGTTTTCATACCACTACCACATGCAGCATTTTCTTTCTTCCAGCAAACACCAACAACTTACTTAAACATAAACTCTCCAAATGATAATATAATGCAGCAAGAGAGTATTTATAAACACGTGCTAACAGCTCAAAGAGATGCATGAAAAACAGGAGCTAAAAGCACTGCAGTAGCTAGTTAAGAATACTCAACAAATATAAGTGAAGAACATGAGTATTCACATGAAAAAGCGGAGCGTGTCTCTCTCCCACACAAGGATTGCTAGGATCCGAATTTATTCAAACAAAAACAAAAATAAAAGCACACAGACGCTCCAAGTAAAGCGCATAAGATGTGAAAGAATTAAAATATAGTTTCACTAGAGATGACCTGATAAGTTGTTGATGAAGAAGGGGATGCCTTGGGCATCCCCAAGCTTAGACGCTTGAGTCTCTTGAATATGGTTGGGATGAACCACGGGGGCATCCCCAAGCTTAGGCTTTTCACTCTTCTTGATCACATAATATCACCCTTCTCGCTTGATCCTTGAAAACTTCCTTCACACCAAACTCAAGACAGTTCTCATTAGAGGGTTAGTGCATAATCAAAAATTCTCATATTCTGTAATGAAAAATCATTCCCAAAGCTTCTGGACATTAGCTACAGCCACCAATGCTTTGTGGAGCAAAGAAATCCACACAAACATCGTAAAAGAGCGAATGCAAAACAAAAGGCAGAATCTGTCAAAAACAGAACAGTCTGAAGACGAATTTTTTCGAGGCACTTAAGTTGCTCAGATGGATCTGGCCAATAATGAAAGTTGCGTACATATCTCAGGAAGATGCGTGATTTTTTACAGAATTTTTAATTTTCTACAGGAGAAGCTCAAATCGTGACAGCTAAAAATCTGTCTCTGCGCAGAAATCCAAATCTTGCATCAACTTTCAATAAAACTTTACTTGGCACAACAATGCAATAAAATAAAGATACAAAGGAGTTGCTACAGAAGTAACAAGCACCTTGACTCAAAACAAAAAGAAAAGCAAAAATAACAGAAAATAAAAAAATGGGTTGTCTCCCATAAGCGCTTTTCTTTAAAGCCTTTTAGCTAGGCATAGTGATTTTTATGATGCCCACATAAAGATGAGAGTTGAAACATAAAAGAGAGCATCAAGAAGCATATATAAAACATGTTTAAATCTAACACTCTTTCTATGCATAGGAGTCTTGTAAGAAAACAAGTCAATGAAGAACAAAGTGACTAGCATAGAAATGCAAAACAAGTGTAACTTCAAAAATTTCAACATAAAGAGAGAGACTTAATATTATTGTGATATATGAAATCGTGTCTCCCTCTCTCATAAGGACCAGTAGGTCTTAAAGTACCCAGCAAATAAAAGCAAATCAAGAGAAAGCTCAAAACATTCATCATAAAGAGAAGAAATTTAGTAACATGAAGATTTCTATAACCATACTTTCCTCTCTCAAAATAATTTTCAGCGGCATCATGAATAAACTCAACAATATAGCTATCACATAAAGCATTCTTATCATGATCCACATGCATAAAGTATCACACTCTCCACATAAGCATGAACATTATCATTAGTAATAGTGAGAGTAAAAGTATCACATCCATCATTGTAATCATCAAAAATTGGAGGCATAGAATAATCATAATGAATTTTATCCTCAATAGTAGATGGACTGAAAATATCATATTCATCATTGTAAACATCATATATAGGAGGCATATCATAATCAACATAAACTATATCCTCAATAGTAGGTGGACTGAAAATATCACAATGATTATAATCATCATATATTGGAGGCAAAGTATCATCAAAGCAAATTTCCTCCTTAAAGCTTGGGGGACTAAAAATATCATATTCATCACAACTAGCTTCCCCAAGCTTAGACTTTTCCATAGCATTAGCAATAATGGTGTTCAAAGAATTTATAGTAATACCATTGCTACCATCATGCAAACAAGCCTCCATAGGTTTTTTAATTTTCTCTTCAAAAGCATCATGTCCTAATTCAATATAAAGTTCATAAAGATCTCTAATTTTTTGTTGTTTTCCATTAAGCCTAACTAGTGAAAATAAAAACAAGAAACAAAAAGATATAATTGCAGAATCTAAAGGAAATAACTTCGAGCACTCACACACTAGCAACAATACTAGAAAATAGCTTTGTAGCCAGAGGATGTGAATACCTTTTACCTTACCTCCCCGGCAACGGCGCCAGAAAATAGCTTGATGTCTACGTGTGCTTCTATTCTTGTAGACAGTGTTGGGCCTCCAAGAGCAGAGGTTTGTAGAACAGCAGCAAGTTTCCCTTAAGTGAATCACCCAAGGTTTATCGAACTCAGGGAGGTAGAGGTCAAAGATATCCCTCTCAAGCAACCCTGCAATTAAGATACAAGAAGTCTCTTGTGTCCCCAACACACCCAATACACTTGTCAGATGTATAGGTGCACTAGTTCGGCGAAGAGATAGTGAAATACAAGTAATATGGATGATTATAAGTAGTAATTGCAATCTGAAATAAAATGGCAGCAAGCAAACATGTAGCAGAACTTGTTGTAAACGGTGTTTCAATGCTTAGAAACAAGGCCTAGGGATCATACTTTCACTAGTGGACACTCTCAACAATGATCTCATAACTGAATAAATAAAAGCTACTCTTAAACACTCTCTTGTTGGATAACAAACACCATTCATTGTGTAGGGCTACAAAAGCACACCTCAAGCCGGAGTAAACAAGCGCCACAACGTCATAAAGGAATCACACACGGTGCACACACTGTCACCTTTACACCGTGGAGAGTACCGGAGTTCATATTAAAGTAACCTATAGAGTGCATAATAGATAAAGAGTAACATCTACATATTCAACTAGATTAGCACAACTGAACACAAGTAAATACTACTCGGGATTATTCTCCTTCTTGATGAAGCAAGAGTACTATGCGTAGGGCTGCAAAGCACACCTCAAAGTCTGAGTAAACAAACACCACAATTCCCAAGAATAAGCCATGATAAATGTCTAAATTATTCATAGAGTCACACAAGTACCCACACTGTCACCTTGATACCGTGTTGTCACAATGACTCCAGAAACTAGACAAAATCACTTGAGTAGCATAAACATTATTAATGTATTCAGCGATACTAGCAATACACATGATCACATAAAGATCACACCATGGGAGAGAGAGATGAACCACATAGCTACCGGTAGAGCCCTCAGCCTCGGGGGAGAACTACTCCCTCCTCATCATGGGAGTCAGCAGCGGCGATGAAGATGGCGGTGGTGTCGATGGAGATGACTCCGGGGGCAATTCCCCGTCCCGGGCGTGCCGGAACAGAGACTTCTGTCCCCCGAAACTTGTCGTCGATGGCGGCGGCGCTGCGGAACTCTTCGTGGAATATGGCTTCGTCTTTTAGGATTTTCGCGTCTGAGGGAATAAATAGGCGAAGGGGCAACGTCGGTGGAGGTCCTGGGCTCCCTCCTCACCTCCCGGCGCGCCTGCAGGCCCAGCCGCGCGAGCAGGTGGTTTGGAGGCCGTGGGCCTCCCCCTGGCTTGCCCTTCTGGCTCCGTGTGTCCCTCGGAAAAATAGGAGGTTTGGCTTTTGTTTCGTCGAATTCCGAGAATATTGCCCGAATAGCTTTTCTGGAACCAAAAACAGCAGAAAACAGGAACTGGCACTGTGACATCTTGTTAATAGGTTAGTCCCAGAAAATGTATAATAATGATATATAATGCATATAAAACATGTGACAATGATACATAAAACAAGCATGAAACATCAGAAATTATAGATACGTTGGAGACGTATCAGTCCACTACTCACTTTTGCCTTATAGCTAAGGAGTCCGAGGTATCTCCTACCTCGAATCCCGACATATCTTGTGATGATGTGGATGAGGATTCTCATGTAGCACTTATGGATGTGGAATCCATAACAAAGAAGGGTGACATGGTATTTGGTGCTCTCCCCAAAGGTAGCAAAGATATCCCTCCTCTATGTGAAATCATTGTTTATGCTATTTAGAGTAGGGAAATCATTGAGGACTTGGAAACTCAATTTCTTGAGAAATGTAAAATTGAAAGAGAGGACGCCGATGAAAAGGCATCCTTAGTGAATGCCTTTGAGGAAGAGCAAGAGCTTCGAGTGTCTCTTGAGGAGAAACTTGAATCTCTTGATGAAACAAATGATCTTATTATTGCTAAAATTATTAAGGAAAGAGATCATGCTATTGCTAAAAATAAAGTGCTTAAAAAGGAAAAAGTTGAATTTGGTGTTGGCAATGCTAGATTAATTGAGGATATAGAGAGACTTGACAAAGCCCACAAGGCTTTAGAAAGTGAACACTCTTTCCTTACCAAGTCTCATGATCAACTCCAAACTCAACTATCTAAAAATGACGAGCTTACCAAGTTGCCTTCTTCCATTTCTAATATTGATGATGCTTGTGCTACTAACTCCACTTCTTGTGAAGCATCTATTTTGAAGGAAAATGTTGAGCTAAGGGCTCAACTTGAGTTGCTAACTAGCAAGTATTGGAAATTGGAAGAAAGTCATGAAAAGCTATCTAGCTCTAATGATGATCTTCTAGCATCCTATGCTAAGCTAAAATTAGCACATGAGGCTATTATGTCAAAGGTAACATCTTGTGAGCCTCTTGTGGACAATGACACAACTTCTACTCTTAATGCTATATTGTATTGTGCTAGTCCTAGTGATTCATCCACTCACAATGTTGTTACATCTTGTGATGAATTACTTTCCATGCCTTCTTGCTCTAACAATGAAGCTTCTACTTCTTCTAGTATTTGTGTTGATACTAACCATGTAGAGGAATTAAATGAGCTCAAGTCGCAAGTCACTTCTTTGAAGAAAGACTTGGAAAAGCTTCATGTTGGGAAGTCTACACTTGACAATATGTTGAGTGTTCACAGACGCCCCAATGACAAGAGTGGACTTGGATTCAACTCCAATATCAAGAACAAGTCCAAGTTCAACAAGAAGGAAAATGGCCAAGAACAAGTTAAAGATTCGGCCAAGATTGTTTGCTTCAAGTGCAAAGTTGAAGGGCACCATGTTAGATCTTGCCCTTCGAAGAAGAAGCGTCTTAGCGAGAAGCAACAAGGGAAGAAGCCTCAAGTTCAAACTCAAGTTCCTCAAGTTGAAGAACGACCTCTTCCCAAGAAGAATCAAGCTACCCCTCCTCAAGTCAAGACTCCAACTAAGAAGAGAGGAGGAAGTAGATGTTGCTACCTATGCCGTGAGAAGGGTCACTTTGCTTCTTCATGCACTAATGGTACCTTATCCAACCCCATTATAATTGATGATATTTATTCTCTAGGAAGGATGAGGTTGGCAATGTGGTTGCGAAATATGTTGGTACTCAAAGTGGTGTCAAGAAAAGAGCCATTTGGGTTGCCAAACCTATTGTGACTAACCTCTTAGGACCCAACTTGATTGGGGACCAACAAGCCAAAACTTGATCAATAGGTGTTGTTGGAGGGCATTGGAGACTTGGCTACATTATGAAGAATTAAGGGATCTTCATCAATTATATTATCTCAAGCCAAGTCATTTGGATTATATTGTTCTATCTCATATCCAATGTTCCTCCTTGCGGTAACTTTTATTTAAATAATATATTCATTGAAAGTTGCTTGCACCCTTACATGTGTTAGGTTTTGTACCTTACTAGTGTTGGTATGTGTTGTGCTCTCTACTTACTTATCTTGAGTAATCAAGATTGTGTATGTTGGTTTGCACACCATGTATTTGTGTTGAGCCTTATCGCTTTTATTTGATATCTTATCTTGTTGGCTCTCTTTGAGAGATTAATGGACTATTCCATTTTGGGAGAGTGATATGCTTCGTGCACTTCACAATCCTAAAAATGTGTGTACATGAGGAATACCACTTAGTGATGATACATCTATATTATCTATTCTCTATGTGGTATGTCTTGCTCATGAGAAATTCAAATTCTATTATGTCCATTAGTTTCTCGAGTTGGTTTTGTTTGCCTCTTATTTTAAAATAAATGGATTACCACATTATGGGGGAGTAATAAGCTATGTGCATATTACAAGCCTAGAAAATGTGAACATGTGAGGTTTTGCCACCTAGAATTGATATTGCTAATTATCTTGTTCCTATGTGGCATGTTTCTCAAACAAGTTCCATACTTGCTTAAATTCCTTTTGTCTCTCATCTTTCGGATCTTGTGTGTGAGAGAGTTTCTTGGTGCTTTGCATGATCGTTGATCAATTTGAAGCCGTCAAGATTCTCTATCTAAGCATGTGTTTCAATTCCTATCCTTTGACATATGCTTTGTTGTTGTGAAGTTGGTCTTGAATATCATTCCTATTTACCACCGAGAAATATTTATATATACTCCTTGTCCATGACAAGTGATACTCATATTTGTGGTGGAATTTGTAGACCATCTTCATTTTAGCTCTTGCTTTGAATTGCCTTATTTTATTGCCAAGGATTTGTTTTGATCTAACTCTCATTTGTCTTCCTTGTATCTTTGGATCCTTGTTGCTCTACTCAAGATTTGTTTTGTGCTTTCTTATGTTAGGAAAAGCAATGATCCAATTCTTGTGCATTGACATTCAAAAATCATACTTCTTGATAATGCACTATCCTTTGGGAAGCTATCCTACTTTGAGTAGAACACCATTCTTTAATTTGGTATTGCAATCTCTTGCCTTTCTTGAACATGACTAGTGTTTGAATAATATATGTATATGGAGAAGTGATGATCTCATTGGTGTGCATTTTGTATTCAAATGCAAGATCATAAATAATGCACACATCTTGGAGGAGCAATCCTATATGCTCTATGAACATTAGTTGTCTTCGTTTGGTATTTTATCCCGATGACATGTCTCTTTGGAAGACAAACATTTTTCGTCTTGGTACCTTGTGCCATCATGAAAAGTGTAGAGGGTTTGGTTTATACCTTGTTGGTATTTTCATCAATTGCTACTTCACTTTCATTTGGTATCTTTTCATAGTAGTATCTTCAATCATGTGTTGATTTGGGTCTTTGATATAATTTGGGCAATTTGTATTCTTGTCACACTTGTGTGTGCTTTGTTGGTTTAATTGGTGTTTTGTCCAAATTGTATCTTATTTGGTTCTTGAAAGTCATGTGCATGCACATTTATTATATGTATATCGTATGGCATGCTTACTTTCGTTGATCCAATATATAAGATAAACTCCATCAAATCCTAAATAGCTAAGATGTGCATGAAATTCAATTTCATATCAATATGCACATATTTATGTGGAGTTTGTCCTATGTATTGTAGTTGCTCTAACTACTTTGGACCCAATGAGTTTGGGTACCATGTTGTACTTAAATTTGTTTTAGGTACACTTGAGATGCATTGGAAGCTTGTCTCAACTACAAGGAAGGTGTTATCACCATGTGCTTATTGGAGCCAAGCTTGGACGATCATGAGCTCCTATCTTCTACATCACCAATGCTATTTCGGTAACAAGTATCTATCTCATGCATATTTTTCTAGCTTTCAACCTTGTGTAGGTTGTTTCATAGCATGAATCTCTTTTGTTGCATTTCATTTGGTTCTTGCAAAACATCTTTATTGCACATGTGAGTAAGCCGGGATGATTACATATTAAGGGGAATATATATATAATCATTTTCATGATTCACCAATCCCAAATATGTTAATCTAGCACTTTCTACTCTGTGTCTCACATATGCAATATTGATGATTTTTTTTCAAAATCATTTGCCTTTTTCGATACTTGTTATCTTTCTCGGAGCATCCCATTTATCACCTTATCCCTTGTGGATATTTTTGATGCTATGATGAGATTGTGTTGGAAGTTTATCTATATCCTTTTAAGATAAATTTGAGCTTTGTGCTATGCTTTTAAGCAATGATCTTATTGGTATATATATGACTTCCATTTGGATATCATGTTCTTCACCGTAGTATCTACTTTGTGTGTGCATGTTTCTTTGTGGACTTATATCTTCATGATTGATGTCTACTTAGAAACTTATACACAGGAGAGTAGTTACATTTTTATTTGGTATTCCATTTCTTTAGTGACCACCTCTTATTGCTTTTGATTCTTTGGTGGTTTCTAAATGCCACAAGCTTTGGCTTTCAATTGGTTTACTTTTTTCATCTTAATAAGCTTGTGGACCTATTTGCTACTATTTTGTTTGTGTTCAAAATTATCTAGGAGGGAGTAAGGATTCCATGTTGTGCACACTATATTGAAATACAAATCCTTATTGTGCACGTACCTTGGGGAGTTCCCTCTTGATTGTTAGAACACTTGGTTGATCTTATCATAATATCTTCTTATGTTCTATTGGTTTTTCGGATCCTTTGATTGGTTACTTCTTTTGTCGAAGTATCTTTCAATTTGTTTTTCTTTTGCAATCTTTGGATCCTCAATATAGTTTGATCTCTCTTCATCTATTCGTCATTGGATATGTGCATTTGATTTCACTCATATTATGAGAAATGCACACTTTATGGGGGAGCTCTTACTATATTTGCCTTCTAAATTTGTCCTCCCATTTCGGCAATCGATGCCAATGGGGGAGAAGTTTAGAGGGTTTAAGGGAATTTAGTTTTATGCTTTAGTTTCGTTCTTAAGCATTTGCCTTTCATGCCCTTGCATCCTTGCTCTCTGTTGTGCATGGTTGCTTAATTCATTATATAAACCCTCGTAAAAGGGATTGTCATCAATTACCAAAATGGGGGAGATTGAAAGTGCATGTGTTGCCCCATGCGTGGTTTTGGTAATTAATGACAATCCTTATGGACTAATGTTTGCATTGAGATATCTTTATAGATCTTGTCCATAAAGAAGATTGGAGTTCGTGTGTTGGACTCTAGAAGATTATATGATGACCAAGGTTCTATCCAATGGGTTCATATGAAGAATGGTCATCTAGAGTTGAGCTTATTGCAAGCATGGCTTGGAAAAGAAGATTGAGTGAACATTCATGTTTATCTCCAAGCTATCATCTATATCAAGAGAAGAATATGAAGCACAAGTGGATACATGAAGACGGAGCTAAGCGAGGCTCTCCCATAATGGTGTATGGGGGAGTATTTGGAGAAGTCTTCATCAAGCATGTGCTAGCAAGAACAATCAAGAAAGGTGTTCCAACTTGAGGGAGTCAAGATCGTCATCATCTAGCTCAAGTGGAATGCACAAGGCAAAGGTATGATCTTGATAGGTTTTCTTTTTACCGGTCTCATGGTATTAGTGGGAGACCGGGTTATAGGATAGACGGCGTACTATCAAGAGGGGCTCTCAAGTGAGTAACTTTATCACATCTTTGTGGAGAGATCAAACCTTTGCATATTTGTCATATCATCTTTCTTGATTCTTATTTGGCTTTTATCCATGTGAGAATTTAGAGCTTGTGTTCATCTCCATACCAAGCTCTAGTTCATCAAAAACGGATTTCATTTGAATATCTTGCGTCGCTTTTGATGTTGGAGGTTTTACCGGTTTGTCTTTTCTAAGAGAAGTAAAACTCTCTTCTTTTCGTTTCCTCCTCACATGATGGACTATGACGTGTATATGCATGATCTTGTAAAGCTTGTGATTATCTTCGAAACAAGCCCAAGATCATAGAAAATGGAGTCCAGATGAAAAACTTGTTGGGTTCTTGATGTTGGAGGATTTACCGGTTGTTCTTTAATAGAGATGTTTTAACTTTCCTCATTTGGTTTTAACCTCCCCTGTTGAACTATGATGTTTCTCTGCATGATCTTGTAAAGCTCGTTGTGGTGATTACAACGAGCCCAAGAACATCAAAAACGGAGTTCGTATGCGAAAGTTGTGCCCGTTTTCGTAATGGTGTTTCTCCTATTTTTACAAAGTGCGGTAGTACCGCTTTAGGCCCGGTACTACCGCATAAAACGTGTTTTTGGTACTGGATTCGACTGGTTTTGACCGGTAGTGGCCCGGTAGTGAGCCGGTAGTACCGGGGACCCGGTAGTATCGGGTCAAGCCCGGTAGTACCGCCCCGGGGCCGAAAAACAGCCCAACGGGCAGATTTTCGGGCACCTTTTTAAGAGCCCTTCTTCCCCAATGTTTCCCAAGCACTTGAACACGTTTTTCCTCTCTCCTCCATTGTTGAAAGCTCATTTCTTCGATTACTCCCAATCCCTCCACCCAAACTCGTTGATCTTTGGAGGATTGAAGGAGGAGACCTAGATCTACATTTCCTCCGATCCATTTCTCCTCTAAGTGAGTGTAACCCTTTTGATCTCGTTCTTGAAGTTCCATTTGTTGTGTTCTTCATTGTTCTTCCTCTCTTCTCGCCCCATAAGCATTAGTTGCTTGTGGTGGGATTTGAGAGTGAAGGATTTGAGCACTTGTGCTCTTGCCATTGCTTTGTGCATCGGTTTGTGCTCTCCACGAGGATTCGTGGAAGTTGAAAGCTTGTGAACTTGTTACTCTTGGATCTTTGGACCCTAGACGCCCGTGTGGTGGTCGAGACCCTTGTGTGGTCACTTGTAGCTGTTCGGGAGCCCCCAATCCCGTTGTGGGTTGTGCCCCGGATTGTTGTTGAAAGGCTCCGGATTCCGCCTCGAACGAATTCCGATAGTGGAAGGTGAACCAAACCTTTGTGGTGCGGTTCATCGGAGAAGAAGGTGAAACCTTTGTGGTTGTTGAACCATTGTGTTGGTTCACACCTCTCCAACAAGACGTACTCCCCTAAAAAGGAGGAACTCGGGAATACATCCTCGTCTCCACGTGCCTCGGTTATTTCTATACCCGAGCTCTTTACTTATGCACTTTACATTGTGATAGCCTTCGTACTTGAAGTATTCTATATTGCTATCACCTTGTTGCTTGTCTTGCTTAGCATAAGTTGTTGGTGCACATAGGTGAGCCTAGTTTATTTAGGTTGTTGGCTTGTTAATTTAAACACATAGTTTTATTCCGCAATTATCAAGCCTAAACCGGAAAAGTTTAAATCGCCTATTCATCCCCCTCTAGGCGACATCCTTGTCCTTTCAGCTGGTGCATCGAGTCGTCTGTTCGGGGGAATCTCAAGTCTCCCGGATCCGGGACGCTGATCTTCACCACTATGGACGCCCACTGGGACGACGGACTGTGTCGTGCCATGCAGAGGTTGCTGGCCCGACTTTGTGAGGAGCACAAGGCGGAGTTGGTGAACTCCCGCTTTCGGTTCTACGGGAGGCGCACCGTGATACGTCCAAAACGTATCTACTTTTCCGAACACTTTTGCTGTTGTTTTACCTCTAACTTGTATGATTTGGATGCAACTAACATGGACTAACGCTGTTTTCAGCAGAATTGCCCTGGTGTCTTCTTTTTGTGCAGAAAAGTCAACTTTCGAGAAAAACTCCGAAAACAATTGCGATCGTCATATTTCACCGGAAGACCCACGGAGACAGAAGGGGAGTCGGAGAGGCCACACCAGGCAGCCACGCCATTGCTGGGCGCGGCTAAGGGTGGGGCCGCGCCCAAGTGTGGCGTGGCCACCTCGGTCGCCCCCCAACGCTCCCCTTTGGACTATATATTGCCCTTGACCTAAATATCGAGGGGGGGTTCGACCATATTTCGCGAAACACATCCACGCTCCGCCACTGCCGCGATCTCTATTCCGGGGATCAGAAGTTCCGTTCTGGCACCCTGCCGGGACGGGGATTCGGAGGAGATCATCACCATCGTCATCACCACCGCCTCTCCATCAACCATCAATGTTCCCCCATCCATGTGTGAGTAGTTCCCTACTGTAGGCTGAGGGGATGGTAGGGATTGGATGAGATTGTTCATGTAATAAGTTGCCAGATTGTTAGGGCATGGTGCCTAGTATCCATTGTTAGTGCTATTTATCATTGTTGCAACTTGTTGTGCTTAATGCTTGCCACTAGGGCCCGAGTGCCATGATCTCAGATCTGAACATGTTGTTGATGCATGAGAATAATTATGTTTTAGATCATATCTGCAAGTTGTTTTCACCTGTTATTGTCCGGAACCCGAGGCCCCGGAGTGACAGCAACCGGGATAACTGGAGGGGATGGCTTTGACTTGAGGATTACGTGTGTTCACGGAGTGTTAATGCATTGATCCGGTACTTTATTAAAAGGAGTACCTTAATTGCCAGTAGTTTCCCTTGAGTCCCCGCTGCAAACGGGCTGGCAGGAGAGTAGATGTTGTGCAAGTTTCTCATTGCGAGCACGTACGACTATATACGGAACACATGCCTATGTTTGACTAGTACTAGGATGCTTTTATAATTGTTTACCTGCAAATGCCCTGAGTTATGATTATTACATGAGCGCTCTTATCCATGCAACGCCCGTACATCCGTCCCTATGCCTGCAGTACTTTTAATCCTGCTGTTTACTGAAATTACTGCTGCTGTCTTTGTTACACTGTTGCTGCTATTACTTTGTTACTACTGCTGCTATATCACCGTTGCTACTGATAATCTGTGTCGAGGAAGTCTACTTTCAGGTGCAGCTGAACTGACAATTCATCTGTTAAGGCTTATATTTATTCTTTGGCTCCCCTTGTGTCGAATCAATAAATTTGGGTTTTACTTCCCTCGAAGACTGTTGCGATCCCCCATACTTGTGGGTCATCAAGATTATTTTCTGGCGCCGTTGCCGGGGAGCATAGCTTTATTTATAAGTTCATCTGGAAGTGATATCCTTTGCTGCAATCCATTTATCATGGGGAAAACTCATGACAAGAAGGTGGCTATTCTGCCATCCACTACAAGGAAAGGTACGGCTCTGAACTCCGCTGCTGCTCTTGATTCACCATCTGTTATTAATCAACTGGTTAGACCGCCACACGCACCTGCTTCGCCTATTGGTACTACTGAATTTGAAACTGTTTCTGATGAATTTGATGATGCTTCTACTGTACTTAGTGAAACTGGTTCGTTAGGTCCTTTTCTAGATGCTACGATTGCTAGGTCTAGACTTATTGAAAATTCTGAAATGCCTAATGAAAATGTTGTCACACCTGTTGCTTCTCCTGAGTCGAGGGAATTCATCGATGATGATGACCCAGAGGAAGATTATATAGAAGTAGATGAAGCTTTTGCTGAAAAATGCAGGAATCTTGACTTTTCTGCTGATTCTGCCACTATAATGGATTTTCTAAAAAAAACACACTGTTAGCTACAAATTGTCTGCTGATCCTGAGTTTGCAACATCTCCTATTCGTATAACTGATAAGGATTATGACTTTTCTGTGGATTTGTCCTTTATATCGGTGGTAGAGAAAGATCCTTTTTGTGGTGCTGAAGATGAAAGTGCTATGGAACATATGAACAAGTTATCTACTTTAAGTAGTTTGTTCTCTGATGATATTAAATTGCGCACCTATTTTGTTACCAAATTTTTTCCTTTCTCTCTGAAAGGCAATGCTAAAGCTTGGTTTGGTAATTTGTCTCCCGGTTGTATTAAAAATCCTTTAGGATTGGTTGATGTTTTCTTCCATAAATATTATCCTGCTAGTGTTCAACATGTTGCTTTGCAGAGAATTTTTAACTTCAAGCAATTGCAGGAAGAAAATATTTCTGAAACTTGGTCAAGGTTTTGTTATTTGCTTAGAGTTCGACCTGGACATGATATACCTAAAAATGAACTTCTTGATATATTTTATAACGGACTAACCGATGAATCTAGGACATTCCTGGATAGTTGTGCTAGTTGTGTTTTCAGGAAACGAACTCCAGATGAAGCTGAGGAATTAATGGCTAAGATTAGCCAAAATTATGAAGATTGGGTTATAGCTGAACCCACTCCCACACTAGAGCCTACGCCAGTGCCTACACCAAGAAAGAGAGGTGTTATTGAACTTGATAATGAAGGAATGAAAGAAGCCAAGAGGACTCTCAAGGAGAGGGGTATTAAATCTGAAGATGTTAAAAATTTACCTCCAATAGAAGACTTATGTAAGCCGACTCCTCCACCTTCAATTGAGGTACACTCTCTACAATATTTCGATGCTGGTGATATTCCTTATGGTAAGCCTCCTGATCAATGCTTAGATGAACTTGATAATTTTATTGTTAAGCAGGAGCATTTTAATATGAGAGTAGAAAATCATCTGTTAGAAAATTCTCGTATTATTAGTAATTTGCAAGATGTTTTGGTAAGAACTGTAAATGACATTAAAGGTCTAGTTAAACATCTTAGTATGGTTCAAACTCAAATGGAGCAAATTACTAAACTACAAAAAGACTTGCTAGCTAAAAATTCTAATAGTAATGGAAAACATGCTTTTGGAATAGCAACTAGGAGTGGAGCTTCCACTCAAGATCCTTTGTATCCTGAGGGACATCCTAAAAGAATTGAACAAGATTCTCAATTAGCTGAAAGGCCCAGCTCTCCTTCTAAGAAAAAGAAGAAGAAACATAAACCTGCTGTAGAGTCTTATGAAACTATTAAGGAAAAAGAACCTGTTAATGATAATGATAGAAACAATGCTAATAATAATGAAGAGGTTGAGAGCGATTCTGATAGTGACACTGAAAATAAAAATTGCACTAAAGAGGATTTTGTAGCTAAGAAACATGGTAAAGAAAGAGAACCTTGGGTGCAAAAATCAATGCCTTTTCCTAATAAGAAACATAAATCCAAGGAAGAAGAACACTACAACAAGTTTTGTGAGTGGATGAAACCTTTGTTTTTGCAAATTCCTTTGACTGATGCTATTAAGCTGCCTCCTTATTCGAAATACATGAAGGATATTGTTTCTAACAAGAGGAAAATTCCTAATGAGGAGATTTCCACCATGCTTGCTAATTACTCTTTCAATGGTAAGGTTCCAAAGAAACTTGGAGATCCAGGTATACCAACTATTCCTTGCTCTATTAAAAATAATTATGTTAGAACTGCACTTTGTGATCTTGGAGCTGGAGTAAGTGTGATGCCTTTCTCTCTTTATAAGAGACTTTATTTAGATAAATTGATACCAACTGATATATCTTTGCAAATGGCTGATAAATCTACTGCTGTTCCTGTTGGTATATGTGAAAATGTTCCTGTTCAAGTTACTACCAACTGTTTGATTTTGACTGACTTTGTTGTGTTGGATATGCCTGAAGATGATAATATGTCCATTATTCTTGGTAGACCTTTTCTTAATACTGCAGGAGCTGTTATTGATTGCAATAAAGGGAAAGTTACTTTTAATGTCAATGACAAAGAGCATACTGTTTATTTTCCCAAGAAGCAAAATGTATTATGTGGAGTTAGCTCAATTGCAAGTTATAAAACTATCAAAGTTGGAAGTATTGATTGTCCTATTTATGACCACCATGAAGGATATGAAAGTATTATGGTTGGGACAATATCTATTCAATATAAGGTAACATAATGGTATCATGTAGTTTAATTCTTTTATGTCAAATAAAATATATTTGGTGGCAAGACTTGATCAACCTTGTTGACAAATACATTTTAGTTGCATAAAATTGTTAAACCACATTCTCTCTTTCTCATCTGTTATACCTTCTGTTATATTGCTGTCTTTATAAATTTTTAGAATGTTGTTTAGTGTGGTTAAAATTTTGCTTAGCTGCTGTTTAGAATTTTAAGTGCCCAGTTTTTGCTCGAAATTGAAAGTTGTCAGAAAAATCTGAAAATTTTACGTAAATTCCTATTTTGAAAAATGCAACGTGGTAGTACCTGGGGCTGACCAGGGGGACCCACCACGCTGCCACGCCATAGCTCGGCGCGGCAGGGGTGGAGGCCGCGCCCCCCTGTGGCGTGGGTCCCACCTGAGCCTCCACAAGGTGAGATTCCTCCCCTTTCTTTCTCTCTCCCGACCAAACTCATATCCATTGTTCAAACTCGTGTTCCTGCTGCTCTTGAGCTCGAATTTTTCGATCTCCTTGCTCAGCCCATTTCAGTTGCTGAAACTTTGCTTGTTTACTCACCGGTATGTGACTCCTTCGATTATCCAAGTAGAATTTTGTTTAGTGTTGTATTTCTAGAGTATTTTGCTGCTGTATGTTGCTGGTTAAGTGAGCTTGCATGCTTGTTCTATGCTTAGATTAATTATCCTTGATGCATGTGTAGCCCTCTTGCAAGTTTCTATAGTAGTTGCCTTGATTTTATAGTTGCAAAATCATTTTTTATGAGACTTGTTGAAAAATTTCAGAGAAGGAAGATGGATGGAGATGTGGTTGGACCAGCTATTGACCCTAATGATTTAGTTGTGGGAGAAGTGATGGAGGTTAATCGTGAAGATTCCGTGCATTCTGCATATTATCCTTGCCAAACCTTCATGGCTGCTGCAGGAATCCTACAAGATTTCAACACACTAATTTCTAATGCAGGATTGGAGAATTTTACCATTGGGGAACCTGCCCAATTTGTTAAACTCACTATGTCTGTAGTACAGGATTTTAGATTTACCTACTCATCTGATAACCCCATGGTCCATTACAAAATTTATAATATTCCTATGGATATCTCTCTGTATGATTTTTGCACAGCTATCAAAGTGCCATATTGGGGATCATATGCGAAGATTAATGGTCAGCCTAGGCATCTTGTAGAACTTTATTCGGAGATCACCAAAAGTAGAGGTTTGTTGAAAGAAGGTGGTAAAATTCGGCTCATTTTATTCCCAGCTATTCGGTATTTCACCCATTTCATTGCCAAGTGTGTTCTAGCTAGGAAAAATGCTAACAAGCTTTCTGTTTATGACTTGGCATTCATTTCTGCTGCTTTGAGAAGTGACAGGACTTATAACTTGGGTGCTTTGATTGCTCATCGCTTATCTACTAATCGCGAAAAGGGTGGTGTTTGTGGTGGCCTCATTGCTTCTAGGCTGTTAGCTTACCATCAGTTGGTTCCGCATCCCTTTGACATAGAGTTGCCTGTTTTTAGACTTGATATTAATTCCATGATCAGGCATCATTCTGTTCCTAGCTGGGCTACTCTCGATAATTTGACTTATAATTTAGTATTTGTTACTAAATCTAGGATTGCATCTAAGACTTCCGAGCGATTGGTTTGTTTGCCTGCACCTGTTTTGTTTAACCTGGATGGCAGGGAAAATTGGGCATTCTCGGAAGAAGACTTGGATGCATACATGAGGGAGCATGACCCCGGGCCGAGCCGGAGGAGGAGCGGCCTGAGCCGCATGATGAGGGGGCGAGCTCCTCATACCAGTTTGACTATGCAAGCGGAACCTTCCCCGCTTTACAGAGTGGTTCTTACGAACACGCCAGGGACGATGCACCGTCCTGGAGCTATTATCAGCACCCATGATTGTCTCCCAATTAGGCCAAAAGCCTAAGCTTGGGGGGAGGTACGCGTATACTGACAGTTCGCTCATTTCTATATTCGCTCCATGTCAGTTCTTTGTATATCCATATTTCGCTTTCTTTTATTTGTTCTTGCTTGTGGTGTTTATTTTCTCAAAACCCAAAAATACCAAAAATATTTTCGTTGTTTCTCTATGCTTTTATTTTAGTAATTCGAGTTGTAGTTTTATTTTGTCTTTTTGATTTTCGAGTTGATATTCAAAAAACCCAAAAATATTTTCCTTTTTATTTGCTTCTTCCTTGCTTTGTTTTAAAATTCGAAAACACCAAAAATATTTGTTGTTCTTCTTGGTTTTGTATAGTTCTTTTCAGATTCAACAGCCGTCTGTGACTCTCCACCTGGAGCTTGGTTTTCATTTTATATCATTCAAGTCATGCGAGCGAAGGGCAATAATGACGATATTCGACAACTTGATGTGGTGAGAGGCTGGTATGAACCGTATTTGTTTTCATTTTTGTACACATACCTGTCCATATGATTGCGCTTAGTAGTTATGGTATGGGCTATGTTACTTGATGAATGCTTGATAGCCATGTTTTCTCATGATTAATCCTAATCTCCTGAAGGTGCACCATATGTCATATAGTTATTTGCATGCATTGTTTTATTCGTAGAGTGGTATTGTAGTGTGGTATCCTCCTCTGAATGTTTTACTTGATTCGACTTGGCACATGCTTACACATGTTTATGACTCAAAACAAAAGTCAAGCCTCGACGATCTATTGTGACTCAGAGTTTCTGTATCACTTTTATGCCACTGCTAATTTTATTCTGTCGCAAGTATGATTATGACAGTTGTGCTCTCTTGTTGTCGCTTCCCCGTCTATTGCTAGCCTTCACCTGTACTAAGCGGGAATGCTGCTTGTGCATCCAAAATCCTGAAAACCAAGTTATTCCAAAGAGTCCACTATAAATTCCTATGCATGGTTTTAAACCATTCCAAGTAAATTTCTTCGTGTGCTATCTTTAACTATTCAAAATTGTACAATCCCTTTTTGTGTCACTGCGTGTAGCTCATAAGGATGTGGTAGTAGAACTTGTCATCTTCCATGCTAAATGATTTCCAAGGACAAGTAGCTTCATCTGCTTGTCCACTTTTATTTTTGCAAAAGAGCTGGTTAGTCCACCTATCATTTAATATTAAAATAGACACTCCTCCACGGTGATTGTTGGTCGGCACCCGAGGATTCGGTTAGCCATGGTTTGTGGAAGAAAAGGTTGGGAGGAGTGTCAAAAATCTGTAAGCATGATATAATGCAAACTATATGAATTTTCGGAACCGCTCTAAAAGTTGGTTAGTTATGGAAGATGACAAGAACTCTATCGCGGATTTGTTGACACTTGCAACCACTTCTCAAAATATTATTTTTACACTCTTTATATGCCTTCGGGAACTAACAAGCTCTAGCACACGATTTAATCCCTGCTTCCCTCTGCGAAGGGCCTATCTTTTATTTTAATGTTGAGTCACCATCCTTCTTTAAAGCACTTCTTTGAGAGCATGACTGTCATTCTTAGTGAAATGTGCTTGTCCCAGAATAGGTTAGTAGTGACATAGCTTGATGCTTTTATCTTTGATAAGCTTTATTTCTAGTCTGCCTGTAAACTTCAGAGGTGCCTGGGCATTTATGTTTTGCTGCACACATTCGGGCAAGCGAGATACCACTTTGCCATACCCAATTACGAACATTGCAATCCTGCACTTAGTTATATGCCATGTTGTTTACCTTTAGTATGTTAGAATCTTTTCATGGCTGCATATTTATCAAGCTTTTATCTTATGCATATCTCCTATCATGAGCTAGTAAGTATAATCATAATTCAAGTATGTATACATCATATGAAGCAATTGTGTTCGTAAAAGTTTCTTTATCGCGTTCAGTTTGTCAACTGAATTGCTTGAGGACAAGCAATAAGCTAAGCTTGGGGGAGTTGATACGTCCAAAACGTATCTACTTTTCCGAACACTTTTGCTGTTGTTTTACCTCTAACTTGTATGATTTGGATGCAACTAACATGGACTAACGCTGTTTTCAGCAGAATTGCCCTGGTGTCTTCTTTTTGTGCAGAAAAGTCAACTTTCGAGAAAAACTCCGAAAACAATTGCGATCGTCATATTTCACCGGAAGACCCACGGAGCCAGAAGGGGAGTCGGAGAGGCCACACCAGGCAGCCACGCCATAGCTGGGCGCGGCTGGGGGTGGGGCCGCGCCCAAGTGTGGCGTGGCCACCTCGGTCGCCCCCCGACGCTCCCCTTTGGACTATATATTGCCCTTGACCTAAATATCGAGGGGGGTTCGACCATATTTCGCGAAACACATCCACGCTCCGCCGCCGCCGCGATCTCTATTCCGGGGATCAGAAGTTCCGTTCTGGCACCCTGCCGGGACGGGGATTCGGAGGAGATCATCACCATCGTCATCACCACCGCCTCTCCATCAACCATCAATGATTCCCCCATCCATGTGTGAGTAGTTCCCTGCTGTAGGCTGAGGGGATGGTAGGGATTGGATGAGATTGTTCATGTAATAAGTTGCCAGATTGTTAGGGCATGGTGCCTAGTATCCATTGTTAGTGCTATTTATCATTGTTGCAACTTGTTGTGCTTAATGCTTGCCACTAGGGCCCGAGTGCCATGATCTCAGATCTGAACATGTTGTTGATGCATGAGAATAATTATGTTTTAGATCATATCTGCAAGTTGTTTTCACCTGTTATTGTCCGGAACCCGAGGCCCCGGAGTGACAGCAACCGGGATAACTGGAGGGGATGGCTTTGACTTGAGGATTACGTGTTTCACGGAGTGTTAATGCATTGCTCCGGTACTTTATTAAAAGGAGTACCTTAATTGCCAGTAGTTTCCCTTGAGGCCCCGCTGCAAACGGGCTGGCAGGACAGTAGATGTTGTGCAAGTTTCTCATTGCGAGCACGTACGACTATATACGGAACACATGCCTATGTTTGACTAGTACTAGGATGCTTTTATAATTGTTTACCTGCAAATGCCCTGAGTTATGATTATTACATGAGCGCTCTTATCCATGCAACGCCCGTACATCCGTCCCTATGCCTACAGTACTTTTAATCCTGTTGTTTACTGAAATTACTGCTGCTGTCTTTGTTACACTGTTGCTGCTATTACTTTGTTACTACTGCTGTTATATCACCGTTGCTACTGATAATCTGTGTCGAGGAAGTCTACTTTCAGGTGCAGCTGAACTGACAATTCATCTGTTAAGGCTTATATTTATTCTTTGGCTCCCCTTGTGTCGAATCAATAAATTTGGGTTTTACTTCCCTCGAAGACTGTTGCGATCCCCTATACTTGTGGGTCATCACACCGATGATGGACACCCCATTCAGGCCCCTCGACACCCGGCGTTTGGAGACTACATCGTGGACATGGAGGTCCTACTCTTCCGCACCCAGGAGGATCTGATGAGCGCCAGACTTCGAGCTCACTTTGAGCACATCTCGCTCAAGGAGAGTCACGAGCGTGAGGCGCAGCTGCGGCAGGAGAAGATCGCACTTCTCCAGAGGAGGACCCAGCTGAAGAAGATCATCGTCAAGCTCCGCAAGAGGGTGGCGGAGCAGGACGAGATGATCGAGGATATGGAGCACCATGCCAACGAGATGGAGGAGGAGGGCGAGGATCTCCGCAGGGAGAACATCGCCTTCATCAGTGATGATGAGGATTACCTGGAGGAGATGGACTACGAGGAGACAGATGACGAGGTGGAGATAGTTGACGAGGAGGAGGAGCCGCTCGAGGCAGTTCTCGAGGACGAGGAGGAGGACCCCGAGGAGCCTGCCTATGAGTCTGACGCTGACGCAGTTGAGCCTGAGGTTCCACCTCAGTAGGCGAGTGACTTGAGTACTACAGTAGGATTATGTTGACCCCCTATCGCTAGTCGAGTCTAGGTAGTGGTTCTTTTGGAAACCATGTATTATGTACATTAGATGTAGGGAGATGTTGTAAGCTTTATGTTGTGAACTCCTTGATGTGATGCTTGTGTTATATTAATGTGTTTGTCTTGTGTGATTTGTGCAAAATATTTTCAATACCGTCCTTAATTAATCAACCTCCTTGCGATTTCAACATTTTCCCCTTAGTCGAAACCTTTTTGCCTTGCCTCTTATACCCGGTATGCTACAGGATGGTGGACACTCGTCGCACCAACAACCCGGATGGACCACCGCCACCAACACCAAAACCGACCCCCGCCCAACTTCTTGCGCTCATTATGGAAGAATGCCAAAATGCCCGGGAGGAGCGCCAAGCTCATCTCGCTGCCCTGCAGCAGATCGCTGCCACCCATGTCAACAACAACAACAACAACAACAATGGTGGCAATGGCGATGGAAATCAGCGATCCATCTTAAGCGACTTCCAGAAGACCAACCCACCTACCTATTCCATGGGACTTCACCCACTGGAAACCGATGATTGGCTCCGCACCATCGAGAACAACCTGGAAGTTGCAACAATAACTTCCACCGCCCCAATGGAAACCACCGTCCCGGAGGAAACTTCAACAACTTCAACCGTGGCCCCAATGTTGTCTGCTTTGAGTGCGGCACCAAGGGCCATTACTCAAGAGAATGTCCCAATCCAAAGAGGAATGTTCAGCGCCCCAATGCACCGGCGCTGAACCCTGATCAAGGCCGTGCTGGAAATGGCAAGAATACCGCACCCCGCGGAAATGTTGCTGTTGCCAAGGGCCGTCTGAACCACATCAATGCTGAGGAAGCCCAGGATGCGCCAGATGTTGTGCTGGGTACGTTCCTTGTCAACTCAGTACCTGCAACAGTTCTGTTTGATTCTGGTGCCACCCATTCTTTTGTTACCAAAGAGTTTGTTGCTAAGGGAGGTCTAGTCGGGAATCTCTTACCTAAACCCATGGTCATACAAATCCCAGAGTCCTCAGTAGAGACCAAGCTGTATTGCACTGACGTTTCCCTTGAGATCAAAGGAGAAAAGTTCCCAGCCGACTTAATCATTCTAGGAACCCAAGGCATAGATGTTATTCTGGGTATGAATTGGTTAGCCAAGTATCGTGGTCGCATAGACTACGCCAGAAGAGCTGTTTCCATCACCACTGACAGAGATGTCGAAGTGGAATATGTTTCGGTCTTACGATATTCCCGACCAGGCTGTCATGAGGGCATAGCTCGACCCACCCTGGATGAGATCCGTGTTGTTCACCGATTCCAGGATGTTTTTCCTGAAGAACTACCTGGTATGCCACCTGACCGAGATATTGAGTTCGTGATTGAACTTATTACGGGAACAGCCCCTATATCCCAAAGACCCTATCGGATGAATCCGGAAGAATTGGTTGAATTAAAGAAGCAGTTGGCTGATATGCTCAGCAAAGGTCTTGTTCGCCCAAGCACTTCACCTTGGGGATCACCCATCATTTTTGTGGACAAAAGAGACGGTACCACACGCCTGTGTGTGGATTATCGCAAGCTCAATGACGTGACCATTAAAAACAAGTACCCTCTTCCCAAGATTGAGGATCTGTTTGATCAAATGAACAGAGCCCGAGTCTTTTCCAAGATCGATCTTCGGACAGGATATCATCAATTGAAAATTCGAGAGTCAGACATTCCCAAGACTGCCTTCACCACCCGTTACGGTTTGTTTGAATACACCGTGATGTCCTTTGGCCTGACCAATGCCCCTACCTATTTCATGAATCTCATGAACAAGATCTTCATGGAGTACCTCGACAAGTTCGTGGTAGTCTTTATCGACGATATCCTTATCTAATCCAAGACAGAAGAAGAGCATGCTGAACACCTGCGTCTAGTTTTGGAGACCCTCCGAGAACACAAGCTATATGCCAAGCTTAGCAAGTGCGAGTTTTGGCTTAGTGAAGGGGCATTTCTCGGACACGTTGTGTCTGCTGGAGGAATTTCTGTTGACCCGGAAAAGATCCAAGCCATCGTTGACTGGAAAGCCCCCACTAATGTGACTGAAATCTGAAGTTTTCTCGGACTAGCGGGTTACTACCGCAAGTTCGTTGAAGGATTCTCCAGCATAGCTAAGCCCATGACCCAACTGTTGAAAAAGGACAAGAAATTTGAGTGGACCCAGAAGTGTGAAGATAGTTTTCAAGAACTAAAGAAGAGACTGACCTCGACCCCAATCCTAATCATGCCAGACGTGACCAAGAGTTTCGACGTGTATTGCGATGCATCACGCCTCGGACTTGGTTGTGTTCTGATGCAAGAAGGCAAAGTCGTGTCGTACCTGTCCTAACAGTTGCGACCGCATGAAGAAAATTATCCAACCCATGATCTGGAGTTAGCTGCTGTTGTTCTTGCTCTTAAGACGTGGCGTCCCTATCTTGTGGGACATCGCTGTGAGATCTATACGGATCATAAGAGCTTGATGTATATCTTCACCCAGAAGGAGTTGAACCTGAGGCAGAGGAGATGGATGGAACTAATCAAGGATTATGATATTGGGATCCATTATCACCCCGGAAAAGCTAATGTAGTTGCCGATGCCCTTAGTCGCAAGCCCTGCACCCTAAATGCCTTGATCCAAGCCGGACAACCATCCTTGTTCAAAGAGTTCGAAGATTTCGGACTAGAGCTTGTTAGCCATGGTTATCTAGCCAATCTAGAGTTAGCCCCAACCCTGATGGATCAAATTAAGGAAGCCCAAAAGGATCATGAAAGTATTGAAGGAATTAAGAGGAAGATTTCTCTCGGCAAAGCACCCGGTTTTACCGAAGATGCTGAAGGAGTGCTGAGATTCAATGGTCGTATCTGTGTGCCAATGTCAAGGAGCTTAAAGAATTAATCCTGACAGAAGCCCATGAGACCCCTTATTCAATCCACCCCGGCGGGACAAAAATGTACCAAGACCTTCGTGAGAGATTTTGGTGGCATGGAATGAAGCGAGAGATTGGTTCTTTCGTGGCCAAGTGTGATATCTGTCAGCGAGTCAAGGCTGAACATCAGCGCCCCGCTGGATTGCTTCAACCTTTGAAAATTCCTGAATGGAAGTGGGATGAGATTGGAATGGACTTTATCACCAGACTTCCAAGATCTAACCGAGACCATGATTCAATCTGGGTCATCGTTGATCGACTGACCAAGGTTGCCCATTTTATTCCCGTCAAGACCACTCACACCGTAGCACAGCTGGCGGACTTGTATATTTCCAGAATAGTAAGCCTGCACGGAGTGCCTAAAAAGATTGTATCTGATAGAGGCACGCAATTCACCTCAAGATTCTGGAAATCTCTTCACGAAGCCCTCGGAACCAAGTTAGCTTTTAGCACCGCCTATCACCCCCAGACCGGAGGCAAAACGAGCGAGTGAATCAGATATTAGAGTACATGCTTCGTGCATGTGTTCTATCTTATGGTTCCAAATGGTAAGATTGCCTTCCGTTTGCAGAATTCTCCTACAACAATAGCTACCAGTCCAGTCTACAAATGGCCCCGTTTGAAGCACTTTACGACAAGAAGTGTCGTACTCCCCTGAATTGGTCCGACACCGGAGAAGGCAAATTGTTTGGACCAGATACCCTCCGTGAAGCTGAAGAACAAGTCCAACTTATTCCTGAGCGTCTCAAAACTGCCCAATCCCATCAGAAGAGCTACGCTGATCCCAAGCGTCGCGAGGTCACCTTCAATGTCAGAGATTATGTCTATCTCCCAGTGACACCCTCAAGGGTATGCAGTGTTTTCATGTCAAGGGAAAATTGGCACCAAGATATATTGGACCCTTCAAGGTCATTGCTCGTCGAGGAGAAGTATCCTATCAGCTAGAGTTGCCCCCAGAATTTTCGGAATTTCACGATGTCTTCCACATTTCCCTGCTCCGGAAGTGTCTTGAAGTCCCCGACAAGACCGATGTTTTCAAGGACATCGACCACCTCTCCATCGACCTAAACCATGACCTGACTTATCGTGAGAGACCCGTCAAGATTCTCGACGAAGATGTTCGTCTTACCCGGAGGCGTGCGATCAAGTTCTACAAAGTCCAGTGGACTAACCACTCCGAAGAGGAAGCAACTTGGGAACGTGAAGACTATCTTAGAAGCGAATTCCAAAACCTCTTTAGCACCTAAGCATAGCAAATCTCGGGACGAGATTTATTCTAAGGGGGAAGGATCTGTAACATCCCAAATTTATAATGAGTTGTATTAGTCAAAAATTTGGGACCAACAAAAACTTTTGTTGCTTTATATGTGTTGACTGTTCTTGGTTGATTGTGCTGATTGTGCGTTCTAGATAAAAACTTTGAAAATAAAAATAAAGGTTAAAGCAATCACACAATGTGACAAGTGTCACACAAATTCTCCAAGTAAGAAATCAAATTTCTTTCATACAAAATTCAGAAGAGTGACATTATACTCACTCTCATTTTATTCCTCCCAAGTTTCCCTCTCAAATAAATATTTTCAAAAATCTAAAGTTAAATTTCTATTTCTCTCTTTACTACTTTAGATCATCAAATTCACCAAGTTATGCTTATACAATAAATACCATAACAGAACCACAAATCTTGATAAAGCTATAAGAAGCAAATTATAAAAATAATTTAAAGAAATTTGAGTTTGGATTTGGTTTAGGCATTTTGTCGAACACCTTGAGGGCAGGGATGAACCTCTCCCAAATCCGAACCAAACTCACTCGAATTCGATCAAAATTCGTCAAACCACTCACCCCACCTGCTCCCACTCACTTCCCTCACTCACTGGAGCACGAAGGAAACGTGCTATTTGACTCCCTTGGTCGCCGCCATGGGCATGAACCCGCGCCCATGCCGCCCGTGGCCGCCACTGTGGAGGAGGACAGAGAGGACGCCGAAGCTGGCCCAGCACCGCGCCCTCCATCTCCCCTTGCCCTTCTACTCCAGTAGGACACGATAAGATCGACACCGAAGCTCCACACACGTGCGCCTTTGATCGCGCCCGTGCGCGCCGTGCGCCATGGCAGAGCGAGGTCATCGATGACGACCTCGAGCCTCCACTGCACCCCTCGCCGCGTGGCACCGCCCAGCCACTCCCCAGCTTCCCCGCGGCCCCCAGGACATAGTGGCATCAGCTAGATAAGTCAGCCATGACGATCGCATTCCGTCGAGCACCGTTCGAGCGTCCACGGCCGTCACCACCCCGAGCTTGCTGTGCTCACCTCCACGCGACCATTCTCACTCCACGGACCACTAATGCCGTTCCTCGACGTGGCCGCACAGCACCGCCCGCCAATGGTGAGCTCTCCCACTCTCTGCACCTCTCCTGCACCATGACCACCATGGACCGAGCTTCGGCCTTATAAGCTCACTCGAGCCCTCACATTCTCTCCACACGCCTCACCACTGTCTCTCCCTCACTCTCCACTCACCCGTGCACCGCCAGGAGGGCGGAGCCACTGCAGCGAAGCTGCTGCTGCCCGTGGTCGTGCTCCATGCTCGGCTGTCCCGAGGTTGAAGACGACCCCGCAGCCGTGTTGCTGCTCCCTCTTTTCTCCCCCTGACCCCTCTGCGATGCTTCTCTAGCTCACCGCACTCACTTGCCCACCTCTGTCATGCCCAGGAATGCCCAGGAACATCTCGCCGTCGATGTGCCGTGGCCGCGGAAGTGGAGCTGCTCGCCGCCGACGAACTGGACCGTCCCAGGAAGTGCGACACCTCCAGCAAGCTTCCCCAGGCCGCCGCAATCGGTCTGGCTTCCCCAGGCCGCCGCAATCGGTCTGCATCATCCACACCATCTCCAGAGCCCCTAGGTGAGCGAATCGAGCCCCTCGCCGTCGCCGGCACGGCGGCGCCGCCCATTTTAGGTCACCATGGGCCATTGGATCTTAGATCCACGGTGCCGTACCGCTTCGCGTAGATGAGACGCTGACAGGCGGACCCCACTATCAGTGTTTTAAACATTTCTCCATGCGGGAGACGTTTCTGTTGAGTCACTGATGAGTGGACCCCACCCGTCAGGATTCTCAACATTATCCAGTAAAGCTAGTTTTCCTAATTTAAATTCCATGGAATTTCAGTACTGGACCCAACTTTAAAATTCAATATCTCGAGATTTATAAGTCCAAATAAATCGAATCAAAATTCTCTGGTTAGCTTATGAAATTGTTAAACCAACCAAATTGGTTTCATCATGTTTAGATTAATAATAAATGTGTAGTATTAAAAGTGCCACAGAAGGTTTAAAACCTAAACTTGTTTGTTTCTGTTACTCTATTAACCCAAATAATTTCAATCCAATTTTGTTAGCTTAGTACTGTGATCACTTAGCTTCCCTAATTCTGGTAGAATTAATTAAACAATAGTAATTGTTTGGCATTAGATTAAAAGTAGCAAACCCTTCTGTACTGAAACAATTATAGATTATGAATGCTTAACCCAAATGAGTTAGGACCAATTTTGTTACATCACATTTAATCAGTGTTAGTTACCCCTAAAAGGATTTAATTTTTTCATCAACAGAACTTAGGTAGTAGCTTAAACTTGATTAAAAAGCTTCTGTAATAAAACAATTGTATAGGAAATTTGGTAACTCAACTTAATCCAAATCCAATTGTGTTGTCTTCTAGGTGTCAGTAGCTCTTTGTAGAATTTTAGTTTGTATTTTTGTGACCAATAGAACTTGAGTTATGCAATTATGCTTGTGTAGTTAGTTTCTTCCATATTTAAGTCATATTTAAATAATGGTTAATTCAATTAATTTGAACTCAATTTGTTTGTCTTGTGTGTTGCAGTAGCTATTTGTAGGGTTTAATGTTGTGATGCTGGTTGAGTAGTGTAGTGATAGTTTGTATTGCTTGTTTGACGTTTAGACGAGATCGTTGCCGGGACTTGCGAGGACGGGGAGTACTTTGAGTCACAGGAGCAAGACCCCGAGAACTTTGCTGAGCAAGGCAAGCTACTCTCTGAGCTTGCACCCCTAATATAACTACATCTACTTTGATAACATGTTTTACTCATGAGTAGCAATGATTTTGAAAACCTTTTCGAAAGTATATGAAAAGCTATTTTGCCACCCTAAGTAGAAGTATGAGTTAGTTTATATAAGACTATAGGATGGGAAAAATTATTGTTTATTCAAAACTCCTTTGAAAACCCTCGAAAGGTTTATTGAATGCCGAGATGTCGGTGTTGAAGTGAAGAAATGGAGAATGGTGATGTTTGTGAAAAATGCACAGTGTGTCCTAGTACTATGACGACCAACCATACCCTGTGCGACCACATTTACCCCATATGGGATGGGGCTTAGTCATGTAATTTGCTCATATTAGTATGGGATACCTCATCGACAGAGATGACTCCGTTATGCATGAGGGGATGGTTTGGTGACCTACCCCCTGACCCGGGTCCTCGCACATTGGTGGAGGATAGAGGGCTGTCCCCTATACTCCGCCGGGCAAAACTATGAGTCCTCACACTTAGGTTGCGAAGGGCTGGACTGAGTGTCGATGGAAAGTGTCATATGGGCAGGGTCCTATACTAGCATGAGCAAATGAGAGGCTATGGTCGGTGACTCAACTTCGCATACACCTTGTATGGCGGGACGTGGCTGACACGATGAGTTGCCGGATGGATGTGGGAAAAGCGTGCTACCTCTGCAGAGTGTAAAACTATTCGAATAGCCGAGTCCTCGGCAATGGACAGTTGGAAGGCTGTCCTAAGACCATGTGCAAGTTTTTGTAAAGTTTTTGAGTTTCAAAAAGAAAATGAAGTGGAGAATGTTTTATACAACTATACCAAAGGATCGGTATAAGGTTGTTGGAAATAAATGACCATGAAGGGCTATGGTCGTAAAAAGGAGGAGTTTTGGAGAAATAAGAAAGATGGTGGTTTTGATGGAGGAAATTTATAAAATTCTTCTTACCCCTTTTTCAATAAAGATATAGAGATGTTCTCAATAAATAAAAATTCTTATTAAATAAAAGTAAAACTAGTGCATGTTCATGTTGGGGTAGTTTGCGAGTACAATTCCAATTGTACTCATATTGGTTTCGTCCTTGGCTATTGTCTTAGCCAGATCTCGAGGAGCACTATGCCGAAGAGGAGTATGGCGACTACTATGCGAACTAGGGATCTCCGTAAGTCAGCTTCCTGTCGGGTTATCGTTAGGATGTGCTTGTCTACTACGCCGTAGCTTCCGCTGAATAATCTGGTTTGGCCCATGAAGGCACCTATGTAAGACTTGGTCTAAATGACCGTATGTGTAAGACTTTAATTCGGTATTGTAATGGATGTAAACTTTGGTATTCAGTTCGGATTATGTGCAACGACAGACTGATCATGGGATCGTTGTGTTAAGCATAATCGGGTATTTCGAACAGCTAGTCCGGGGTCCCCACATACACCTCGCTGATGAAGCTTAATTTTCCATCTCCATTGTTGAAAAATATTACTCCCTCCATTACTGAACGTAGGGTGTATAGTTTTCTGTACGAATATTAAGATATGGGTATTTGGTATACGGTGGACTCATTTTGTTCTGGAAAAAATTAGGAGATACGAGTTTCTAATAGACACAAATTGAAAACAATACACCCTATAAATTAGGATTTATTTGTGGATGGGTAAAATTGTCCATAAATCTCATTATACCCTACATTTTGGATTTTTTCTGAAAAAACTATACACCTTACATGAAGGAATGGAGGGAGTAGAACAATTCAGAGTTGTACATTTTTTCGTGACTAAACATAAATTTTCATGTTTTTGTTATTATTATTCTTGTTAAATGAACTTAATAATGTTATTATTTGTATTATTATTCATCCGAATGGTAAATAAAACTAACCCTAGAAACTCCTCAAATCGAAATATATTATTTTTATGCGTGAACATACTTGTATGAAGTAAAGCACCTAAATTTTCAATTCCACTGACTTGTATTTTAATAATGACAATCTTTTAAACTATATGGAAATCAAACTAATCGAGGAACATCAACTAAATTTGTCCAAGCATGCCAAAATCAATTCCTTAGGAAACTTGTTTTGATGCTATTCCAAAATCCTAATGATCCGTATGGTAATGTCACATGTGGATGCTGAATGCCCGTGGCTAATTTTCTGTTAGGTGACAGAATGTTCAATTTCCACAAAACATTATATGGAAAACTTAATAACCGCTATACATTAAGATATTATTTTGGTTAATCATGAAGAATATAATAATTATAAAGGACAAACTTTTAAGAAGTTGTTGGCTCGGTTCCAGTACCTGCAAATTTTGTGGGTGCCCTTGAGACTATATATCTTCTTGTTTTCCATGCTCCGCTGCCAAGTTGATTTGGAGCGTGACGAAGTGTACCTTTAGTTGGAGGAATATATCTAGCTTCGTGGAGGATATATTTACTATTTGGTTTGAGGGGGCGGAGTCAGGATTTATACATGAGGGGGCGAGTGATAAGAATCACATAAGAGATGGAAGATTATAATATATATGGTCTATGTATACCATTGATATCAAACCATGAAAAAATATGTTTGAGAATACGAATAAATATATGACATTTTATATTTGCATAACTTATTTTGAAGTAACTTAAATTTAGTAGTATGATTTTTTTGAACCTAATTTAGTAGTATGATCCATACTCAGCGAACAAGTTTATAATTTAATCCCTAGAATTGATGGACCTTCAAGCCATAGGCTCGTAGAAGAATGCATCTCTCTATGTGTACTTGTCTCCATATTGGAGGGATAAAAATTGAATCAAGGTCATGTATAATTAATAATTAATCTAATGTTTATATACAATAACAATTGCAAAGAATGTAGATAGTAATTTTTCCATGGGATGCAACAACAGTGTGGTGGATGGCGGTGATGAGAGATTGAACCGATTTCGATGTGACGATGGCGGGAAGGAGCGCTCGAATGGCCAGGACCACTTTTGTATCTTGTCCTAGTCTCTCGAATCTCAAGATAGTGAGTGCACAAAAGCAACAAACAAGAAATATATTCATAGGGTCTAGCTGCGGTCGATCGGTCTAATGTTTTGATAGACTGTATTCGTCTGACTGGATGGCCAACAAGCATGTCAATGTTTGGTCTCCAAAATCAGTCTAGGATAATATGGAAAGGCTATTGGGGGTTTACTCGCCCCACACTGGTCAAAATCTATTAATCATGTAATTATCCTCGACAATTGGCACATCAATATTTTGTAGTACTAGTTCAGTCTAGTGTATAACATTGAGGGGGCGAGCAATTAGGGTTGGTCTAGCCCCTTCTGGCACCTCATTGCTAGGGTTGAAAACGGAAAAGAAACAATGGAAACATGCATATTCTTTTTGTTTCTGCTTGGCTTGCCGGAAAATGAAATCGGAAACTCCGGAGATGAATACGAAATCAAAATGTTCGGAAATGAATATGGAAAACGGATATTTGTCGGAACACAATAGCGGTATAGTACGGTGGTCCATACCCCAAAAGACTTGCATAAATAAGTAGCTAACAAGACAAAGATTAATTAGGGTTTTGTATTAATGGTCTAAACGGACCTACTCGGGACACAACCATGCCTTGTTGCACGTGGGTCGTGGCCTTGCATGGTCGCATCCAGCATGTACGATGTGTACACGGAAACTTTCCGTATTTATTTTTTCCAGAATTCCGTTTCGTTTTCGTTTCCGTTGGAATTTGTTAAATCATTTTCTTTGTCATTTCCATTTTAGAATATTCCGTCTACGTTTGTTTCCGCAAAATACCATTTTTGTTTCCATTTTTTGCTCTTTATTTCCTTTTTCTATGGAAATAGACAGAAAGTTTCCCTATAGTTTTCAACCCTACTCCCTATCACCGCCCTGTTTGGTTTCCTATATTTAGAATACCTTATAAGGAGCTGCTTATGGTAGGAGTAAATGCAATGTTGAATATATGGTGGTTTCGAAATGATGCATGTTATAATAATAAAAATATTGATCCATATGTAATTATATATATACAAATGGTTGGTCATTCACAAAATTATTGGTCTTTGTTAAAGGCAAAACTTCCAACCCCAACGGGTAATGAAGTGTGTGTATGTGTGTGTGTTGGGGGGGGGGGGGGGGGGGGGGGGTAAATCTTTGAGCAGGTCACAAGCGAGTGTTAGAGTTTTTAGTAGGGTAGTATGCGGCGTAGTTCCGATGAGTTAACACATGAGCCAGAACGATGTATAAATGTTTGACCCCACCCTCCGATAAACATAGGTAACAACTCTAGTACTTTTTGTGGGGATGTTTGATTGATCTCCAAATGATATGGTCAGAACGCTTCCACTGGACCGAAGTTGCAATTTTTAGAAAGCTCTGCTTTTGTTGGACTTGCTCTAAAGAGAGTGTCAAGGACGAGGTGCCACAAAGGGCCAGTCGCGACAAGGGCAAGTTTCGGGTACATTTGGTTGGGGCTTGTGAACATCATCTAGAGTTGGGACACCTTCACCGGGTGTGCATGAGCTCGCCCTGACCATGAATGACGCGCATGAGATCGCGTTGACCACGTCATTGAAGTGTCTCTCCCTACGCATGAGTTTGTTGTCGATGATATTGTTTCCGTAGCAACCCAGAGGTATTATGTTACTATAATAGAAATGCCAAATCCGCGACGTACAAAGAGTGATTGTCGTAAATTGCTACAACTTCAACAAAGTTGGCGTACCTCTGCAGCAAAAGCCGTGGAAAACTAAGGGGAAAATACCATCACTTTCAATGGTGTAAACGGCTAAAGTCGGCGTACCTCGGCCATTATAGATGACGCACATAAGATCGTCGTCGACCATCCATTGAAGTGTCACTCCCTGTTACACATGAGTTTGTTGTTGATGATGTTGTTTCCATAGCAATCCATGGGTATTAATTATGCTAATATAACAGAAATGCCAATTGTCACGTAAATGGATACGATTTCAACAGTGTAAACGTCTAATGTCTGCGTACCTCTGCAGTAAAAGCCGTGGAAAATTAAGGGGGAAATACCATCACTTTTTTTTTTTGAAATTGAGGGTGTATCCTAGCCACCGTTCAGTCGAAAACTCGCTACACCTACAAGCTTGATGAAGGGTAGACCAATCGAAGCCAATGCCCTGACCTCACACACCTACACACATCATCTAAATCCGGAGGCTTCAACCAGGACGCCAAACAGCGCGCCGGAAGCACAAACCGGTTCAGCCGATACTCAGCGCACGCCACATTCGCATATCAGAAGTCGCTGCCATCATCTTCCGCCATGCCATCCAGGAGAGGTCAACGCGACGACCTTGCCAGGCATATCGTCGGCACCGCCACGACGGCAGACAACTCCACCATCCTGCGCGAGACCATCAGCACACACCCATTCCCGAGACCCCACTGTGCCATGCAACCGATTCCCGCTGACGTCAACGTGGTAGCCTGAACACTGCTCCACCTCTTGCCTCTTTCGTCCAACACTGCTCCATGAACGAGGCCCTCAAGAGGGAGAGCGACACCGCAGCGCCACCATCATTAGGGTTTCCCCGGAGCAGCACGAGTGGTTCGACTGTGGCTGCAAAGGCGATGCCTTCAGCAAGGTAACAGCGCGAAGACGCCGCCATCGCCCGCCATGACCGAAGTCGGAGCTCGGTTTTCATCGGCAACCACGGCTCCCCAACTCGTCGCCGGGACTAGATGTGGGAATACCATCACTTGCTATGTACATGGATCATGGATTCATGGATGTGATGCACATCCAAGAAATGAAAAGGTGGAGAGGAACAGAAAGCGGGGAGCAATCTCGTGGTACCCGTAGGAAAGAGCTGTTGGTGATAAGAGTTTTGATTAGGTAAAAGCCGCGCCATATATGGATGGGAATGGGTATGGGCAGCACAAAGGGCGAAGCTAAAACGTGTTGTCGAGCGGGAGCGTGCATGCAGCTCCCCGCTGTCTGGCGCGCCCGTCGTCCTCGCTGCGTCGGACACGTCTCCCCCTCCGCGCCTCCGTGTCCATCCGTCTCCTCCTCCATCCCACCCCCCTATATACGCCCACACGCCGCGCCCCTCCTCTCCTTCGGTCGTCGTCTTCGCTCTCCGTCTCTCAATCCATCGGCCGGGTCGAGCGTTACTCCATTTGTGGCCGAGGCCATGGGCGTCTGAGCCGAGACGCCGGCCGGGGCCCGGGGCCATTGATGATAGCAGCAGCACCCTTCACGGCCGGACGCGATGTCCATTGTGGCTGCGGCGGCCGTTGGGCCCACCCCGGTGGCGCCTCCCCCCGTGGTGCTGCCGTATGGGCTGTACGGTGGCGGAGGGGCGAGGAAGAGGAAGGACGTTGTGCACTACCAGGAGGAGGACGCGGGGGAGGAGGAGCGTCTGAGTGAAGACGACGGCGGTGGCGCGCACGGGCTGTTCGTGCTGGAGACGGTGGAGGAGGAGGACGACAGGGAGGTGGAGGCTGACGCCGAGGGGGAGAACGAGCGGTCCTCCATTGGCGCGGTCTCAGATGGTGAGGAAGAGGACGGTGAGGAGGCGGAGAGCAAAGAGACACCGCCGTGGCAGAGGAGGAAGAAGAAGAACGGCGGTCTCACGAGCCTGGACGCCCTCGACGACGCCCTCCCCATCAAGTAATTAAGCAGCTTCATATCCATCTCCCTAATTAATCACGCGATTTCGTTCCCCATTTCTCGCAAGAACGGCGAGTTCTTTCTTTGATCGATGGATTGAGTTGCCGCTCCGTGTCCGTGTGTGCAGGAGGGGACTGTCGAGCTTCTTCTCCGGCAAGTCGAGGTCGTTCGCGAACCTGCAGGACGTGGCCGGCAGCACAAGCAGCAGCAAGGACGTGCTCGCCAAGCCGGAGAACCCCTTCAACAAGCGGCGCCGGATCCTCCAGTGCTGCTCCATCCGCCGGGTCTCCTCCACGTCGCTCACCGCGCTGCCACCCTTCCAGCCGCCGGAGCCGTCGTTCAACATCGGGAACGACGGTGTAATCAACGGCGGCGCCGGCAGTGGCTGATCGACCATGGTTGATGATTCAGGAGCACGTACACTGAGCACATCGATCGACCGAAGAGATCGTGGGAGACATATCCACGCAAGCAAATTAATGGAAATTAGGGAGCTAGTCAGCTGGAGAAGATGAATCCTTTGTACTGTAATAGTTTGGGGATCTCGTCTCATCTCAGCTCACACCACCAATCGCCGTATATCTCCTAGTAGAGCTTTAATTAGGTTTTCCTTTGTTCTTTTAGGTGCTAGTAGTTGCATTGACATGCAAGAGAGGGAGCACCGGACATGGAGTATTACACAAGGTGTTATGGTGCATGTGTTCATCCATCCTAGCCTACAAGAGCTAGTGCCTGTGATCTCATTGGAGAAACCTAATTAACCTATTTCAATGTTAGGATAGAACCAGGGTATGCACATTCAGGTCAACTAAGGGAAGTCCTAATTGATCAGATCTTGATGTGCTGTCTAGGATGTTCTTGCCGTTCATTTGCATTGCATATATGCATTTGTGTATATGTACAGTAATAATTGAAAGGGCTAGCTAACCTTTGCCAAGAACCACACTTAAAAATGCAATTAATCACCTTACTGTCTTAGAGTACTACTACTTTATTTCTTGTGGTGCTAATTGTCGTACGTCATTTTGAAAAATATCTGCAATAGAGTTCGTGATCTACTACATTCTCTTTCTATTGAGAAACATCAAGGGACATTGTTGATTATCAGAGCAATTAGCACACACACTGTTGTTATCAGTGATGTGATGTGTTGAGAGAGAAAACGGGGACAGGGATGTCAAAAGTGGTGTGGAAGGATAACTTTGGGGCGGTCGTGAGCAGATTGAGGCCATGATGCATGTACGTTTCTGTTGGTGATCTTATCCGTTTCCTGGTCCTGCCGTTTTCACAGATTAATTAAACAACAGCGGCCGGCTAATCTATCTACTGCTGTGTGCGGGTCCATCTGTTTATGGTTTCTTTCTTAGTGTTCAGATCCTACTTAAAGAAAAGCGTGTTCAGCTGTTCACCATCAGTTTGTAGGTAGAAAGACAGCTAGTACTAATTAATTATTCAGGGCCTTTGCTTCTGTTTTTCTTTTGGTTTTGCTGCGTATAAAGTTTAGTGAGATTTTCTTAGAGGAACTCTAACAGCTGCCCTATATTAGGCTTGGTGTACAATAAACCGTTTTTAGGGCACGAAAGGCAAAAACGCGTCTCCAACAGCTGCCATATCACGTGCTTTAAAATAGGGCTGCCCCAAATTTTGCTCCTCTATGCCCCATATTTGGGGCATAGAGGGCCGCGCGTCCCTACCCTATCCTTTCCTTTTCCAGGCGCGCGAGCCAACTGCCGGCCGGAACATTCAGTTTCCTCCCGATCCCCTTTCTGCCACCACCGTCGCCAGCCGATTCCGGCCAAATCCGGCGAAACCCCACGCCTCCGCTCACCGGAACGGAGTCCCCTTGGTGTTCCCTACCAATTCCCCCCGGCGCCGGTCATCCGCGCTGCTCCCGCGAGCTCGGCCATGCGGGACGCGTAGAGGCGGCGGCGGCGGCCATGGGCCTCCGCGAGGGAGGACGAGCCATGGGGCTGCAGCGGATGCGCAGCCGTTGGCCTCGCTGGCCGCGCTCGCTCCACGACGAGCCCCAACCGGAGGGCGAGGCGTGCGCCGGGTCGCGGAAGACGTCGACCGACGAGCTCCAGCCCAGTCACGGACTTGAGCCTGCCGGCGTCCCCGGCGGCCTCTACTCTCTCAATCCCTGGCGGCGCAGATGCCGACGCGCAGGCGGAGGTCGAGATGGTCCTTCCATGGCGCGCGGTGGTCTTGCCCCGCCTCCTCCAGCCCGCCTCGGTCGATCTGGTCGCCGGCCGTTTCCTCGCGCGAGTGTTTAGATGGATCGATGGATAAATTAGCTAGCTGTTGCTCACCTACAAGCGATCGATCGATCTATGGATGGCATAGCTAGCTAGCTGCTACTGCCCACGCCTTCCGCCCACCGAGGACAACAGAGTTGTAGCTGCAGACGGCCATCAAATGTGTTTTCCTCATTTACCACCGTCAGATCTAGTTTAGGACACTAATTTTAGGGCAGCTGTTGGAGAGGTGGTGCCTTATTATAGGGCAGCTGGTAAAGCAGAATTTTTTTGATGCCCTATAACACTAAAACAGGTGTCCTATACAAAAACAGCTACAGCTGTTAGAGTTGCTCTCAGGTCTCAGTCTTGTATCCCGTCGCTGCCGACAGTTGCCGACCAACTCATTCCGAGAATAAACCTGATGTACTTTTCACCTTTCCGCCAAACAAGAACGAATGTCAAGCGGTGGATCAGAAATCACTTATTTCACTGCATAATCAAACTGATGAGTCTTAAGAAATTTTAGTCGGGAGACATAGACCTATTTGTTTCAGTAATTTGCTGGCGATAGACCTTCCACGCACTACGCCGCTTTTCCAAGTTCCCAAAGCAATCGGCGAAGGTAAAAAGAACACTGACATATGGTTTCCCGAGTGATAGATTCAGCATATGGCACTTGGGAACCCCTAGGAGTGGCCACCTAGGAGTTTACCGAGTGACGAACATGTGATACTTGCGAAACAGGCAAATACCGAATGGTTGGGAAAATATCCAGCGATTCCACTCCTTAAATGATACCATGATACCACTATTCAAATTTCCAATTTACAAGTATCAAAATATTCCAGAAATATGATGAGTGTTCACAATATGTCCGTTGACATTCTCTACAAGTTTCACAACCAAATTCGAAATTCACACAAAGAAATAAAAAGACAAGTTGCTATGTGTATAGTGTCATTTTTTTGTCTTTTTGTGATACTATTCATGTTGGATTTGTCTTTTTTGTTTCTATGAGTATATTTCGAATTTGGTTCTGCAAACTCTAGGATTCGTAAACACACCACTTGTGAACACCCTTAATTTATGTATTTTTTGCAACTTTGAAATTTGAATTTTAAGAAATGGTATCATGGTATCATACGATGTGTGGGATCACTAGATATGCCGAGTGTTTTCTAAAAAGACTTGGTAACTTTGCCGAGTATTACACTCTGCAAATTTCTTTGAGATGTCTTGCACAAATATAAGATTTTTATACCCAATATTTTTTATCATTCACATCATTACATGTAGTTTCCATAATTTTAGCAATTTTTAGGACCAAATTATATCCCATATGTAGTTCAAAATTGAATTATTTTATGCAACTCAACCGAAATTCATATAAATGTCTGAAAGTATCCAGAAGTCTAGAAAATTAAAATACTCCCTCTGATCCCTAATAACGGTCGTGAGTTGTGCTATGATCTGTACCTGATTACCCCCAAGAGCAAGGGATCACCGTAGCACCTCTCAATGTGGAAGTAAGGTATCGATCCGCAGGAGCAAGAAGGAAAAGTTATCTATTCTCTACAGCTAAAGTGTCACAAGTTTTAGTTGATTATGCACTAAACAAGTTTGGAGAACAAGGTGGTTGATGGATGGAAGTAACCAAGCAAGAATGTAAAAGTGTCCCAATCATTTTCAATGCAAGAGGACAAGACAAATGTTAGCAAGCAAAAGCTCTCAAAGAGAGAGAAAGCCCAATCCTCTATGCAGCAAGAGGACAAGCTCAAGCGTGAGTTTCTTATAGGAACAATGGACATGGGTTCATGGGTTCACTTAATCCTCTCTCCCTCATCTACTGTGATTATCATATTATAGATAAAGTACACACAATTGTCATGTTTTAATGGTATCTTTTATAACGGCTATATGTTCTAAAACACATAGTTGAAAGAAATACTCATTTGTGTTGCTAGGTCACCCTCGTAAGGCTAGCGTGGTTGCTCTCACTCCCACATCATACTCTTTCTTTTTACCCCCAGATAAAGGATGTTGGGCGGTACTGTGTCACTCAATACCTATGCCGTGTCACATCGGCCATCCCGTACCCACATACATCATACTTCAAAGTATGACAAATCACAAAAGCTTCAACACAACGGTAAATGCATAACAAATCATCTCACACCACAATATTCACCACAAAGGTATTACATAGATGACCGTAATCATGTTTGGCAGCTCATACGGTACTAATTAGTGAAGCTCAAGAGAGAGGAGAGATACAAAAGTTACCACCACAAACCCAAATCCAGGGGGTAGACTACTCCCCCTTCATCATGGTGATGATGGTGGAGAAGTTCTTGCTGTAGATGTTGATGATGAACACGCCGGGGGGGGTGGAGCTCTTCGGAGGTGACTCCGGCGGCGTTTCCCCCCTCCGATCTTCTCCGGCGGCAGCCTTCTGACTCTCTGTTTCGTGGTTCAGTGTTTCACCGCCGCCCCTTCCAGAGAACGTCGGGGGACAATTTTTATAGCCGTTTTTAGGTCACGACTAGGTCGGTGGAGAAAAGATCAACAGCGGCGGAGCTCCGAGGCCAAAAATAGGTAGGCCCACGCGGCCAAGATTTTAGGCCGCGTGGGGCCCTCTCATTTCCAGCTGGTTGGGCTTCTGGCCTTCATTTTGAGCCCATTGCGTTCGTCTCGAAAATTCTGAAGTGTGCTCTGACCTTGCTCTTTTTGGAGTCCCGAAGCTCCCGGAAAGTCCGAAACACTAAAAAAAGACGTTTTCTGGAAAACAGGGTTAATTCCAAATAAATGGGAAAACTATGATGTATTCCCAAAATCATTATAAAACATTGATATAACCCTTATATGATGCAAATATGATTGGAATATAAGTAAAATAATGCAAAGTTCATGTATGCATTTTACATGCATCAACATCCCCAAGCTTAACCCATGCTCGTCCCGAGTATGAAGGTGATAAAACTAACATGGACTTTGCATTTTAATACTAACAATGGATATCAAAGATGATTACTATTGCTACATAGAGTCAAATGATTTTCTTAAAAGGAGTAGCAATATGCAAGATAGTTTATGAAGTAATATCAAGTATTCAATGCAAGGATGTGCAATGATAGTTCACAAAGTGTAACATAAAAGCAAGTAATACGGACATTCTGACTTTTGCTACATTGGTCATAGAGTGATGATGAAAATCTGAATATGTTTGGTGGACACTTTGGAAAGATGTATAAGTGAGTAGAGGTAAAGCATGCATAAGTTTCATCTAACCTCCAAACTCTCTACTTAAGTTAATGATTGCAATGTGGTAATACTTGGTGTCAAGCTCTCATTCCCCTATCATAGCATCTTGAATGATTATAGTTTAATGTGAGAGCAAATATGAGTAGTGTGCTTGACAAAGTAAAGGTTAGGTGTCTCATGCCCCTTGAATACAAGTACCTACACCATGATTACTCAACTTAGGAAACAAAGCAAGTTCAAGTTATATATCATTGTAAGTAATAATAGTATCATCAAGAGCGTCAACTGGGGTACCTCTTGTCCCAGGATATGGAACAAGCCCATATCAAAATGACAAGACAAACAAACAAGATGAACAACCTCAACACCCTTTTTATTTACCATTGGAATAGCTATATTATAAGGTGTATCACAGACGGTTCACCATAGCATGTAAGTAAATTTCCACCATGAATGATGCATGGCTTAGATTAGCGGCCCAGGCGTCTCTCTAACCATTTATACAAACTCATTTAAACTACTTCATTTCCACCTCATTTCACCATGATAGGCATCCATCAAAAGTACATGATATCAACTAAATGAGATGAAGGAGCATGTTGAAAGCTTTGCATGTGACAGCACATATGGGCTAACTCCCAACCTCGAACATTTATCAAGCCACTAGCATCATAATCTTAATCACAATGGGTCATGTTTTATTTATTGCAATGATAGTAAAATGTGCATCAAGTTCGTGAGAGCTATATAACCAACTTTTCCCATGGCAATCAATAACATAATCATTTTCATTCAGAGGTATAGATAACACAAATATCATGATGAACATACTCGGAATAGCATATAGCTAGTAGGTAGATATGGTGGACTCACTGGAATAACTTTGGTTGAAGGTGTTGGAAACAAGTTTTGACTTGTTGGAATGTTTGGGCTAGCAAAAGGGAGAAAGTTGACCATCTAGATGCATGCATGAGTGTCCATAGAACTAACTAATCCATGTTAAACCAAGTAAAATAACAATCAGCACCAAAACATGAATAAGTGATAGCTCTTCAAAAAGGATTTGCAAACTATTACTCATAAACAAGCTCATGAATCATGCAACTATATGTATCATTAAAAATCAACTCAAACATCCCTTTTCCCAATCTTATAAAAGCATCCAACATATTTCAACCCATATTTCCAGTAGCTCTCCATATATAAATGATAGTGTGGTGGTCTCTCAAAGAATCAAACCAAAACAAACAAAAAGACGCTCCAAGTTTATGCGATAAAGTGTTTCGATCGAAAAACAGAAGTTGGACGTGTGCAAACCGAGAGTGTGTAGGTCCAGTGGGGTTGTCTTCACATCCCCAAGCTTATGGTCTTCACCATCCTTGGATAGCTCTTGGTGCATCTCCTCCAATCCCTGTGAAAAAACTTCAAAACACCGTTTCTCCCATTTCTTTTCTGTGGGGTGCATTAATAGTGATAAACAAATATGTTTCTTGCTGCATATAATCCTTGAAAAAAATTCATATGAGATGTCCAGAAAGTGTATAATGTTGTATGCCTACTCATAAACTCAATTGGATCAAAAAGATTCAACTTAAAAGCTCAAAGCATGCATCAAACAAAATGGGACAGAATCTGTCCAGAAAAACAGCAGCAGCAAAACGTATTTTTCTACCCTACCAAACTTTCTCGAAAAATTCCAAAAATTCATGCATACAGAGGATGAAAAGTTGCAACTACAGTTCAAATATGAGCTCATTCGGAGTTACAGAATAAGAATTAAAAATCATACCGTGCACTGACTCGTGCAGGAATAAAATCTCCGAACGCTATAAGCAACTTTTTCAAACCAAAAAGGGTAAAACTTGGCACTTTATTGAAAATTCCAAACCTAAACTATAACAAAGTCTCTTGGTACAGCAAGAGGACACAAAGAAAATCACACAAAAAATAACCGGGTTGCCTCCCGCAAAGCGCTTTCTTTATAGCCATATAGCTAGGCTTGATAGTTTTAATGATGCTCACATAGGAATAAGAATTGAAATAAAAAGAGCATCAAGAAAAATATGAAACACATTTAAGTCTAACCCACTTCCTATGCATTGGGATCTTGTAAGAAAATAAATCAATAAAGCACAAAGTGACTAGCATAGGAAGGCAAAGCAAGTGCAACTTCAAAATTTTCAACAAAAAGAGAGAAGACTTAATATTTTTGAGATATATGAAATCATGTCTCCCTCTCTATAAAAACTTTCAGTAGCATCATTGATAAACTCAACAATATAGCTATCACATGAAACATTCTTATCATGATCCATATGCATAAAAGTATCATTACTCTCCACATAAGCATAAACAGTTTCATTAGGAATAGTGGGAGTAAAACATTCATAATAATCATTGTAATCATCATATATAGGAGGCATATCATAATCACAATAAACTTTATACTCAATAGTGGGTGGACTGAAAATATCATATTCATCATAAATAGGAGACATAGTATCATCAAACAAGTCAAAGAACTCCCCAAGCTTAGATGATTGCAAGATAAAGAAACCTCCCCAAGCTTAGTCTAGTGCACACAAGAATAGAAACTTAAGCGCTACGCTCCCCGGCAACGGCGCCAGAAAAGTACTTGATACCCCCAAGAGCAAGGGATCATAGCACCTCTCAATGTGGAAGTAAGGTATCGATCCGCAGGAGCAAGAAGGAAAAGTTATCTATTCCCTACAACTAAAGTGTCACAAGTTTTAGTTGATTATGCACTAAACAAGTTTGGAGAACAAGGTGGTTGATGGATGGAAGTAACAAGCAAGAATGTAAAAGTGTCCCAATCCTCTTCAATGCAAGAGACAAGACAAATGGTAGCAAGCAAAAGCTCTCAAAGAGAGAGAAAGCCCAATCCTCTATGCAGCAAGAGGACAAGCTCAAGTTGAGTTTCTTATAAACAATGGACATGGTTCATGGGTTCACTTAATCTCTCTCATCTACTGTGATTATCATGTTATAGATAAAGTACACACAATTGTCATGTTTTAATGGTAGCTTTTATAACGGCTATATGTCCTAAAACACATAGTTGAAAGAAATACTCATTTGTGTTGCTAGGTCACCCTCGTAAGGCTAGCGTGGTTGCTCTCACTCCCACATCATACTCTTTCTTTTTACCCCCAGATAAAGGATGTTGGGCGGTACTGTGTCACTCAATACCTATGCCGTGTCACATCGGCCATCCCGTACCCACATACATCATACTTCAAAGTATGACAAATCACAAAAGCTCCAACACAACGGTAAATGCATAACAAATCATCTCACACCACAATATTCACCACAAAGGTATTACATAGATGACCGTAATCATGTTTGGCAGCTCACGGTACTAATTAGTGAAGCTCAAGAGAGAGGAGAGATACAAAAGTTACCACCACAAACCCAAATCCTAGGGGTGGACTACTCCCCCTTCATCATGGTGATGATGTGGAGAAGTTCTTGCTGTAGATGTTGATGATGAACACGCCGGAGGGGGGTGGAGCCTCCGGAGGTGACTCCGGCGGCATTTCCCCCTCCGATCTTCTCCGGCGGCAGCCTTCTGACTCTCTGTTTCGTGGTTCTGTGTTTTCACCGCCGCCCCCTTCCAGAGAACGTGGGGGACAATTTTTATAGGCGTTTTTAGGTCACGACTAGGTCGGTGGAGAAAAGATCAACAACGGCGGAGCTCCGAGGCCAAAATAGGTAGGCCCACGCGGCCAAGATTTTAGGCCGCGTGGGGCCCTCTCATTTCCAGCTGGTTGGGCTTCTGGCCTTCATTTTGAGCCCATTGTGTTCGTCTCGAAAATTCTGAAGCGTGCTCTCTGACCTTGCCCTTTTGGAGTCCCGAAGCTCCCGGAAAGTCTGAAACACTAAAAAAAGACGTTTTCTGGAAAACAGGGTTAATTCCAAATAAATGGGAAAACTATGAAGTATTCCCAAAATCATAAAACATTGATATAACCCTTATATGACGCAAATATGATTGGAATATAAGTAAAATAATGCAAAGTTCATGTATGCATTTTACATGCATCAGTACCTAGCTCAGTTCTTTTCTCACGACACTTAAAATGGATCGGAGGGAGTATTGGGGACTAACATGGTCTAGTTTGTGTGAAAATTGGGGGTGACATATACACCACATTATTTACACTTACTTCACACAAAAACTCATTTCCGGTACTTAGAAAATAGTAAATTGATTTTTGTGACAAAAAAGTTGGAAATTTCTTCAACACTATTTTTATACAAAATATGCTAAATCCATATTTATGTTTTTTGCATCAAATAGTACATATAGAGGGATTGAATTATTTGAAATTTTCTTCATTTTGTTTGATTTGTTTCAAAAACATGGTCAAAATCGCATGTGAAACTAATAATAGCAATGCCATGAGTCATTCAACAACCTTTGTGACTATTGCATAGAATTCTATTTGGGTATTTTAAAATGATTTTTTTTACAATTTTTAGGAGCCACTAATAACACTCTTGTAGTACAAACTGGAATTACTTTTAGGAAATCAGTGAGAGACATTTAAATGAGCAAAAATAGCTAGAAAGGTAACGGATAATGCTTGGGAATGTTGTCCAATACGGTCTACTTTGCGTGAAAAATAGAAGGGTTGCATTTTGCACCATATTATTTGCACTTGCTTCACAAAAATCCTATATTTTGTCACTCGGATAATGGAAAATCATGTATTTGTGACAGAAAGTAGGAAACTCTATTTGGCACTATTGTTTGGAAAGATGCACCTTTGTTCTCAATATGGTCATACTATCATGATGACATGGATATGGCCATGAGCTTATTCATTTGCCTTGTAAGTTATGAATTTAAATTCATGTTTATAATTTTTTCCAGCCACTAGTACACATAAAAAGAGTCCAGATACAAAAGGATTCTTTTTTTTCTTCATTTTCTTTGATGTTTTTTCTTAAAAAACGAAGTCAAAATGGCCATCGTGGCTATTGATAACAAGGGATTGATTATTTCAACTTTATTTGCGGATAGTGGATAATATTCTATTTTGGGACCAAACTAGAGCAAACTTGTAGTTTAAATTGACTTTTTTTAGAAATCGATTCAAACTCATTTAAATGGGCGAAAGTAATACTTAGAAAATTTCCATCCAATAGTCTAATTTGTATGAAAATTTGAGAGGTGTTATTTTGCAACATATTATTTGCATTCGCTTCAAAACTCAATTGGCACTTCGGAGATGCACCTTTGTGCCCAATTTTTTTATAGGAAAATTTTGGAAACTTCTTTTTACACTATTGTTTGGAAGGGCGAGATGCACCTTTCTGCCCAGTATGATCACATTACCATAGTTTACCATGACCTTAATCATTTGACTTGAATTGCATTAATATTCATATCTATACTTATTATTAAAAGAGCAAACATGTGTTGATACATTAAATATTAGCCGTTCAATACTGGATCTGCAGCTAAGATCGCTCTAATGTTTGACACCTCAACACATCTTTTCACTTTCGTGGAAATTACAGGATTTGCCACCACCTAAAACACTGTTTAATCTGAGTTTATTTGGCTCACCTCCCCTTCGTCCCCGCCGCCGCCCAATCCCGCTGCGGCCGGCGCATCCGGCTGGCGCCGCCGCCACCCCTGTTTCCCTCGAGGCCAAACTCAAGTACAGCCCGCGGATCACGGAGCCGAATTCACAGCGGGCGTCACAGGCCGTGAGGTGCGCTCTCCTCTGACGCATGTGACTATGTGAGTAGGGGATTGAGCAAGAGGAGGAATAGAAAGGGGATCGAGAGTAATGGAGAGAGACAAACTAGAGACGCAGCTGCCGCAATCTAAGCGTGCAGCCGCCGCCGCGGCAATCCCCGCGCGCGACTCCGCCGCCGCGGCAATTCCCGTCGCCCTATCCCACCCATACTAGACGTTGCCGCCGCAATCCCCTCAACCGGCGAACCTCGCGCCTGAGGACGACGACCTCACACCGTCGTCTGCAGTCCTCGCCCCATTGTCCACTCCGACCTCGCCTCGCCGCCGGGAGCCCGCATGTATCTCCGGTATTTGAATCGAAGACGGCGACGTGGACCTCCACTGCATTACTGGTTGATCTCATCTTTTGTGAACGATTCAAGTTCAACCACATCCGTAAAGGTACAGAAAAAATTCCACGCCTGAATTTCATAACCACGAGCTTCAGTTAACAGCGATGCATCTTCAGTTAACATGGATGTTTTAATATGTCCGGTGATGAACATGGATGTATTTATAAAGCTATAACACTTTAATCATTAAGAGCCTTCGAAAGTATATAAGAATTATCTGAAATTAGATGCACGCATATGAATTATTACTCATACATTTGCCATGTACCTTTTGAACTGGAAACACAACACCGAGGTCTTGATTACTTATAATGTTTGACATTGAATAGCAATGAGAATCGAGTGAATCCGTCCTTGTGCAGGCTGTGTAAGTGTTTCATCCTTTCTGAATATCCTCCTTGTAGATTCACCCATTTCATTCTCTTTAACCAAGTCTGTAGACAGATTATCTCACTTTTTCTGCTACATGTGTATTCAATGTAAGCCTGGAGCTGTTAGCATAATTGCAGGAAGTTAGGTCTGTAGGATAAATCACAATCTAGTTTCAGTCACGCCGAAGTCCAAATTTTCTTTTTGGATAGAGGCGATGCAAAGTTTTCATTTTATATTTGCATGAATTTAAAGTGGTCAAACGTTTGATCAATGTGAAACAATGGGCAGCAAATTTCTAATGCACATTATACTATTTTTTCTAGATCAACTTTGATGGATATCTTGTTTATTGAACTATGCTGCTTGCCCCTTAGTACGCAACAATATTGTTTCCACACATGTATTACTGGAGATGCAATAGTGTGCTTAATGATCCCAGAAACGGAAGTAATAATACATGGGTCTTAGGTATATAAAACTGCGGCAAGGACAACAAGGTCGGTACTTAAATTTACTCCCTTTGAGCGAGTGGCATGCTGCTACTTTTTTGGGGAGAACGGCAGTAGAGCTGCTGGATTTCATTAACAGGCGGAATAAAAGACAGTTACAAAAACCCAAAAAATAATTTTACAAGCAAAACACTTCAATCCGGATCGAAAGGTGCCCCTCCCGATTGCGCGACGAGAGGGATAGGGCCTCTGGCCTGTCTCCAGCAATTAGCCTCCTCCTTCATAAATATACTAGATATAGGTTGCATCTACCTGCTTTATGCACTAGCTAACTTTTGATAAATATGAATGAGAAATCATAGCGATTCAGTTTCTATTCACTGTTAAGGAGCGGGCAGATTTATCAGCTTGTAACTGATCATGCAGAACATATTTTAGTAGCATCTCCATATTGCTACTTCATTGGCATATTGGTTTTGTCAGGGCCTATATGCTCGTTGAGACCTGTCCCTCCGCAAATTTGACAAATAGACAACATGAAATTGCAGTTTATGACAACTTAATCCATATATAACATAGTGAATGTAGCTATTTCTTGAAAGTAATCTGGTTTCTGTGGGCATGAAACAGAGCCTAGATTGGAGATCGTAACATGTACATGCTTTAGACTTGGTGCACAATAGATTTCACACAAGTCAAGAACAAGACACAAGAAACACTGAGATGTAAGTTTCTCATTGCAAGAGCTGGTGCAAAATTTAGCTCCCCAACAGTTTTCCAATAAGACAGCATGAAGTGTTCGAAATTTGTGTCATCTTTCAAAATTTATTCCCAACAAGTTTAAGTGTTCTGCTCATGATTGTAAGTTTCGAAAAACAAGTGTGTTTGCAAGTGATCGTGGTCATATGTACATATTTTTTCTCTACGTTGCCGGAATGAGTAATTACAACAGGTATACTTTATGTTTGCATTGACAAACACAGGTCCATAAACTTTGTTGGATAGATTGACATTTTTTCATTTGGAGTACGGTGTTCTTGCAAATCTAATGAAATTTACATATATTGGAGAGCAGAAGGTGTACTCTTTGCTTCGATCAATCTTATTCTACTGGCCGTCGGTGGGCTGAAATTTCTAGGTAGTGTTGGGATGTTCCCTCTTGCAATTTTAATTCTGTTAACAGTGGCCAATTAATTAAACTCTGCTTAGTATTACCATCCTATTGTATGTTGTTTCGAGAGTTGATCTAAATTTCAAATGCATTGGTTGATTTATGAGACGTGCGTTGCACGTGCACCGTTACTAGTACATTAGAGCAACTCTAACAGCTGCCCTATATTAGGCAGCACCTTTTTTGTTATAGGGCACCTGTTTTGGCGTTATAGGACACGAAAACAAATTCTGCTTTACCAGCATCCCTATAATAGGGCACCTCGTCTCCAACAGTGCCCTATTTTAGGGCAGCGCGGCCGCGGCCCTCCATCCATCTTTTGGCACATTTGAACATAGATATCAAACAAATAATATGATCAAACAACACACAAATAGAAATTCAATAGTACTTAATTATTACAACACAATACAAATAGTTTACCAAATGGTTTATCAAATAGTAGATCAAACAACACACAAATGTTTATCAAATTGTTCATCTTGCATACAACACCACCGAATCAACTACATGGCCTTGATCTTTGCCTTCCATTCCATGCCCACCACTCAATGAGATCCTTTTGAAGACCTTCATGCACATCGGAGTCTCGAATGTCGTGGTAGGAGTCAACAAAGCGGGCAACACGGTCTCCACCTCGCCTCGGCCGAACCGGCCGGTCCATCAACTCATATGTGCCATAGACAACATTTTGACCACGCTCGTTCTCTATGATCATGTTATGCATGATCACACATGCATTCATGATATACCAAAGGATATCTTGATCCCAAAACCTAGCCGGTCCTCTCACAATTGTAAATTGGGCTTGCAAAATCCCAAATGCTCTCTCCACATCTTTCCTAGCCGCCGCTTGAGCATTATGAAAATCAAGTTCTTTCTTACCTTCGGGAGCTTGCACCGGCTTGACAAATGTCGACCACTTGGGATAAATCCCATCCGCAAGGTAGTAGCCCATCTTGTATGTCTTGCCGTTTGCTTGGAATTCCACCGGTGGTGACTCTCCGTTGGCTAACTTGGCAAACTGCCGCAATGCACTAGTCACCTTTTGATAGGTGTTGTGCCCTTGATCTCCGGTACAATTCCTTTTCTGCTCAAAGAATTTGTCGTGCAACTTGACACTCTCCGCGATGTGCTTGAACAAATCAATGCTCATGCGAAACCGGCGGCGAAAGTACCTCTCGGGAAACACCGGCTTGTCAACAAAGTAGTTGGCCATGAGCTTGGCATGTGCTTCTTCCCGGTGCCTCCGAATGTATTGCTGGCCAATTTGAGAACCTCCATGCTTGGGCCTCTTGTTCATATTGCTATGAACCATCAAGAGCATAGAAATGTCCTCCTCCTCTTGAGTATCAAACTCCTCATCGGATGTGGTGTAGTCAAACAAAACCATCTACAAACACAGAAGACTAAATTACAATCTATTTCTACTTCATTTCTACGCTAAATTACAAACCCACAAGTCTAAAAAAAAATTGCGCACCTTCGTTGCCGGGCCGGTGCGGCAGGACGTGGTCGGCGGGGAATCGGCAGGGCGGCGGCGGGGAAGCGGCAGGGAGGCTCTGAGGCTTCGGATCCGTCAACCCCGGCCCTCGGCGGCGCCGGAGATGGCCGAATCGAGGCCGGGCGGCGGCGGAGCTTCGACGGCGATTCACGGCGGTGCCGGCGCGTTGGAGGACATCCCGGTCGAGCTGGGGGCGGGAGGAAGCTTGCGGAGGGGCGGCGGAGCGTTTCCGCGGTCGAGGGCGGCCGGCAGCGGGCGAATCGAGCTCGGCGGCGGCGGAATCTGGTCAGGGCGGGCGCGGCGCGGGGGCGGGAACACCTTTCAGCGTGGCCGTTGGTGCGCGCGGGGTGAAAATGAAGGGATAGGGCAGGGGCGCGCTGCCCTATTTGCCCCATATTTGGGGCAGAGAGGCCGAAATTTTGGGGCAACCCCATTTTAGGGCACGTGATAGGGCACCTATTGGAGCGTTTTTTTGCCTCTTCGTGCCCTAAAAAACGGTTTATTGGACACCATGCGACACCTGTTAGAGTTGCTCTTATAATCCACGAAAAATGGTCAGCACGATTTTCCCCAAGATCATGGTCGCCCGACTGATAGCGTGGCCTTTTCTCCGGGTTTTCTCCTCGTGCATCGCTAAGCAGCAACCGAACAACAACAAAACTGAAGACGCTCTCTGTCGCTCTCCGACTCCAATTTCCGGCGGCCGGCCATGGCGATCGCGCAATCCCTAGACCCGTCCTCCTCCGCCGCCTCGATAGCCGCTCGACCCAAGGCCCTGCGCGCCGCGCCATTCCGCGTCGCCGCCACGGGGGCGGCGACGGCGGGCGAGCCCGCGCGGCGGCTCGTGGCGGCGTTCGACCCGGCGATCCCCCTGGCCTGCGCGGTGACGCCGCCGAGCGGATGGTACACCGACTCGGAGTTCCTCCGCCTCGAGCTCGACCGCGTCTTCCTCCGCGGATGGCAGGCTGTTGGTACGAAATTCGTTGCAGTTTTTTAGGATCGGTCGCTAGTTGGGCGGCTCACTACGAACAGCTGAGATATGGTTCACTGTTTTTACCATTGCCACTTGGTCAAGGTTTAGTGTCGAAACAGTTCACGTTTAGTTGTCTCACTGATCGTTTATGCTAGTGTAACTTTTCAGCTTTTTCTTCAACATTATTGCCTGCTGTATGTCAGTCTGTATACTCCCCCTGTTGGTTAGTGTAGGATGTATCTTGTCTTTGCACATAGATTAAGGAAACGATGAATTCGAGAAATTTATGATAAGAAACTACTAAGTGCCCTCTGATAGGTCCTAATTGATTTGTAAAAATGTGAGAGAATATGTTGTTTGGGTGGTGATGAACGAATGCAAATAGGGAGAAAATAGATAGGGACGGAGTTGGGGAAACATAGTTACATTTCCATGTATGCCTTCCGTTTGTTAACAAAACTGGAAAATTTATGCCTTAAATTAATTAACGGGTGTACTAGTAGCATACTGATTTGATAGATCATTCAGTACAATTTGTGTTCTGTTTTCAGTAGTTGTTGACCTCTGTAGTTCCCTTACTAAATGCTGCTTATAGGGTGCCGGCTTGAATGCGTATTTTCCAGGTCACATTGGACAAGTCAAGAACCCAAATGATTTCTTCACTGGAAGGTGATTACATCTTGTTTTCATGCTTCTGCGACTTGAATCTTTTCTACTTACTATGTGTAAACCTTTAATAATTGTTAAGACTCTTATCACATTTCTAGAACAAGGATCTGCATACAGAAAACTTGTTTGAAAATTCACGACGTCATGGTTACCTCCAAATTATTGTGAGGATAAATTTGTGTTGGCGGTTGCTAATTTCAATCATCTAACAAGGTGAAACAACAGACTCAGAAATGTTGAATTTGTCATATGCCGGGATGCACATGGGAAACTCCACGCTTTTCACAATGTGTGTCGCCATCATGCCTCACTCCTCGCATGTGGAAGTGGTCAGAAGACTTGCTTCCAATGCCCTTATCACGTGAGTTCCTTAATAAATACGTTCTACATTTTGTACACATATTATTTTTCAACTCTCTAGGATAATTATCTGGATACTTCAGTTATTAATATTTGAGATAAGAAATGTGGCCATATAACTTCTCTTTGTAAAAAATGGGATGGAATACACATGCTATTAAATAAAGATAAGTTAGTGTGACAATGAGGGAATACAAACCTGATATTGTGAGACATTAGGGTTTGGCATGTGGATGTATTCCTGATATTGAAGCTATACAAATTTTGTAGGGTTGGACATATGGGTTGGATGGTAACCTCTTGAAAGCTACCAGAATATCAGGAATCAAGAACTTCAATAAGAACGTATATACCAACTCCTTTTTTTTATCTTGTATGCTTCTTTATGGACAAAATTGCATCGTATGCTTCTTCTTGGAAGCAGGATTTTGGTCTTATACCAATTAAGGTGGCTACATGGGGACCTTTTGTGCTGGCCAGATTTGATGGTCTCGCTCAAGATATTGTTGATGATGTAGTTGGAGATGATTGGCTGGGCAGTGCTTCACATCTGTTGAGTACAAATGGCATAGACACTTCACTGCATCATGTTTGCAGTCGAGAATATATTATCGAATGTAACTGGAAGGTCCAGCCCTGACATTTTAATCACATGTTACTCATGTAGTGAGCATCTCGTGAGTAGATCTTTATTTTTTTATGCAGGTCTTTTGCGACAACTATCTAGATGGTGGATATCATGTTCCGTATGCACACGGAGCCCTTGCATCTGGTCTGCAGCTTCAATCCTACGAAACACTTGTATAGTTTGTAAACTCCCTTTCCTTCGTCAGTTATCTTCTTGATAATACATTGTTTAGGTAGTCTACTAGATATGTTCTCTGACCAGTTTGAATATTCTCCTTTTCTTTGGATTATTCTGTGTTCAGTATGTTCGTTTATACTTCATGAATCATCACACTTGACACTAATGCTACTGTGCACTGATCTAATTCATTAGAACTTCTGTTGTTTTAGATTTTTAGGATGACCTTTTTATGTATTTATTTTCATGTGGTATAAAAAATGTATGTATTTTCCTTAGACGTATGAAAGAGTCAGTGTTCAAAGATGTGAAAGTGCCGCAGCAGAACAAGAAGACGTGGATCGGTTAGGGGCAAAAGCTATCTATGCCTTTGTTTATCCAAACTTTATGATCAACAGGTGCAGTGGGCATCCTTGAGCAACTTTTGTTTCAACATGCTCACGTTATATGTTTGGAGATGTGAACAGCTGCTCAATTTTCAGGTATGGTCCATGGATGGACACTAATCTAGCTGTCCCACTGGATGCAACCAGGTGTAAAGTGGTTTTTGATTATTTTCTCGACGAGTCTCTTCTGGTATCTATTTCTCATATAGCCATTTTGTGTCCTTTCAATACATACTATGGAGGATCTTTAAAATGCTGATTCCTTTTCTTTGGTCGCTGTAAATTTCTTCGGTTGACTCATCCATATCCAATGTGCAGGATGACCAGAATTTTATCGAAAGAAGCTTAAAAGACAGCGAACAAGTACAGGTATATATGTTACCAGTGAGCCGTTGTTCTTTTGGCAGCAAGGTGCTCGGCCTATGACCAGAATTCATATTCAAGTAGATATATATAGTCGCTTTGAAGCTAATAGCCAAACCTTAATTTGCATGGCCATGGCATGAACAAACGGCAGTGCACTCCTCATAAGCAGGGCCAAGAACGTGTGAGACCGGTAACCTAATAATCTGCTACATTGTGATGCGTTTACTGAAACTGCTGCAGATGGAAGACATTGCGCTGTGCGAGGGAGTCCAGCGGGGCCTGGAGTCGCCTGCCTATGGGGTGGGCAGGTACGCGCCGTCGGTGGAGATGGCCATGCACCACTTCCACTGCCTCCTGCACGCCAACCTCACTGGCTAGGCGGCTAGGAAATCATATGTGCAGCATTTACACCATACCTGTAAATTATAACATGGAAAGAACACATAGGAGTGGGCTGGAATTCAACCGTTTTCTGAACCAGGACAGGATGTAATTCCAAATTGCAGCAGCAAGCCAGCAAACGTCTATGTCAGCATATCGTGAGTGTAGGGAAAGATCTACTCCGTACATCTTCGGACTGTGGCAGTAGCCGTTGTACTTGAGGTCTCATGAAGGAGATAGAATATAGCATGCTACAGGTTTGAGATTTGAGAACGAAAAAGGTTGACGGGGTTCTTGGATGAAAATTTAGAGCTATCAAAACTCAAAAGGTTCGAACCGTGAAAGTTTCGAGTCGTGAAAAAACGTTACTGTGCGAGAAAAATGAAACGTGATAATGCTTAAGCCATGTCAACGTTTGGATCATATTAAATCGAACGTTGGAAAACCTCAGGCAGCAAGAAAACAGCTGCATAAGGACTGCCTTGTCTTTATCCAAGCTGATGCGAGAAGTGCTTGCAGATTAAATGAAATATTAGAGATCTACAGCACGGGATCAGGACAGAGTGCAAACAAATTGAAAAGCTCAGTGTTTTGTAGCCCGAATTGCCAACCTCCCACTAGGGCGGCAGTGAGAGGCATTTTACAGATTACCAGGGAGGCTCTCTCAGAAAAGTATTTGGGGCTCCCTACAGCTTCCGGAAGAATTACTGAGGAACTCTTTGCTCATATAGTAGAGAGTGCGAGATCGCATGTACAAGGCTGGAGTGAGAAAAAACTAGCATGTGCAGGGCGAGAGGTGCTGTTAAAGGCAGTGATCCAGGCGCTACCGACCTATTCTATGAGTTGTTTCAAACTCACAAAAGGTTTGTGCAAGAAAATCATGGCAGTGATGTCAAAATACTGGTGGACCGGATCAATTGACAAGTCAGGGTTGCATTGGCAATCTTGGGAGAAAATAGCAGTGCCAAAGAGTCGAGGGGGCCTCGGCTTCAGGGATTTGCAGAAGTTTAATGATACTATGCTCGCTAAGCAAGCATGGAGGCTGCTTGAGCGGCCGGATAGCCTGTGTGCACAGGTTTTGTTGGGAAGATACAACAAAGGAGATATTTTGTCAGCCTCGTGTCCAAACGGTGCTTCGGCAACCTGGAAGGCGATTATAAAAGGGCGTGAAGTGCTGAAAAAAGGCCTGATCTGTAGGATAGGGGATGGGCGGACTTCGGAGATATGGCATGATCAATGGATTGATGGGACAACGACAATGAAGCCATTGGGGAGAGCCTCTAACGATCCTGTTTCATTTGTTTCTGATCTGTTGGAGGAAGGCTCGAACCAGTGGGACACGGAGTTGGTGCAGCGGGTTTTCTTTCCCGCGGATGCTACAGCTATACTAAGCATGCCTAGGCCACGACGTCAACAGGAGGATTTCTGGGCGTGGGCTTGGGAGAGGACCGGGTTGTTCACGGTCAGATCGGCGTACAGAGAGTTGGTCAGCCGGGAGGGTTGCCTGAACCTGCTGGGAGTTCATCAAATTGGGGTGAGCACACTTGGAGGGCTCTCTGGAAAGTGGAAATTGCGAGTAATGCCGAAAATTCGGATTTTCTGGTGGCGGGTTATTAAAAACCTGCTCCCATGTGCTTCAGAACTACATCGAAGACACATTAAGGAGGTGAGCTTCTGTCCGTTGTGTGGCCATGATAATGAGACACTCTTTCATGCACTACTAGAATGTGAGCATGCGAGATCCTTCTGGAGATCTGCGCAGGAGTTTTTTGAGCTGAAACTACCACGACTGCACCCACATACTTGGGCCCGAGACATACTTGATACTGAGTTTCTAAGTAAGCGGGATGCAGCAATCGCGGTGTCCGTAATGTGGACTATTTGGAGTAGCCGGAATAGCTACAACCATGGTGAGGTCAAGTTTCAACCTATGAAATCGATGGACTTGGTTGATGAGTTGATTAAGTCTCTAGAGATTCCACAGCCAGAAGCGGCTACTGCTCCGCCGCTAGTGCAGAAGTGGTCGAGACCTCAAGTGGGTTGGATGAAGATGAACTGTGATGGCGCTCTTAACTCCCAGGACGGTGGGGTAGGAGTGGTTGTGAGATGATGCGGGTCAGTTTGTGGCTGCAGAGTGCCGGAAGTATAAACATATCAAAGATCCTGGTACTGTGGAGTTACTAGCCTGCCGTGACGCAGTGGTGCTTGCCCAATCGAGGGGATGTACTCGAGTTGTGGTGGAGACGGACTGCCAGCTGCTTGTCAAAGCATGGGAGAATGGCAAGGCGGAGAGGTCAATTGCTGATCAGCTGATGAGGGAGATGAAAGCTACAGTCTCCAACTTTCAGGGGTTTAGGTTCTGTTTCGTTAGGAGAGAAGCTAATAAAGCGACACATGCTTGTGCTCGTGCGGCTCTCTCGATTGATTCTGTAGATATCACTTTTGAACTTATCCCGATTTTCTGATTGAGCCTGTTCAATCAGACATTTTGTCGTCAATTGAATAAAGCGCCTGACGGCGGAACTTCAAAAAAAAAAGGAGCGCAGCTGAAGAAAAATAAAATATAACAAAAATTCCGTCGCCGGGACTTGAACCCGGGTCTCTCGGGTGAGAGCCGAGTATCCTAACCACCTAGACTACGACGGAGTGTTGTTTGACATCATCCTTCTGCTATTATCTCGGTTGGATCACCTGTCTGTGCAGTAAGAAATATACACATTGTTCATCCAGCTAAGGACGTCAGAATTCGAAGTTTTTTCCCATGGACCATTCACCATTCAGGAAAAACACCACACTCTTCCAGATCATGTCCGAAATACAATATCCAACCTCAAGTTCTTCCTCCTTTTTTTCAGAAATCTCATGAGCTTCGTCTCTAAGAAAATGTGTCACAAGAGGCTACAACTTATTCTTTGCGGTCTATTCCATTCCAGGTCTTTGCAGGGTCGAATAAGCAAGTATTGCAGTCTGTGGCAGTGGCCGTCAAATCTCTACGAGATTCAACATTTTCTAAACATACAGTCGTAAATTACAAAAACACACATGCTTCCTCCTCCATGCAGAGATTGGTTCAGTTAATATTTATCGACAATGCCGTTTATATTTTATTTTTTTTGGTGCAGGCCACACATTGTAATATTGTTGGCTGAAAATTTGTAGATGCACAAGGTACAACATAACCTATGTATATGTTCGCATTTTTGAAAACTTTAAAGTGAAACATCCGATAATGGGGTGCGGTCACAACTAGCTGCAAAGTGTAGTTTCCCGGCAAGTGATTGCTCTACGCAAGAGCTACACATCTAATGCATAGGACTTCTATAAAAATTTGGAGGCATATCTACCTACCATAGGAAGCCCCATATGATAGAGACCAGTCACAAGATTACACCACACGGTTTAGGTCGTTTCAATCATAACATACAACTTGCGTGGAAATTTTATCTACATGTGGAGGCGGGGAGGATGCTAACCAGCATACAAGATATCTTAACAAAGCTCCCACCAGCCTGTGCCATACTTCTTTGCAAGATGTGGAAGAAGAACCAGCTTGTTAACTGCAAGGTCCATACAAACATTTACAATGTGGTAAACATTGAAGCATATTAGCCGTGAGTCGAGAACTGGGTGCTAACCCAGTGGCAGAGGCTGCGAGTGCGCGCCTAGCCGGCCCGGGTTCGAGTCCCAGCTGCGCCTAAATGGCTGCGCCGAGGCGTACTCGAATAAACCGGGCATCTCACCTACCTAACAACGTAAAGTCAAGGGAGGGATCATTCCCCCGTTGACCACGTTTTTATTGGCCGTGAGTCGGAAGAGATTAGGAAAAGGTAGAGGTGTATGGTGTTCGCTTGTTGACAAAAGAAGGATTTCGTTGTAACGAATTTTTTGGATGATGTTGAATAGTTAAACTGTTTTACCTTAAGATTTCCTAACATATATAATTTGTGAAAAAAAATCTGATCATAGCGACAGTTGTTCAATGTATTGACACACTGTACACATGGAGATTACCTGCTTGAGAGTTGGAGGAGTCGAAACTCTGGATGTTAGGTATATGCTCAACTATGTAACTGTCATCTCCTTGTAGCCTATCCATGAACTCTTCTGACATATCTGTAAGAAGCATCTTCTGCAGTGTGCCAATGTGCTTGATGCCTCGAGGGACTACCTTTAGACCCCTTAGACCAACCATCTCTAAAGTATGTAGAACCTTCATTGTGCCTTCCTCTATCTCAATCCAGTTCAGATGTTCCATGTCAACTAATTCAAGAGAACTGAGCTTGGGGAACCATCCTGTACGAAATGTTAATTGCTCCCCATCATAAGTCCTGTAAAGTTTGAGATGAACTAGACTCAGCATGTGTGCAAAGGAGCTAATAGGATCTTTCTTCAGACAACAACAGTCAAGTTTCAAAGTAGCAAGCTTCTCAAAACTTGCAAACATGTGTGGGAGCACTCCCCCATTCAACCTCCCTCTCAACCAGAAAAACTTCAGATTTCGTAAGGGCTTTAGCATTACCAGGTTAAGAACCTCATCCTTGCTGTTAGCAAAAATAACCAACCTACTAAGGCTAGGCATCTTGGTCAAGGAGCCCCATAATTCTGCAATATAGCTTTGGCGCATTTTCATTATAGCCAAACTTCTCATCAGTGTCAAGTTCCCGAGCTGTGTAAGCAGGTCTTTATTGGCTGAAACAGATTGTAAGGTTTGCAGATTCTTCAGACGACAAATGTTGCCAGGGATATTTGTAGCAGAAAAGCAGTCAAATATCCTTTCTTGAACATCATGCAGCATGTATACATACAGATGCCTCAGCTTAGTCAGGAGTGTTATTTCCCAAGGCAGCTGCTCCACGTAGCTGAACCTAAGGTCCAGAACTTGTAGGTTCCGAAGTTTACCAAACGATGCTGGTATATGCTTAATCTTTGTGTGAGCTAAATCCAGATACTGCAAATTAAGCAAGTCTGAGACAACACCTGGCACTTGATGAATGTTAGCAAACCTTAGACAGAGGACCCTTATAAGTCTCAAATTTGATGAAATGTCAACTATCCAGGAGGATGCTACTCGTGTGTCAAACAAAATAAAAGATCGGATCCGTGACGCTGCAGCAACTTTCAAAGACCGAGCATCCCTCTGAACAAACAAGCGGCGGGCTTCAGAGCTGACCTGGTTTATACCAGAATCGTCATATACAACAGCAAATTTCTCTCTGTTTGCAACAATCAGACATGCGTCGCGCACAAGGTCATGCATTTGAAATGAACTTTCCCTTCCATGAACATTCCTTTCTGCAACTTCAAGAAGAGAACGCCGAGTGAGCTCCTTTAGGTAACACTCAGCAACTTCCTCCATTGTTGCCCCACCACCTCTTTCCTCAACAAGACCTTCTGTGACCCAAAGCCTGCAGATCCATCTTCTTTTGATCTTGTAGTCTTCAGGGAAAAGGCTGCAGTATAGGATGCAATTCTTTAAATAGCCTGGGAGATCATTCAAGCTAAGATTCAGAACACTCATGATCCAACTAAGCTCTGGACAGTTAGCTAATTGCCAGCTAAGTTGGTTGTAGAGAGAGCTCCACTCTTGCTCCTCTAATTCTCGGTATGATAACAGGCTCCCAATTGCGACAAGAGCCAGTGGAAGTCCTTGGCACTTTTTCACAATTTTCTCAGCCCAAGGCCTCAGATTTACTGGACATACTTTGTCTTCTAATCTACGGAATGCCTTTTGACAGAATAGGTGCCATCCTTCAGTATAAGGAAGAATTTTAAGCTCCAAAACAAATCCATCATTTGCTAAGGAAGCAACATCTTTTTTGCGAGTTGTCACTAGCACTCTACTTCCACGATTGTTTCTTACAAGTGCAGAATTAAAAAATAACCAGTCATCTGTATCCCATACATCATCCAAGACAATCAAATATTTCTTGTCCCGTAGGTGGCTCTGAAGTTCCTCAATTAGTCTTACACGACTCATCGTCTCGATACCACTAGCCATGCGGGCTCTCTGGTCTATCAGCTGCATCATGATTTGCCTCATCAGGTCCTCAACTTGATAATTCTGAGATAGGGTCACCCACGCATAACAGTCAAACACTCTACTAATTCGTTGATTTTTGTAGACACTGCTTGCTATGGTTGTTTTACCTAGGCCTCCCATACCAAGAATGGATATGATCGACCTGTCTTGCCGCTCTGAGAGTAGCCATAGTTTCAACCTTCCAAGTTCACTTGCATTGCCCACTAACTCCGCATCATCAGATAGATAAGCGGAATCTGATAGAGAGAGCTGTCTGGCATACTGCAGTGTGCTACTCTTGCCTGGTTCTCCTATGGAAATGGCATAACGATCCTTCATTGTGGATAGCCTCTGAATTCGAGTTTCTATTTGATCAATTTGGTTTGACAGGCTCTGCCATGCTGCAAAGCTCTTGGCCTGATGGAATTTCTTCTTGAAGAAGTTGTTTATGACTGCAGCTTGCGAAGTGAGGAAAGTATACTCGTCAATGATGTCTTCTACCTGATGGGCAGCATTTGTAACTTGGTCCAACCAGGCCTCAAATGTCTTGTCACCAACATTATATGCATTAACCTGGCCGATAAATGCCTGCAGAATCATGAACTCGCTCTCGATCCGTTTCATGCCATGCTCGAAATCTGTACGAACCGATGCTACCTCCACTACCTCTGTGCTCAGCTTCTCCACCGCTGCTTCCCCAAGGAACAGGGCTACTCTTCTGAGAACAAGAAACAGTGTGTCTGCCATGCGTGCTCCCCTCAAAATGTTAGCAAGGTAAGTGGCGCTACATTATTCGACAAGCCTCATGTAAATGCATCTCTGCAATCATTTGGAGCACATTGCAATGACACACTGCATTAGTCATGACATCAGATGGGTCCAGAGACAAGTATTACAGGTCATTGGAAATGACATCTTTTATTTTTATTTTTAGGAATCTGGAAAGGCCATCTTGTTACCTGTTTTCCTGTGACAATCAGTCAATCATGTGTAGGATGGATGAATTGCTCGTGTTATCTTCTCAGCGACCTATGAGAACAGAATTACAGAACATGATTTGCGTCAACAATAGAGGCTAAGGCAGTACTATGTCGAAACGTAGGTGTAGTATTACGTGTCGTGTGAAGCATGACAAAAGAGAGAGCAACAGTGACATCAAAGTCAACAAGCTTGTATTCATCACGTATACATAGTACTAGTACAAGCTATTAGCTGTTCTATACAATGAAACACATATGACATAATCCTATACAAACAAACAATGACTGCAGGGTCTGCGCATGAATTAGACCATGAGTAATTCATCATGACATGGCTTTTACTAAAGTTCCTCCGTGTGTGTATTCTCAGTTGTTTTGGGTAAGACGTATTCATGAGGTGAGTATACGGCGCTCTCTCTTGAAAGAGGATATCGCCACTACATGCCGCCGATTCTGGCGGTGGAGACGGGAAAGGCGATGGAGAGCTCCTCGGCTGAGAAGCAGAGAAGAAGAGAGCAAGTAATGAATGCATCAATCCCCGTGAACTAGACGAACTCTCCGTGGTCATGGCAGCTATTTTGACTGACCACGCGTGGACTGAAATTCGGAATCCCCAGCGCGTGCGCGTTAGATCTACCCGAAACCAAGATGAGCTTACTGCTAACGATTTCCTATCCTCGCCGAGACATTCGAAAGGGCGAGGAAAAAAGGGGGAAAACTGACGGCTTGTGTTTTTGGACTCGGAGGTGGGGGAGCAGATATCTCAGGTGGGGAGATTACCACTGGCGGGGAGAAACCACGGAGCAGGGATCGAGATTTCGCCTCCTCTCGCCGGCGCTGGCGCCCCTCGGTCTCTGGCGTGACCGCGCGGGAAGCTTCGTGCTTGCGCCGCCTTGGCAAACTCAGAGAAAGCGGGGGCACTGTGGTGCGCCGGAGGCGACACCGTCGAATTTTCCAAGGGGTCATTCTGGGGGCATAAATGGCATGGCACAGCACAACTCCACGCTCAACGCGTTGTTTCCAAACGTACTGATGATAATACTAGAAACTGGCTGTTTTTTTTTTACTTGAGAAACTGGTTGTTAGGCTATGCGCAAACAGCCATTCATTTTGCTGGATGAAGTTCATACCAGATGAAGAACCACAAAGTCACTGGTGCGATCAGTGGTAAGCAAAATAACACGGCGCAGAGAGCAATTTGACAGGGAATGAATTTATTATATATCAGTGGGGAAGCATGACTGCTGTGATAACACTAAACATCCTGTTAAATACCGTCTCCAAAGACAAAACTAAAAAGTTCTGACACACAGAAGTTCAATTCTTCTTGTGACTGCATAATAACTATGCATGGAGTATAATGCAACAGGACACGAGCAAATATTCAGTTCCTGCCATTTTAAGTTACAAACTCATAACACATTGCAGGCATCGCCCCAAAAATAACACCTCATCCTCGTATGCCTCTTTGTAAAAGAATACACCATCAATCTAATGGGAGGTCCGCAAACGTCCAAGCATATGAAGATGCTAGAGCTGGCATTGGCAAGATTGTTTGTACTGCAGGTTACAGCCTACAAACTTCTGTAGTCAAGAACAGTAACTTCCTCATCAGGGGCATAAAGGTCATTGTAGCTGCAAATCAACCAGGACCAGAGATGAGTTAGAACAGTCAACGGCGAGATAAAATGAAGTAGGATGGTAAATTCAAGAATCAGCACGGACTACTTGCGTCCACAACACAACGACAACAGAAATATTACCACAAGACCCACAAGTAATCAGAACCAACTGAATGCAAATAATAAGTTGCTATACATTAAAGGAGGTGGTATACCAACATGATATTTGTTTGTTGATAACAAGTGGTATTTAGAACAAACAAAAATAATAAGAGGATTTAATTTAGCATTATCATAACTAATTATAAACCTTCGCAACCGATGAGGGTCCTGATGGAAAGATGGGGGGATGGCTATAATTGGTGCTGGACCCCCACCCATCATCTGTCCAAGCATTCCTGAGTTGCCATGAGGCATGCCATTTTGTTCAAATGAAGGGGCAGGTCCTTGCTCTCTCAGCATATGCATGTATTTGTTGCGATACCTGATATTCTCAAAAGACAAGAAGCTAACTCATTTGAAAAACTCAGGTTAGTTTTTTTAAGCTAGTTGCATAATACAAGCATGCATGTGAACAGGGCGACATGGGCATTCTTTGTGCAGACAAGAAATTGGTGTACATGTCAGTTAGTTGCAAAAAGATCACAGGCTTCCTCAGAGCGAATGACATTGTTGTGTAGATGAGCTTGAGGCAATTCAGAAGTGGTAAGGGGAAAAGGTTCCTACTTACTAACTTACAGATGTAGTTGGATGGACCTAATAATGTTTTCTTTGCTTCTCATAGCCACTGGTTACATATATCCCTCCATATCAAAGACACATCTTTATTTAGTTTAGTTAATTAATTTAAGCAAAAGTGGGTCACTATGAATCTGCATTTGAGCAAATGAAAAACGATTTTTTATATATGAAACAATAGTTGTAAAAATATATTAAGCCAAAGCCAGGTGAATAAATCCTGGGACCCTAAATAGGAATAGCAAAATATGGGGCATGCATCAGAAAAATCTTTCAGTTATCGACTATGAATTGCAAATAACTTAATAGAACATCAGGAGTTCGTTAGCCACAACAAAGAAGACATCATGCTTACCTTGGCTTTATGGTCTCGATGCAACAGCAACTCAACTGAAAGTAGAAAATTTAATGTGTTGGAGAATGGCCTGGTCTAGCACTTTCTTAGTTCGAATATGTGTGTTTACAACATGCAAGATAGAACTGAGGGATGCACTGAAACTGCCATGGCTGAACATAAATAGACAGTGTGCAAACATTATACTCGCTGACACTTCAAAGCATTTGCAGAATGACTGATGTCACACTCTCTTAGTTCCAATATGTGTGCCAACATGACATGAGGATGGGCAAGTTCAGAAAGTGATTAATGGACATACCAGGACTAACAAAATAATATTTTCAGTTTCACATAGGATTAGCAACACCGAAATCAACATGTAACAGACATGCTATAGCAGAACAACCAAGACCAGTTAGGCAAGGAACACCGAAACAGGAATGACTTGCTTACTAGTCGGAATGAAAACCTTGTTCTGCACCAGCTTCCAAAAACAATTATTGGCTCATGTAAATCTGAAATTAGCTGGCACTTCCCCTCTGCAAGCGGCCACATAGTCTTCAGCAAGTTGTGGTGCAGCTTCCTTGTGAGGACATATGAAATTTTCCATGAATGCCTTCTCAGCCACAAAGACTGCTGAATAGTAGCCTCGCTTGCGCTCTAGCAATCCGTTCTCCTTAAGAAACTTTAGAACATAATGCCGGGGTCTGAGCCTGCCCTCCAAGCTATAAGTGAGCAATGCTGGGCGATGAGCAATGTAGGCCCATTCCAACCCCACATCGGAGATGAGCAAATCAGATTTGGCCTGCAGCGAGTCCTTGGTCTTCCTTAGCACACACGGAGCCCTAGACACGGCAATGCCCACCTCAGCATCTGACCACCTAAACGTCTTCTTCAAGTATTCTAGTTTGGCGGCGATCGTCTCCTCACAGTCATATGCAACACCGTGCACGGCGTGCCTGAACATCGGAGAGCCACACGGCACACCTAAACCTTGGGCACAAGCAACAATCGCCCGGACGCGCTCCGGCTTGTTGGTGAGCAACCTCGGCACAGCTAAGTTGAGCTTGGCAATATCACAGACGCCTAGACCGCACTCCCGCAGGAACGCGACGTTGGGCTTCACGACCCTCTCGAGGCTGGATGTGAGGAGGCCAGTGTTGAATTTGAGCGCTCGAAGGACATTCTCGTAGGAGCCGAAGATGGGCAGGCAGTAGTGCATCTGGGAGACGATGGATGTAATGCGGAATCCGCCAGGGGCAGCCGAGACGATGCGGGCAACCTCGGAACTCGACAGACCGAGGCCGGTGAGCCCCGCGGCGTTGGACGCCACGGTTTTCTCCACTTTGGCGCAGAGGAACAGCGGGTCCTTGGCGACCACGGCGGCGACATCGGCGCTGGAGAGGCCGAGGCCGGCGAGGAAGGCGAGGAAGGCGTCGGGCTTGGTGGGGGACTTGAGGTGGGAGAGCTTGGTGGAGGCCTTGCATGCCTGGGCTGGAGTGAGGCCGCAGGTGTCGACGAGGTACTCCTCGACGACGAAGCTATGGTTGGCGGAAACGGCCGCGGAGAGGAGGCGGTGGAGAGGGTACTTGGCAGGATAGGTGGCGGGAGACGAGAGGAGATGGGTGAGGACGCAGCTTCGGAGGCGGAGCATGGCGGGGCCGTGCCGGCGGCGGCGAGGGGACGAGCGGCGCCGGCTGTTTGTGCGAGAGTAGTTTCCTCGTTCTCACAGCGGCGGCATAAAAGGAGGCCCAGGAGCCCAACTGCAAAAAGGCCCATATCATCCCCTATTAGCTTCAGGCGCCAAATATTTATTTATTTTTGACCTGGAACGCCAAATATAAAACGTCACGAAGTTGGAGAAAAAACAAAAACAGAGTTAGCTCTGCTGTAAGATTTTTGTTCTTAACCTTCATCTCGGATGAATTGGCTCCTAATTTCAAATGCTTATTAAGAATCCTAAAACAGGACATAAAAAGTTTGTTTTGCGAGTTTAGATGATCTAGCCTTCTCGTAGTCTGTAGAATTGGTCATTTCTTTCTGCCAACAAAGACTATTAGTGTGGTCTTGCTTGGTTGGAAATTTTTCCCTGAAAAATATTGTAATGATAATATCATTCACCTATCGCAGTTCCCATCTTTCAAAACTGTTGTGATGCATTGTATTATGTTCTGGGATACTTTGACTCTTAGGGTGTGTTTGGTTTTGCCGTTTTGGGATGAAGTGGAATGGAATGTCATGGTTCCATTCCATTTTATTCCACTGGAATGGAACCTTTCCATTCACACGTTTGGTTGGTTCCGAAAAGGTGGAATGGAACAGCAGCACATGTTTTTAAAATTCAATTAGTTCGAGCGTAAACATGATTAATTTGAGCCTAAACATTCACTAAATTTGAGCATAAACATGATTAATTTGAGCCTAAACATGTTTTTAAAATTTAATTAATTTGAGTCTAAACATGATTAATTTGAGCCTAAACGTGTTTTTAAAATTCAGTTAATTTGAGCCTAGACATGATTAATTTGAGGCTAAACATGATTAATTTTGTTTATCTTCCATCGTTAGCGAGCCGTTCCACTTGGTTCCACCGATTCGGCCAGACCGGTGTATTCCGCATATAAGGGGAATATTCCCTTTTGAGGAATCAAAGAATTCCATTTCACTTCTCAACGAAACACAGAAATGGCCATTTACCTTACCTTCGCACTTGTTATGTAGGTCAGCCAAAAAGGCATCCCTGTCGACATGTGAGTGTCTTTGTAAGTGCACAAAGACTAGTAGCAAGGGATTCTGTTATATTCATTCGGAACGTATTGGATACTTTAACCACATTTTTTGCTTTTTCCCCGGTTGTCGTTTGATTTGCACTAAATACTCCATGTTTGCCAGGAATGATAATAACAAACTTCTCTTGGAGAATCTTAATGCAAATCGTCATAAGACAGGTATGTCGTCTTTTGTGCTATTAAGCTATAGCATGCATATAGGTCTTCTTGTGGCAGTAGCTCATGATTCAGGCACATGCAGTCGTTTCACTATTTTTCTATAACCCTCGGTATATTCATTACAATCCCGATTCAACAAATATATCGCCTTATTTCTACACCTAATTAAAATTGGCATCCTCTTTTTTATCAAGCTAGACATTCTGAATTTATCATTCCACTGGCAAGTACTATGTCATATTTGTTTACCACACACCAATCTCTGTTGGGATGCGGTTTAAAATGTTTTTTTGGATAGAGGAGTCAAGTGTCAGACGAGTCGAAAACTGTAAGGAGTAATAGTTGTTTGTTCTTTCAGATACAAGGGTACAATTACAACCAGTGATCTTCACTCGGTGTGTTAGCCAAATTCACATTGGCGTTTTGTGAAGGTACTTAGAGAATCTCTAGCAGTGACCGTAAATTGCGGAACCGAAAACGTGGTTTACGGTTCGTGTTCTGGGTGTTTTACGGCTGAAAATCGGTCAGACAGAATAGAGACCGAAAATACGAAGTGTAAAAGGGGACTTTATAGTCTTCTTCTTCCTTCCAACACCACCATACATTTTTCAATCCCCACCACTAAATTAAATAGATTGAGCTAGCTAAAATACGATAAGCCAGCAGATCGATTCGTTTGAGCTACTGCGGATCGATTAATCGTTTGATTTAGCGAGCCCCCGGCGGGAAGGCACCCCGCCCACGCGCGGACGGCGGAGTCCGGCTGGTGACATACGGCCACAGGATGGGTAACGCACGGTGGGGATCCATCTCGCGAGCGTTGACCAGTGTAGTTTACAGGCACCCTTAAATTTGCCCCCAAATCTTTATATTCTCAGGTCGTGGGTGCGAATTCCCGAGGGTTTGTAAAAGGTTTACGGTTTTGACCAGCTTTACGGGCTCTATTTGGGACGTCTTTTCAACAAAAACTGGAAACTTATGGGTTTGACCATTTTTATGGTCACTGTTAGAGATGCTCTTATCATGATTTAAAAATACTTATGTTCTCTTGATGCATTATTCACCCAGACTTGAAATCTAATGCCACGTGCTTCATGGTTCCTTTTGTGAGAACTACACTTCAATGATAGTTTCCTTAATTTGGTTTGTAATGTACTCCCTCCGTTCTATTTTAATTGACTCACATATATCTAGATATGGATGTATGTAACACTAAAATGTGTCTAGATGCATCCACATGTAGATATATGTGAGTCAATTAAAATGGAACGGAGGGAGTAGCTTGGTTGGGATGAGTCCATGGTGGTGAAAAACAACCATAGTTTCAGTCTGGGAAATCGAGCCATTGACAATTATTTTGCTGGGTCGGTTTTCATTCTCTCAGTCTACTGTGTCCTTCTCAGTTTTCTCGGTCTTGTTTCTTCAGATCTGTACATATTTCCTTTTTTGTTTTAATAACTGCCATTTTGTTGTCGTATTGGAGCTAGCCCAAACACACCCAACAGGAACAGTTGCCCATCATCCCTCAGTAGTGTTGGTGCTCTGTCATTCATTTTGGCAATGTTAACGGAAGGACTCGATACAGGAACTAGGCCTTAGGCAATCATTCGAAAAATGGTAACTTGAGGGCCTCTCAGTACAAGGCGGGCTTGAGCTGTGCACAAATGACGGTGAAATGAGGCACAAAAGCCGAATCTGTCTGTTTACAGAACTAAAAAACAGACACTTTTTTCTCATTCTGTCATTACCTTAATTTATACAGTTGTCAAGTTTTGATTTGTCTAGAAAATGTGACTGTTCCTGAAACAAAAACAGCTAGCTGCTGGTTAGACACTCCCTTATACACTTGTAGGACAGTAAAGAGAAGTGCATGTCGACCCCTATCATACATTTGTCATGTTATGCAGCTTTTTTTTTTCTTTTGTGACGATCCACAAAAAAACTTATGTTTGCCAAAATCAAGAGAAAAGTTGAATCTTCGATTTCCTGGGTGTCCTGGGTGTCCTGCTAGTTGCTCCTAGTATGGATGTAAGAAATACAGCGCCGATAATGAACTTTCAATACGTTTCATAAGTTCCGAGTGTTGTAAACAAACGTGATCATACAGCACCGAGAACGAACTTCCATACATTTCATACGTTGTACTCGGACGTCGAGTCCTGCCTTGCTCGGCCAAACACCAATTCCATGACCGTCCAAACAACAGTATTGGAGGTCACCAAATACCAATTCGCAGTTCATAAGGTGGATACCGACATCTAAACATTAGATAAATTGCTCTCGGACAAGGGATCAATCAATACCGCATCTTGCATAAAGAGTTGGCATGTTTGGTGGATGAATCTAACAATTGTTAAAAGGTAGCTTCGACTTTTTTTTTGAAAGCGTGATGGACCTATATTTGTGTTGGCACCATGATAGGCCACGGAATATCACCAAAAAGAAACTACATATATTTTTTTTCTTTCTTATCTTACCTACCTAAAGTCCTAAACTCTATAATGTCAAAAAAAAATCCTAAACTCTATGTGTGGTGGACCTATATTTGCGTTGCAGTTATGTCTAGTATTTATCCAACAATTCCATGGTTTCACATATAACCTAATTTCCTGATATGTCCATCAGTAGTTTGCATCTCATTGCACAACTGTTCACCTCTTCACCTACCTAAACTCTATGTCTGAATTAATTTCATTATCTTCAGAGGAGTTGATAGCGTAAAAGTATCACTTTTGTAGCGAAATTTACCGATTGGTACCAGTTGACGTCGCAATCTCATTTTGGTACCACATTTTGCCCAGGTTTTCTCATTTTGGTCTAATGGCGCGCTGATTCGATTTAGACAGCCGTTCTGACAGGCCGGGCCCACATGTAAGGTGACGTGGCGGCGCGGGACTGTGCACCGTCAGCTCTTTTGCAGGCAGGTCCTCCAGTTTTGTCAGAAAATTACGCAGGGGTCCCTGGCACCTTGCAGTTTTTAAAAAACGTACTATTTATTCAAATCTTCATAACTTTTGAATACAAACTCAAATAGAAAAACTTTTAATATGAAAAGTGATTAGAAATGTTTGAATATTTCAGATAATTAAAATATGCAAAATAATTAAAATTGCTTCTATTAATAACGTAAACTTTGAAAATTCATTACTTTAAATATATAACTCCAAATGATATAAATAATATGTCTAAATTTATTAGAAAAATCCAAGGAATCCATTTCTAACATCCATAATGCACGAATCACATTTTTTCCTCTCGGATATTTTAATTATACAAGGAAACTTAATAATAAATGGGTGCCATTTTATTTATTCTTGCATATTTGCATGAATCATATTTGTAATGTCATTATTTTAATTATATAACTCCAAATGATATTAATAATATGTCTAAATTTATTTAAAAAATACAAGGAATCTATTTCTAACATCCATAATGCATGAATCACATTTGTTCCTCTCGGATATTTTAATTACACAAAAAAGTTAATAATAAGTGTGTCATTTTATTTATTCTTGCATATTTGTAGAGTCATTGTGTACTTGTTGATGCTTTTTTTGGACCAGCCCCAATCGACAAGTTCAGTCTGACGTTGACGGGAAAGACGAGACTGCAAATATGCAAGAATAAATAAAATGGCACACATTTATTATTAAGTTTCCTTGTATAATTAAAATATCCGAGAGGAAAAAATGTGATTCGTGCATTATGGATGTTATAAATGGATTCCTTGGATTTTTCTAATAAATTTAAACATATTATTTATATCATTTGGAGTTATATATTTAAAGTAATGAATTTTCGAAGTTTACGTTATTAATAGAAGCAATTTTAATTATTTTGCATATTTTAATTATCTGAAATAGTGAACCAAGTTTATATTATTCAAACATTTCTAATCACTTTTCGTATTAAAAGTTTTTCTATTTGAGTTTGTATTCAAAAGTTATGAAGATTTGAATAAATAGTACGTTTTTTAAAAACTGCAAGGTGCTAGGGACCCCTGCGTAATTTTCTGTCAAAACTGGAGGAACTGCGCCGCCACGTCACCTTACATGTGGGCCCGGCCTGTCAGAACGGCTATCTAAATCGAATCAGCGCACCATTAGACCAAAATGAGAAAACCTGGGTAAAATGTGGTACCAAAAGGAGATTGCGACGTCCACTGGTACCAATCGGTAAATTTCGCTACAAAAGTGGTACTTTTACGCTATCAACTCTCTTCAAAGAGATCGGGATTGTATCGTGTGGTGCCTTGTGTGGATCTTCGCTGCATATTTGTTAAAAAGGAATGGGAAAAGAGTAAATTGTGTCTAATACTCATGCAAACCAGTAAATGTGCTCTTATTGGAAACAAACAGAAAAGTAGGTGTTTTCTCTGACATGTACATCCGTTCATAGTCGGTACAATGACCAACGCCTATAAACACTCAATGCCTCGTCGGTCTGGATGTATGCGAATGTGCGACAAATATGGCCTCTCATATCAGAAACTACTGTCTTTCGGTAACAAGAGTCATCATGGACCGCCGTGCACTCCGACTTTCTGCCATAGTAATTGTTTCTGTCATACCAATTAATCGGCTTATGCTGGTACAAAATCAGTTTATCGCCCCCATCCATCAAGACATACTCGCCATGAATGAATTATGGTCGCGCCATATGTTGTTCCGGTCCCTCCGACCATGGACAAGAAGCTAAGCGGTATAGATGGATCCAGGTCTGCTCCTTCCTCCTACTCTCTAGAACCCACACCTGTAACAATCAGATTTTCGGTCAGATAGTAAAAAAAATTACTACTACTACAACATGCATAGTATAGTATGTATTTGCGTTGTGGCCTGCAGGCCTGGAGAGATTATACCTGAATGCTCCGATTCACATTATACCGTGAGGGGTAGGTAGTGGTTGCAGTTGCAACGCTGAGCCTGCGATGCACCTGCGTCAAGTGGCTGATGGGTCTCGCCGACAGGTCACCTGCTCGCTCTCGAGGTCAAAAGACATGATCCTGTGTTCCGACCCCTCCGTGACCCAGTACGTGGCACCACTGACGCTGACGAGGCCGGCGTCGAGCTTGCACCTAGCGTAGGCGGGGGCTGAGACCTCCCTCCAGGACGCCTCCCCGAGCGTGAACACGTGGACCGTCTCCTTGGTCTTGAAGAAGCAGGGGACGTGCACCACCTTGTACTGCCCCGTGAGAGGGTGGTATCCAAAGCTGTAGGCCTGGTGCCAGCTCCTGCCGGAGCGGCGCGTGTTGTGGCGCCGGAACAGGCCGTCACGGGGCATCGGCGGGAGCGGGAGGACGTCGCCGGTGGCCGGGTTGGCCAGAGTGATGGCTCCGCCGGGCTTGGCGTCGTCGCACATGCAGATCACGCCGTTGCAGAGGCCGACCACCTCCATGCGCTCCCCGGCGCCGCCGCCCAGACGCAGCTCTCTCGCTACGCGGGGGGCGTCGGGGGAAGACACCTTCTCTTCTAGGTCGACGACGTAGGCGGACTCCGTGGTGATGACGAGGGGCACGGCGTCGCGGCGCTGCTGCATCTCCGTGGTGTGCTGGTGGACGAGGTCACGCCATGAACGGCAGACCAGGCGCAGACGCCGGCGCGAGGTCCAGGGGAGCCGCAGCAGGATCTCCACCACCAGCTCCGTCGGGATGTCCATCGATCGCGCCTTGCTGATGAGGGCTGGATTCGTATCCCCCCAACCCCGCACGGGCGCAAATGCTGTGGATCGATCTCATGCGTTTATGATTGCTAGTTGGGTCCGCTCCCGTGATTTTTTCCGAAACTGGGGCAACGTAATGGGCAAGCTTTGTACCGGAAAAACGAAATAAGAAACGGAGACGTGGAGCTGCGTGATTATATAATCTCGTTCGGAAATTCCCCAAGTTAATTTCTCATTCTTTTGATTTCACTGAGTTGCTTGTGATTACATAATCTCACGTCAGTCGGTACACATCATCGATCGACGAGAGACTAATTACGGGCAAATTTCCAATCAACTAATTACGGGCGGTATTATAGGAAACACTGGTTTTCGCACCCAATCAAGCTATACGGGAGTTACATTTTTAAGAGTATTAGAAATATCTTTGCAAAACCAAACAGAAGGTAATCACTGAAAAAAAAGGAACCCTTTGCAAAGCCTCGTTCTCAATCTCGATGCGCCAACTGTCGTCTTTTCCTTTGCACGGCCCCGTAGTTGTTTTCATATCCGCCAAGTTTCGCAATCAGATTAAAAGTGGTGAGGATGAGAGAAGGGATACGGAGCAGGGAGAGCAGTTTTCTCTTTCATTTTTCAAAACCGAAATTTTAAAATGAAATATATTGAGAAACCGCTCATCCAAATTGCGAACCGTTTTCACTTTTAAACTCCTCGCGTCAAACTTCAATACCATCACCCGTGTGTTCTGTACTCTAGTTATGTGTACTTTGTACACCATCTTTCTGTTTAGTTTGTACTCCCTATTCTATGTAGTTTGTACACCATCCTCTGTGTGTTCTGTACTCCTATTTCTGTGTAATTTGTACACCATCCTCTGTATGTTCTGTACTCCTATTTCTGTGTAATTTGTACACCGTATTTCTGTATAGTTTGTACTCTTTGCTCTATGTAGTTTGTAGGGGTAGTTTGCACACCGTGTTTCGTGTAGTTGTACTCCATATAATATTATGCTCTGTACATATACTACGATGTACTCCCGATAGTATTGTGCGATCAGTCATATGAGGCCGCGCGCCCTCGGCGCGATGGAAGCGATGGAAATGAAACGGCTTTATTTTTTCTACATACTAGGGAAATTAGTGCAGCAATGCCGCGCCTGTGTAGTAAATAAAATTTTAATTTGGTAACGTGTACATTTTAAAATTGTGTAGGTTTGAAAAGTAGTGAAATTCAGAAAAGTTTGCGTTTAAAAAATTGTTTAGAGTTGGAAAATTGTTCAAGTTGTGGTGTTTTTCAGATTCGGAAAATTGTTCAAGTTGTCGGCGACGTCGAAACGCGGCGGAGGGCAGCACGCGCAGCGGCGGCGATTCCCGCGCGACCGCGGCGTCCCGGCACGCGGCGCTTGGCCAGGACGTAGAGGCGGCGACGGCGGAGCGTCTAGCGGTCGTCGATCTGTGCGGGGAGGAGCGGTGCGGCGGGGGAGCGCGGCGTCGCCGCCGGCGACCTCCGGTGTCACGGGAGAGAGAGGGGAGGGGGATTCTGCTTGTCGTTTTTTTCAAAAAAGTCCATGGAGTTTACCGGAATTGCAGTCAGGTCACTCGCTTCGTTAACTTTTGGACCGCGGGTTAATTTCTCGCGTTTGGAGTTTGGTTTTGCAAATTTGGCTGCGCCAAAAATCGTGCGCGGCCTCTGATTGGTAGAAAGTCCCGAGCTACAGTGCGCACGATTTTTGAAGCGATCTGGACCGTCTATTGGCGCGATCAGACGGGCAGGATTTCTCGAGCGACGTGGACGCGGGAGGGGGAGAGGTTCCTTCCAACTTTCATATATAGTACTATACTATATACTACTATTGGCATGGCACAGTACCACTGGCTGTTAGACTATGCACAAAGCGTCATGTTGTCAATGAGAGCCCTGACTTCATTTTGCTGCCGATTTTTCTACTTTTGAGCTCACGTGATGTGTCAGTTACCTAATAAAGAGTGGGCTGACAAAGTTAGAAGTGTCAAAACTCTGCTTATAAGCAAACAGCCCTTCATTTTGCTGGCTTAATTTTATACCAGACGAAAAACACGAAGTGACTGGTACAGCTTAATTTTATAGCAGACAAAAAACACGAAGTGACTGGTACCAGGAATATGTGATCAACGCTAAGCGAAGAACATAGCACACGGACGAATTTCACAGGCAATGGAGTATTTGATATCAGTGGGGAAACAAGATTGTTGTGATAAGACTAAACATCCCATTAAATAATACAAAACTAAAAAGTTCTGTACTTGTTCAATACTTCTTGTGACTGCATAAAAACTAAGCATAGCGCACAATGCAACAGGGCACAAGCAAATATTAAGTTCCTGCCATTTTAAGTTACAAACTCATAACACACTACAGGCGCCTGCGAAAAATATCACATCTTCCTCCTATGCCTCTTTGTAAAAGAATACATCCTCAATCTAATGGAGGGGTCCACAAACTTTAAAACGTATGGAGATGCTAGAGCTGGCATTGGCAAGATTGCCCGTATATTGCGGGACAGCCTACAAACTTCTGTAGTCAAGAACAGTAACTTCCTCATCAGGGGCATCAAGGTCGTTGTAGCTGCAACCCACCAGGACCAGAGATGAGTTAGGACAGTCAACAGCAAGACAAAATGGAGTAGGATGGTACATTCAAGAATCAACGCGGACTACTTGTCTCCACAACAAAACAACAGAAATATTACCACAAACCCCAAAGGTAATCAGAAACAACTGAATGCTAAACATAAGTTGCTATGCATTAAAGGAGGTATAGCGACATGATATTTGTTTCTGATAACAAGTGGTATTTAGAGCAAACAAAAATAACAAAGGGTTTAATTTAGCACATAATAAATAGTTACGAACCTTCGCAAACGACGAGGGTCATGATGGAAAGATGGGGGCATGGCTATAATTGGTGCTGGGCCCCCACCCATCATCTGTCCAAGCATTCCTGAGTTGCCATGAGGCATGCCGTTTTGTTCAAATGAAGGGGCAGGTCCTTGCTCTCTCAGCATATGCATGGCTATTTCTGGAGGCGCTGGAACAAATGGTCCCAACGGGCTGAAAAGAAAATACCCACACCACTTAGCAGCCCACAAAGCTTCCTACAAGAACATGTTGAAATTCAAGGCTTTTCACATACCCGGCACCAGGAACAGGCATCAATATTGGTGGAGCGGGGAATTCAGCTGGAAAAGGAGCATTAGGGCCTCGTCCACGAAGCCATCAAACATCTGATCATCAGGTCCATCACGGCTTGGAGAGCGATCACCTCGGCCATGTCTGCCTCCATCTCTATCTGCCCTATCATATTCTCTACGATTGCCACGGTCATATCTGAGGCGACTATCCATATCACTGCCAGGTCTACGTCTTGATTTGTCCTGCAAATCATAAGTCGGATCATGTTAAAAAGGATGTCAAATTGGCATATTTCAGTAAATGTCGATACCAATGCAGTCTCTTTCTGTGTTCAACATGAACATGTACACCAACTTGTAACAGAAACGCAGAGACATACAACTTATATATGTTCAACAGAAATAGGGCTTTAATGCAGGCTAGTGTGCACAAGAGATTCATGGCCTCAAGAGTATACGAAGTAAGAATACCAACATTAACTGCAGAAACCCCAATAATATAATAAAAGGATTTTTTGAATTTATAAGGATTATGAACAGAGCACTTGCAGAGTAATGCTATTTTATATTTTTATTTAAATAAACATGCAATTGGAGTATGTGGTTCTTACTGGTGCAGATTGCTGCATAACTGGTGTTCCACCTGGTGCATTAGGGTCACTGTTCATAAGGAAAAAGTAGATGAGTATTGCCTCCTAAAAAGAGTTTGGCGGTACTATTCTGTTCAAATGGAAGATCGCATGCACATACTTCATGTAATTTTGGGAATAAAGATCCTCTCGGAGTTTTGATGTAACTTCCAACACAAGCTCTGGATGCTTGAGCCTCAAATGCTTGTACACAAACTCCGGAGCATGGAAAGTTTTGTACAGCCCTTGGCTCCACAACCGTATTTCCATCCATACTTTTCATCTCTTATTTTCCTGACATGCGGTTCTAGAACTTCAGCAGCTGCTGCATCAATTTTGTCCTTGGCTGTTAATATAACCATGGGATCTTGACCATTCGACCTTTCCTGCCAGAAAGTATCCAGCTTCTTCTCCCAGTCAGCAGCACTGACATTAGTTGTACTAGCAGTCTTATTATCTGCTCTCATGTGACGAAGGCCTTTTGCCTCATTCGTCTCAGACATCCCATAATAATCAACTCCATGAATACGCCATAATAGGTAAGAAGGGTGTCAAGGAGCTCAACACCCTCAAGGCCCTTGACAGTAGTTAAGCCTCGGACTATAATTATAGGGCCCATAGATCCAATATGAGATTTATCTATGTCTGACTTCTCATGATCACCACTTGACAGAATATTCCCCTGAATACCCTTCTCGGTGTCCAGCTTACGCACAAGGCCTAGAGTTTGTTGTATGTCAGCTTGAACTCGTCGAGGTTCAGAGCTAACTGGATGAGCCTTGGGAGCAGCAGAAAGAGGATCTGTTTCTTTTGAGGAACCTCTGGTGTGCTTTCTTCTTTTGTCACCATCTCCATCATCATCAGAGTTTCCATCGCCATTTTCTGCTTTACTTGCTGCAGACGCAGTTATTCCAGGGCCACTGTTCACCAGGTATCAAGATGTAAACAAGAAGTCCAAAAGAGGATCATAACACAAACTGTAGGAGCATAACTCACAGGTCCAGATTTCCATTTTGCAAATCAAGAAAGAAGTCCTTTGCGACTATCTTACAACGCTCATTCCTCCTGTGTAAACAAAAAAAAATACGGCAAAATTAAGTAAACTAAACTAACAACGGAACAGGATGTACAAATAAAATGTACAAATATCCAGTTGATAAAATTTGCAATAAGGAGATTGATCAGCCAAAACAATTTCAAAGTTTTGAGTTTGACAGGGCTAAAAGACCAACACAGACATGTTTCACATAGTATGCAACTCCACCTTTCAATAACAGATACTAAGTTGGTTGGATGGTACTTGTCCTTCAACCTGCAAGTGAAAACAAAGAAAGGACAGTTAAGCAATTGGGCTATCTGGATTCCTGCTGTGCATAATTAGGAACTGGAACTAAATCATTCTTGGCATACCAGTCCTCATTCTTGTGGAGATCAAAATATGCACGCTTCTGGGTCGTGATGTACTCTGTCTTGTATTCTTGGTACCTTGTTAATAGGGAACAATATTAAGTCAGAACCATGAACAGAAGCATCAAAGATATAATTGAGAAATGTTCATTACTAATTATACTACTGATTACCGTCTCTCAGCTTCAGATGGTGATATATCATCCTCAAGAACTTGCATGAACTGTTTGTACGTCATTAAGCCTTCCCTAAAAATATTAACAAGCATATAAGATCAGTGGAATATGCCATCAGAAACACATGAACTTATGTTCCATTCTACTATTTGAGATGTTAGAATGGATAGGTCCTGAAACTTCAGGAGAAAATATGCCTACAGATATTGAGAAACAATCCAAACAAAAATGTGATATATGAATACTACTAAGTTTAATCTCCAACAGGGGTCATAGTTTGTTTCATTGCGAGAAGAGTGGCTCAAACATCTCATCTTGCTGGAAAAGTTCACAACAAAACACATTGTTTTTTGGCACAAAATGATACTTAGCATGTGGATTGGCATGCATCAACTTGCATGGGATTCATGCAAGGCTTCACGTGTATTTTTTAGCTGCTTATAAAAACGACTGCTCACTCGAATGTTTTATTCAGGTTGGTCAACATATATCTTGAACATGTATTAATTGTTTTCAAAGATAAAGGCACCCGAAGAAGAGTTGACTTGTAGAAATTATAACATATTATACAACAATAACCTCACATCTCTGGCGAACATATCAAACAAAAAATTCCCAACAGAATTACTAGACAGAAAGCTTCAGCAAGCAAGCAACACTTCAGGACAAATAATGAATCCAACATAAGGAAAAAGGGAATAGGTTAATTAGCAGTTCATATTGTGCGAATATTTTATTTGCATATAACAAAATTCCAACTTTGTGTTGCAACTTCTTTTTCCAATGGCAAATTAACAGCTACAGTGGGCAAAAATGTGAAACTCAGCAACACAACTTGATTGATCCTACTGTAGAATCAGTTCCAACAACCAACTCAGTGAATATACCCTCAACTTTGCTTGTGTCGCTATTCCAATGGCACAAAATAATAAATTCAAAAACAATACTCCCTCCGATCGGAAATGGTTGACACATATTTGTCAAAATATGGATGTATCTATACACTAAAATATGTCTAGATACATTTGTATTTAGACAAATCTACATCAATCATTTCCGATCGGAGGGAGTACTGATAATAACAGCATGTAGATATATAATAGCATTACAGAATAGACTTGGACATTATAATGTTATGCAAAAGCATTTAAAAAACATTTTGTAGCACAAAAGGTTCATTTCAAATAAAGGGTGCAAATGCACCTGAGTAGAAAAAATATGCTTTAACTCAACCATTCCAAACAAAAGAGGTCACCGATTTATGCCCCTCCTCTGAACAAGTGATATTCAACAACGAAACCTATTACTGTGATTTGAGAATGGCGGAAGATGAACGCGGAATAAGAGTGAATAACAAAGATTCATCACCTTAGCATAAGAATATACACCGTATGTCATGAACGTCTATGCAAATATGCAGGAAAACTATAATAGTAGTTCACAGTTACATATATATTCAAAGTGTGTCCCATGTAGCTGTTAATATAGAATTATGCTTAACGTAGTGCCTTGCATGGTTTTAAAGGCGTCGCCTAGGCAAGAAATCGACCGCCTTTGGCGCCTTTCCGTACAAGGCGCCCGCCTAGGCGTCGCCTAAGCGTCTAGGCGCTCCCCCTGGACGCCCCGACGCCTTTCCGCCTTTAAAACCATGGTGCCTTGCACAACAAAAGTGACTCTACCATGCAAACAGTAAAATAACAAGAAAACTTGACATATGCCTATAGAAAGTATCTTTATTACATTGTGAAATAATACTTAACAAGAATTCAAATAAAGTTAATGCCCAACTGCCTGTTGTTAACAGATAGAGAATATTCTCATCAGATTCTCCCTTTGACTGTTATCCAAACATGTAATAATCCTGTATTCGAGAATACAGTTGGTGTATAACTGGGAGGTGGCCCCTTTTGATAGTAGCACTGACTGTAGAAAAAAGAAAAAGGCTTGCTGGTGGCGATCCAAACTACAAAGGCTGTTCCTAGCAGGTAAGGAATGTCGTGCTGATAACCTTCAACTCTCATCCATCTCCAGACTCACATTTTTCAAGGGTTAGTTTGCTTTCGAACATCAAATATGGAGAATTTCTGAGAAGATTCTCTATCTGTTAACGATGCCTTAAAGCATCTTACGGCAGAGGCATGTTTTGCATTTCGCAAGAGTGTCGGTAATTGCTTCCAATAAAATCAAAATGTCTAGAAACTAAAGTAGTAGCCATAATAAGCAAATGAAATATGTATATCTGTCGGTAATTATATTACCTTTGAATCCCAGGACCATTATTTGATGCCCCAAATCCTGAATCAGGCCAATCTGGATATCATAAGTGAGTTGTCAGATGATTTTTCATTGAATGAATAGAAGTGGTACAACATACTTGTTACACATGCAATCTACTGACAATATGAACGCAATTTTCAAATCTGTGGACATGGTCACATGATCGAAATTCTAACTGGAACTAAGGGTGACTTCTTTTGGGCTTATGATTATGCATAAGCCTGCTTATAGATTCTGGTGGGTAGAAACTGCGGTGGGCAGAAACTCCTGAAACTCCTCAGTAGACTTCTTTTGGGCTTTTACTATTTTGGCTTGTTTGCTATGATGTGTTGTAAGATGTCTCTTTTACCCCTAAATTTGATATGTTCATTAAATAACGCGTTGTATAGGATACATATGCTAATTTTTAGTACAAAATGGGGTAGAAATAAAATAAAAACATGGTGGCATAAGTATAATTCATTACATGCCAAAATAAAAGAAATGTCATAATAATTTCGAAATTGCAATAACAAGAGGCTATGAACACAATTATCCACCAATTTTGTATATGAACTTTGGACAGCACCACCAGAACATTATATTTGAACAGTACATGATTTTTTGAACAACAACACAATCTATTAGCAGTACATGATAGATGCACAACAACACAATCAGTACTACTCTACTAGCATCAAATAGCAAGCATCATCTACTGACCACCACAAGTTTCTCTACTCAAATCGCATCATAAAAATTGGTTGCGGACGGCAGAGTGGACCAGAGCATGACGAGCTCGACGTCGAACGGAGGAGAAGCGGAAGGTGGGGCGGAGAAGAGCACAAGGCGACGGGGCGGAGAAGAGCACCAGGCAACGGGGCGGCGAAGAACTTCGGGAGGAGCAGCTGGCGGCGGGAATCGGGCCGGGCGAGTTGGATCCGGCACCGGAGGGCAGGGATCTGGTTGTTTCGGTGGTGGGAGAGAGGCGGCGGGGCGTGGGGTTGCGGCGGCCTGGCGGGAAGCGGCGGCCGGCGGTGCGTCAGGTGCGGCCTGGGTGGGTGAGGTTGGGGGTCGAGTGCGTTCCTTTTTTTTTCCTGGCAATTCCTGTTTGACCGGGAAGAGAGAGAGATGGCAGGCCACGCGGGTGGTAGTTTGGGTGTAATTTCGGTGAACGATATGTCCCTTCTCGCTGAATGGTTCGAAGGCGCAGCGCAAAAGCTCGGGAAACTGGTCTCCACCAGTTTCTTCCCACCGTGTGTAAATTAGCTTTTGGGAGTTTCTCGGTGAGGAAAATCTGTATACTTCTTTTCAGCTTATGTGGTTTGGTACCCAGAAGCAAGTTGAAAAGCCCAAAAGAAGTCAGCCTAAGAGCGCCCCTAGATCCAACAAGCTAATAGTGCTGACACCAACGTCTCCAGTCATGAATCTACGGAATACATACAGTAGCAGATGCTACTATATTTAACAAGCCCACCATACTCATGTACCTACTCCAATGCTGTGCTTCTCCACATCCTTTATTTTGTATGTAGATTGGTAGGATTGAATTTAGCTGAAGAGGGAACTCCTTACCTGCCATACGATTCTGGTGCCTGCCATGGTACCTGTCGTCGCCATACCCGCCTCTGCCTCCACCGCGGTCGTACCTGCACAACACAACGCCCAGACACATGAATCCTATAGACAACTCTCAGAAGCTAGGCAGAGACATTCAGCAGCGACAAGCGCATCGGCTGCCGTGGCATCCGTACCGTGCAGGGGGGCTCCCGCGGCCTCCGCGGCGGTCGTACCCGTCGTCCCGCCGCGAGCGCTTGAACGGCGGCGACGGGGACCTCCTGGAGGGCGAGTGGCGGCGGCGCGGCGGGGGGCTGGCGCGGTCGCGGAAGTGCTCGGGGCGCGAGGAGCCGAGGGGCGGCGGCGGCGGGAGGGAGGGCCGCGGGGGCGAGCGGCTCCGCTTGCGGGTGGGCGGGGGGCCGCCGGGGGCGGCGGCGGGGGCACGGGCAGCGGCGGGGGGCGGTCCTCGGGGCTGTCGGGCGGGGGAGGCGGCGGGCGGCGCGCTCGGGGAGCCTCGGAGCTGGGGTCTAGGACGTCCGCCATTGTTGGAAGGGCGGGGTTAGGGTTTGCGAGTCGAGAGCGCAGCAGGAGTGGAGCGGCTGGGGACGCCGAGATTGATAGGGGAGAACGGGTCGGGCTGGTGGTAATAACGATAACGGGGTTTTCAGTAGTCGGGTTCGGATCTTATCTCCACTACTAATAAACAAGCAAACATGACATTTCTCAGGCTCGGGCTTAAAATTTTCTAGGGGCCCTCCCAGTTAAGTCAACTTGGAAGCGGTACGTATGAGAAAGACAGAGAGGAGGCGATCGTGGCGGCGGCCTAGGTTTCAACCCTAGCCGCCGCCGCCGGTGATATCTGCAGCTTTATCGTCGCCGCCGGCAAAGATTCGACGGGTCCTCGCCTCCTCTAGGTGTCGTTCTGGCACTAGAAAGGGTGGGGACTTCGGACCTGCGCACGGCGCTTTTCGAAAGTTCTTAATGGTAGAGTCTAGTTTTGGTCATCATCTTCTTCGTTAATGGAGATGGTATCGTCTGCAATAAGTGATCTTCCACGCTTCGTTCGACGGCGAGATATCCTTCCCGACGTCAATGGTGGCTTTGTAAGATTAAGTCTGTCTAGGTATGGTTCTTCATATCTTGTTTCGCCAGATCAATCTTGGATTGTTTCTCATGGTTGTCGCGAGGAGGTTTGTCCTCGCAATATCTATCCCGACTACTACGTCTTCGGCAATGGTGATTCGTTCTCTCGGCTCCCAACGAAGTCGACAAAGTGGTTCGGTTATTTGTCCCTGGAATATCAGTGGTGGTGCTCTTGCCGATGTTGCTTGATTAATTTAATGGCTGCGTGCGTGCACAAAGCCTTGGCATTGCAGCTCAAAATTAAAAAGGGAGAACCTTCGGTGGTATTCACAGGTCTGTAGTTTGGTGGTGTTGGCGTTGTTCTACGGCTGCTTTCAGAAAAATACAAGATTATGTCATGGATGAAGAAAGAGATTGAAAATCTCATAGATTTGCTAGTCTCTTTTAGTTTTGTTTTTGTAATCGATGTAATCGTGTACTCTTTGCTGGTTTAATATAAGTGGAAAAATTCAAAAAAAAAAAAGCAAACATGACTTTCGCTAAACGTACCCGTCAAACGAACACGGAACCATCAGTACCGCATGAGTAGGCCCACCCGACAACGTAACCGAATCAGATCTGGTGTGCAATTAGTATTTTACAACGATGGAACATACTTCACCGTACGAAATTCAGCCCAAGCCACGCAAAAAAAAACTCCTAGTCATGTTTTCAGAAACGGCGCTGCCGCACCATACTCACATCGCCGCCGCACGCCGGAGATGCGCTGCCGCCGCCGTCCACTTGCGGCCGACGGAAGTTCCTCGGCAGCGACCAAGGGAAGTTCCCGCGCTGGGCGACATGGAAGAGGACGCGGACTCCGTCGTTCCAGCGTCGAGCCCTCTCGCCACCAGCTGCGCCTCGACTCCCTCCTCCGCTCAGCCATCAAGATCGAGCCGGGAGCGCCCCAGACCGTCGTCACCAAGATCACCGTCATCTACGCCCGTGCGGCCCTGCACGTCGTCGTCTACAGCAGGTCGCCGTCGCCCTCGAGCCTCTACGACTACAGCAGCCCCCTCCCGGTGAGCTCCTGCTCCGATTTCCGGCTTCCCCTCTTCGTTTTTGTCCCTGTGGTCGTCGACATCCCACGATATTCTGCTGTACTAGCCGATGATGCTGCTGTGCGGCGACCCAATCTGCTTTGGGATGGGGATTGAGATTTAGGAATGTGTTGTTGTGTCGTTGTTTGTTGGTCTTGGACTGGAAAATAGAGAATTAGGAAATCACATACTACTCCTACTAGCGTAGCAGTGCTTGCAGACAAGAATCGGAGACACTGCTAATTCAGGAAATATCAAGCAGAGTTAAGTAGTACATGCGGCAACAAGCTGGCGTAAATTGAGAAAATATCAAGTAAACTATGTTTATTTTTATTGCGCTAGATTTTAGCTACTATCCCATAGATTCTCCAATAATAACAACGCAAATTTGCAGCTACTGCATATCTGCTTAATCAAGTTACATCCTCCGGCCATCTTTGTGCAACAAATTGTGGCTACCTATACTTTGCAATCATCTTTTTTTCTGAGACAAAACCTTATTATTTACCTATTACCTCGCATACTCCTAAACATTTGTAGTATAATATATTATGAATGGTGAATACCATTAATTGATGATGTATATATGTTCGTCAATAAACTATTTATCAAAATTCAGTATTACTATACACTTACATGTAAGTGAAAACATTCTTTATCTGTTGTTTCTTCTGCAGGTCCCAGCATCATGAACTGAAAACAGAAGATATCACTCCTTGCTACGCAATCCTTTTTTTTTATTTCTTTGTCGCATTTGGCATTAAAGATCCGAAACATGATTGGTCTTGGTTTTGTAAAGAGAACCTTAATAACATAGTATCGGATAAGATTTATTTGTGCATCAGTTGGCTGGAATTTGAATTTTTGTTTTTGGAAAATAACTTAAATTAAACACACGCGGATAGAGAGTCGATTGGCCTTGACAATAAAGAAACCAGACTGATTTGTCCGAAGTAATCAAAGAAGTTTCTTTGCACTCTTCTGTTAAATTAACTCTGAGACAAATATATCAATTTTTTGGCTTGTTTCAAAATGCTTCTGTAAATGACATGAAATTGGTTCAAGACAGCATTGCTCACATACTTATTTGTTGTTGCATTTTGTGGAGACGTGCATTGCACGTGCCCTCTAAACTAATACTCTTTTGAACGGTGTTTTTCTTTTCTGCAGAGTCTCTTTACATGTCAATCATCTAAAAAAAATGTAACCACGGTTCAGCGAAAAGTGCAACTCGCATCCGGTTGCACTTTTTTGAAACAAGTTGCACTTTTCTCAAACGAGTTCTTGAAAAGTGCGACTGAGGTGGAAAAGTTTAATGGGAACGAAGTTGCACTTTTCTCTAAACTGTGATTTCACTATTCTCGGATGACCGACAATTAACAAAATCTCGTCTGTCTCAGATTTTTTTTTTTGCATAACCTCGTATTTTGTTTTACTTAAGGAAGCAAAAAAAAAGAGGTTATGCAAAAAAAAATTGCATTCATTTGAAACAGAACATGTTGAAAAGTACTCCCTCCGTTCCAAATTAATTGACTTCCATATATTTACGTTTGGATGTATATACATCCAAACGTAAATATATGGAAGTCAATTAATTTGGAACGGAGGGAGTAAGTCGCTGCACATACAACATGCAAAAAGCAAGACATGCGGCATCCGAAACAACGTCACAACAATAATGTAGGAACGCATTTGCAAATTAAAAACGAGCCATTTCGCAATAGAATTTCTAAATTTGTGCAACATATCAGTTAGGTGTACACAACAATACGCACAAAAAACTAATCCCTCACTCACCTCATTGGGGTTTAGGCTCGTCAGAGCCATGTGGGAGCTAGATCGGGCGACATGAACCTATCCACCCTAGGGAACCATCTTCTCAGTGCATTCTACGTCGCTTGGAGAGCTCTCTTTTTCAGCTCCAATTTTAACTTCGCCAACCAAGGCTGAGAGATCGGAGACCTTCATCTGGGTTGTAGGGAAGAAACAAAAGACGGGGAGGCATAACATGGAAGGATACACAAAGGAAGAGAACGTAGTCGATGAAATGATCGAGGAGGGGCAACCATGGAGGAGCCCGATGGAGGAGAAGAAGCGACAACGAAGGGAGAAGGTCAGAGGCTGGTGGACGACAGTGAAGGAAAAGATCGGAAGGACCGAATCTTTTACACCAAGAGAACAACAAACATTGTGGTGGTGGGGGGGGAGGGGTGTAGCATGGGATGTGCCAAAGAAAGCGACACATTGCACATTTTTTCCAGAGAGACAAGTGACATGTCAGGATTTGAAATGTTGTGAGTAGACTTGTGCTTCCAACCCTCCACTTTTCATCACCCACACGAAGTACAATTCTAGACCTTTTAGTTGAAAGAGGTAGTCCTCGACCTCTCACACAAGTGCCATGAGAGGTGCCAATGCTATTTGTGTGCAATCTCAATAGACCAAATCTTTTGAGCTATGTGCCATGATTCTCGAGTTTTTGTTGGTGAGAGATGGCAATAATATTTGTGTGCAATCTCAATAGGCAAATATTCTCTAGTTTTTTGGTGACCAAGTCGACCGATGGTACATGTCATCGAACAAGTTGAAATCTTGGCATCAACGACTTTTTTCAGCTTAATGAATAGATCGAGGGCAATTTGCCTCCAGTTTCGAAAACACTGGCAGCTTAGATGGAACAAGCATTGCTAGCAATGCAGATCATATTGTTCTTTCTTTTATTGTTGAGGACTCACTCAAGAAACACTGGATTTGCATCAGTTTTAAGCAATCAATCTATCGTCGCTCAGAGAAAAGAAGTTTGCATCAGATTTCAAATCATGCAAACTACTCCCTCCATTCCAAATTATAAGTTGTTTTAGCTATTACAGTGTGGACTACATGCGGATTGGAATGAGTGAATCTACACACTAAAACGTGTCTAGATACACCCGAATCGGAAAAAAGCTAAAACCTCTTATATTTTGGAACGGAGGGAGTGGATTCAGATTTGAAATTTGCCAAAGGATTAATTATGTCAGTCGTAAGAACACATCGACTTACAGACTGGAAGAACTGATATGTCTCCGAGGAAGGCACGAATCGTGTAACAGAACTTCAACCGTGCAGACATTTTGAACTCAGCACACAACTCATTTAGCAGTGATAGTATCACTTACTGGGAAGAATGAAACAGGTTGCTGCATGGGGTTAAAACATCTATTTTGACATCTACAAACAACAGGACACAAAGCATTCACAAATCACACTGGAGACATGAGCTCCATTATCAGCCGTCGCGACTCAAAAAAAGAAAAGAAAATTGTTATAGCCACAACAATGGCTGTAAGCACGGTCCCATCAGGTAAAATAGCAGCTCTTAAACCCTAAATGACGAAAAAAGCGACACCTACCTAGCAGTTCCTGACTCGGATTATAGTACAAGCAGTTCGCCTACACAGGAAGTTCACTCAAGGATGACGATCCTTCATCCACCTTTATCAAGCAGCACTCCACTCATGTGGTAGAATCGTGGCCATTGGCATTCTCTGCCGGGGGGTCTTCTTGCTCAGCATAAGGTACTACAGCAGCATTTCCTTTCTTCTGAGAGAAGTAAATACGAGCTTCAACCATCAGTTCATTCAAAATAGTAACCCGTACTAGAAGGATTAAACAGAGATTGAAAACAGACAAGTCGTAACAGGATAACGAAGCTACTTATAACATAAGATTGTTACTTCTAAAGCCATCCAACTGTAGACTGATTTTGATCACGTAACGCAAAACACTGTCCTTTATTAGATAATATCATAATAAGATACTGAATCAGCTCATTTTTTAATAAGAATGAATCAGCAGTTACAGCTAAATACCATTTATTCGTATCATACGGAAAGTTTCAATGAAACACATGGATCCCGGAATAGGTAAAAGAGATGTATAGCTAATAAATAAGAAACTTACATTATCATTTGGAGCTGATACCGCAACTTGAAGATGTGCGGGAGAAGATTTTGCTAGGTCCCTCAACGCCCCCTTTAGAAAATATAGATAGAAGGTTAATAATTTATCTGCTATAGTGGCATTTAACTTAATATATTTAATCAAAATTTCACATAACGAATAAGACTGTGCTGTAGCCCAGTGGTGGGTGTGCAGCTGTGTCACCCCACCAATCAGGGTTCGGCTCCCGTGAGGCAAATTAATATCTATGTGTATTTCGGAGTGAGCAAACAGGCATCACGGTGTTTTCTTCAAACCAAACCAACCAAACCATTGGACTCCTCCCCATAGGTCTCATTTTAAAATCACTTAGCATTATACGAAACAAACTATTAATAAAACTTAAATTTCTCATTTTGTGATGTAAGGTGCTGGAATCCCATAAATTGCATGAAAGAGAAACAGAATTTACAGACCATATTTATTTATAGTAATGTTGAAATGTTAATTACTTCGAATTCTATAAAGTGCTGAGAACGAAATACATCAAAATGGTCAGCACGAATATAATGGTATTTGTCATTTGTCAAGCTTCTTTCCACAGTAAAGATGAAACACAACCGAGCATGTACACCATGCACGACACATCCAATTAATTCTTCCACCGGAAATTTAATCTGAAATACTGTCAGCATAGTTTTTTGTACAGAACACGATGGACCAACTAGATAAGCATTCTAAAACTCTACTTCACCAAATATGACATAAAAGCAAACAGAAAAAAGTGCAACGTTTTTAACAGCCAACAGAGTGATTGCATAGATACACAAATAAACCAAGATAAATGCTGGTGAGTTCAAGTATGGGAGTCTAAGAACTTTAGGAATGGATTGATTGATAGTAAAGTAGCATCAAGTATTCAAGTATTGATTAACTAATAGCGGAGTAAGCCGTTTCAGTAAAGGGAAAAATAAACTTCTCATAGTTAATAGAAGTTACAACTGTGGCTAATTACATTACATAGTACAATCTAAAAGTCACTCCGTCTATTTCATCCCGCACGCATACCTATGAAAGTAGGAAGCAAAAAAGTTTTGAGAGGTATTTTATAGAATTGGATCAATATTGCTTCAATTAGATAGGATCTATCTAGTGACATCAAGTATGGTATGACTCCATAAAATATTACTTCAATTGTCTCCGCAGATATATACTTTTAAATGTAAACAGTACATTATATGCCTCTATCCTCAGTTAAATCCAGATATACAACGGTAGTACTCCCTCCGTTCCACAATATATGACGTTTTAGCATGTGTGCATGTTCACATATATGTAGATGTATGTAGACATGTTTTAGTGTGCATGTTCACTCATTGTAGCATGCATTTAGACAATATATGTGAGAGCTAAAACGTCTTATATTATGGAACAGAGGGAGTAGTAAGCAATTACAAGTACCTTATTTGCCCACATGAGCCCACAAGCATTGCATAATGTTCTTGGCCCATCAGGTCCACGACGCATCATAGGTGTATTCTTCGCATTAGTACCGCAGTGATGGCATCTGAAAGAGTTTGAAAGACGATAGCCATAAGTACAATTCACAAATAAAATCGTGCATGCTTAATGAAGTCAAAAAGGGTAAACCTAAAAGAATACCGATACCATATGTACGCTAGGTATCAGATAATACGTTCAGTCCTTAACAAACTTACTTTACTTGCACAACTAACAAATTAACCAAATCGGTACATCCTAGCTTAGGCAAGCTAGGAAAACGAAAGTTGCTATACACTATGGTGCGTACCAGCCAGATGCATGAATTATTTTCTACTACTAAAACCATGACAAGAATTATGGAACGGAGGGAGTAGTATTTATGTTTATATGTGGCACCAACAATGACATACTAGAGCACTTTACTTCAAGCATGGCAATGATTCTCAAAGCGCAGCTAATAAATTCCACATAATGTGTCTTTTGAAGAACCTAGAAATACTGCCGGAAAATTCAAATATGTATAAACACAACATTCTGTGTACTTACTCAGCAGCAGACGGAGGCCGACCTTCCACTGATGCCCAATTTGGGGAGCCATCTGGAGCTGCCAATTCTGATGTTGCTTCATCAGGTTTTGGTTTTGAAGACGTAAACTGGCCTCTATTTCGCTGCATCCTATACATACAGGGGGGTGGTATTATTAGTGTTTGTGCATAGTCAGTGCAGAAGTAACTTAGACAGCAAGCACCAACAATCAATGTATATTATCTAAATCCATGGTTGCCACTTGCCAGTATCGAAAAAGTAGGGGGTATTGTTTGTCTGTCAGCAGTAACACACAATAGAATCAAGGTACAATGGGATTTTTATTTTAACAATAATTTGGCATATATATATTACATAAAATACCAAAAATGTACTATGTAACAAAAATTCGTAGGAGAAGATAATAATATGCTAGAATTACATGATTACAAACATTGTCCTAGTGATTAATCCCAAATATATATACACAAGTTCTCTAAAGTTTTCTAGCTTGAAGCACCGGACTGAATGTTTTAATATAACTTAATGTCCCATTTTTTTTTAGGAGATGCAATGTCCACATTAGTTCGCTACACATTCTTTTCTGGAAAGTTAGCAATATTTTTTTTGAAATTAAAAGCAGGAGGGCTGCTTTATTTGATTGCGATAGAAGGAGTTTTACAGAGTAATTGGCTGTGGAAGCCAAAAAGAGAACTAAATACGGCCAATGAATGGAGACCAACTATGACACACATGAATGTACCCCCAGTGGGCTTTCTACTAAGAAGCTGAAGCCCACAGCCACACAAGAGTCAATGAACTATGCAGGAGTAATAGATTAGAAGTTCAGTACCACCTTGGCAAACAATCAAGACTTAGGGTGTGTTTGGTTCAGTGGCTATGAAAAAGTGGTTGGGGGTAACCACAACCACGTGGTTGGTGGTAACCATTTTTCTTGTTTGGTTGTGTGGGTTGGTTAGCCAAGTTTTGTGTTTGGTTGAAATGATAAAAAGTGGTTATGGGTAGCCATGATTTTGATTTGAGGTGTGGGGTGATATGGTAATATTTTTAATATGATGGTGAGAATAGCCTCGCAACATGAGCTTGACTACGTAATCGATTAAAGTATGATATGAATAATAAGAATTTCAAAAATATAATATATTTGACCACGTTCCATTTAAACACGAAGAAACAAAAATTTCAGCACCACACTTCAATAACGCATACAATTTCCAAATAAAAGATGCCATAGTGAGAGCTGCGTTTTAGAGGACGGCTCAAGATCTACCAGTACCTAAAGTTTCAAAGCAAAATTCCTATCATTCTAGGCTAAATAAAAAACAAATCCGAAAAGGTCAAATTTTTCACGCTATGTACTTTGTACTGTTTATGTCTCAGTGTCTCATATTTTCCATGGATGTAGATATAAATATAGAGTACTAGTATTGGGCAACATACATAAGATGGATTATTCCAGTAAGTATTGGGCATAAAAAATTTATTTCAGCAAGTATTATACATAAAATAACTTAGTTCAGCAACATATGGGGAGGGGAAAAGAAATGAGGGGGCTGGGCCACCAAAAATTGTTTCTCGGATGATTTTATCGAGTCTGCCGTGGGTGGTTGGCCTCAACCACCACTTTTTTGGTGGTTGGACTCAACCACATTTTGGAGGGAATATACCCAAAATGTGGTTACCCCCACACACCCAACACCACAAACCAAACGGGGGCTAACCACTTAAAAAGTGGCTACCCCCAACCACTTGGTGGTTAGCCACCCAACCAAACACACCCTTAGATGTGCTTGTAAGGTTTTATGTGGCCTTGAGGATAAATCCCCTTAAAAAGGATGGGCAGCCCTCGTAATTTTGTTACAATAGATCGTGGCATGGCACATAGTACATGTGTTCCAATCCTAGAAATTTTATTATGGAATTGTGATACATGATACGATACAAATCATTTGGCTCTAGTAAAAACGTTGAATGGCACAATACTAGGATCACGAGGATCTGTGTCGTGATCCTGAAAACCATGTTTAAATCAAGAAGTGCCACACTAGTATTACAACTGACAGGAATCACAATGAAAACATTTTTTTTTAACAGTACAGATTCATAAAGTGACCATAGTCACCTAACAACTAGAGAAGATTAATCAATTGTACATGGTTTGTTAAGAAATATGCTTTAGATGTGCATATGTTCCCAATTAAAAATTATAACACAACATAAGTGCAAAAGGGTGCTGCGTTCTCAAATGCATGCATACCCTCGAATTTGGCAAGTCCCAGCACAACAAGCTTGATAGCATTTCAGAAACAATGAGTGGAATTTCCAACTAGTGTACCTTAGTGCAACTTCCTTCCGAACAGTATACCGGATCTTCTTATCGAAGTTGCGCTCTTTCCGCTTCTCCCTAAACCTCATCAGCGATGCCACCCGGTGCGGATAATTTAACCTCTGAAGCAGAGTAAACTCAGGCTCTATCGCATGTGAATCATCCAGCACATGATCTTGCCAAGCAATATTCATGGACAGTAAAGTTTAACTCTCATCACTTGTCTCAACCTTACTGTATGGCGTTGATGATAACGCTCCGGCACCCGCGCCTGGGTGAAGCTCCCTTCCTCCGAGCAGCAAAAGCACCGCTTGCACCTGCACAAGCAACCAAAGACATCAGACTTCGCAATATCATTCCGGTTAACCGAATCAGCGCTCCCAAATAGAACCAGAGAAGACGAATTTGCGTATGCAAACCACAGTAGAGACTAGAGAGAGACCTTATCAGGGGAGACGGAGTCGAACACGTAGACCTCGCCCTGGAAGGAGAGGGTGAGCTGGTTGGTCGAGGTGGGCTGCATGATCGCAGAGGCCATCCCCCCGTGCGGGTCCAGCGCCGCCGCAGCAGCCGCAGCAGCAGCCGCGGCGTCGGCGTCCATCGGGACGGCCTCCCCGTGCCCCTCGTGCTCGTGCTGCCCTTCCCCCTCGGCCTCGTCGTCCTCCTCCTCCATCTCCTCCTCTTCCTCCTCCTCCTCCTCTTCCATCTCATCCTCCTCCATCTCTACCTCCGGCTCGTGCTCCTCCTCGTACGCGTTCATCGCCTCCGCCTCGGCCGCCACCATCGCGAGGTGGTCCACGGGCGCCGCGGGATCTTCCTCCGCCGGCTGCGGGGCCCGCTCGGGGCCGCGGCGCGGCTGGTACGGCTTGCCGTCGTGCTGTGCCATGGCGAGGGGAGGGGATCAGATCGGACGACGGGGATGGAGGTGCGTGGTAACCCTAGGATTTCGATCTGCTTTTCGTTTGGAGGGTGGAAATGGCCACCGCAGCCGTCGGGCACAGCATGTTTGGAATCGGGCGTTATATTTACTAACTCGCGATCACCCGTTACAGAAGACCCGCGCGGTCGAACTCGGATAGCAAAACTTTTTTTCTTTTCTGAGAGTACGCAAACCTACCATAATGTTTGGATAGCAAGACTTCAAACATGGAGCATGTGCATCGCCTTTGTCTTCTCTACCTCCTTTGACCTCTCTTTCGCCTGATCCGTCTCTGTCGGTCGGACCCCACGCCCCCATCAGCCTGCACCGGACGAACGACAACTTCGGCATCGACTTTGTTGTGGGCTCTGACCTGCTCTCTTCCTTGTCGGCGACATCGCCACCGCATCAAATCGTGTCGTTGTTGTCTGTGACTCGATGGTCGATGGCTCAAATGTGTAAGAGACCGACAAGGTTCCAAAGGTGAAGCACAATCTCGATGTTCAATTCAAGTTTGAGATGTTCGTAATAGATTGGGAGAAGAGGGTGTTCCATAGCACGCGACATTATGTGGCGATGCCCACGTCAAAACCGTATGCATGCTATCTTGGAGCCTGACAATTGGTGCTTTGCATCGACATTATCGGTAAGTTGGGCGACAACAAAGTGTGACTTTGTGTTTTAGTGATGATTTTCGAGTATTGAGTATCCATCTCTGGGTTAAAGGCCTAGGTATGTTTATTGGTTGTACCTGGCAATATGGAATGTTATATGTTAATAACTTTTTGATTATCTGAAATTTGCTCGGACTTTTTTTAGCTGAATTTTTTTAATTAAATTGAACGACCTCGTGCTACCTCCTTCGAGGTGTCGTTGTTGGATATTTTTTTCAAAACCCGGGGGGTTGCCAATGGTGGTGGTTGTGTCCTACGCAACAAGTTTGCTTTGAGACCTTTTTATTTTTCCCTTGTTTTTCTTTATTTGGGTTTGTGCATTCGTATTGTATTGACTTGCTCTTGTAATTATATCGTTACGGAGGTTTGGTCTAATCGATATTTTTTATATTAATATATTTCCTTTATAAAAAGCACATAGTAGCATTTTGGCACCGGAAGCGTATGCTCCAGGTTTAAAAAATGCATTTAAACGTATTTGAAAATATCAAAAAAAATGGACAACAAATTTCGACATTCTATATATTCATCCGGTGGTAGTTCAAGTTCGTCCCATGTTCTTCATCTTCTTCAGTTACAAGTACAGGTACACCCTCCGGCCGGCCTTACCTCATTCTTTCTTGATCTTGTCGTCTCGACTTTCTATGTAGCATGGTGGCCATCATGACGATCGGGTGGGGCGGCATCACGATCGCCGTCTTCGTGACCATCGTTGTGACCGGGGTCACCGCATTTGCGCTCAGGTGGTTCTCTTTCGCCGCCAGACTTGGACACCGTCTCAAACCAATGAACCGAGAGATGAGGCTTTTCATTAGTTCTTTCTCCTCCTCCCTAGAGTCCAACTAAGTTACTACTTAACAGTCCCTTCCCTCCACTGCAGGCAATCGACGGAATGTGCGTGGACTTCAGACAGCTGAAGACCTCCTGCTGACACGGCCAGTCCTAACTTTATAGAGGCCCTGGGCGAATTAAAAAAAATCGCATGCATATATATATAGTAATATCAATATTCTTATTCCAGTGTATAGGTCCTCCGCGCCCAAATAATTGATAGTAATATCAATTCAGATTTATTATTATTCAATGCAATTTTCATGGCTTATTCAGGTTTCTGCCCATGTCCTGCGATATCCATATGGTCATCATCTGATAGATTAAAGTCATATTTTGTCAAATATTCTTTCTTCAATTCTTCAAAATTTTCTTCAAATTCTAATCGTAATTCTTTTAAGACCTCTTCTTTTAATACTTCTTTTAATGATTTTTTAGAATCTTCTAATTTCTCTTCTATTTTAATGCTTATATATTCCACGTCTAGAGGATCCACACCCTTCACTAGACAGTCTTTGTATGTTTGATATTTCGGGGAATCTTCTTCTTTTATCCTCTTGGAGCTTGATGCTTCTCCTTTTGTATATTTTGCATTTGATGGTACATGAGTATTCTTGTCTATTCCTTTACTCTTTTGGATGTATTCTTTTGCTTTTGGTTCTATATAGTAGTTTTCACCTATAATATCCCTTGCTCGACTCAAGGCTTCGTTAATATCCAGATATTTCCTCCATGTTATGTCTTCCTTTTTCTTTCTTGCCTCTAGCTTCTCTTTTATTATTTCTTCATAAGTCATGTATATTCCTGGATTTGTTCCATCAAATAGGACATATAGAGGTTTGATTTCTTGCACCTCAATATTTTTCTGATATTGGGCCTTTTTTATTCATCTTATTAAAGTATTTTGCAAGGCTATTCACGACAGATAGCATATAGCCCTTGTCATCTCTTATGTTATTGTATTGGTACCAAAAAAATTCAAGTATGCATGATTGTATTTCGTCAAGAGTGATATGATTCTTTGGCTTAAAGTTGAATGTATTCGGTGGAAATATTTTTAGGCTATTCTCAATTCCAAAGGTGTAGACTTCCGACCCATTGGGAAGCAACCCCTTCTTCATTCCTGTAAAATTGTTGAACGAGAGAATATGTCAAGTAAACAATTATCTTTCCCTTTAATATGCTAAAAAATAACTTTATATCCATTTCCTATTATGATATCTTCAAATAGGACCCATCTTCTAGCAGAACTTTTCTTACTATTTATTTGATTATAGTATCTACATATTGCTTCACAGTCTGTTCGTACTATAAATTCTTTAAATCCTAAATATAATCTGAATGCGTTTATTGCATGGACTACTGCGAGAATTTCACGATCAATATTATTTACTGTTTTTAATTTATAGCTTCCTTAGGCATATCTGCATATTTTCTTTTCTGCTTTAGCAGAATACTTATTAGGCTTTTGTTTTAATATAGCACCCCATCCTACTTTGGATGCATCTGTTTCAATTATAAAATAATTATCTTCTAAGGGTAATTCTAAAGGTTTCAAATTTTTAACCCTTTCCTTTATGGCCCGAACTAATTTTATGTCTTCAGAATTGAAATATTTTTTACCATTCTTTCTTAATTTAGCATATAAAGGTCCAGCAAGCTTTGCTAGGTTATCTATATAATTTCTGGCATAGTTTACTATTCCTAATAATTGTTGTAAAACCTTCTTATCATTCATGGTATCAGAAAATTGTAATATCTTCTTAGCAATATGCTCTTGTAGGTATATTTTTCCTTCTCCTATTTCATGTCCTAAGAAATTAATATTTTCTTTGCAAATTTCCATCTTCTTTTTTGACAATATTAACGCTTTTTGTTCTACCTTTCTAAAGAAGACTTCTAGGTGAGCGATATGCTCTTTATAAGATTTTGAAAATACAAGCAAGTCGTCTACATAGACTAATATGAATGCTTGGTTTTCATTAAATATATTTTGCATTTTTCTTTGAAATAATGCAGGGGCATTCTTTAATCCTAATGGCATAACAAGCCATTCGTAATGACCTTGAGGACACGTAAAGGCTGTCCAAGGAATCGCTTCTTCTGACATTTTTACTTGCCAAAATCCTACTTTTAAATCAAATTTAGAAAAGATTTTACTCCCTTGTATCCTATTGATCCACTCTTGCTTGTTGGGTATGTTATATGCATCGTCTACGGTATTATCATTAAGTCTTTTATAGTTAATAACCATTCTAGATTTTCCTCTTACTTCTTCAGCATGATTTCTAACTATAAAGGCTGCAGATCTATGTGGGCTTCTACTCTCTAATGGCTTTTAGTTTTAATAACTCTTTAATATGCATTTTGAATTCTTTTATATCCTTAGGAGTGGCTTCAATTGGGCCTGACTTTATTATATAATCAGGGTTTATAATATTTATTTTGCAGACTATGGAATTCTTATCCCAATGTTTCATTGGTATTTCTCCAATAATTTGTAAATCTTCTAATCTTTGCACAATCTTGTCTATCTCTTTCTTAGATTTTATATCTCTATACCAGTTTGGGGAGAATGACTGTAACCCTATACATTCTATGCATGTATTTCTTATATGATACTTTTCTATGGTGTCACTAGGTTCTTCTTCTATGCAGGTTTCGGAAGGCTCTGCTCGTGACATGTATTCACTGTCTAGATTAGATATTTCTACATTTTGTAAGGATTTTCTTTGTTTTCTAACCTCAGATATATATGGGATATTATCTTGATATGGAATGAATGTAACGCCTTCTTCATGTATAATTGTGGTTTGTAAGGACTGTTGTAAGAATCTTAGTCCTAATATCATGTCATCGTTAATTACTGATAAGTCTCTGATTGTAATTTCATCTATTATGTATTTAGTGCCATTTATGTAAGTTTCAATATTGTATGCCAATTGGTTATGGATTTTCTTTATCCCTGACATGTATGTGGATACTTCGGCTTTATTATCATTTATTGTCTTAACTATTTCAGGACATCTCATGAAATATTTATCGTGAATGATGTTTTTTGTGCAACTTGTGTCTAATAGTGCCAATATTTTAAAAGAAATGTTTGGCTTTAATATTATTTTAACTGGGATTCTTATTCCTAAAACTTCTTTAAATGGTAATCGCACTACATATTTATTTCCAAAGCTGGTTATTGCATCCTTTAGTTGGATTAGCCTATCCCCTTTATTCTCTCTTACTGTTACCATTTGATATTTTAATTCAGTGTTCTTGATAGTATTATCTCCTTGTTCAATTTTCCACCATTATCTGTTTCTAACTTATATTTTAGTTCTTCTAATTCTGCTTCTAACCTATTTATTCTATTTTCTAAATTTCTAACCCTACTTGATAATATTCGATCTTCTGGTTCATACTCTATTTCTTGTCTCCAATCCTGGTTACTAGCCTTTAAACATGAAGCACAAGCTTGTCTTAAACATAGGCTACATGTAGATCTATTTTCTTGGCTTGGATAATATATGCAGAATGCACATTTTATGTTATAATCACCTTTTCCTCTAACCCAATCGTGTTCACAATCTACTTGATTCATCATTTCAACTTTTAATCCTGCTAGATGATATATTAAATCTATTTCATCATCGCTTGATTCATCTTCTAGAGTCTCATTTTCTACTTCATCAGTTTCTATGATTGAATATATTGACTCATCATCTTTTATTTCATCATCACAAACTAGTATTCTCATTAACACTATCTATAATTAACACCCTTTCTTGCTCTTCGTATTTACTAGAATATCTCTTTTGATCTTTATTAGGGCAAGTTTTACTTAGGTGCTCAGGTGAATTACATATAAAACACCTACATGTTTTATCGTAAGATTTTCTAGGATTATATCTTATAACATTTCTCTTATGTAGAAATGGGGCTCTGTTATCTGACCTTCTTAGAAAATATCTTTTCTTTGTTCTAAAGTTCCTATTATCTCTTCTTTGAGGCTTATAGTAATTTTTACTTCTATACCTATCTTCTCCATATGTTAATGGTATTTGTACAATGTTATTGCAGAAATTATAATCTGATTTTTTCATAGATCTTTGAGCTTGTATACTAGTACATACCTTTCTTAAATGCTTAAATACAAATGTTATGGCTTGGGAAATATTAACTACACGTCCTACTGATTCTTTCTTATATTCTTCATATATTATAGATCCTAGAGGGTCTGGCAATTTATTAAAATATCTTTCAACTACTCCTACATTATATCCTTGCTTCGCAGTGGTGGCATTATATAAGTAATGTTGAGAAAATTCCTTTATACCTTTCCAACTAGTTAGTGTTAATTTTTCTATTTCTCTCAACCTTTCATTATGTAGTACTGTATTTCCTAATTCTGGATCTTCAGCTATAACCATGTTTGATATAACGTTTGCAAAATTATTAGGATTACTTCCGGCTCTTTTAAGTTCTTCATAATGATTAGGATAATTTTCTACCCATTCTTCCCATAAAATCTTAACAGATTCGCCTAGAAATGTCTCAAGGTATGTTAACATATCTTCTACCTTATTTCCTATGCTATACTGGTTTTGTATATATTTTTGGACTATTAAACTTTTCCATATGCTAAGTATATTTGGCCAATCTACTAGGTCACGGGCTGCAAAGTTTAAAATTGCACCATCATTTCTAGAATTTTGAAATTGTACTGGTTTTTCAAAATCTCTTCTTTTACTACCCATGTGTTTGTATTGTCCTGGAATATATGTGGGTTGAAAGTCATCTTTTTCTGGGGGCCATTGTCCAGCTGCTCTGGTTGGTCTTTCTCTTTCTCCTTCTCTTTTTTACTGAAGTTTCACCAAATACTCTTTTTCTTTTACTGCTTTCTACTTCCATGGCTTCCATTGCATTGTCTAAATTGTGTAATCCTACTTCATCTAGGGAGTTTAGAAAATAACTATTTTCTTCAGAATAATCATAGACTTCATCTTCTAACATAACTTCTTTCATTAATTCTTCTTCTTCTTCATAACTTTCTGTTAGTATTTTGTTATTTATATCCCATTGCTCTTCTTCACATATGGCTTTATTCTTATGGTTCTGAGTAGTATCATTGTTTTTCTTATTCTTATTTGTATCTTTTGTCTCTATGTTGTTTTTTACCATATTTGAACTACTAGTGGGTGGCTTTTTCTCGTTTTTTAACCTCTTTAACCTTGTAATTTCTCTAATAAAAAACAATTATTTTTCTCTTATCTTAGGCCAGTCTTTGATCATAGAATTATTATATTCCCATTCTATATGTTTTAACTTTGTTTCCCAATGATTTATATCATCTTCTAAATCTACTTTCTCCATACACTCAGTGTACCTTTATTCTTATTATCACTATATTCTGAATCTGAAACAAAAGATTCTGTATCGTCTATGCTTGCAGCTTTGTAGTCTGTGAACCTTATTCTACTGCTACCTTCACAATTTTGGTAACTTATGTAGTTATTAGGTTGCTTTAATTCTTTCTTTTCTATTAATTCACTTATATTCCATTCTTCTCCTGCTCTTTCTTCGGAGCTAATTTTAAGAGGACTCATAAATCTTATGCCTTTTGATTGCATGCTTTCAATTACATCGTCTACATTTACTCTATATCTAGAACTACTTTTGTTAGAAAGTCATCCTATAAATTCTATGCTTACTAACAAATTTTTTCCTTTAAAATCTTCGTATCCTTTAGATTGAAACCCAAAGCACATTTTCTCAATAAATTCTTTTACGGGCATCATTAGGTCTGGGACTATATAGTTATTAATCTATTTTCATTCATGTCTCCTTCCATGAATCCTAATGCTGCTTTATCTATTGATCCCCATCTTTTGTCCAATAATGTTATTAATACCTTTGTCCCTAATTTCTTTCTTGTCATTCCTTTAACACCTATGATGTACATACCTTGGTGAATATATTTGTAACCACAATATTTGAGGTCATTTTCAATATTTTTGCTCACGATTCTTAGCTCTACTGGATGTGTTAATACACTTAATTCTACTTCTCTAGATATTCTATATAATCCACTTCTACTTTCGAACAATCCCATATGATATACATGTTGTGGCTTTATTTTTCGTAGAGTATCTTTTTGATATCTTTCTAAATCACTTTGCATATCTATGACTTCTTCTAAATTATCAATGTCATCTGATTTGCTACATGCCATTTTTTTAGACCTTTTGCTACATGACATTCTATGCATCATTGTCAAAGGCCTTGAATCTTGCCTTATTAATTGGAGGGTTTTGTCTCTTCTATTTTTAGATACGTCCATCTTTCAGAATTGATATTCCATGATGATGCTACTATTCCAGATGAGGCTAAAACAATATCTTTATTGCTTTGTACTCCTTTTAGCTTTTCTAAGATTTGAACTAATAACTGTAGAATTGTGTTATCATGTCTTATTATTATTTTGGAATCTTCCTTTGGTGAGTCGTGATTAGAAAAACCTACAGCAGGTGTTAGGTATTTCTCTACTTCTTTTAATGCTTGATTATATTCAGACATACAATTATGAGAGGATCAAGGTTTTTACCTCTTGAACTAACGATTTGATTTCAAGTATGTTTTGCTTTGTTTCTGGGCTTGACGATGAGTCTTTGGTTTTATTTATATTTTTACCTATGGATAGTACTTCTTCCTTAATGTAATCGCTATTCTTGCAAACTGTATTTTGTCTTGATTTTGCTTCTTCTAGTTTATGCAAAACTAGATCAATTTTATTATTCAGCAATGTATATTTTTCTATGTGTTCTTGGTATTCTCGAAATAAGTTTTCAAGTTTTTGGTCTAAAATGTCTTGCCTTTTACCCCAAGATATAAAGGAGTTATATATTAGATCAACTATAGTATTGAGCTGGCTATGAGTGGTATGCCAAGTATGCTCTTCAGAATGATTTATTCTGCACCTCATGTCAATATTTTCTTTAGTTTTTATGATTTTACCCTCGCTAACTTCTAAATTTAGGTATTTTAACCTTTCAAAGATTAAACACTAGCTCTGATACCAACAATATATCGAATATAACAATATGTCGGATTGTAAAATATAATTTTGTATTTATGATATTATGAAATATTAATGATATGATAAATATACGTTGATATTAAACTATAAATTTATTTTATTTTATTTTTATATTTATTTTAATATTAAGGCTAATATTTTTCTTTTTTACAGGATCTTTATGGGTTGGCGAGGCCAACGAGCTACCGGTGGGTTTGTGCTGATGTAAAAGTCCTACTCAGTACTCACCGTATTTTTCGCTATATTGCTTCAGGAGTAGCTAAGTTTCTTTCCCTAAATATTTTTAGACAGGTTTATATGAGGTGTTTTCTTATCGTCATCCCAGGCAGTTCCACCCAGAGGGAACACTTCTCTACGGCTACAAGGTTCTCATTTTCACGCACTATGGCTTAACAGAGAACTACATGGAGAGTTTTCTCCTATAGGATCCCTAGCATAAGAACCCAACCCGTATAAACATGCTGAAAATACCAAGGGAAAAAACAGAACTACTTCATTTCCACAATATAACTTCCATACGGCTTTCCCTTTCGGGAACCCCCGAAGGGTTTACACACAAAGAGGGGAGATTACCTTACTATGGCCTCCCTCTTTCACTTCTTGATTACAACTAATTTTATTACACTGGTGGAGAAGTACTACTACTACTACTACTACTACTACTACTACTACTACTACTACTACTACTACTACTACTGAGCAGCGAGTTTGCTGGGAAGCTCTAGCTCTGTGCTCTTTGTGCTGGATGGATTGCTGGTGTCTTGCTTCGCTGCGGGAGCTGCTATTTATAAGCTGGAGGTGAGCCTTCACGAGTGTCTTCCTCAATAATTCACCTCTTCTTTCTTAATAGACATCATGCACCTATGTTGTAGGCTTTATAGGCTTTGTAGGATTCCTTTGTAGCTTCATAGCTCCATGATCATATGTTGGAGGGCATTGTGTGTGCAGCCTCCATGTTGCCTTGGATGATATGGCTTCATCTTTATCTTCACAATGGCCATCTTGTCCTACACCATGATTGCGTCTTGGACAACTATTTCCCAAAATAGAAACATGTGGCCATGTCTTCTAATCTCTTTGGCTTCCTCATGCTTGCATGTACCAAACCAAAGGAGTTGATGCATTTGGATGCATGCATGTTGATGTTGATATTAAATTATTATTATTATTATTAATTTTTTTTAGATATATATATATATATATGTGCAAAATAGTGGGGTGCCATGGGGTAGTGGTGCACCCTCATCCAACCGTTGGATACACTATAGAGAGCACAAGATTGGATCCAATGCAAACGGCAAATATTCACGGCGTCACACCGAGAGCACAAAACGATTACATGTTGATTCCTCTTTCTCTCTCCTACCCATCACCTTTTAGGGAATTCCACACCCATGACATGAAATGTTTCATGCTTTGAACTAGTCCTTTATGGAATTCTAGTGATGGGAATTGTCTAAAGTGGAATCGTTTCTTCGTTGCTACCCACGGAGAAAAGCATATTTTCATGGAAGAGTGCATATTTCATGCAAGAGTTTGGGCTGCATCCTTTTTCAAAACTCGAAAGGCGCTTCCAAATCTACCCGCCCAAACTCACCGCCCATACAAAAGTTACAAATACTGTGGTTGAGTGCGAGGGGTAGCAGGAGCCAGTGAGCCGGCCTTTTCAACTCGATTTTCCACTCTAAGCATCTCACATCCACGCTGCTCATCTCGCATCAAGCAAGCAGCAAGATCGTTGATATGCAGGTTCTAGGTAAGTTTACATGAGACTTCCTGCCGATTTTGAAACTCGAAAAAGACGGGAAGGGGCGATTAGGAAATGATGCATTCTCTACCTTTCCCTTTTTTGGTTCCATGGGTGTTTTTTTTAGCTTAAGCTTCCATGGGTGTTTAATCTGCTATTTTTTTCTGATTTTGTTACATATTCCAAGTACTGGTGCAAGGATTTAAAGCATGATGAGCAGCGCGGAGACTTCCTGGAAGAGCCGGAAAGGATGAACACAAAGGGATGCGGTAACCTGCAAGGCAGCAAATCCTCGGGGAGTCGTAAAGCAAGCATCATACAGGAATTCAGAGCTGCTCGAGGAGCTTAACTGCATAGTCGAGCAGTTCACCGACCATCAGACCATTCTAGCTGCATCTACAGGGTTCAAAGAGTTTTCGAAACCTGTACATGCAGTTAAGTTTGATAGTCCTTTAGGGAATTCTAGTGGTGGGAATTGTCTAAAGTAGAATTGTTGTTTTCCACAGTTCGCACTCATGTCATGCAATATTTCATGGATGGACATAGTCCTTTAGGGAATTCTAGTGGTGGGAATTGTCTAAAGTGGAATTGTTGTTTTCCACATTTCGTCCAGGATCTAGAAGATTGATACAAGGTCCATGAATGTGGGCATGGTGGTTTTGGCCACCGGCTCGATTGCGGCAGTGGCACCGGCAAGCTGGGAATGATGACGACCCTGATCAACGGCAACGTGCAAGGTGATCAACAACTATGTTGCTGCAGAGCTCCCGCAGCGGCACCGACCCCATCGTGCACCTCAAGCTCTACACCAAGTACGCCAGGAAGGACAAACAGAAGCACGCCGACGGCCGTGACAAGGCTGCTGCTGCCGGAAAGAAATCGGCGCAATCGCCGGCTGACCGGCGCGTCTATCTATACCCGCTGCGCGCTTCGTACATATGCAATTTCTTTCGAGGCACCGTACGAGAGCCGTGCCCACACTGTATTATGCTTTTAGTTTTGTTCAAAACAGATACCGGCTACGGCTGAATTTTTAACGTATGAGAGTGATCGGTTATGACAATTAAGCACGAAGAAGATGTCCAATTGTCTTGAAATGAGTTGCTCGGATATCTTAAGCACGATCAAGTTTGGTATAAGCTAGCTAGCCATCCAACTAAAATTCATATCAGTTTTCTTGAATTATATTGCTATTCTGTATAAGATTGATTTGCTTCTTCAAACTATATCTCACACGATCTTGTTGCCTAACAGAACAGTTGTGCTTTGAATATATTTCCATCATTTTATCTTGGGTGAAGACGACACTACACACTAGTTTCCTTATTGCTGAAACTGTATCGAAGGCATGTTTTGTTGAAACCTGAAACTGCTCTTTCCCTTCTGATTTTCCCTTGTATTATTTCAACCTCATTTTCTCTCCTATCCATTGCCTTTAGACATTTCGACCTCGTTCTCTCTTCTATCCATGGCCTTTTAGACATTTCGACATTTCCCTGACGGGAAACGTTCCACCAGCTGAACAAAAGCCTTCAAGGATTAGGACAACGGAAGTGCTCGGCCAGTTTGAGATGTACACGGCCTCATTCAAAACGATCCCGCACTCAAGCATCCCTCATTCTCGATATGGAAACTTGAAAGCAGTGCTCAAATTCATGGTAGAAAATTCACCCAGGACCAGCAGGATCGAATGATCGTTTGTTAATTAACCACTGCAACAGCTCGTCGCAAGCGACGCTAAAATATTTCCCGTGTAAAATTTCCCTTGTTGGTGTGGAAAACAATTCGAACCACCACGCTATTCACCAAGCTATTATTATATGAATATCCGACTTGGATCCACAGCCATCCACCAAGCTATTGTCTTGCAAAAGAAATGTTATATAGCTATGGTGAGTGGGACCCACACCCATCCACCACCGTTTCTGCTTTCACTTTGAAATGTCATATGGGAAATGTTATGGGAAATGTCATATGGCTATGGTGCCTGGGACCCCACACCATCCACCACCTATGTAGATTTCCACATTGAAATGTTATATGGAGGTGGCCGGCTTTCACATGCATGCAAATGTAGCTAGCACAGCTACCCCCTATGGCACTAGTCATCCACCGTTGGATAAAGCACTCAAGTGCTCTCTTGATGAATCGAGGCTGAGAACAGCCGTCTGTGCATGCGACGGCGGCAGCTTTCCGTCCTCTTTTCTCTACTCTTGCATGCGCTAGCCGGCCACATCCACACTACGTTTCAATTTGAAAAACAAAACGGTGTTGGATGGCTGCGGGTCCCTAGTCACCATAGCCATATGACATTTCATCTGAAAAACAAAACGGTGGTGGATGGCTGCGGGGCCAGGCACCATAACGGGGATTGATTTCCAACTTTACTACTCTACGGCGTGCGTCTGAGATAAAAATCTTGCTAACCTAGTAGAGCCCACCGTCGATACTTCGTGTTCCCCCGGATGGCTCTGTCTGTGGACAGTAACCTTACTGTTAATTAAGATAAGACGCCGTCTATACTTCATGTTCCACGGCCGGGCTTTATTTCAAACTTCTAACCGTGCCTGATACGAGTCCTAGGCACGTGTGATCCAGCAAGGCTGCTTCCGTCGGCTTGCTTTACAAACTTCCCGTTTTTTCTTGTTAATTATCTGGGTTGGAGGAGGTAAAATAAAACGCCGAGGCACATATTACCCGAAACGAATAGAAGACACGGATTTGAATGCTAGCTGTGCATACCCGTGTGGGAAGTTGTTAACTCTAAGGTTTCCATTTTGGCTATGGGTGTGGTGCACTGCTGTCAGTGGCACTTGGTTTGTAGGTACCGAGCGGCAAAGAATTAACAAGGGGAATATGATTTCACACTGATTAAAAAATTAGACACAAATTAATTATATCTTCATCACAAAATATGGCTGATCCGAAGTGTAAAAAATTGTTCTAAATCGACCGAAAATTGTTGGCATGCTTTTGCAAATTTTAAGCATTACCATCTCGCTGCAATTACCTGTGGGTAAGCAAACACAAGTACATGGGTAGAGCAGTACGTAATTACCAAGACACTTTTCTCGGAAACAAAAAAGATTAAGAAGGCAATTAGCAACCAGAGAAATTGGGACATCGACAACTGTGGAAAACAACAATTCCACTTTAGACAATTCCCACCACTAGAATTCCCTAAAAGACTATGTCCATCCATGAAACACTGCATGACATGGGTGCGAACTGTGGAAAACAACAATTCCACTTTAGACAATTCCCACCACTAGAATTCCCTAAAGGACTATCAAACTTACCTGCATGTACAGGTTTCAAAAACTCTTTGAACCCTGTAGATGCAGCTAGAATGGTCTGATGGTCGGTGAACTGCTCGACTATGCAGTTAAGCTCCTCGAGCAGCTCTGAATTCCCGTATGATGCTTGCTTTACGACTCTCCGAGGATTTGCTGCCTTGCAGGTTGCCGCATCCCTTTGTGTTCGTCCTTTCCGGCTCTTCCAGGAAGTCTCCGCGCTGCTCATCGTGCTTTAAATCCTTGCACCAGTACTTGGAATATGTAGCAAAATCAGAAAAATAGCAGATTAAACACCCATGGAAGCTTATGCTAAAAAAAAAACACCCATGGAACCAAAAAAGAGAAAGGTAGAGAATGCATCATTTCCTAATCGCCCCTTTCCGTCTTTTTCGAGTCTCAAAATCGGTAGGAAGTCTCATGAAAACTTACCTAGAACCTGCGTATCAACGATCTTGCTGCTTGCTTGATGCGAGATGAGCAGCGTGGATGCGAGATGCTTAGAGTGGAAAATCGAGTTGAAAAGGCCGGCTCACTGGCTGCTGCTACCCCTCGCACTCAACCACAATATTTGTAACTTTTGTATGGGCGGTGAGTTTGGGCGGGTAGATTTGAAAGCGCCTTTCGAGTTTTGAAAAAGGATGCAGCCCGAACTCTTGCATGAAATATGCACTCTTCCATGAAAATATGCTTTTCTCCGTGGGTAGCAACGAAGAAACAATTCCACTTTAGACAATTCCCATCACTAGAATTCCATAAAGGACTAGTTCAAAGCATGAAACATTTCATATCATGGGTGTGGAATTCCCTAAAAGGTGATGGGTGGGAGAGAGAAAGAGGAATCAACATGTAATCGTTTTGTGCTCTCGGTGTGACCCCGTGAATATTTGTCGTTTGCATTGGATCTAATCTTGTGCTCTCTATAGTGTATCCAACGGTTGGATGAGGGTGCACCACTACCCCCCATGGCACCCCACTATTTTGCACATATATTATATATATATATATATATATATATATATATATATATGTATAGATTTCATTTAAGTTGAGTACCTACGTGCACTCAGGGGGGCATTGCCCCCCTGCCCTTCAACCCGACATTTCTTTAGGTAAAACATTGTCATTTATTGCTAGAAATCTCATGTATTTGACCCATTTTCTCCGTTGCCGAAGTGCATGTCCGCCATCTGACAACGCCAACGAGCGAGCAAGCAAACAAGCAGGATCAGCAGACAAGGCGCGGCGAAATCGGGCTGTCAAGCAAGCAAGCAACCGACCTGGAGGATCTTGAAGGTGCCGTCATGGCGGAAGCGGAGGGGCAAAGGGAGGGGACCTCTTGACACGGGGCACAACGGCGCCGGGGTCGAGCAGGGTGGAGAGGCGGAGGAGGAGGGTGGAGAGGAGGCAGACTAGGAGCACAGAGAAGAGGGAGCTCGTCGGCATCTGACCATTTCCCCGACACAGCCCGCTCAACTCGCCGAAGGCTCATTAAGTCAAACTATCAGGTTGATTACTACAGCAGGAGCTGCAATAAAGCCAAAGCTCCAATCAAATGAATACAACTCTCTCAAAGTAAAATAAAATGAAAACTTTGGCAGAACGAGCCTTGCAAAAAGAAAGCCAAAAGAATACTCTCTCAGAACAAAACCATCAAATGATTACAGAAAATTCAAGCAGCATATAACAAGCTTACAAGTTTACAGGATGATGATGAATATGGCAGCAGTATTGATGTTGCTCACAAGCATCAAACTAGAATAGACAAGGGAACATCTATAGATTCACGTACTCCTGACTAAGTTCTCTTTCAACAAAAAGGGTGCTACTTCTTAGTACAGGGAAACAATAGTAGGAAAGATCAAGCGTTCAAATCAATCGATACATTTGCAACTTGTCTCTTTGGATGGTGCTTGGCAGTACGCGAAGCTACGTCTGCGATGAAAAGAAACCATATACGGGTATAATTTAATCACATTTGGTGTCCTCATCGCCCTATATGGTTCTTCAGGAACGACGCTTGTCGCCACGCTTCTTGCTCTTCCTTCGTCTGCCCTTTTCGTCAGAATCAGAGTCTAACTCCGACTCAGATTCAGAGGAGGAAGATGATGAGCTGTCCTTCCGGTGCCTTCTCTTCTTCTGCTTCGTCTTGCGCCGGCGCTCCTTGTTGTCCTCCGAGTCCGAGGAGCTGTAGCTTGAGCTGCCACTTTCAGAAGAATACTCGGAGCCAGTCACCGATGATTCAGAGTCAGAGTCGGAATCAGACACCGAAGCACGATGTCTCCTCTTGCTCTTCGACTTGCTCTTCACCTTCGTTCTTTCGGACTTTTCCTTCTTCAGCTTTTCTCTCATAAGCTTCCTTTCCTCCTCCATCTCCTTCTCAAGATCAGGATTCACAAACTGGGCGGGAGCTGGCAGCCACGGTTTCTTCAGCCTAGGGTTCTTTAGCTGCTCTGTCCTTGAGGGTCGTGTCATGTATTTCCTTTCACTCTTGCACTCGTATGTCCAATGCCCAGTCTGGAAGCACTTCTGACATTGGCCACCAGCGGAAGAAGTTGGCACAGCATTCGGTCTGACACCGAGCCTCACAGCCTTCTCTGTACTCATCAGATACATCTGCCTCTTTGCTTCCTTCCTTTCCTGCCAGCGGCTTGGCCCCTCTTCCTTCTGCCCATAGGCATTGACATTGCGAGCAGCAGCTTCCGCTGCACGTTCAGCTTGAGCCCTGCTCAATCCCTTGGCATTTGATAAGGCCTGTGCCTTTATTCTGTCAGCTGCAGCCTGAGAATCATTTCCAGACATCTTGATACACCCAAGACAAAAAAGTTATACAAGACCACCAGTCTCAGTATCCTGCAAGGAAAACAAACTGTATTAGTTAGTAGGAAGGTGATGAGGTTATATCACCTTTTAGCTGAAAGAAAAGTCTGTCTGGCTAGCGGAACTGCAGAAATTCACATAGGAACAAATTCAGACCCATTTTTGTTATTCATTTACTGGAACTCTAACCAAAGGAACTTCGTCGCTGCTAGGGCAAAAGTGCACACACAAAGCACTAGACATAAGACTCTGTTACAGAATTGCAACCAGTACTGCTTACAATTACACAAATCAACACATCAAAACACCAATGGATATGTATATATCACAAACAAACCTTGGCGTATATGAAGTGGACAATCATAGCAGATTTGTTTTTTGCAACTAAGTAAATATATAATCTACTAGGAAGTGCAGCCTACATACATGGTATCAAAATCTTAAAGAATGTGACTCAAAAGTATTCACTAGCCAACAGATTCAGAGTCCTATATACCAAAATCAACACTCCTGCATCAAATTCCTTTCATGGTCATAACGTCTAACAGAAAAAAAAAACATTTACAGTGCAGACTACATAATCTTTAAGGACACAAACGAACAGCAGACTGCCTAGAGAAACGACCTCTTGGATACGAACGGTTTTAATAATCTAGCAGCTAGTATGAGCTATTTGCACATAGCACACATGGTAAGGAGTAAAAACCACGGTCCACTGCAGCAAACAAGAAGTTGCATGGTCTGTGACTAACGTAAGGGAATAAGGCAGCAACCAAATGATGCCCATGGATTAAAGTTGGAATTGTCGCTTTGGGGACAACATATATCAATTTGAAACCGCAGGTACCACTACAACCATTCTCTCGCGAATATGAACTCTGCTCGACTACATAAATCGATTGACTTAACTGTAACCCAACTCCCAATCGACCGCCGCCAGCAAAGCAAACGCAAAAACTGTGGAGTTCTGCGGGGTCTAGCTCGTCACTAGATGCAGAAAGTCTTACCTCAAAACCAGTGGCCGGGTTGCGGACGGGGTGGAGACAGCGGCAGGGACGCGATGTGGTAGAGCGGGAACGGCGACGGCTGCGACGCGCGTGAGAGGCGAGGCGGTGGCGAGGCGTCGGCGATGAGGCTGAGGAACGGCGCGGCGCCGGCTCTAGGGCACTGCGGCGCTAGCAATCCCTAGCTTGATTCGGGACGCACGGGAACGGGACGGGAGGGAGGAGGGGATCGATTGCGTTTGGTCGAGGGTTGGGCTGGCTCTGGTGGCCGGTTCGCGAGCCGTACGAGCCCGACAAGCCGAGGCAAAATGGACACCGTTAACCATGAGGCCAAAGTATAACATAAAATGAAACTCCAACGAAACTATTTTATGCCTCTACTTTTGGATAGTGCACGATCGGACACTACACTACACGGGATAGCGCCGGCCGATCAGGCACTACACATGTTGTCAGCGTGGCCTGCGGGGACCACGCGGGGCCCAATTTTGGTGGTGTAGCGCCTCATGCTCAGGCGCTATGGTACGCGCATGTAGCGCCCGATCACAAGGCGCTACACCCCTGTTACTTGTAAGCCGTGACGCGCCCGTCCCCAACCCTAGCCACTCCACACACTCGACCCGAACAAGCAGAAACATAGCCCTCAGCCTATTTTAGGACAAAGGTTTGGGTCGGTCGTGCCGGGACTCGGGGTACGGGATGCTCGAGAGGAAAAGTCTACCACGGACACGAATCTGACGGTGGATATGCATGGATAGAGGCTGAATTCGAAAAAAAAAACTGTACAAAGTACTAAACTGTTAATTGAGGGCCTCTTTGATTCAAAGAATTTTCATAAAAAATTTGGAGGGTTGAATTCCTTTGTAAGAATTTTTTGCTACATCCACACAAATATCTTTGTAAGAATTTTTTGCTTTTTCTATGATGGAATCAAATAAACTTAGCTACACTAGAAAACCTGTAACGCCGAAGTTACATAAAAAAAACATGTAGGACTGGAATGGGCATGACAAACGTGTTCTTCCTATCTGCTAATCAAAGAGGCCCTAAAAGAAAGCAGAGTAATCTTATTTGAGCACAAAATAGTTTGGCTAATGAAATAAGAGATCATTCAATCTAATAAAAGAGTTCTTATTTTATTGGAACGTTGCAACATGTATGTAGTTAGAACAGGTAAAATTGACGCAAAAATATATGTTCACCGATAATTTGGATTGAAGTTCCTAATTTGGTTTGTACCTCCACATCCTTTTTCTACATTACTCCTATTCTTGTGTTTCTGAAATCCTGCGAACCAAAGAGGTCCTAAATAATCTTGAACACATCATAGGCTTTTAAGCTCAAAAATTTCAAGGCCAACGACATGCGAGATTTAGTGAAAGACGTCAGGGAAATCCACTTCGGCTCATAGGTGCATCTACACCCACTACCCAAAAAACGAATTTTAAATGTCAAAAAATTCAAACAAAAATTTCGAGTGTACATTTGAATATTCTATGTTCGTACAAAAAAACATCGGGATGAAAATATATTTTGTGCGGCCGGTGTAAAAAAGACAAATCCCCGGTGTTCAAAAATGCCTCTACACGTAGCATATTGTTCTCTTTTTTATACCGGTCACGCAAAATGTGTTTTTGATGCGAAACTTTTTTGTACGGATAGACATTTTTCATATGAACACCCAAAAATTTTGTTTGAATTTTTTTAACATTTTGAAATGCATTAAAAATGCATTTTCACAACGGATTCATCTGCACCCGTGAGCCAAAACATCATGTCCGTTTATTCTCAAATGTCCCACCATTAATCTACCTTACTTATCAAAGTAATGGGATTTTTTTCCTTAATGGCATAGTCCGTTTGAAAAAGGTTATGTCATCTCCCTAAGTCTACTCTTGCGTAGCTAATTTTGTGAACCGCGGTTACCTCAAAAGTGTAACCATATGCCTGAAAATGGTCATAATGTTTTAGGTGGCATCACTCTTATATCGACGAAACCATATAGGAGTACAACACCTTGGCCCTTTCCAACTAGATGCACCTCCTCTTTCGTGAGTAATGGCATATTTCGGCAAATAACACCTCGGGCCTTTCCCACGTTTATGACAATAACCTATTGCACAAAACCATCCAGCAAACCATGTGGCACAAATATAGCAAGAGATGTGCTGTCCATAAAATTATCATTTTTTTTTGTATGGGATGGTTAAGCTGTTCGTGCGATAACGGTCGGAAATATGAGACTCGCTTTGAATGGAATGTAAGCCATTGGGCAGCTTTTAGCCCATCTTTATCTTCTTTTTTTGCGAAGAGAGAACTACAAGAAGCTGACCAAGCTTCACAGAAAAGTTCAGGAAACAAAGAAAATTACAGCGAGGCCCTCCTGAACCCCAGCTTCATCTTCGTCACGCAGGACGACACGCCGGCGAAACCCGCCGCTACTCCACCACGCAAAGCTTGGACTGGACGGAGCCCCCTTGCAGCCAGGAAGGCAATGCTCCTCGGTGCCGAAGCACCTCCACCCTGCGCTCCGGTCGACGACGCTGGCTTGGTCAACTCGAGCAGCACCCTCGAGAACTTCAAAAGCCGGATCCACCACCACTTGGACTCCGGCGCGGGGACGAGACGCAGCACACCTCCGAGGAGACGCGAGCGCCGCGCAGGCGGCAGATCCGAAGCTGTCCTCCACCGGAGCACCAACGACGAAGGAGAGGACCGCCGCCTCCAAAAGCCACTCCGGCCACGCCATCAACTCCACAGCGCCGCCGGCTAGCAACCTACTGCTTCCTACGCTATGTACACGCCGGGATCCGGCGATTCCCAGCCTCCCGCCGCCGGAGCGGCTGCCGGAGGTGGGGAATCGCGCGAATCGCCGGCGGCGAGGTGGGAGCAGAAGTGAAAGGGCATGGTGCCCCCATGTGTGGTTTTGGTAATTAATGACAATCCCTATGGACTAATGGTTGCATTGAGTTTTACTTGTAGTGTTTGTCCATAGACCATGCTTGAACTCCATATGTTGGATTCAAGGTTGATGCCATGAGTATATTGATATAATGAAGTATTTGGCATCAAGATCATAGAGTTGAGCATATTACAAGTATGTCTTGAAGAAAAGAATTATGTAATCATTCATGGTTATCATTCATGGTTATCTTCAAGACATCATCTATTGAAAAGAGAAGAAAAGATACAAGGTTGATCAAGTATTGATCAACACACAAAGCTACAAGATGTACCAAGTATCTTTCTATGGGCTTGCATCAAATGAAGATTTCATATGGCCCATGATCGATGACGTAAAGTGGTGATCGTCATCAATGTTGAGAAGCGCAAGTTCAAGAGGAACATCTCGAAGAAATCCTAGGCTTGAAGCTTGCCACCCATTTAGAGATAATGTTCATGTGAAGATATGCCTAAGAGAGGCTCTCCATAGTGGAGTATGGGGGAGCAATGTTTGGGTCTTCACCAAGCGAAGCGCAATCAAGAAAGGTGGTCCACTTGAAGAGATCAAGATCGACGTCATCTAGCTCAAGTGGAATGCGCAAGGCAAAGGTATGATAGGGTTTCTATTTTACCGGTCTCATGGTACTAGTTGGGAGACCGGGTTATAGGATAGATACCGTACTATCAAGAGGGGCTCTCGATTGAGCTTTAGCGTATCAGTTGGAGAGAGCTCAAACATTTGCATACTTGCCTTCATCATCTTTCTTGGTTCTTATTTAGATTTTCTCCTTGTTAGGTTTTGGTGCTTGTTGTGATCTTCATGACAAGCTCAAGTTCTCCGAAAATGGATTTCGTATGGAAAACTTGTTGCGTTTTCTGGTTGGAAATATTATCAGTCCACCTTCGAGATAGGGTCCACACCTTCCCATTTGTAGTAAAGCTCTTGTCGCTACCTTTCCAACAGAATTGGATTCATCTCGTTTGGAGCTTCCTTGCAAAAGTTATTGCGGTTCTCCTTTCCTGGTTCTGCAGTTTCTTCTTAGGCCGGTAGTACCGACCCTCGCCCGGTACTACCGGGTGACCCCTTGCGGAACTACCGCGGGCAGTACCGGGCCCAATACCGCATCTCCGGATGGCTCTCTGCCTCTCGAAGTTTTAACCCGCTAGTTGCCCCGGTTGTGGCGCGGTACTACCGGGAAGGGAGCACTACCGGGCCAGGTGGTCCGGTACTACCGTTGCGCGCCGAGTCAGGAAGCGCTGACTGGTCTTCGTTCTTCCTCGAGTCAACTCGGCTCGGTACTACCGGGATCGGCCCGGTACTACCGCTGCGGCCTTTTTCGTCTGCAACGGGCAGATCTTTGAGAGGACCTTTTTAAGGGGGTTTCTTCCCCAACGGTTCTCTCATCCCTTGAGCTAGCTTTTCCCCTCTCTTTCCTCCATTGTTGACCTTTGGAAAAGCTTGTCTTCCTCTCAATCCCTCCCATGATTCTTGCATATCTTTGAGGGAATTTGAGAGGAGATCAAGATCTACATATTCATCCAATCCATTCCTCCTCTAAGTGAGGGGAACCTAGTAGATCGTGATCTTGAAGTTCCATTTGTTGAGTTCTTCCTTGTTCTTCCTCTCTTCTCCCCCACAAACATTAGTTGCTTTTGGTGGGATTTGGGAGTGAAGGATTTGACCACTTCTAGTGGTCTTGCCTTCTTGCATCGGTTGCATCGGTTTGAGTTCTCCACGGTGATACGTGGAAATCGAAGTTGAGAAACTTGTTACTCTTGGGTACTTGGGGTGCCCTAGAGCTTGTCCTCTTGGGTATTTGGAGTGGCCTAGACGGTCCTTGTTGATCTCGGAGTTTTGGTGGCTCGCGGGATAGTTGGGAGCCTCCAATTAAGTTGTGGAGTCGCGCCCCAACCTTGTGATTCTTGTGGCTTTGGGAGCCGCGGGAATTCGGTGAGAGCCTCCAATTAAGTTGTGGAGTGTGCCTCATCCTTGTACGGGTTCGGTGACCACCCTCAAGTGTCCCATAGTGGTTCGTGGCACTCCGCATTGGTGGAGGCACGAAGGAGATTACGGTGTGCCATTTGACGGCTATTCGGGGATCACTTTGTGACTCCGCACCGCTCCAACGGAGACGTAGCTTCCATTGGGAAGTGAACTTCGGGATAAATCATCGTCTCCAAATGCCTCGGTATTTCTATACCCGAGCTTCTTACTTATGCTATTTACTTTGTGATAGCCATCGAGTTTGAAGTAATATATCTTGCTATCACATATTTGCTTATCTTGTTTAGCATATGTTGTTGGTGCACATAGGTTAACCTAGCTTGTTTAGGTTTCGTGTTTGATAAATTAAACGCTAGTTTTATTCCGCATTTATTCAAGCCTAAACCGCAAAGAATTTTAATCGCCTATTCACCCCCCCTCTAGGCGACATCCGTGTCCTTTCAAGAAGGAGAGCTCAGAAATCGCCTCTCTTTACTGTAGCGGGAGAGGCAAACGGTCCAGGCTCCATCTTTATCATGTGTACACTTTGCGTAGTGATCAGTCTGATGCTCCAATACTTGGTGCATGATATGACTACAAGATGTGTAGAGTGCAGTTGAGATTTGTCTGTTTTTTTATGACATGTCCTCAACTCGTAATGTTGACACGAGAAATATTAATAAGGACTGACTTTGTGGAAACGTCTCCCAAGGAAAGGTTTGCCTTGAAGAGCCAAGTGTGGGAGCAACTTTAGGCCTTCTTAAAACCCATAAAAATATTTAAAAAAATCATTCATTCAAACATCTTGGAAACAATCCTTTATTCAAACATCTTGGAAACAATGTACCGTTCTGGTTCTTCACATAGCAGGTCGTTATAGTGTCTTTGGCAACATGGCGTCTCTTTCCCAGATCCACCTTCCCATTATTGAAGAAGCAAATGCTTGGAAATTCACACGAGCTGGTCAACCAAGAGAACTAGATTAATTTCTCTGCTTGATGTTACAGAATAGTTGTCGTTTATTCGAAGCTTTTCTCTTTGTTCTTTGGCATCTCGCCAGTTCATACCCTTCTTCTATTGCAATGAAAATCAGCCAATTTGTCTCTTCCTCAAAAAATAAATATATAAGAAATAGCAAACCCTTAGAAGTCAAGTGTCCTGGTTCCGCGGCAAGCTCTACTTTATTTCCTGCCTATTAAGAGCATCTCCAACCAGAGCCCCCAAAGGCCGTCCAAACGTCCGGGCGGACCGTCCGGACAACATTAGGCCCAAAAACCTCCACCCAACCGAGCCCCCCATAGCCATCCGAAACGACCGGGCGGTCCGGCACACCCCAAACCCAGCCCATATCTAGGGCGGGTTTGGGGGCGCCCGGGCGCGTCCGGCCCCCTGTCGCTGACAGCTCTGGCCTACGCGTCGGATAGAAGACTGACCGGCGAAGTAGGCTGACCGGCGGCGTCCACGCGTCCAGGGGCTCATCGGCGCAATAAAAAAACCTACCTCCTCACCCTCTCCGCCCCGATTCAACTCCAATCCCCACTCACATCGACAATGTCGGAGAGCTCCGGGAGCTTTGACCGGGAAGAGACGGCGGCGGATGCGGAGAGTGCGGCGCCGGCGGTGGAGAAGCCGCTCGACGAGGACGAGCTCGCCTTGCGCCTCGGCATCCTCCGCTCGCTGGAGGATGTTGAGGCCCGTCGGCGCCTGCGGCCAGTGGCCAGTGCAGCCGCTGGTCATCTCCGGCGGCCGGAAGATCTGAGCCGGGCCCCCGCCGCTGGTCATCTCCAGAGGCCGGAAGATCTGCGCTGGGCCCCAGCCGCCGCGCTAGGGTTTCCTCTGCCAGCCGGAGGTTGGCTCCATCCTCCTCCGCCCCACCGCGGCGGGCCCCACCGATCTAGGCACCGCCTGGGTGGAGGATGATATCGGATGGGGCTGGATGGAGGCTCCATCACCTCCGCCGCAGCGGGCGCCGGAGACAATTGGCCGCGCATTCCGCGAGGCCAGGCGGGCCGGCAGGACCATCAGGGAGGCGGCGGCCATCGTTGGGGCTGACGAGGGACTCCCACTGGATGTGGTCAAGGTCTCCCTCACCTCCACCGAGACGGACAGCCGTCGCCGCCGGCGTAAGAACCAAGAAGCTCTGGAGGCGGCCATCGAGCTGTCGAAGAAGGAGGCGGAAGAGAAGAAGGTGGCGGCTTCCAATGCGAGCCGCCACGCGCAGGAGCAAGCCCGCGCCGTGCGGATCCTCGCCGGAAAGGTCGACGGCAACGACGAGGCCGAGGAGGATCCGTACTTTGCCTTCCGCAAGCGCTTCAAGGACGACGCCGCCGGCGGCTCCGGCAAGGGCAAGTCTCCGATGTGAGATTTCTCCATTTTATATGTTTTAAATGTCTACTTTTGTAGTATCTATGTCTGTCCGACGAACTTCTATCCGACGAATCGATGAAATTTGCTACCTATCGATCTATCTATGTGCATTGATCTACGTTACATGTTTGTGCATGGTTTTGGGGGTTTCGTTTGAGGTCCACGGCTGGAGTGACTCTCTTTTGGGGGGTGACCGGTCGATGTCCGCGGATACGCCCGGGCGTATCCGCGGACAGTTTGGGGGCCAATTTTGGCAAGTGTGGTTGGAGATGCTCTAACATCAGGAAACATAAACAGATGGCAGTACCAGTACTTATCAGTTATTCAGTTATCACCGGTGTTGGGAGTGTCACCTCATGTTAATCTGCCTCTGCCCTCTGGGCTATGACATTCACTGTCTCACGGCATGAAACATGAGTCAAGTCGTGTGTCGACCTTGTTACTCCCGCCGTTTTTTAATATAAGATATTTTAGGTGGTACATATGTTGTCTATATGCACACTAAAATGGGTGAACATGCACACAAAAATGTGTCTACATACATTTATGTGCATGTACACGTGGACAAAAGCTAAACCATCTTATATTAAAAAACGGAGGGAGTAGCACGCTAGTAGTACTGACAGTCTAGCGCTATATATTTTGTCGCTATGGCCAAACTCTCTTCCAGGGAGTACTGATTACTGAACTACTCCAAGGAAACTGGTCACTGACGAAGTGACGATGGACTTCGCCAAGGAAGTAGTTGTGCAGGCCGCGCTGTCCGAGATCCTCGGGCGCGTATTCTCCTTCGTGTTAGACAACGTCCGTCTGCGGCCGGCCGGCGGCGCCAGGGACGTACAAGGCCGGCGGTTGGAGCGGCTGCTGGGCAGCATCGGCGCCATGGTGGAGGAGGCGCAGGGTCGGCACATCACCAACCACCAGCTGCTCTGCCACCTCAAGGCGCTCATCGAGGCCATGTATCGCGGCCGCTTCGCCCTCGAAGCGGCCGACCTCGACGACGCCACCACGGACGATGACGACCGGCGCCGCTCCTTGGCGCTACGCTCGCCGTTCAACAGAGCCAAGCGCTCCCGCGTCTCGAGCTTCATGCTCCGCGGCGACGACGACACCGGGACACGGAGGCTGGTCGCCGCCAACGAAGAGCTGGAGAGCTTGACGCAGGACTGCGCGAGGGAGTTTGTCTTGCTCGTGCACCCCGGAAGGTGCACCTGTCGGTGACGACTACGCTGTACATGGACCGGTGCGTGTTCGGGCGGCATGTCGAGAAGGAGCGCATCGTCGACTTCCTCCTGCAGCAGAGGCCGCCGCCCGACCTGTGCCTGAGCGCCCTCGCTGTCGTCGGCGCCAAGAAGGTCGGGAAGACGACCCTCGTCAGGCACGCCTGCGACGACGAGCGCGTGCGCGGCCACTTCGCGTGCGTCGAGTGGTTCGAGACGCCGGACGTCGTGAAGGCCGGCGGGCAGCCGGACCAGACCGTGTGGACGAGCGACGGCCCGGAGTACCTCGCTGGCGTGCGTATCATCATCGGCAAGCCGCGGGGAGGCCGATCGCTTCTAGTGTTCGAGGACGCCTGGCCCGTCGACTCCACAGCCTGGCGCGAGCTCGCGTACTCCACCCCAGCCGCTGGAGGTGGAGGGAGCAGCTGCAAGGTGCTCTTCACGTGCCGCGACGCCGACCTCGCCCGGGACGTCAGCACGGCGGCAGAGCCGGTCGTCCTAAGCAAGCCGCCGATGGAGGAGTACTGGTACTACTTCAAGGCGTTCGCGTTCGGCGGGGGAGCGGACCCCAGGGAACACCCGCATGCGGCGGCGGTCGGCCGGGAGATCTGCGAGCGCCTTGAGCGGACGTACCTCGACGCTAGGGTGCTCGGCGTGCTGCTCGGGGCCAACCTAGGCGACGCCCGGTTCTGGCGCCGCGTGCTCGCGGCCGTCGAGAGGTGCGAGCGGCGCCCGCTGCACGTCGGCGTCCTACTCGAGCTCCTTCCCCTGCACGGCAGGCGCCTGCAGTCATACGGTCACTGCCGGAGCCCGCCCAAGGTCACAATGCAGGACGTGCTCGCTGGGAGGGCCAGCGGCAGTAACGGCGGCTCCGGGGAGGAGGATGGCTTCACAGTCCATCTTTGCAGGGAGATGTTATACATGGATCACTGGTACAGCATCACTTTTAAGAACGAGTTGTGACACACTGACACGGTTGGTCACCTAGCTCTAGCTAGTACTCCGTAGCTGGAATTAAGCATCGCATTGATTGAAAATAACTGAAACAATCCATATATGCGTTGGATCTATGAAGAGTGTTTCTGAATTTACACAATTTCATTACGGTTTTATACATTTTGACTGATTGGATTTCAAGGATATGTCACATTGATATGAAACAAATCAAATGTGACAAAGTGAATAGCACCAATCACGATGGGCCTATAACGGTGGATGCTTGACCAGTAGCCACTTGCGCTGCATGTATATGCACATAGTATTCTATTGCAGCGATTTTTTCTTGTTTCATGTTACATCTTGATTTTTTGCTAAAAATATTGTAACACCATGTAATTTCAACTGGTGTTCTGATACATCAACGGTTCTCATCATCGCCACCGACGGCCATTTTAACTATTCTTATATTGAATTTAAGATCAGAGACAAGACGGCGAGGGCATCTCTCCGAGGCATTCAATCGTGAAGTACTCTTTTATTCATATAAAAAATGGTACTGTGAAATTGATTGCTTCGAAGTACACCTTTTGTAGTCAGCTTCAGGTAATTTTTCACAACAAGCCTCCTCTTGATAATCCGAGTCCAGGGTTGTGTCCGCCTCATCGAGCTAGTCAAATTTGACTACTCATTTTCCCAAGTCGAACTTCGGATGCATCCTCCATGTTTTTGGTGATCCAATGGCTAATATTATTTCGAATTAGAAAATTATTTCTTCTAAGTTAAAGTGTCTTGTTCTTATCTTTGAGGCAGAGTCCTATCTTGAAGGAGTCGTGCTCCATCCTCATACCTTGTATTCCCCACGCAGGCCCATTTGGACGCAGCTTAGTTGACTTCATGAACCTAAGTCACCGAGCAAACTTTGTCCTATCATCTCCCGTCCATTTTACATGATCTGACGTAAAAGATTGTCTCAAATTTAAAAATCCAAAATAGAAACTATTCAGAAAATTATGAAAAATATCTAGTTAAACGAAATAGTTTTATTCTGTATTCTGGGCAAGTTGCAACTTGGTACGTCTCAAACGTAGTTATAAATTTTGATCGTTCCATTCTTGTTTTATATCAATACTACATGTTTTTATTATAATTTAATATTATTTTAAGGCATTTTCTGGAACTAACCTATTAGCAAGATGCCCAGTGCCAGTTAATGTTTTCTACTGTCTTTTTGTTTTAGAAAATTTATTAAGAAAATATTATCCAAAATAACTGAAAATTTACGGAAATTATTGTTACACTGAAGAGAATACGGAGTCCAAATATCAGCCAGAGGGGGGGCCCCCACAGCTCCCAGGCGGTACCTGGGCGTGGCCTAGGGTGGGGCCACACCCAAGGGTCGCATGGAGCCCCTCTCCACCGCCTTACACTGCCTCTTCGAATATAAATTGCCTTCGATCCCGAAACCATAAAAGACCTGAAAAATTCCACGAAAGATATCTGAGGCCGCCGCCAACACAAACCCTAGTTTGGGAGTGTTCTGGAGCTCTTCCCGGTACTCTGTCGGAGGGGAGATCATCACCGGAGGGCTTCTACATCACCATGCCTGCCTCCGGAGTGATGTGTGAGTAGTTTATCCTTTTAATACGGGTCCAAAGCAGTAACTAGATGATTGTCTCTTATCCTTGTGCTTAATTTGAAAGAACTCAAAATTCTCACTCAGTTCATCAATCTCTTGTAAAACTGAAGCTATTTCCGACCTCCTATCTTTTCTTTTCTCCCAAAGCTTAACAATCATGCTAGCATCAGTTTCCACCACAGCCCGAGTGGATCCTTGATTAAAAGCAAATTCACTCCATCTCTGACTGCCAGCGCCTCCATGATGAAAGAATTTGCTACATGATCATACCAAATAGGCCTGCATGATCACGAACAACCAGGCCCGATACACCTTCTCCTGGTGAACTCTGAAAGCTTGCATCCACATTCACCTTAAAAACACCTTGATCAGGCGGCCTCCACGTAGCTCATACTTTCGGCAATTTCAGATTCAGACTTCTCCCTATAATCAAGAGATCAGAAGCAATATCGACTATCCATTTTACAAAATGGGAGACCGATCTAGGATGATCATCATGTTTCCTTGCATTACGCTCGGACCAGACTGCCCATCCTCCACATAAGATAACTGCCGCATCCCCTGAAGACACCTAGTAACCATCAATTGAGAACAAGCAAGTGTCCACCCCCTGGGCGCCTCCTCGCGCTATCCACGTGGCATTCTTATTTTGTCCTGTAGCTGCTGGTTTTGTCCTGCTTGTATTCAGTTCGCTGTCGTTGATTGGCTGCGCCGAGTAGAGAGAAAAATGCCTAGCACCATTCCCGTGCACTCTCCCCTGCCGCCGCCACTCCTCTCCTCTCGTTCTCCACCTCCTCCTCAGCCACCGCTCAGCTCCTCCCGCCCTCGACCTCCGTCTCGTGTTGGATCGCGGGCGTCTGGATTAGGCTACCCCGCCACCCTCATCTCTCTCCAGATCAAATCAGACGGCGACGGGGGCAGCAAACCCTAGCACGCTAGCCGTGCGGCGGCACTGAGTTCGAAGATGGTGGGAGCGGTTGTTGGACGACGGCGGCCGCAGCGGGTCGTCGCCTCTTCCTCTTCTCTCCCACCGGCTCCTCTTGTCCTCTCTCCTGTCTCACGGCGAGAAGTGGCGGCGGGGAACGGGCGAGCTCTCCTCTCTTGCCCTCTCTTCTCTTCTCTCTCCTGTGCGGCGGCGTGGAACCGCGAACGCTGCCGCCTAGAACGGGTGCGCTCACCTTTTCCTCTCTCGCCGGGATCCCACGTCTCTGGTTTGACCCCTCTCTCTATTTCTCTGCAGGAGGATGGGATGGTGACAGAGGACTGAGCCGGCGACCAAGAAGAAGCCCAGCAGCCCCTTTTCAAGTTTGACGATTTCCCCCTAAAAAATCTGAGGTATAATTCTTCAGAGTGTTTGTTTGTTCCTAAGATTTGGTGAATTTAAGCCTGCTTGTGGATGTATCCAAGGTCGTGGTGATGATGGTCATCAAGATGGAGATGCAGGAAGATTATTACAACCTCCTGGACAAATCGCTCTTTAGGTAAACAATTTTTTGCTTGTATCATTTGAGCAGTTTGTATGCGACTTTATGCTGGAAAGGAATACCTGAGTCTGTCTTATTCAATGAATGCCAGCAGTCGTTGATAAAATCATTGTTGATTTAGACTTGAGGATTTTACAACATAAAGTGCATGATTTGAAAAGTAATGGCATTCCGACGGCGCTTACATTGTCATTATCCGCAAGTTTCATGTTTCAAATTCCATTCTTCTTGTTTCTATATATTTTTTCGTATTTCTCATGTTGCTGCTCCCATGTGAGGCTCCATCAAGATGTTCTCGCCCTTAATTTGTTCCTACTTGCATCCACGGGAGAATGGCTTGCCCTGTTTATGTTGTCCAGAAAAGTGTCTGTGCTCGTTTTTGTGCTCATTTAACTGATATTTATGCTAAGCTGCTCGGATTTGTAAGGCTTCTCATATGGGTGTTTACATTTTGTTTGCTAGGTGCTGCAACTATAATTTAAGTTTCAAAGATACACTTCAGTCCTGTGCGATTTTCAGCTACAGGCATTACAGGAAAAATGGCCCCAAAATTACTTGCTAAAACAGTAGATGCACTTCCAGTGTGTTCAAGAACTAGGTGACCAACTCATTCTTGGCTCCTAGACGTTTTAAGTCTTTTCTCTTGATCTTCAACTAGCTGTGTGGCCCGCGCATTTGCGCGGCTAGATTCACCGAGTACCTTTGATTTGTTTCCTTCTTGGATGTACATTGCTTTTTTTAATTGTTATTTGATTCATTCAATCCAACTTTATAAGAGAACTAATTTGATGTGGGAATATATTCACAAAGTATGTTATATTATTCATTTGTCGGATGCATGTTCTTATATAATTTTCTTTTTATTTATCCGTCCCTATAATAGAACTAATATGTCTTAATTGAACTAAAGAGGTTTTGTTAGTTTAAAACCTTTTGGGGCATTTTATTTCGAAGTCATCATACTTACATCATTGAAAATAAGGGAAATAAAGCTGTGTGTCTATGCCTTCATTAATATAAGTATACAATAACATATACTTAGCGTAATATATAAATAAATTGTTTATGGGTACAACCTTGTTATGTGAAAACCCAAAAGACCACTGGCATTGTTTAGCTTGTTGTGCATAGCCAACGTGCTTTAATCTCAGTGTTACATATCAATAAAGAGGAATATTTCTCTCCCACAACACTGAAGATGAACCGAATTAAGCCCCCCCAAAAAATAAGGCCCAAAAACGATCTTGCAATCTGCACTGTAAATTCAGTGGATCTTTGCTTAATAGTCAAGAAGGAAGAGGATCTTCTCCTCACGGCTACATCGACTTGCATCCTGGGAGCATTAAACATTACATTTGTTGCATATATGTGTTGTAGAAGTACCCCAACATTCATGCATTTTAAGTGACCTACATCCAAACAGTTTCCTCTTGAACTTCATCCCCATCAATGAAAAATGGAAGATCTTATAATTCCACAATTTCACATTCTAATTAATATCATCGGGACATCAGATTAATTAAAATAAAAATGTACAACAAAATCATGCTACTAATGCAAACATAAAACTGCATATTTACACTATCTATGAATTCTACGAAATAACTTTTGTACAACGGATTCAGACCTCAGACCTGAAGGATCAGGCTGCAGCACATTACACCATTTAGCACTGATACAATCTTGGAGTGGTGGGTGAGGAGCCAATCCTCCATTCCAGCTGCCATCCGGTAGGGCGTAAATTCGCTGATCTTATATATGCACTATTCGCTCAGCTTGGTTAGAGAGAAATGGCCGTGTATTCAAGGCTAGCTCCAGGTCACCACGCCTAATTGCGGATGCAGTTCAGAACACATGCAGAGATCAATGCTTTTGGCTTCTATATAATTGCTCCTGTAGTTTTTTGAGAGCTCTTGCCCTGGTACATGTCCCGATATTTTCTCCCTCTGATCCTATCCCGAATTTACAGAAGATAAACATGTAGTATATATATCATTTAACTACAGACAACTGACCTATTGTTTTGAGCAAACATAAAAAGCCAAGAAGCAAAAGTTACCTGACATCCTCCAAGATGATTTGCCTGAAGTTATATCGTTATGTATTCCACAACCCATTACCCAAAAAGATCTTACACCTGGTGAAATATATAAACATAGGCTTAGCTAAGGTGCAAGCAGAAGTAGCAGCATTTTTATGATAATTCCGAAATCTGCAAGCAAGGGAATTTTATGTCCATCATTTGAAATAAAATAGGATCATTAGTGGAGAAATTGTAAATTTACAAATATGCAGAATATAATCTAGGCACAGATCAAGTAAGACGTACCAATATTACGGAATGGAGCAAAAGTTGCCTGACATCCTCCAAGAAAATTTGGTATTTGCATTATAAATTCAGTTGTGTACCCAACTATGCATCTTCCTGGCCGCAAGAGAACTATACCCAAATATGGTATTTGCCTATTTCTTTTGAACCCGATATATTCTAGCATACCAATGTAAAAATGTTTGTTTAAAAAATCAGCTGATCATTCTATTCCACCGAGGCTTCAGTCTATCATCTCGTAAAGTCTGAAGCTTCTGCTACCAGATTTGTTGCCCCGACTCAAGTGCAATTAATGGTGAACAATTGCTCCCATTCCACTCACTTTGCTAAAGGGAAATCTTTATCGTTGTTCTATCTCTCTCTTTCTGATCCTTGCACCATGATCTGACAATTTAGCTCGAATCCATTCTGGAATCATGTGTGCGAACAGTTGGACTACTAAGTCCCGAGTTAACGAAAGTAATTCAGTTCATCTGCAACATATATGTCTCTAGCTGCCTTCTTGCACGATATAATTTCTATACACGTCACAAATAAAATTGTGCATATAAGATAATTACATACCTCAACATCTACATGCATGTATCCTGATTTCCTGTATTTCCACTATCGTATCGCTTATACTTAAACCGCAGACCTGGAAGCATCTTTGAAATAAAGAGGATTTTGGGCTTGAAATACTCGTTTGCACATGATGAAGATGCTTTGTAAAAGAAATTCTACTCACATTATTGTGAAATGTAAGATTTAAAATGATGATATTCCGCCTTTACGGGAGTGCTCTGTAACAATAAACACGCGTAATAGAGTATATTAAAAAGAAAGAAAGACGTATAATCTACTTGACACATCTTCCCAAATGATTTATTGAAGCTTTATTGCTCCACAAATAGTTATTCGGAAGGATCTAACACCTGCAAAATTAAAGAAAAAAATGAAATACGAGTATATCAATACATGTTGAGCTATGGCTATAAAAGCTTTAGTTGTTGTTTCTAGGACAGATGGCAAGCTGGAGTAGCAGCAATTTTATGATCATTCAGCCATCTGTGCGGAAAGAAAAATTGTGTGCAAGATATCACACAAAAATGTGATTGTTAGGATATCTAATGTCAACATTTAAGCAGTGATTTGAAAATATATTGAAATGTAGAATGTTCACTAAGATCCGCTCGAATCACACTAACAATATTTCTGCACCCCAGAAACCAGAGAATGTAGATAACCGTAAAAACAAATAATAAGTATTTGCGTCTACTTACAAATTCGCTTGAAAAAAAATATCCGTGCAAAATAAAACGAAATATTCCAACTAATAGGGTCATGTCAACCAATTTCATGCAACAAAAATAAAAAGCAATGTAAACTTTGATGCTTCCGCGATCATGCTGTTTTACCGAGGCTCCACCCTGCCATCTCATTTTCTTCAGCTTCAGTTAGATACAAAATTATCGCACCTACTGTGAGTGCACTTAATAATGAAAGTTTATTACCTTCGACACATTCTTTATAGGCTTGCATTGCCTTTGGCAGGCCTCTTCTTGCTACTTGTGATCCCTTGATCTTTTACCCAGCCGCTGGCGTGCAGTGCGTCAGCTTGCCATTGTCTATGTACGATGTATGAGATGCACGTCAGCTTGCCATTGTCTATGTACGATGTATGGAGCATCTATTAATATACAAACAAATTAATCGAATGACATGGAAGGATACTCCGTGCCTAGCTTATTCTACAGTAGTGCACGAAAGACTTACATCATATGTGTCCAGAACTCCAGGGTTCTGTTGGAGTTGAGATTATGGGGTTGTCGATCGGACTGCAACTTCACCACCAGCAGTAACTTCGCGGACCGGATGGCGGCAAGCAATCAGAGCGTGATTGCGTACGCCAATCGCCATGGCCACAGATGAACCAATTTCTGGAGTTCAAAACTCTAACCGGGAGCACCATCACGCCGGCGAGAAGGACATGAACCTTGTTTTCCTCGCTAAGCCAAAGCCGCTGGAGTTCGTCGCGGACGGCGGCCCGCTAGCTATCGCGGACATGCACATAGACGTCCCGCTGCCGCCGCCATTACTCATTAGAGATGGCGTGCCGTCGATCTCGCTATCATGTCTCTACCGGATTCGATCTTGCCGAAGTTGTTTGAAGATGTGAGGAACGTAGTGCCTCGATCTGTCGATAACATCACGGGACACCGGGTCGTCGATTTCTTTTGGATTGGATGATGTGGCGTGCGGTACCGTACAACAATATCACTTCCTCCAGGTATGCGCCGCACATAGGTACTCCGACGACCAGTGCTAGCGGAACGAATCTGCTCTGTTCACCTCTCATGCTTCGATTTTGACAGAAATCATGGCGAATCTTCTACTGCTCGCTATGCGGCAGCGGCCTAGGATCATGGCAAATCTTTACTCCTCGCGATGCGGCAGCTGCCTAGGGCAAGAATCAAGATATAGATTACGGGGAGGCTAGGAGTCCATGACTCGTACTCAAGATATAAATTGTTTCTTGACCTGCCAATACGTGAACGTGATGGTTTGGCTAACCCCGTGAACGTGGTCTTTCCCTTAATAAATCTTTTAAATCTCAGCCGTTTGCTTTCAAGTGTTTAATCTGAGCCATTAATTATCTTGTGTTTTAATTATATAATAGATTGATTACACTTTTTTTCAGTATCTAGGAAGGAAAAGGAAAAGCTCTTGGTTTGCATCGAACAATGACCTGTGAAACATCTCCATGATGAAATCTAGGATAAATTCTTTGATTGATGAAACTATGATATGATACTACTTATGTACTCAGGTTTTCCTATTTCATTTTTTGTCTGTCCTTTCATCAGTTGTAATTAGAAATCACGCCTCCTCACCTTTTTTTTCCAGAAGTACTGGCTGACGATGAGGAATCGACGATGTGATGGCGCCACGAAGTTTCCTGCAAAGCCGGTCATGCTCAAGAGCATCTATTGACGTTGTTGTTGTGACCTTCGTGGGGCACGCTCGTACCTCGCCGTTCAGGTCAGAGCTGAGGATAATGTGTTTGGACGTGATGTCCGAGTGCTCGGCGTAGCGTCTGCTCTGGCTGCCTCAACAACAAGATGAACCAGACCTTCGTAGGTTCTAAACCCCTGTTCTCATTTTATCATCAAGATTTTGTGGTTATTCATGGTGTCTCTGGTTGTCAAGATTTAGTCATTTGTTTCGTGCTATGCAGCGACGAAAGAGGCTCGGCCGGCGGATTGCGGAGTTTGTGGTGATGGAAGTCCCTCGAGATCCTCCCTTCTTTTCCCCCAGCTCACCAAGGTCAAAATTCTTATTATCTGAATTACTTACATGTTAAGCTATGCACTGTGTTCTAAGAAAAGGACACCTGCAAGCTCGAATGTTTCTATATGAAATTAAACAATGATTTCGTATGTTTGCTTTTATTGGCTAGCTACTGATTACTACTTTATGTTTTCATAAAAAATGACTTGATTTGTAGGACCCAGTCATGGTGCAGCCTCGTGAGAGGAAAGGATGCTCCGGATCGTCTCTTCGCATTTTAATGGTAAGCTGGTAGGGGTGCCTAATCCATGAACTTGGGCCTTTTCGCTTGCTTTACTTTTATTATCTTCTTGTTGTTTCAGAAATTTTATATATACCATGGTTCATCCCTGCCTTTTTTTATACATGTTCTTTAAGTTTACCCAGTATCGATATGCAGAAATAATCTGTTTGTGGCATCTGTTTTGCCACCTGATTTGTACTAGAGGAAACAACATATGAAGGTGAAACAAAAGAGTAATTACATCAGAGAAATACTTTTACAAGTCATATGCATCATTTGTTATCGGGAACTTGTATTTCCGTATTTCGTTTAAATGTATAGCCCTGTTTCCTGAGATATGTATGTTCTTTTCCTGCTCATTCTTTTGGGGCTTAGAGCCAGTTGAACGATCATAATATACCTTGATTTTTTTGTACTGCTTATTATTTTGCAAATGTGGTGCATGGTCTTTCTGTAGTGCATCCTGAGTCCCTTTTTTATGTTTCATGCTGTGCAAACCAAGCTCACCGTCAAGCTGAACATTAATTTTGCTTTGTTCCATCCTCTTGAGGCCCTTTTTGACGTTTCATACTGGGCAAACCAACCCTCCGTAGTTAAATGTTCTGTCGATTTCTGTCGGTGCAGTTGGTATTATGTTTATATGTGATTTCACTTACGTATCTAAATATCTTGATCAGTCTAATTGTGCTGATCTTCATGGTCTTGATGACTCTAATTATCTAAAGTAATAATGGGACCAAGAAGAACTATGAGATATTGATTCTGGTAATAAATAGGTAGGAGCAGGGTTTAGCCAGCACATCAATCAGTTTAGTATACTAACTACCTTGTCCTTGCACTTACATTACTCGGGGTTCCGTATCTTTACTGCTTCTGTGACCTACTGCAGTGCTGCTTATGTTAGGAAAATTTGAATAGGTTCCTTTATGGTAGCTACTCTAGATAATTTATTAACACGTTTGTGTTACCATTAGGAATTGCATGTTGGATGCTATTGTTAGTGTATGTATCAGTCATAGTAAGTGCTAGAGCTTCCTTTTGAAGGAATACTTGACAGCAGAAAGGTAAAGTTTACCTTTTGTGCTTTCACAACATGCCTTTACTATTGTTTAAGTCTTTAAAATATTAGATGTGGGGTTAATTGAACCCACAATACCCAACAAATATATTCATATCATTATGTTACTAACAAGTAACAATATAACTATTGTTGCATATTTGTTGGCAATGGACATCTCTGAATTATTTTCTTCAGGTGCATTCATACTTGTGTACTGGTGTAACTACTATATTTTGACATATGCCAACCTTGTTTTTCTCCACCAATAATGTTTCTAATGCTTGTGTAAACATTGATATGGTGTCTACAAAATCTCCATCTATGGATTGGTTACTTTGCTATGTACCTCAGTGTGAGATAAACCCAAAAAGGTGTGTTGATGATATTGGCCACTACAAAGAAAAGAGAAGCTGCACGAGTAATATTCATCAACTGTAAACCGTCTCTGTGTGGTCATGCACAGAAAAGATTATGCATGCACTCTGTTGGACATGGACATGATAAGGTATCTAATTAGTGTAAATATTACAAGCTTTAATTAATGATTCAGTTTAGTTGTAAAAGGCAAAGAAACCTGAAAAATACAAATAGTTCCACTGGTCTCATTTCAGTTTACTAAGTTAGGTTCTCTCGTGACAAGGAAAGATGAGCAGTGCTATGCTTAGTTCTGAAAATTTTGTATGGCCATCAGGCGTTGAGACTTTTTTTTTGCAATCCAAGATCCCCGAAAGAATTCGACACCACAACTTCTGCATCCTTTATCTTCAAGTAGGCAATTGCAGACCGATACCACTATCCTGGAAGGTAGTATGCTCTTGGATTTGATTTTCTTTGTTTAATTCTTACCAGGTATTCCATGATAAACTGTATTTTTACAATGCTGCAATATGTTGAAATATGATGATATTTGCAAGACCCTTGCCTAGCTGCTTGGGAGTCGTCTGCTTGGAGGTGTTGCTTGGAAAATTGCATAGGTGCTACAAACATGATGCTATTTACAGCATTTTGAGAAAATATGAATTCAAATGATTGGCTGATTATCTAAAGTGAACGAAGCAGCATTTTACTTTAAACCTTACTGCATCTATGTACGCCTTCTCAGCTTGTATAATCTGGAAACACAACAGTTGGATGGAGTGGGAAATATTTAATAATTGGGCAAAACTAAAGAACAGACATAATTTGATATTTTGTTTTTATGATTACATTAACTAATTTACTGTAAATATGTCCAGGCCCTTGATCTGATTGGTGATCCAAATTTCCGCATGCTCATAGATTCCTGTTTAGTGGGCCAATTTTCTAATGAGGAAGGAACAGCGCTGTTGCATTTAGCTTCAAGGTGATCTTTTGTTCTTGCACTGGTTTCTCTTCAGAAGGATCTCAAGGTGGGGAAATAATAGAGCTGCTGCATTTAGCTTCAAGGTGATCTTTTGTTCTTGCACTTGTTTCTCTTTGGAAGGATGTCGAGGTGAATATATATCTTATCATACATCTCCAGTATGCACTGTTCCTCTATTTTTTGTCATTGCGTTTTGTACTCCAGATGGTTCATCCGGAGAATATTTTTTGATAATACTGCTATGCTTATGTACCTTTAGGCTTTTGCAAATGCTCTTGTGCACAAATCTGAAACTTGTATAAGGCTCCAAATGAAGGTATTGAAGTTGATCGATGTAATATTTTTCTGCATGCTGTCAATAAACAGACTATAATATCTATGTGCACTATCTTGATCAGCAATATAATCAGAGTTGCTTTCTTGGATGGCATCAGTTGATAAATCTTTGTGTTACAGAAACTATTGTAGTCTTCTAAGACAGAGAAGCAAGTTGGGATAATCTCTGTACCATACAAGCTCGGATTGAGGTGTATCTGGTTATTGCTTTAGGTTTTGAAGATATTGCAGCAGGGAAGGAACTGACCACACATTGGAATGCTGTCCTAATATTGTACCTTTTTGTTTAGCAAGTGCTCAAGAAATTGGTGAACAAGACAAAATACTACATTGGCTGACTCTTAGACGAGCGGCTCAAATGGCCGGGCCAGTATGAGCACGAGCGGTGCTGTTTAACCGTGGGCCAAATGCAAAATCCAAGTTGAGCATGTCATATCAACTTGTGTAAGAAGCACTGAATTAAGGGATTTTGTTTGCAAATGCTCCCGCACCAATGCTAAAAAGTCATGTATTGGTAACTCTCGGAATATGTTTTTGACCTACAATGTTGCAGTCATATCAATAATTAGTCTTATACTTTAAACAGAAACTGTCTAAATCTAAGTATTTTTCTTCTAAAATCTTGAATGGTGGTTGCCCCATCGTTGAATACCTTACATTGTTCTGAATGGATTGCTAAACCATTTTTTAATACTCTTACTTGATGTTCTATTGCCAGTTCCAGTTCTGGAGGTGCAATTGAGTGCATTTTGGTATTTTTAGATTGATATTCAGGTTATGGCTTACCCATGTATGCCCAGATTTTAATTTATTTTTGGCATAAGAAAACATGTAGTAGGCCGAAGGCACTTCTTTTGTAATCGTTGTGCCATTGATCAGGTTTTTTCATACAGAATTTGAAATTGGTGTGTTAGACCAGGTAAGATTAAGTTATGTTTTTGCTATCGTATAGCGCTGAATTGGACCATGATTGGCCGCCAAGGAACGGCCTGGTTAGTTGATCAATTTCACGATAAAATTTAGTAAATTGTTATAGCGCTGAATTGGACCATGATTTGGCCGCCAAGGAACGGCCTGGTTAGTTGATCAAGGAACGGCCTGCAAAACAAGAGAGATGCAGCTGATTCTTTAGTAAAATGTTTCTAAATCTGCAACTTCAAAATTTCACTTGCAAGGTGTGAGTTGATCAAGTTCACGATAAAAGCTGATCAGAAAGTTCACTTAGGAATGGGTGAAGGGCCTTTTTGTTGTAAGAGGGTGCTGCAACCCTCAAGGTTTCTAAGCATTAGATCAGAACATTTTTTTATACAAGTGTTGTTTTGTTTGCAGAACAAATAGTAGTATGTTCATGTTCAGTTAGGATTTAGAGAGCATACTGTACACCGTAAAATATCATCGTCTATATATTTGTGTTGTTTTTTTGGGAATCCAGTTCGGATGTCTGCCTCTTTCAGAACATGGTTGCTTAGTGTTGCTACAATTTCCTGCCCGTTTTCGGCTGACCTGAAAGTATGTTGTGATTGGGACAATTATTGGGTCGCAGATGACCGGCAAGGAGGCGCCCCGAGGGGCGCCCCAGCCTCTAGTCATATCAATAGCCCAGGAAATAGGATACAATTCGGGGACCTTGACACGTGTAGCAGCCTTGATTTCCTCCCAAAAAAGTTTAGCCCAAGTGCATTGAAAAATGGCATGTTTAATAGACTCTTTCTGGCCACGTACATGACAGAACGAAATTTTCTCAATGTGCCTATTCTTCAACGCTGATCGGCAAGGAATGTAGCTCTTTATGAACCTCCACCAAAAATTACGAACTTTAGGCGGTACTTTGAGCTTCCACAATTTTTATCCAAAACCCTTGCTCAGATCCACTAGAGCCAGACACAGGAACAATTGCCTAGGCTCCGTGTCACGACATGGCTGGAAGCCTGGAACTCGTATGGCGGCCGAACTAGCCGGAATGACGAGAGTGAATAGGTTGAACACGGGTACATATGAACCCGTTTTTTTTTTTGAAAAATGCATTGAACTTATTTTAAAGTGTTAACAAAACCTGAAACAAAATTCCATGCATATGTACCACAAAAAAAAGTTTTGTGTTCAAATTTCTTTTCACTTTGCTTGCGCAAAGAAAAAGAAATTTCCGGTGCTAGAAACATACATAATGAGACATTGTTTTTTTACACAGCCCAAATAAAAATCGTTTCTCAGTGAGACTTTCTAGGCACATATAGAACATGCAGATGTACGCACACATTTTTTCTGATTTATTAAACATTTAGAAAATGCTTTTTGAAAACAGGTTCATGTGTACCCGTGTTCAAATGCCCATTTTCCCTTGAACGACCAGCCTGCTGCTCATGGAGGCGATCGCTATTCGCGATGGAGTAATGTTAGATTATATTGTTATGGACTCCTAGCTAGACTCCTACTCGAATTGTATCTCTACACGTCTTGTACTCCAAGTTAGGGTTTAGCCAAAGTCGGTTTGTTCCGATACTGTATATACTTTGTACCCGATGTATCAATCAATCAATATACGATCATTGCTATTCTACATGGTATCAGATATCCGATCCTAGGCATGGCTGCACCTCCCACGCCGCCGCCTCTTCCGCCGGCCGGCTACCGTGCCCAAACCATCGCCGCTGCCAAGGCACAAGCCGCATTCCCGGCGGCGCAAACCTCCCACCTCTCTCTGCCCTCCACCTCAAATCCTTCTCCTACTACCCTAATGGCCGCCCCTGTCTCCTTCGCCGACACCATAGCCGACGTCTCACCCTTTATCCCCATCACCCTAGATCTCGCCGCCCACAACTACTACCATTGGCGCCACCTATTTGAAGTTCACCTTGGCCGATGCAATCTCCGTGATCATGTCGCCGCCGGCTCGGTTCCTCGCCCCTCTGATCCTCGATGGGTCAAGGATGACCTTGCTATCATCCAGTGGATCTACACCAGGGTGTCCACCGAGATCTTCAATCTGGTCTTCCGCGATGCTGCCACCGCCGCCGACTTGTGGACGGCCCTTCGTCAACTCTTTCAAGACAACGTCGACGCCCATGTCAACACCCTCAACACCGAGCTCTGCAACACCGTCCAAGGAGACTCCTCTTTCGGCGTGTACTGCCAACGCCTCAAGTCCATCGCCGACGAACTTCGCGAGCTCGGAGATCCCGTGGATGATCGACAGCTTATCAATGTGCTCTTGGTCGGTCTCAGTGATCGATTTGAGAAGCAGGCGTCCTTCATACCGATGATGCGGCCTCTACCCTCCTTCGCCGAGGTCCGGTCGCTGCTCCAATGGGCCGATCTCACCCAATCACGCAAGGACTCGTGCCCTCAGGTCTTCGCCGCCACCACCGCTACTCCACGCCCACCACCGCCGCCTCCTCCGGCTTCACCACCAGCTGCCGTGCTGCCCACGCCGTTGGAGCCGCCCCCTCCTGGCTGGCGTCCCAGTCCGAACTATCACGGCAAAAAGCCCACTTACCGGCCGCCCCGCTCGACATCGTCCTCGGCCTCCACAAGCAGCGCTCCGCCGCCTCCACCTGCTCCTACTACTGCACCAAGCTGGCGCCCTCCCCACGACCCCTGGTCTGGGATGGTGCAGGCGTGGCCCATGCCCTGGGCTGCCCCTTCTTCGATCGGCGCACCCCCGCCCTACTCCGGCTCCTGGATGTCGGGTCTTTGTCCTCACACTGGTGCTCCTGGACTCCTCGGCTCGCGTGCTCCTGCCAACGCCTACTTCGCGACCCCAAGCTACTACCAGTACGGTGCGCCTTATGACAGTGTCGGCCCCTCCGTGTTGCCTCTCATGCCTGCCTTGCTGCCAACGCCACCGACTGCACCGGCCTCACTCCCCGCTTCGACATCGCACTGGAATCAAGCCGCCTTTCTGCAAGCCATGAACAACTTCGCTGCCACGGGTAACTCAGGTATGGACTGGATTTTCGATTCAGGTGCATCTAGTCACATGTCTTCATCAAGTAATATGTTGTTATCATGTTCTCCTTCACCTTTTTCTTCTGTTACTCTTGGTGATGGATCTTTCACTCCCATATATTGCGTTGGTAACACTCTCTGAAGGGGATCGTAGACAGAAAACAAAAAAATTCCTACCGACGATAACCATAAACTAGCCAAGATCTATACTATGCAGATATACTATACGGAGGAGAATGGAATACATACCCTTGTAGACCGTAAGCGTCGATGATCAAAAGATCTGTTTCGATGACGACGCGTGATGAAGACGACGTAGCCGACCTCAAGGTCGTGTAGAGGAAGAAGACGACTTCTAGTGCCAAGCAATGGCACCTCGCAGTTCCACACACATACGGTGTAGATGACGACCTCCGGGCTCCAGATCCAGCAGAGCAGCAGAAGTGGAAGAGTGGATCTAGCAACAAGAAGAAGGGATAAATTGGTGTGTTTCCAAAGGCGTGGGGGGGGTCCCCTATTTAAAGGAGGAGGAGGGAGGCTTGCCTTGGTGCCTTGGTGGTGTGGGACTATCCCACACCAGCCGCACCACCAAGGGTGCGCTGGCCCTAGGTGGGCCCCATGTGGCCCACCTAGGCCGGCCGGCCTCCATCCCCTTTTTTTCCATTTTCTTTTTAGGGATTTTCCCTAATGGGTCTCTAAGGCCCATTTATGATTTAATGCCTTTAAAAATTCGAAATAAATTAAATAAAAATATATTTAATCACTAATAACACTTATTAATATTAAATACATATTATTTAATTCATCCGGGCTCCGAAACCTATTTCGTTGCCTCCGATCAATATCGGAAAGTTCCGGAACACTTCCGGAGTTCCCGGTATTTTTTCTCTCTAAATCCAATCTAATCGTCACCCACTCTTAAGTGTGTTACCCCACGGTTCGGGATCACTCCAGACATGATCGAGACACCCTCTCCGATCAATGACTAACAGCGGGATCTGGATATCCATGATAGCCCCTGTGCGCCCACGAATGTCTTATATCGTTTGAACCTTTAGACGTCCAGTCTCATCCTCTTGCCTAGCGATACTTAGATTATCCGAGCGTCGTTCTCCGGTATCACGATTACCGAGCATGACCTCGCTATTGACAAATCTATCTTTACTCGTCTGTGATATTACATCCCCGTGACCTAGTCACATGCTTGCAAGCTCATTGATGTAATCTCACCGAGTGGGCCCAGAGTATCTATCCTGCTATGTGGACTGGCAATTCCCGCTCTTGATCACTCGCTTCTGCTGCTTCCTTCCGATACCCGAAAGTGTCACCTTTATTGTCACGCTACATAAGACATGCCGTTTGATGCGATCAGCCGTATCTTTCAGAAGCAGAGATTTGATATGATCTCACAGTCGAAGGTATGAACACTACGTTTCTATATTTTGGGTTTGTCCATCAAATCATTCACCAAATGATAAGACTCCATTGTTAACCGACGCCATTGTCCATGATCAGGAAACCTTGATCATCTGTTACCCAACGAACTAGTTAAATAGAGGCTATTAGGGACCTGGTTGTTTTCATACCACACATGTATTAATGTTTCCGCGTAATACAATTATAGCATGGTATTAAAACGTATTACGAATAATTGAGATATGATAAATAAAATCACTTTATTAATTGCCTCTAGGGCATATCTCCTTCAGTCTCCCACTTGCACTAGAGTACAATTCAATCTAGTTTACAACTTAGTAAAAGCTTAACACCTATATGCTCGTCTCGTGGAAGAGGAAGCAAGTCAACAAATCTAGATCTGTATGTGCTTTGCAACACTTCTATGTCACCTAGATTGACATCATCCCGTATCATATGATAACGGTGAAATATATGATTGTCGATGGAGTGAGACTCAAAATTTCGCACAACATGAGCCTTAAAAGTCTAAGAGATCTATAAAGGGAAACCAGGCATGCTCGGAAAAACTGCTCAGTCCAATCATACTTTCTACTTCCGAAATAGCCATATATTTCTATACCTATGTAGATTATGCGACAGTGCATTCATATGCAACTTCGCAAGCTAACCCTGTCTTTCTTCAAAACAAAGTACTTCTCCTATATGAGATTTCTAGTCATATGGGTCAGTGTCATAACTTGCATCATCGTAACTCTTTTACGGCAAGTTGTCTTTACACTCTTACCCTATACCAGAAAACATCTCTTCAGTTCTCTTTTAGACACTGAAGGATATACTTAACGTTTGCTCATTGATCCATCCAGGGATCACTCTAGAACCCGTTCTTCACCAAAAAACTTGGGTCACATCAAGTCGAGCTTTCAGTCTGACAGAATCTATGGCTAAGGCATAGAGGATGTCGGACATCCTTTTCTTTGAATAACTATCGCTGAAATGCCAAGATAATCTTAATATTTTACCCAGTCATACAAGTGAGAACTTTTCTTCGCTTGTTCTATTCTGAAACATTTCAGAATCTTAACCTAGGAAAATATTCCGACCTAATGTTATTAAGCCCCTTATGATCCATACGAATTATATATTTAAACCCCAATACTCTTAACTTCACTCATAGAAAATTTAATCACTTAAATAATTATTTATACTTTACCAGATGATCTGTATCATTCTCAATATGTCGTTACATATAAAATTTGGAATGACACCTAGCTCCCACTCAAATATGCCTTCCGCATATAAGACAAGGGAATTTCCTTTTAGCTCCCACTCAAAATATGCCATTCACATATAAGATCAAGAAAAGCTACTTAGCTCCCACTCACTTTGTCGTGGGGTTGTCACGGCAGATGTTACCATAGGGTAACTTGAGTTGTAGGGCAAGGCGAAACTAGTGTCTGGGAGTTTGTTTAGCTCTACGGGACAAGGAATTTACCCAAGTTCGGCCTCTCCATTGGAGATAAAGACCTACTTCCTGCTATGCTATTATTGATCTCAATCTCGATAACCCGGCTACGACAACAGAGCCGGATCTCGATTAGGGTTACAAGGTTCGCTTGGTAGCGGTGATAACTACGATCTCTCTCTCGTGAAACTTGTCTAACTATGACCTAGGAGCCCGCTTATATAGATGGCCGGGTCTCCTGATTCTATACATGGTAAGCCCGGGTTCTACCCAGACTCGGAGTCCTACTCTAGGTCTTCTGTCCTTCATGTCCTCCAAGTCCTGCACCGCCTCCGGGTCTTCTAGAAGCTTTCCTCTATTAGCCGGGTCACCGACAAGCTTGCTGGCCCATCGACGTAACCCGGCCCATGCTGATGGTTAGCTGTCCTGGCCGGGCCTTCTGCCTGGCGGGTCACGCTTCCCTCTTCATGGGCCTACCGGATTATAATCTCCCCTATTAGTAGCCCCCAGGTTAACCGGGTCTCCAGGTTGGCATGCTCTTCTTCTAGTCTTGAGCTTTGCTTTCTTGGTTAGAGCTGTCATCCTGGCTGGCCGGGTTAACCACCTGAAACATAAGAATAACATACAACAAGTTAAATACCGGGTTACATTGCTTTTTTTTTCCTTAGCTAGGCCAGCTCTTCTTGGCGGTCCATATCGTAACCCGGCTCGGTCATTCCGGGTTCATACGCCTCCGGGTTTCATACTCAACACTTAGCGAAAGCTGCAGCCTAACGGCAAGTCAATCTCCTGTCAATCTCAATCGTGATCTCGTCAGATAATATCCCTTTTTTGTCTCATTCTGTTTGTCGTTGACCCTTGGTCAAAGATCCTTATCTCCTCGTCTTTTTACCGCAACACCCCTAGGGCTCTTTACTGCGCCTATAAGTATAGGGTTAGGGTAAACACGCAGTCACTTTCCCCATTTCTTCCTTGCCTCTTTGTCTCCTTCCTCGCGCAGCCGCCGCAATCGCATCTCAAATCGAGCTCCCAAACCTCGATAAAAATCTCCACAACCACCATCTACTCATCCATCCGTGTTGCGCCCTTGATTCCAAACTCAATCGCGCCCGCAATCGCTCCACATCTTCCTCTCCCCGCATTCACCTCCATTGCTAGGCTTAGTTCATCTCCATTCCGAGATTGGGCACCACCAGAGCTCCGCATCAATGGTGAAGGAGAAGATGAAGTCTGGAGGTCCCAGGGCCACGAAGAAGAGTGCGAAGAAAGGATCCAGCTCCAGCGCCGCCGCGGCAGCCGCTCCGGTGAACTGGACTAGGTCCAGTGCCACTGATACAACCTTGCAGACGTTCGTGAATCGTGGCGAACTTCTGCCCAAGAAGGAGATCCATTGGCGCGCTCCCGGAGAAGAAACGCGCCCCAACCCCAAGGAAGGTGAAATCATTGTTTTGCTTGATCATGTTTCCCGTGGTCTTCGTCCTCCGAGATCTCTGTTTTTTCGCAAAGTCTTTAAGTACTATGGTCTCACCACACTCGACGTTGCTCCCAACTCCATTCTCAATATTAGCAACTTCGTAGTATTCTGTGAGGACTATCTCTAGATGGCTCCCAGCTTAGAACTATTCTTAGAGATCTTTTACTGCAGCCCCTCTCACAAAAACAAACCTCTTGGCCCATATGGAGGTGTTTCCATCCAACGCCGAAGGGAATGCGATTTCCCGGCTCTTGCTCTAGCCAGTCACCCCAAGGGGTGGCAAAACTCTTACTTCTACTGCAAAGACACTTCTCCTGAGTCAGACGAGGCTTGTTACCCGGCTTTCAGAAACTCTCCCTTGGTCTACAACTCCAAGATGAACAGCTACGCCAGCGACGAAAACCGGGTCTTGGTTGAAGCTGTCCGCGTCCGGGCCAGAGCTCTGCTCGCTCATGGCCTCCGCGACACTGATTTAGTCAAGTGCTGGATTGGTTGGTTCATCCAGCCTCTTAGCATCAGGATCCGGCTATTCCATGAATACACCGGGGAAACAACTGATAACATGCGTTACTCCGAAGTGACACTTACTGATGATCAGATAGTGAAGAACGCCAAGAAGCTGCTTGGTGAGACCAAACATGACATTGCGCTGACCGGGCTTGCCCCGTTCAGTGCCAAGAACAAACCTCCTACAGTACGATACCAATTCTTTTGCTTTCTGTCTTTTTGTTAACCCGTTTTTTCTCGCATAAAACATTTATCTGTTCATCTTCCTTCACCTCAGGACCCGGAGTGGTGGAAAGCTGATTATGCCCCTGTGTCTTCTCCTGATGACGAAGACACAGATGCAAGTGATGAAGATGAAGAAGAAGGTGAGCTAGACTCAACATGCCGGCTCTTCCTCGACTTGATTAACAACGAGGTCACCACTAAGGACCCCTCGACTGATAACCCAGCGTTTCTTGTTCCAGGCCCCACTGACCCGGCTATTGATGAATTGCCGGGTCCTCAGACTGCTGGACCTCCTCTCTCAAGAGGACTCAGGCTGCTATTGCAAAGGTGTCGTATTCTCGTCTTTCAAATTATACAATGAACACCTCTCAATCCCAAGCACACATACAGACAAAGGAACTTGAGAAGGAAGCTGAAGCCAGCAAGAAACCTCGAACCCGGTCTGCTGCAAACCCGGGCTCTCTGAACACAGGTATCCCTCCAGGTACTCTTTTTTCTTGTCTATACGTCTTCTTGCATAACTATACCCTGAGTAATCCCCAAGCTCTAAGATTATCACTTGTTGATGAGCTTGGTGCTTATAATACGAATGCCTTAGATAAAAACTTCAATCCTGTAGCCCCCAAGTGCCGGGTTTTCTGTTCACAGCAACCTGGGACTAAAACTTCATCTTTTAGAACTTTTCACCCTTCATAGCAAACTTTAAACACTATAGCCCCCAAGTGCCGGGTTGCCTGTCTGCAGCAGCCTGGGACTAAAACATAAAAAATTCAAACTTTACGTGTGTAGCCCCCAAGTGCCGGTTGCACGCCTGCAGCAACCTGTGACTCCACTTTACTCTATCTTTACAAAATTTGAACACTGTAGCCCCCAAGTTCCGGGTTATCTTTCCTACAGTAACCTGGGACTAAAATGTATCTATATTGCTGTTTACGTACTGCTTAAAAGATTCAAACTTGTAGCCCCCAAGTTCCGGGTTAACTTGCCTGCGGTAACCTGGGACTAACTTTAACTTTCTCTTGTATTACAACAGGAACAACTAGCCAAAGCCGAGGAAGAAATTGCCCGGCTCATAGGCATTATAAAAGCTGAATTTGAAGCCCGGCTCACAAGTACTGAACAACTTGAGACCTTGGAGAAAAATGTCACTGAGCTGACTCAAGAGAACTCTGATCTTAAGAAAGAATTGGAAGATCATGAAGATCATTGGAAAGAACAGAACTCCAATCTCCAAAAGCAGTTGGATTCAGTGACCAATGAACTGACCAGGTTGAAGAAGATGATCACCTCCATGGTTGCCTCCTTAGTGGGTAAGTATCATTCCTCTTATGCGAAATCTTTTGAGCAAGTAGACCCGGATTTTAATTCTCACCACTGTATCTATCTTACTCAGATCCTCGCGATGGAAATCTTCGTAAAACTGCTCTGGAGAAGGTCAAATGCATGTATACTCTGGTACGCCAGCTATACTTTGGCAGTTGTGAAGTCATCAAGGCAACGAGAAACTGGGAGAACTCGCCAAGCACTTATACTGAGGTGCTTGGGCATCTATCAACAATGCCTCAATGGATCCATCTTCTGAAGAAATCTGCTTGCAGAACCGGGGTAATGCGTGGTCTTGCTTTGGCAAAGGCCTATCATCCCAATCTTAACCCGGCTCCTCTTAAGGACGGCTTTCCACAGTTTAATACTGATGGCACGCAGTTTGACAAGAGAAGCTATTCCCGGGTTGTGAAGCAAACCCGACACGCTGCCACTGTTATTGCTAGCAAGATGAAGCTAACCACTCTGCAATATGGATACAACGAAGCCGACGAAGAGATCATGGATGATGAACCACAACGCATTGACCTCCTCCAAAGCTACAAGGACTCCATTGTCCCAGAAAAAGTTGCACCCAATACCTCCACTGCTCCAAGTTCATCTACTCTAAGTGTTCCTCCTCCTTCACGAGCTGCAGTTGAAGACGATGATGAGGGCTATTTCCAATCCCTTCAACATGTCACCTGGCGTGGAGATGGAGCCCCCAAGACCCGGGCCAAGGAGACAAAGACGACAGAAACTGAGCCGGCAGCTGCCAAGGTAGATGACCCGGCTAAGACCACGGAGAACGTCCAGCCGGCTCTCCACCTCGCGACCCGGCTCTTGAAGCCGATGCTTGAAACTTAGGCAGATACCTGTTGCTGCAAAAACACTTTTAATTCGGCCCTTTGGCAGTTATTGTAATAACTTAACACTTTTATCCCATGCTTGCGATGGTGTGTCTATACACCTATGAAACCTCGTTTGAATTATGTGAAACTTTTGCCTTAAGATATCTGTCTGTCTTTGGTTTCGATGACCCTTTTGATTTCTTTAACTGTGAGTTGGCTTTCGCATGGATTATCTGTCGCAACTTCTCTGATAAAAACAGAGTCAAACCAAGTCCCATTGGGCATCATGGTTGATTGAATTTTCAGGTGAGCAATCAGGCCATATAATTGCGAGTCACATCAAACTCAACAGCAAGATAACCAAGAATAAAACTGGTGGCATAAAAGCCGGGTCTTGGGATTGCAGCTACAAACTATTCAAGTGAGAGCCCCCAAGACCTGGATCAATGTTTATAAAGTAAAGGCTAAACTATGCACATTACCCCATTGATCCACATACTGATGAGACGCGATCTTTGGACATCTTCTATGATAAAATACAGCTACACAACTATATTTACTTATTCTACAATAGAAAAACTCAAGTACATAAACTTGTACACTAAACATGCATGCTAATGAACAAAAACAGTAACAATAACCCCAAACTCTCTTTGCCGGTCTCAAAGAACTTTGGGACCCGGATACAAAATAAAGCCGGGTCTTGGATGAAAAACTGTGCCACCTCAATGACCAGCCCCCAAGACCTGGCTTATCATCAAACTGTGCTACGGTACATCTCAATCTTTTAGAGAATAACCGGCTTTCAAAACACAAACTGAAATGTAAACTGAGACAACACAAATTTCTGTTCAACCTTCACTTTATTGATAGAAAAGGTTAGGTCAGCAAGCCGCCTCATTAAAAACCTTCCAGTCCCCTTAGGTACCCTGGTAAGGAAAAGAGCGCGTCTGAAACTGCTACCTGTTACATTGTGTATTACATCTGATATCTCGATCTCATGCTAAGTATAATATGGGCGCAGCTGGGCAATGTTCCATGGCCGCTCGCGCTCCTCCAATGAAGAAGTGGAATGTGTTGTATCGTTCACGTACTCAGATTTCTCTCTAGCATCCACCAGATAATACGAACCATTGTACAATTCTTGCTCATGATAAAGGGTCCCTCCCATGGAGGAGATAACTTGTGCATCCCTTCCTTGGATTGCGTCCACCGCAGCACTAAGTCACCCTCCTGGAAAGTGCGAGTTCTAACCCGGCGGCTGTGATACCGCCTCAAATCTTGCTGATATATTGCAGATCTTTCCAATGCTTTTTCCTATTCTCCTTGAGCAAGTCCAAAGAATCTTACCGGGTCTTTTCATTCTCAGTTTCAACATAAGCCGCCACTCTAGGCGAGTCATGTATAATATCACTTGGCAATACCGCCTCTGCCCCATACACCATGAAGAAGGGCATCATCTTTGTAGATCTATTTGGTGTTGTGTTGATCCCCAAACTACAGATGGTAACTCCTCTACCCACGCCCCGGCAGTTCTGATGCACGGGACCCGAGACGTGGTTTTAAACCTCTGAGTAATTCTTGATTTGCTCTTTCTACTTGCCCATTGGCATGTGGATGAGCAACTGAAGCCACATCTAGACGTATGCCGTTGTTTCCACAAAACTTTGCCATCTCTCCAAGTGACATGTTAGTTCCATTATCTGTCATGATGCTATGGGGATATCCAAACCGATGTATGATCTTTTTCACAAACTTAACTGCTGTAGCTGCTTCACAATTTGTAACTGGCATCACCTCAACCCACTTTGTAAATTTATCAATGGCAACTATGAGGTGGGTTTTCTTGCAAGGGGACATATGAAAGGGACCCACCATGTCAAGCCCCCAAACTGCAAAAGGCCAGGTCAGAGGTATTGTTCGCAATTCACTTTTATGGAAATTGATTTTTAATCCTGATAATTGCTCGAATGCTGACAATATCAATTTCAGATTCGTCGCCTTATCAAGGTCGTGTTCCATAAAAAGAATTGTATCGTCCGCATATTAAAGTATAGAAAGTCCCCCATCGACAAGATGTGGAACTACCCCTTCAATCTGGCCATCCGTGTTTGCCTGTTCAATCATGATGGTCAATATATCTGCCACTATATTAAATAGTATAGGCGATAGAGGATCACCTTGCCTTAAACCCTTTTTTCTTTGGAAGTAGCGACCGACGTCGTCATTGACTTTTATCGCCACACTTCCCCCCACAATAAAGTTGCGGATCCATTCACACCGCTCGTCAGAGAACCCTTTCATTCTCAGAGTTTGTAGTAAAAATGGCCACTTTACTTTGTCATAAGCTTTTTCAAAGTCTATTTTGAAAATTACCCCATTAAGTTTCTTCGTATGCATCTCATGTACGGTCTCGTGTAAGACCACGACCCCGTCTAGTATATTCCTCCCTTGCATAAAAGCAGTTTGGGTAGGTTTAACCACATGATCTGCTATAGAATTCAACCTAATAGTCGCTACTTTTGTAAAGATCTTGAAGCTAACATCCAGGAGACATATAGGCCGATACTGTTGTATCCTCTCAGCCGCCTGAATCTTAGGCAACAAAACCATTTCCCCAAAATTAAGGCGAAAAAGTTCGAGTTGTCCAGCATGCAAACAGCCGAATAACTCTAACAGATCGGACTTAATGGTTTCCCAAAAATGCTGGTAAAACTCAGCTGGGAATCCATCAGGTCCAGGCGCCTTATTATGCTCCATTTGGAAAACCGCCTTGCTTATGTCTTCTTCAAAGAAGGGCGCGATGAGCAGGTTGTTTTCCTCCGGAGATACTTGGGTAATATCATCCGTTCGTGACTCGTCAAGAGTGAAGTTTCCTTCCTTCGGATCTCCGAACAGACCTTTATAGTAGTCCGTAATATATTCTTTGAGCTTGTCCTGACCCTTGATCAGGCCCTCATCCTGATGAAGAGAATGAATAAGTTTGCTCCTATGTCTGCCATTAGCGACATTGTGGAAGTACCTTGTATTCGAATCTACTTGAAGAATGAATTGGGCCTTAGACCTTTTGAAAGGACAATGATGTCGCCTAGAGGGGGGGGGGTGAATAGGCGATTAAAACTTTTCCGGTTTAGGCTTGATAATTGCGGAATAAAACTAGGTGTTTAAATTTAACAAGCCAACAACCTAAATAAACTAGGCTCACCTATGTGCACCAACAACTTATGCTAAGCAAGACAAACAACAAGCTGATAGCAAGATAGAATACTTCAAGCACGAATGCTATCACAAAGTAAAGTGCATACGTAAAGAGCTTGGGTATAGAAATAACCGAGGCAAGCGGAGACGAGGATGTATTCCCGAGTTCCTCCTTTTTAGGGGAGTACGTCTCGTTGGAGAGGTGTGAACCAACACAATGGTTCAACAACCACAAAGGTTTCACCTTCTTCTCCGATGAACCGCACCACAAAGGTTTGGTTCACCTTCCATTATCGGAATTCCTTCGAGGCGGAATCCGGAGCCTTTACAACAACGATCTGGGGCACAACCCACAACGGGATTGGGGGCTCCCGAATAGCTACAAGTGACCACACAAGGGTCTCAACCACCACACAGCCGTCTATGGTCCAAAAACCCAAGAGTAACAAGGTCACAAGCTTTCAACTTCCACGAATCCTCGTGGAGAGCACAAACCGATGCAACGGAGCAATGGCAAGAGCACAAGTGCTCAAATCCTTCACTCTCAAATCCCACCAAAAGCAACTAATACTTATGGGGGAGAAGAGAGGAAGAACAAAGAAGAACTCAACAAATGGAACTTCAAGATCAAGATCTACTAGGTTCCCCTCACTTAGAGGAGGAATGGATTGGTGGAATTGTAGATCTTGATCTCCTCTCTCAAATCCCTCAAAGTTATGCAAGAATCATGGGAGGAATTGGGAGAGGGGCAAACTTTCCAAGGTCAACAATGAAGGAGAGAGAAGAGGTAAAACGTGCTTGGAAGAGCTACCCCTTTGGGGAAGAAGGGGGCCTTAAATAGGCCCCCCAGAAAAATGAGCCGTTGGCTGCAGATTCGCGACGAGCGGTACTACCGCTGTAAGGAGCGGTACTATCACCAGAGCGGTACTACCGCTGAAAGGGGCGGTACTACCGCCAGCGCGCTCCGCGCAGCCGCAGGGTCAACGGTCAGCCGCAGCCTCATCCCGCGCCAGTGGTACTACCGCTCGTAGTACCGCGGTCAGTACCGCACAAAGCCTCCGAGGCATGTCTGGAGCGGTAGTGCGGGCGGCACTACCGCCGCTTCGGGCTGCGCAGGAGTCCCAGGGCGGTACTACCGCTGGCAGTGCCGCTGCCAGTACCGTACATTGCGTCCGAAGATGTATTTCGGCGGTACTGGAAGCGGTACTGCCGCTGAGATTTCCCAGCCCAGGGCCAGCGGTACTACCGCCCGTTCCGGCGGAATACCGCTGGCAGGATTTCAACCTGAAACCTGAACTGCGATAACTTTTGCAAGGAAGCTCCAAACGAGATGAAACCAACGAGGTTAGAAAGGTAACGATAAGAGCTTCCCTACAAATATAGAGGAGATATCACACATGGGAGGTGTGGACCTTCTCTCGAGCAGGACCGGTAATATTTCTAACACCGAGAACGCAACAAGTTTTCCATCCGGACTCCATTATCTATGATCTTGGGCTTGCTCCGAAGATAATCACAAGCACTATAAGATCATGCATATACACATCATAGTCCATCATGTGAGGAGGATAACACAATAGGAGAGTTTGACCTCTCTACAAGAGACGAACCGGTAAAACCTCCAACAATAAAAACACCACAAGATATTCAAATGAAATCCGTTTTTGATGACCTAGAGCTTGGTATGGAGATGAACACAAGCTCTAAATTTTCACATGGATAAAAGCCAAATAAGAACCAAGAAAGATGATATGCCAAGTATGCAAAGGTTTGAGCTCTCCACAAAGAAGCGATCAAGTTACTCACTTGAGAACCCCTCTTGATAGTACGCCGTCTATCCTATAACCCGGTCTCCCACTAACACCACGAGACCGGTAAAATAGAAACCCTATCAAGATCATACCTTTGCCTTGTGCATTCCATGGACCACCTTTCTTGATTGCGCTTTGCTTGGTGAAGACATCTCCAAATGCTCCCCCATACTCCATTATGGGAGAGCCTCGCTAAGCTCCGTCTTCATATGTCCACTTGCACTTCATATTCTTCTCTTGATATAGATGATGGCTTGGAGATAAACATGAAGTTCACTCAATCTTCTTTTCCAAGCCACGCTTGCAATAAGCTCAACTCTTCACATGACCATTCTTCATATAAACCCTTGGATGGAACCTTGGTCATCATGTAATCTTCTAGAGTCCAACACATGAACTCCAATCTTCTTCATGGACAAGATCTATAAAGATATCTCAATGCAAACATTAGTCCATAAGGATTGTCATTAATTACCAAAACCACGCATGGGGCAACACATGCACTTTCACCTTTGGTACCATTTTAGCTCTTCTTCCCGCAACATACGACCCACCTGCACATTTGATTGACTTTTTAGTTCAATCTCTTGTGCCGATAGAGGACGTATTTCTGCTAGTTTATCAAGCTCATCAATAATGGTACACATGCGCTCTTTTTCTTTTTTAACATACCAGTTGTATGCCTCGCCCATCCACGGAGAAATTTACGCAAGTTGTGTATTTTAATATTTCACCTTTGGATTACGCTCACACCCACAACCGGTTGCGACCATATCTTTTTAACCAGGTCATCAAAACCATCCCACAACAGCCATCCTAATTCAAATTTGAATTGTGACTTCACAGGAGGTAGCAATGTCCCAGTAGACAAAAGTATGGGGGCATGGTCCGAGAAGGCCTCAATACGCTCCAAAGCATGTACCGTTACTAGTGGATATTTTTCCTCCCATCGGGAATCCATCAGTACTCGGTCCAGCTTCTCGTATGTCGGCTCAGGGAGACTATTTGCCCAAGTGAATTGTCTCCCCGTCATATGCACCTCTCTCAATGACAAGCTATCAATAACAACATTGAACAAATGAGGCCAATGACAATCGAACCTACCCCTGCTTTTCTCGTGACGGTATCTAAGCATGTTGAAATCCCCGCCTATGATAATAGGATAAGGGTTATCTTTAGCTAAGTTAACCAACTCCGCAAGAAAAGCCGCCTTATAATCCTCCTGGGCAGCTCCATAGACGGCAACCAAACTCCAAATAAAGTTATCGGATTTGTTACAGATGTGAAACTTGATATGAAATTCACCAACCGAAACGTCCAATAACTCCATGGTATTTGTTCTAATGCCAAGAAGCATACCCCTCGATCTACCACGAGGAGGACAAGAATGCCAAGTAAAATCCACTCCACCTGACAGGCGATCTAGAATGGTACCTGGAAAGTCTCGTCTACCCGTTTCCGAAATAGCCAAAAAATCCAACTTATGATCCCTTACTTGATGCGCAATATTTAAATGTTTAGCCAAGTCACCTAGACCTCTACTATTTTCAAATATGCCATTCACCGGGTAACCGTTGGGGATTTTGTCTTTTTCGCATTTTTGCGCGATGATTTATTCTTCTTATTTTTAGCAGATTTGGATCTCCGGTCGGAGGCGTACAGGTCATCAAAAGAACCCAGCCCAACCTCGTCCAAATCCACTTCAGTTACCTCTCCTACGAGATGTGATAGAAGCTGTCCATCTATTGTGTCATTCGCCTCTTCATCATCAATCGATGAGGTAACCGGCTTACTCGAAACACTAGGAGAAACCCTACGATGGTCATACTCTACATGTTTCAAGACATTAGCCGAAAGCACCACCTCTTTTTCATTTCTGCCTAGACTGACGCCTACTGCCAACAACTTTGAAGATAAAGTAGATGTTGAAAAGGACATAAATGAATGCTTGGGTTGTGACGTACCAGCAACAGGACTAGAGGACGCCGCCGCTTTGTGACACATCGCCTTGGTCATCGAATCCTCGTCCGTCGTTGAGGCGCCATCCTTCGCCGTGAGGTGACATCCACTGCGCCTAGGATTCACCGTAGGCCGCGGACATCCCCCGCAGGAGTAGACACAGTGGGAGAGGGCGAGGGCGAAGTAGCAGCCCTCTCAACCACTGTGCACAGTGCCAGAGACGCCGTCGCCGTCGCCACCACGGGAGGGGACAAGGTTGATGTAGTGTCCTCCACCGCAGCGGTACGGTCAGACGTCGCACTTCCCCCAACGCCGTCCAACAGAGGACAACCGAGGGACCCCACCAGCAGCTCGACGGATGACGGTTCCGCAGCAGCTGCAGCACCTGAGTTAACCGTCGCATGTATGATAGCCTGCGGTGCAGCAGCCGGCGAAGCCATCAGCGTGCGCTCCTCCTCACCACATCCCGATTCCTCCTGGACCAGGAAACTCGGCTCACCAGAAGCAGCCGCTAGCTGCAGCCCATGGGCGGGGCCAGGAAGTCCGCCGCCGACCAGGCCCGCCGTAGGTTGCGGCCCAGCAGGAGCGGATGCCGCTGCGCTGTGCGGCCCAGCCGAAGCAGGCGTCGATGCTGCGCTGCGCGGTACTGACCGGCGGCCCGTCAACTCCAGCCCGGCACTGGACGCTGGACGCTGCAGCACGCACGCGGGCGGAACGAGTCCAACGCCCACGCTCGATGGGCCGCTCCCAGGATTGCCGCCAGACCCCAGCTGAACACGCTGCGAAGCAGCAAACTTCCATTGCCTAACCAGCTCCATACCTCTAGGTGTCTGTGGATTGAATGGTGTAACAACAATCTCCTTTAGGACATGAGATGTGGGAGCTCCTTGTGACTAACCACCCCCCGTAGCCGGACTTGGATAAAAAACCATGCTAGAGGTAGTGTTATCGGACCCTCCACCTTATCCCGTTAGGTCACTAGGACCGTCTTCTTCCATCCCAGTATCATCAGAGTCACCCTTTCCTTTGTGTTGCCACACAAACGGGACAAAGTCAGCCTCAAGAATGAAGTCCTGGCCCTCTGGCCGGAAGGTGAAGTCATAACCCTTCAGTCGCAACACCCCGTCAGTCTTAATGAACAGCCCCTCCTCATCAGAATCTTTGAAGCATTCTCCCCACATCATACCCACTAAGATCCGGACTACCCCTCTGCGACGGAGTGCTAGCATATCCACATCGATAGTGGTGCCAATGAGAGATCCAACTGCCCACAAACCCCAAAAGTGCCTCAGCGGATTTGGCACACCGGTGACATGAACCCAAGTCTGTTGAAGTTCTATCTTGTGCTCCACATCCACTGGCTTCCATTGGCTGAACACTAACTTGGTAGACTGAGAGGGAATCCCAAGCTCAATGCCATCGAAGCGCATCAGATCCTCCTTGGACGGGAAGTTAACCGTGTAGGCATCAACGCCATTAGGAATCGCTTCCCAACGCCAAGACTGAACGGGGCACAGCCGCGCCACCTGGGATTCCACCTGTTTTGCGGTGGCGGCTGTACCTTGCACCTGCACTAGAGCAACTGAATCGTCCTTGGGAATCTGATCAGCATTGAACAAGTTATCTGGGAACTGAATGAACATCGTGTCCTTGTGTCCTTGTCCAGCAATGATCACTGAGGGCCTTGGTAGCTTCAGAGAAGGACACATTGGCATCGGATGCTTCACATTATCGCAGATGTAGCAATAGTGTTTCACGGGCATTCTTTTGTGGCATGTGTGTTCACCGCGCACTTCCAACACCAAGCCTTAGGCTTTTTAGGACCATGCACGGCTGCATCAGCAACCACCACCTCTTGTACCACAGTAACCGGCACTGGAACCACAGGAACGGCCACCGTGCTGTTGAAGACCGGCCCCAATGGGCACTTGCTGAATTTGTTGCTGCGCCCCAACCACGGGCATCCCACCTTGCTGCCCTGCTTGACCTGTTTTCCCATTGTTCTTTTTCTTCTTGTTCCGTCTCGGAGCCGAAGCCGTCGCGCCGAAAGCGAACCCCGCCGGTGGTTGAGGACCAGCCGCAGCCGAAGGGCCCGACGGTCCCTGCTGCCCCGCACTGGAATGCTGTGGCATAAAAGACGGAGGGCCAGCCGAGTTCCCGAACGCGACTCCGGCACCGCGCCCGTGAGCACCCGCAGCAGCTGCCGGTGTCCAGGTCGGAGGCCCGCCATGGCCTGGCTGAGGCGCGGCCATCGGAGGCGACGCCGCGGCGACCTCGGCGAATGACCGCGACAGCGATCGGGAGACCTGCGTGCTTGGCTGGGGCGTGGCCGGAAGAGCAGTCGGAGAGCAGGCGGGCGGCGGGATCACGGCCGTGCGCGTTGGAGGCTGTCGAGAGGATGAAGAAGACCTAGGGCCAAACCGGTCCACTCTCCATAACCCTTCGAACCAACGGCTGAGATGAGGCCATGGAGATCGGCGGCTCGGGAGAGCATGCGGCTGGGGCCCATGAGTCGGTGAGGGCAGAATTTGAATTTTTGGATCCTCCTTTTCCGCCCCCCCCTCTCCATGATCGCCGCTCGGTCGCAACCGCCAGAGTCCGCCGGCGACGAGACCTCGTTCCATGCCGCCGCCGTCGTTGGAAGCTCGGGGAGAAAGTCACCGAGGCAAGGTGGTGGCGTGATCCGAGGTCGAGGAAGGGGACCACGCCACCCCACCCGCATCGGAGGTCGCCGTAGCGGCCGCCATGGCGGCTTCCCTCCCCGAGGCCCCGCCACTGATTTCTCCGGCGGCGACGAGTCGGAGTACCTGCACACAAAAGACATAGACATACCTCGGGCGGCGTCGATGCTCGTCGGAGAGGATTGCTCCCAAAACCTAGACGCCGGCGTCGGGTATCCCACCTTCTCCCAGAACTCCGCCGCGATCTCCTCATCCGACTTGGCTGGCCGCCGGACGTCATCACGCGAAACCTCCCACTCCTCCGCTAGCACCTCCTCCGCCGCTTCCGTCGCAACCCTCCCGTCGTCGAGGCCTGACGGGACGGCTGCTAGGTCGCCGAGGCAAGAGAAGCGCGATCCAGAGCATCCCGTGGCCCACGCAACCGGCGCGAGCATTTTCCGGTGACGGCCCCCGATCCAGCAGCCGGCGGCGTCTCCTCTACGCGGTCCCAGAAGCGACCGGCGAGCCGCACCACGGGCTCGCCGTCAGCGGGGCCCGTCGAATCGCCAGAGCCCTCAGCCCCTCTTAATCAATCAATTAATTTACATTGCTACTGTTGGGCCATTAATTCCTCCCGATAGATATCTAGCAACAACAGGTATATACATGTTGATGATGCATTCTTGGGTCTGGGTGACGGGTCGGCTGGTCCTGAGTCTCTCTGCTTCCCCGGCTCGCTGTTTCACGCGGGTCTGGGTTCGCTGGCCCGAGTCTGTCTTGGCTGGTTGTTTCGTGGGTTTGTTGTTCCGTGGGTGAGTCCTCTCGTGTTGTCTGTTGACGCTATCTCTCGGTGATTGTGTGTCGTCCTGCTTGCCAGTTGTTGTGAATGCATGAGACTTTGTGCTATTTGTGTGTGCACGTCTTCGATCTGCATGGGCGACTACACGGTCCGTGCGTGGACACACGTCGCGATCTTGGGCGTACGTTTGTGTCTTCGCTTCTGACCTATTGCTGAGGTTGTGCGATGACGTCTCCGGACGGTAACTGTCTTCGTTCCCTCGCCCCTTACCACTTGTTGGGCTGCATACTTATTGTTGTCGATTGTGTGTTGACGCGTTTCAGCTAAATGGATGTCTAGACTATTTGTGTGCGGACACGTAGTGTGGTTTTGCAAGCGAACGTTTACACATGTTTGTTTTGCTTCGAGTTTTGCTCTCTCTCTCTCTCTCTCTCTCATATATGTTGGTTTTAGGGCTTGTTTCGCTTCGGTTGCTTCTTTTTGCTTGTTTCTCCCGGGCTGATCTTCTTGTTCTGAGCGATCGTTCTTAGTTCATCCTTCTCGGGAGGCACTGTGGACGAGATTGATCTGGCGTTGTTCGTGTTCTTCGCGGCCACGTTGTGCTTTCTGCTGTTTCTTCTCTCGAGTCTTTGACGGTTGGTTTCTTTTGCAGCTGTTGGTGGTCATTGGTTCTTTCGTTTTCTTTCTCTTCTGGGGTCTTGGTGCTGGTTTCCTGTCTGTTTCCGCCGTTGTTTCTTGGACGGGTTAGTTTTCTGCGTCTTGTACATGTTGATTTGTTTTACTCTGTTCGTAAAGTTTGTCTTCCTATGTATTTAAAGGTTTGATGGCTTCTTGTTTTGGGAGGCTCTTGCCTTTGTTCATGTATGTTGTTGTCGCCTCGATGTATGTTGTGTGTGTGTTGGGGGGGGGGGGGGGGGGTGTTTATGTGTCTGTTGTTGCAGGTTTGGTTTCCAGCTGATTTTTGTTCCGCGTTCTTGTTTTGTTCATTTCCTGTTGTTTGTTGTTTTGTGTGTTTCTTTTGTCTTTCGGGTGTGTTTTTCGGATGTGCGAATTCCACCTCTCTGAGAGGTAAGCACTATTTGTCCGTGGTCGGGCGTCGTTCTCTCTTGCTTGGTAGGCGTGGTTTGACTTGAAATCGCTCCGGTTTCGATCATTCTCCATCTCGGAGCCAAGCTCCGTCTCGGTCAGGAGTCACTTAGGTTCCTGGTGTGTGTCGTGGTGCGTTTTGTGTCTATTCTTGCAAGCTTATTTACACATGTTTTTTTTTGTCTCGTGTTTCTTTTCTGTTCACTATCGTTTATACCTGTAAAGTAAATTTCTCCAAAATACTATGATAGAGTTCAGATTGGAATACAATTGCATTAGCGCTTTGTTTGCCTTTCTTGATATTTGCGGTATACTTCTGTTGGCACAAACAAGATATTGTATGGACATACTTATTTAAGTATTGATCTCTCTTACCTTGACTAATTGCCGAGCTGGTGGGTACGCGACTTGACTTGACTCGTTGACTCAAAAACCTTGACATTGAGGACATATTTTTATAATTTTCTTTGTTTCCGCTAAGTTGTACGTTTGTAGATGTTTTATGATGATCTATTGTCTGTGGTTAATGTTGCAGGGACAATGGTATTATTTCGCTCGGAATAAGCTGCCTGATCCTCTGATTACTATTGTAACGCTGTCTGTTTTCTCTTATGGTATGGCACACATAGTACCCCCAACAATTGCTAATCTCAGAAGGACAAGAAAGGCTAAAGAGGAGCTCCTTAATAAGGAGGCTGGTCCCGAGAAGAGTCACTTATGAAGACACTCATTGTAATATCTCTGAACGGTTAAATGACGTGCGACTCCCTTTAAATTGGCAATATATATCATGTTTAACTCTATTAATGTACAACACACTTTTTGCTATTGCAACTTCCAAGCTATGGATACTAGTTGAATACCCGTGCGTTGCTACGGCGTAGATAAAACATTTATGGAATGCGAATTTTCTCCTGCTTTTGTTCTTCGCAAGGGTAACTCTGTATCAGTGGAGAAGAAGTGTCTAATGCCATGGAAACTTTTAGTAAAATATGATGCTCCGAACTATATGTATTTCATCAACCACCTAGTCTCATTAAATTCCCAACTGCTAAAGAATGCACGGCTACCTTCGTCTGCTTCCCTCAGTGCCGGGGGAAACCTAGGACCTATTTGGTCCGGGCAGCAGTGTAGCTTCCTTGTTGAAGGTGTTGTCTGACACTTGTCGATTCGGTGCTAAGAGTGTGGTGGTACTTTGTCGGAGAGGGCGCGGCGGTTGCGGGTCACCATCGTTTAGTCGATCCGCCTATGTCTCCGTTTTGTTTCTTCTTTTCTTTTTTCTTTGGGTGTATGTTTGCTGCCGCCCCAGCATGGCAAATCGGTTGGTTGTATCGGGTGTTTGCTATATTTATATAGCGGGGCTACGGCCTATTTCGTCAAAGAATGCACGGCTGCTACGTCGTCGTCGCGAGCAATCGCTCGTCGTCCGTCGGATCTCGATCGCGACCTCCTGGCGAAGCGACTCCCGTCCCGACAAAACGGCACCCGACGCGCGTGGGTCCCGCACGCACGTGGCAAAACGGCTACTGTTTGAACCGAGAGAGACGTCGTTCCCCCCGAGCCACATTTCGTTCCCCTCCTCTTCTATTCTAGGGTTAGCTCCGGCGAAACGGCGATTCCCCAAATCCGTCGCCGACGAGCAGTGTGGCGAGCTCGGAGGCGACCTCGAGGAGTGCGGAGTTGTTTCTCGAGCTCGGGGAACGGGGAGATCGGCCCTCGCGTTTGAAGCGGAGGAGCTCTGCCCGGGGCGGCGAGCGAGGCTGGAGCTTCGCGATGGAGGGCGGCGAGCTGGGGCGCGGAGGTTGAATCGGCGCGTGGGTGTTGAATCCGCGCACGAGGGCGGCGAGCTGGGGCGTGGAGGTTGAATCCCGCGCGTGGGTGTCGAAGCCCGCACGAGGAGCAGCGAGCTGGGCCGCGGAGGTTGAATCCGCTCGTCTGGCGACGACATCCGCGAGGTGCCGGGGGATAGCGAGGAGGTGAATCCAGCGCCGTTGTCGACGACGGGAGGTACGTACGCGCTCGATTTCTTCCAGTAGCAAGTTGCAGAGTAGGGAGCACTGCTGCAGGCAAACACAGCCCACAAATTGCACAGTAGGAGGTCCGATTTGTTTTGCTTTTTGTTGATCGCCCAGTTGCTGATTAGTTGTGCTAAGTTGATGTGCAGTAGTAGAGACACGAATAAGCCGCAGATTATTTTTTGCAGAGACATGAATTTTATTTGTGCTAAGTTGAAGAGCAGTAGTACTGAAGTAGTAGAGACATGAAGTAGTAGTACTACTGAAGTAGCAGAGACATGAAATTTAGTAGCGAAGCAGGAACTAAGGTTGCAGATTTTTGTTTTGTGCTTAGTTATAGCAGTAGTACTAAATTTGATACTAAAAGTAGTAGAGCATGAACAAATTGTAGTATGTTCTAGGTACATTTTTTTCCTGGGATTTTAAGTTGCAGATTTTTGTGTGTAGTAAGTTGAAGATTAATAAGTTGCTAAGCTGCAGATTAATACTAAGTTGAATAGCAGTAGTACTGAAAATTTATAAAAGTGGTAGAGCATGAACAAAGTTGCAGTAAGTTTTCTAGGAACATGGCCAGTGTTCACATAGCATGTAGGTTTCATTAAGTTGTAGGTTAACTTTTTACCAGGTTTATATGAAGTCAGACAGCAGTTGTCTCTATATGAGGTTTGCATATCAGTAGCGGGGGCAGAATATGTTGTTTTTTATTTATGAAATTTGATACAAGTAGCAGAGCTTGAACTAAGTTGCTGTTTTTTGTTTGTAGTAGTACTGAAATTGTGACTTTTTAGTTGTAGTTTGGTCTTACGAAATTGTAGTTTTAATTCTGCATGCACAGGGGGTGGGGTGGTTTTCATCAACGGCAGCAAGTATGACGAGGCGCAACTTACAATTACCAGCTGATGTTGCTGCTGGGAATAGGGCAGAAACAAGCACACACAATGAACAACAGGTTTAGCACATAATCCTGTATATACAGCCTGATGTTAGATTAATCCCTCTGATGGCAATTCCATTTGCCATAGCCTTGTCCTGGTCCGTTATAATGTTATCCGGTTGCCTGCCATCCATAGCCTCAAGGAATGCAGTAAACAACCACTTGAAAGCTTCTTCCTTCTCATCCCGCATGAACCCGCAACCCAGCGTAAATGACTGCCCATGCCTATTAATCCCAATGAAGGGAGCGAAGGGCATGTTGAAGGTATTTGTCATGAAGGTCGTGTCAAAGAGATGCAGTCGTGATAAGCATCTGCATAAGCTTTCCTAGCAACGTTGTCCACCCAAAAAATGTTTTCAACTCTGTTTTCGGCATCACGGGAAACCTTGTAGAAGAACCCGGGGTCATCCTTCTTGCAACTCCATGAAGTAACAAATTGTATCTTCAATATCAAACTCCTGGTTCTCAAGTCTGAAACTGGTTCTTAAGTTTGTTATATCCTTATGACCATATGGTATAAAAGCCTCCTTACCATAGAAGGAGGACATTACTGTCATCATACGACCTGCAGCCAGAAAAACAAAACAGAAAATAAGTCAACTCGCAAACAGATAAGCAACGTTTCTGCAAGCAGAAATGTAATTCTTTTTCCTCATATTTTTTGTGTCAGTTGGGCACAAACCTGTCTCAAGGTTGCAGTCATGTAGACATCTCAGAAACTGCTTCTCATCTGGGGGGATGCCCTTGTGTGATCTCAAGTATTTCAGTAGATTGGGTTTCTCACCAAGGGATGGTTGTGTTCAGCAACGAAGTAAGTTACTTGCCACTTGTTGTTGATCAGCTTCACTATCATGTTAGCGGGGCATTTTGTTGGCACCGATTCCCTCTTCCGTTTCTGTCTAGACTTGCTAGCAGTAGGGTTCTTACTTGGACCAGGACCACCAATAGCATCATCGTCGCTGTCTAATTGCACTGGACTAACTTTATCCACATCAGCTAGTATCTCCTTCTGAATTTCTTCTTCAGTCTTTGGGGCCCTGTGTTTGTTGCAACAGAACTGTTGCTTTTCCAACACGTTTGTGTAAGTCCCCCTCTTCGATGTGTTTGATTTTATAGAGAACCCGGTGTCAAAGCATATGCATTGTAGTGTGATCTGGCACCGGCTATTGAATCAAACCTCATACCCAAAAAAGGCTCAGATGGACTGGAAGCAACTTCTTCATTGGCCCCGGCTCCGTCACCATCTACTGGGTTCGTAGTAGATGTTGTGGGGACAGTAGTAGCAGCTGGTATGCTAGGGTTAGACGGTTGAGGGGCAGCATTGTGTTGCGGCCTCCTTCCGCCACCATTGTCATCCAAACTTTCGCGCCTTCCACCAATGGGGTCTGGTGATTCGCCAACTGCCTCCACCACGGGCAGCTGTGTGCAGAACTGTGGCTCAGTATCATAATAAACCTCGTCAGCTGGCTCGTTCAGGTCTAGGTCAACCATCTGCAAACAAAAAACCAGGAGCAACCAACTCAATAAGACTAAAAACACAACAAAATGGACAAGCTTTAAATTTCAGTTACAAATCCTTTTATTTTTGTTTTTCAGTTGTTATCTGTCTATTTTTTTAGTCGCCTGCAACTTTTGCCTGTGTGTGTTCTATAAGTTCTGATGGTTCCCATTTTTTCTTGTGCAGGGTGGACACTTGCAAGGTTGATGGAGCAAGAATTGCAGGGGAGCACTGTACCTAGGCTATTTTGGAATTCCAGCAAGGAAACAAAAACTTTTCCCAGATCACCTACTGGGTTGCGCACTCGTACATAATCCACATGGACTATGTAGTAAGCATGTTAATGATCCTTTATCCTACTGCAGTACCTGTGCATGCAAGTCGGTACACAGTTTTTGTTTTTCTGGGAATGCTGCATTTTCCTGATGGTAAAATCAAGATGTTTTTGTGTCATTGGGGGTGATGTTAGTAAGTTGCAGAGGAATTTGGTACGAGTTGTAGGTAAATTGCTGCAGAGTTGCAGCACTCATGGGCTAGGTTGCCCCCCTGAGTTGCAGCCCCAATATTTGCATCTTTTTTGCTAATTTTTCCTACAGGGGTGTGGGGGGTGGGGGTGGGGGTGGGGGTGGGGGTGTGATTTCTGGTGGTAGCAACATTATGCAGAGGTGAATTTTGGTAGCAACATTACGCAGAGTTGCAGACCTGGTCACATATCAGTTTTTAGCCCACCTTTCAAGTTGCAGGCTAGACCAAAAATGCCAGATCTTCAAATTTGAAAGAATAGGCAAAAGGAGTACTACAAAACAAGATGAACAACTTACCAGGTCTGCCCTTTTTGATCCCACTCTGTTGGTTTTTTGGCTTTGCTTTTGATTTGATGTTCTAGCAACAGAAGAGGAGCAGCAACAATGGTTGTGTTGCAGAGAGGAAGGAGACAGAGGAGAGGGGCAGAGTTGCTGGCGGTGGGCTGTGTTGCAGAGAGGAAGGAGACAGAGGAGAGGGGCAGAGTTGCTGCTGGTGGGCTGTGTTGCAGAGAGAAGGGTAGACAGAGGACAGACACAATGGCTGCCGGCGGCTGGGTGGGGGACAAACGAGAAAGAGTAGGGTTTTCTCCTGGGGGGGCATCGGGGTGCGTGCGCGCGAACTGGGGTTGGTGGGCGCGCGTTTTTTCGAGTGGGGGCGCGCGTGCGCGAATCCTGGTCCCCGACCTGGTTGGGTCCGTCCGGTTTCGTTCGCTAGCACTTTCCTTTTTGGGATGATTGCTCCGGAAAGCAATCTAGCACCGATTGCTCCCTAGACGATCCCAACCATTAAATTTAACACAATAGAAACTGATTATTTAGTGCTCTTATCTTGGAATATAGGACGCCGGAGCATGTATTAGGACTCTTATCTTTGTAGCTAATTTGTCTAAGAATATTAAACGATCCAATGATAGGGAAGTACCTTCTGAAACTAACAACAAGAAAAGAAAAAAATCAGCATCCAAGCTTGACCTGCCATAGCTCAATCTCAGCATCAAATCTACAAAAAAATTGGCCGGCTGTTCATACTTAATTAGAATTTAGGGCATAATGCAACAATCATAGGCATGTATCCTTTGCGGATGTAACCTCTTCCTGCTTCTTCTTGAGAATATGGGGATCATAATCCTGCTGTTTCAAGACTTGCTCAAATTATGTCCTATCGCCCAAATAAGAGCAACTCATTTCACCAATCTGCCCACCAAAATTCCCAGAATTAGGAGCATACACTGGGACTTGATGATGTTGATCTCGTGGCCAGCTACACACGTGAAAGGAAAGGATGTAATTAACCGATAGCTAAAGTTACGAAATGATTCAGAATGAAACGACATAGCGACTGGCCCAGCTGTTAGTCTGTTAGCCGTCCCCTCCCTCCACGCGAGCACGCGTGCAATCCGGCAAAGTGCTGCCGGCGGAATGCACCATCCATTCTAGTCGTGGGCTCCCCTAAATCTTTCATGGCCTGAGCGCGGCTTCCAGGACATTGGCGTCCGAGAGAGGAGCGCGGCATGAGGCCATGAGGGCAGTGGCGCCCGCGGCGGGGTCGGCAGTGCATCGTGGCAAGGAAGTCCATGTGTGCCGCGTGACGACTGCGTGTCAATTGGTCGGTGGTGTTGTCACGCTCCGATTTGTCGGCACCATGTGGTACGCCATGGCATATTTAGCTGCGATAACCGTGGTGCTGACAATGATGGGGAATGTCAAGATGGTTGTGCCGGATGACCAGTGGGTCTCGATGGCTCATGTGGAGTTCAAGTGTTCAAGTGATGGCGAAGGCAAGTTTAGATGCGGTGAAGACTGTGAACCGGACGACGGTGTTTTGTAGTAGTCTCGGTAAGCGGGGGCGGCAACACAGGGGGACTTCTTCTTGGTGGTGCTCTATGGGCACAAAGCTTTGACTTCCGGGGTGATTCCCTAAGTCTGACCTTCACTGGTTGTACCTGGCACTGGCGGATCTCTATTCGTGTCCGTGTTGAAGGCATTGCCTGGAGTTCAGTCAGACTTTCTTCGGGGTGAAAACCCATGATCTAAATCAGGCGACGGCGGTGTTTGTGCACATTTTCCTTCTTGAAGGCGTCGTTCTTGAAGAACCTTTTTTGACAGTCCGGTGTTTCCTACTGCTTCGCCGATTGTTCGGCAAGGTTTTTTTTTCTTCATTTTTCTTTTGGCTGTGTGCATCCTTAATGTCTTGACTAGCTCTTGACATTATGTTATTACAAAGGCTGGGTGTAATTGATATCTGCTTGTTATTAATATATTCCCTTTATCAAAAGGACTCAGGAGCGCAAGGAGCGGCCTTGTTACGACGCCGTGTCGGGGAACTGCGGCAACGTCCATGCTGTGTCATGGGCCTCCGGGCGTCCGAGGCGTTGGACAGCAGCGTTGCAGGTTAGCGAGGTTGGGTAAGAACGTCGAGGGAGAGAACATGGGGAGAGGGGGAGGATGGACTCACCTTCTACCCGGGCTTGATGCGACGCCGACCTGCGGTCATCCCGATCTAACGCTGCCGCCACGTAATTTTATCACTATTGATTACAGTATTTTCCAAGTTAGTTAAAATTCCATGATTGTAGCGATTGGCATACCGTACATAATTCTTCCGTAATTAACGTGCCTGTGCGTGGTTTGACTGATCGGATGGTGTAGATCCTTCCGACGTTCAGGGGGAGATGTTTTAGTCGATTGGACGGTGTAGATGCGTTTGATGATGAGTGTTGAGTGTTTTAGAGGTGACCAACCAACACCAACTCCCATTTAATAGTAAAGATGATCTCTGCGTTATCAGACTCAAGCACTATGTGTTCTTCTCCAGCAGTGTTTCTGTGTCATACGTCGAATGATGGTCTTGTGTTAAAATTGACTGGAATCCATGTATGAACTTGTTGCTGTGTTGGTACCTTTTGAAAGGAGGTTCTCATTGTCAGAGACTTGGTCCGTTGACTTAGGAAATTGCAATTCAAGTGTTTTCTGTATACTTACTAACTAGTAAAGAGGCATGCGTGATCACTAAATTTGTTTCTGAATTTGGAAATATTCAAGTTTTAGAAGGATTTATATACAATTTCTAGCAACGACCCCGTAAATAATGCTAACTAACTGAGATGTGACGAGATCTTTACGGCGCATGACCTTGGTACGACAGGATATCGTTTTTTTCCTCTACTAGTGAGGTTTTTCCTTTCTCTCTCCCCACGTCAATATTTTCCTAGCTGATTGTACATCATTGTACATCGGAAAGTCATTTTGTCTGCCGAGAGCCCGAGATCCAATTTTCCTTCTATTTTAAAAAAATAAAAAAATATTTATTCTATTAAAATCTAAAAAATCTTGCATGTTGTTAATAATGCATCACACAAATGTACAAAATCTTGATTTGAGATACTTTATATTACTAGTTGAATACCCGTGCGTTGCCACGGTAATTAATTATTTTCATCCTTATAACGATCTTAAATAAAGCAAAGTATTATTATTCATCACATTTATCAATAATTTTACGGGGACAATTTATATCAATCGAGTTTTTTGTTTTACGTGATATGATTATTTTTGTATGTGTCACCTTTTTCTGGGTCAATGCTGCAAACCATTGTCGACGGCGTCCTTGTCTACGCTTGTTGCAAGACATTGCCTCTGTTCACTCAAAAAAGAATTAGCACGTAGCCATCATGATATATGCAAAGGAGTTATAATTGGAAGCTTAAACAATATATTTGTATTGGAATTATGATGCTTCTTCTCCGACAAACCATTTCAAACATGGGGATCAAGAAAATAATCAGAATAATAACTCCAGATAAAGATAAAAATCCAGTAAATCTCAGTTGTAGCACAAATATTATCGCACATGCTATTTCTCTTTTCGAGTTGTTTCGCTTCCTATGTTGAACTATATAATTATTACTCTACAAATTAACATACAAACACGAAATAACTTTTGGCATGATGCAAATAAAATCGACGATCACCTGAATCAAGAATTAATCACGTGACTTTTGACATCTATATCACTGGCCAACACCAGGAGGTCGGAGGTGTAGCTGGAGTGTGCCTGCACCACGGATCTCTGGGAACAGGGGCTGGCCTTCCTCAAGCATGTGTCCACACGTTCTGGGTATGCCCAACTCGACCATTGGCATCTCAGTACGTATACCGGCTAATTTACATGAAGAAAAAGAAGTGATAAAAAACTCTGAAATTCGTTTTGCCAGCAACACAGGAAGAGATACAGAACTATGAACTTCAGTTCAATTACATCAGGAAAATAAAGGGATATACAACTCTGAAATTCAGTTAAATTATATCAACAAAAGAAAGTGATACACAAATCTGAACTTCAGTTAGCTAGCAGAACTGCAATCATTACTAACTTAGATGTACAAGAGTAGGACAGAACTAACACACGATATCTCTCCCTACCACAAAGCAAAGTATCTTCCATCTAAAAAACGGAGTATCCCCAAGACGGTAAAAAAGCAGAGTATTTAACTTTGCTACAAAGCTGCTCGTGAACCAGAGAAAATCAGTCTAACTTTCACCCTCTGCTTTGCCTTCTTAGTGCACCACACACCTCCAGTCTATTCACCTCTACCAATGCGGCGTGATCTCTTTGATTTTCAAGATGCTGACATTTACAAGTTGCCTTTTGAAAGTTCCCTGCACAAACTTTGGACCTGCAGATGGAAAACAATTTAAGATGACTGACCTGGTGTAAACATTGAAGTATTAACAGCCACCAAATTGTACTTGAGCGATTGGTTCTTTCATAATCAACCACATTATATTTGAGCTTTTTAAAGCACCTTACTTTTAAAAAATAAGCCAATTAATATCTAAAGGACGGGTAAGTAATTCAAATAATCCAAAGATACCACTAATTAATACAGTACATAGATGCAGTATGCACCACTAATACCGATGCTGCTACACGATGTGCAATGCAAGGTAGTTCTGTTAATTTAGTTATGTCAGAATACATTCATCAATCTGTCAGGTGAATAGTGCAAAGAGGCGAGATTACCTTCTGGCATCATCGTTCCAGCAAAATCTGCCACTCCAGTACTTTCCCACTTGCTTTTGGAAGTCCCATGCACAACTTCGGACCTGTAGATGGAAAACAATTTTAGATGACTGACCATGGTATAAAATTGAAGTAAGTATTAACAGCCACCAAATTGTACTTGAGTGATTGGTACCTTGGCCTACACATTGAGAACTTCCTTGTAGACTATATTCTTTGTAAATTTTGCAGTGGAGTTAGACCAGCCTTCCTTTTCCTTATCTGGGACAGTAAAAATCTTCATATTACTTCTAGATGTAGCTCTAGAAAGAGCAACATAGAGTTGGCCGTGTGAAAACACTGGTTCAGGGAGGTATACACCAACATTTGGTATAGTTTGTCCTTGTGCCTTGTTAATGGTCATAGCAAAGCTAAGTCTAACTGGAAATTGCTTCCTCTTGAACCTAAATGGAAACATCTCATCGTCCGACGGGCAGAGAGGAATTCGAGGAAGGAACACCCTCTTACCAGTATGCTGGCCCAGCACAATCTCAGCATCAATTGCATTCCTCATGAACCCCGGACAACCAACCTAGTCCCATTGCACAACCCATTCGATGGTCAATGTTCCGTAACAATATAATAGGGCAGTTAATCTTCAACTTTAGGATATGGGGAGGTAGCCCTTTAGGTGTTAATGAATTTAAGAATTCTGCAGGATAGTAGTTGTGTGGATCATCCTCAGCCCGATCAAAACTATGGTATACCATCTCCTCCGGGAAATCTCTCAATCATCCTCATGTTGATCTTGTCAATGTACTCATTGCGAGTTGAACAAAATAATAGACTACCAAATAGGGAACAAAATAATAGAGACAAATAGCTAACAGAACAAAATATATTCACTTGTTCTTGTACATATATCCAAATCACAGAACTTGGAAAACCTAACAGATATAACAGAAAAGCCCAAACATATACCAAATGTATCTTTTGCCTAGTCAACGAAAATGGTGATTTCCTATGCAACTATTGGCCCATTCTCAATTTTTAGCGGTAAGACAACAATATTTGATAAAATTGACAAAGATAAAGGAATTTGTATGTGAGAATTACCTTGAATTGCAGAAAAAGTTTGTGTCAGGGTACTTGGGCAACTAAAGGCATAAGAGCTTGATGATGGATGTCCCATCAGTGAACCTGTAGGGCACTCTAGTACAATGGAATCCATGCATGGGGTATCTCGTCTAGATGCATAACTTGCATTACGTTGAGCTAGAAGTATCTGCCGCTCTTCGGGTGGTAGGCTTTGCCGACGCGCTCGCTGGCGTGCATTTCTTTCTTGCCTCTCCTCTGGTGTTAAACTTTGCCTTCGTGCTCGCTAGCTTGCATTCCTCTCATCAAGTGTCATACGCTGTTGTTTCTCTCTTCTTCGTGCATTAATCTCTTCCTTTTCCTTAGGTGTCAAATTTTGCCGACGTGCTCTAACACGTTCTCGCCATGCTTGGATTTGTTCTGGTGTACGGCTAGCATATCTTATTGCTTCACGTGCACGCTTTCTCCCTGCAACATTTACATGAGAAATTAATTGAGTTTGTAAACCGAATTGTATAAGCAAACACTTTCGCCTTATAGATTTACCTATTGAGCTTTCTCCTCGCTGCAAGCCCTCGATCGATGTGAGCATACCATCGACCACTGTATTTTACTTGTTTCCAAGGAACATTGCTACTGCTGCTGGCACCAAATCCTAAATCAGCAAGAATTTATCCTTACAAACAACAAAATATCCGTATATTTCAGAAGATAGAAACCAATCAATGCAGCATATATCACAGATTTAATGGTACAAGACTGCCTGTGACAGGATACATCATAAATCGTGACAGCCCAGGTTTACCTTTGTGTTCTTGAATGTCTATCCAGCAATGACACAGAACACATACGAAATCATGGTACCCTCATTTTACAGTTTTGACATCACAACTCAGCACTCACACCACCACATGTTCCATAACAACATTTCAGAAAAAAGAAAATATGCAGGAACAAGAAAAGAGAGGTCTCAAAAGCAGAAGGCACAGCAATTGGTAAAAATTTCCATCACTTAATGGATAGCTCAGTTGTTCACAAAAGTTATATCATTTGCTAGATATAATTAGCATGTCCAGCATGGGATGCAGCATGCCACCTAGACAAACTTCTTTTGCTAAATATAATTAGCATGTCCAGCATGTCATCTACGTTACCCAAAATGAGAATGCCCTTCTTTTGCCAATAATCATAAGATGTCTAGCTTGTCATATACACAGCAAGCATGGCCGCATTCATAATCCTAATAATACATGTAATTCGGCTTCCTCCAAAGTCCGCATAGAAGAGCTCAGCTAGTTCAACTAAAAAATGAAGCAACATAGCTGTCTGGGAAACAGCACAAATTAACAATATATATTTTTTTCACCTGCAATTTTCAACCAAATCCGAAGAGCGCCAATCAAAACCTAACCAAGATTGGACCCTTATCCATTGCAATCATTAGTAAAAAATTGATTGCATAACACGACATACCTTTGTCCTCGGAGAAGCAAATCAGAAGGCGAAGGGCAGTAAATCCACCTCCTCACACTCCAATCGATCTGAAGATACGAGAGAATGACCACCGTGTTGCTTCTTGGGATGTAGTTCGAGTAGTGTGAGTCTCATCTGCCTGCTCACTTGTATTTATATTGTGCAAGAGTGGTTTCTAGACAGTTCGACCTAGGCAGGCGGATTCAGGTGACGAAAATTTGAATTTGGGAGGCGGCAAGGGTGGGAAAGATGAGGTTTGAGGGTGGTAGCCGAGCATAGTTCCAGAACATTCCGTCAGCGCGTCGGTGGGAAGTTTAAATAGCAGTAGGTGGAGGTCGGCATCGGAGGAAGCGGGGGACGGGGGTGGAAGGGATGGCAAGGAGGAGGGGGGGTGGTGGTGATGCCGGGTTGGGCTACTGTTATGGCAAAGGAGGCAGGAGATGCGCCGGCGGAGGGCCGGTGCCGCCAGCGTGCTTGCCGAGCTCGGCATGGGAGAAGGAACAGGGGCGGAGGGGATGGCGAAGAGGAGAGGGAGGTGGTGCTGGTTCTGGGCGGTGGCACTGCTCTGGAAGAGAAGGAGGCGGGAGAGGCACCGGCGGCGGCGTGCGTGCCGAGGTCGGCGCCGGAGGAGATGAGGAAAGGGGGCGCAAGGAGACAGCGAGGTGGGGGGTTCTGGTGGGCGGTGGAGTGGCAGGAGTCATGAGAGGCTCCGGGGGCGGACGGCACCCGCCGCGGCCACCGCGCCATACCGGCTCCGACGCCGCCGGCCGTCAGGCTGCTGGCCCTCACCGTCTCACGATTTTCCCCCAATGTTCAGATGGGGGAGATAAGGAAGACAAGGACTTTCTGCGAATATCTAAACAATGGTGGGGTCTTTTCATAAAAGTTCCACAGGCTGCTTCAAGTTCGTTGGATATGAATCGAACGGATGTGGATGAAAGATGACAGGCACACCATCATCACCAACTGTGGTTTTTATAGGAGTAGAGATAAACTAGGAAATGTGTCCGTGCGTTGCAACGGGAGAAAAGTTATTTACAACGCAGAGACTCACAGAGTGAGTTGAACCTGATAGGAAATCATACCATCCAAATAATACAATCATGAGATTTATTGCTTCTGGGTAAACAAATTGTCCTTTTTTTGCAAGACACACAGTGAAGTATTGAACCAGATATTTTGCACAAGAAACATGCATAAAAAATATTTTAGACATGACTTGCAACTACTTGCTCCTGCATAGGCCTCTATAAGGCCAGCTAGTCATTTGGAAAACATAATATAAGGTGCTGCCATCGGTGGTCTCATGTAAAGAGACCACTATATTGCAAAATATTTTTATTTTGTTAAAAAAATCTCTGCTGCTATACACAACAAATTCTCTCAAATCTTTGCTGACATATATTTGTAGAGCACCATGGCAATACTTAAGAAATACAAATTCACCAAGAAATGACATCAAAATCAGACACAATGAAAGAACAAAATTTGTAAGTTGTTTCAGTAATTCTTGAATTGCTTCATAGCCAAATATTGCACCGGTGAAAAACATAGCCGAAGGAAGAGAAAACAACAAAAATATAAACATTACACGAGCTAGCTCATAACCAGCCTCAGCGCGCTGCGATACACATGGACCAATTGAACGTGAGTTACCAAGAGCTTTGCCGAAAAAAACCAATCAGGTTTTTAACACCGCTGCCCTTCTCTCTAGCCATGTTACGAGCCTTGGCTCAGTAGTCAACACCGTTGCTGAAGCCAGCACCATGCATCAGTTCCGTGCAGACAATAGGTAGCTGCTCTCTGGGCCCACGAAGGCATCACTGCCGCAGATCGGGGACTGTTGTCGCTGGAAGCTCACTGCCGCAGATGGGACCTGAGTTGTGGAAGGAGAGGAGGATGTCGTCCTGGTGGTAGACCTCGCTGGACCGGGGGAGGCGGCGCGTCCGCGCGAAGGGCCACGGACGGACGGCGGGGCGATCCTTGCTTGGAGGCGGTCGATCGTGAACATATTTTCTAGATCGGCCCGCGTAAGCGTTAGTAGACTTCCTGCGTCAGGGACGTCTTCCCACCATTGTACGAAGCCGGCGATATATGGCTCGCTGCGGTGTCCGTGCCGCCGGCTACGCTCGGGAAACGCCGGCGTCCGTGCGGAGTGGACGGCAGGTGGATCGAACGGCACAGAAGAACTGCAAGTGGAGACTTTGCAAGGAAGCGGACGCGAGGAGAACGACAGTCAGCTTTGGGAAAAAATTCCAATCATTTTTTCCACTTATTGGTGGCAGTGGTGGATAATTTTCACCAACTTTAGGGGTAGTTCTAACCACGTACGACAAGAAGTCTTAATTATTTTATTATTAGATATAGATTACACAACCATCGAGTCCACCAAGCGGTCAAAGCCGATACTGGTCTCAACTCTCAAGCGGTCAAAGCCTAATCCCGTGCGCCGGTGCGCGTCGTCTCCCTGGGCCACGGTTGGCGCGCCGCGGCCCGGCTGGGGTGCTCTCGCCACCGGCGAGTCAAACTTCTCGACATGTTTTCCTTCTCCGACCCCAGCACGCCGCATGTGCCGCACCCGCAAACCCTAGCTACTTCCGGGCTGCGCTCTACGCACTGATGGCAGCGCGGGCGCCGAATGCGCCGCCACCAGGTGCGTCGCCGGCGCCGGCCCTCTCTTTGCCACCCTCGCAAGTAAGTTGGACGCCTTCGAACTATCTAGTTCTCGAAATGTAGCCGATAGTTCAAGTTTTTCCCCATCTGAATTTCTCGATTTCACAATTGCAAGCACAATTTCTTGTCGGTGAGTGTATGTAGGGCGACCGCCGGGCACTGCAATCGCAAGGTACTGAATAGGTCGGGATGACCCCACACTGTGCTGTCCCCCACGTCCCCATGACTTTCTGCTCCGCTCCCCCAACCATTGACTTTCTGCTGCAACTGGAATGGAATGTCGCGTCCCACATTGCAAACAGATGAGTCATCGCTGTCAAAACAATAGAGAAATATGTCATAATTGTTGCTGCCGAAGAAGAAGAACGCTAGATCTCGCCCCCTACCACGGATGAACAGAGGTACTCATTGCTTGACTCATCATAATGAGTTAATGACTTTGTTGTCTATCGCTGGTTTTGTAATTATCGTTCACAAAATATTTCGGGGGATATTCAGAACGAATCTTTTCTTGTAGACTAGAGTCATGTATGCTTCGAGTTCAGGATCATTCCAGGATTGTTTGAGGAGACAGTTTCTCAACAATCTGAAGAGAAGCCAATTGACCGGCTGCTCCAAACTAGTTGTTTGTCATAAGAATGCTACTCCAAGTTTCGTCGTAGTGCTAACATTTTTTCTTCTTGCCTCAAGCTGTGCACTCATATGCCCTATTTGTAAGGATATGTATGCAAAAGCATTGGCATCTTAATATATGTCAACATTTTCTGTATGGACTTTAGAGTATATTCTACAATCTGTTTTTCTAAAATGAACCTGCTTGCAATCAAAGTTAAACCGATTTTGCCATGTCCTCGTTTGGAGATGTAATAGATCCTCCTCAGAAAACATAATTAGTCGTTTCAGGTAAGCACACTGATATTAGTTGACATTCTGACACTGGCAAGCCGCGCCTCACCCTGTTTTACGATTTTGATCTTGTTTTGCAGTTTGCAAATGGATTACCAAGGGAGCAATGTTAGAGATTTCCTTCATGCTAATGGACATGTGGTGCTTGAAAGAGTGGATACCAACCATAATATAAGATCTTTCACTCAAAAAGAGATAGAAGACATCACCAATGGGTATTGCACCGTGCTAGGAGAAGGGGGATTTGGTAAGGTTTACAAAGGAAAATTAGATGATCTTCGTCCAGTCGCAGTAAAGAGATACAAAAATGGATCCAAGAAAGAACAGTTCGCAAAAGAGGTGATAGTGCATTCCCAGATAAATCACAAGAATGTTGTTAGACTATTAGGTTGCTGCACGGAGGAAAATTATCTTACGATTGTGATGGAGTTTATATGCAATGGCAACCTCTACAACATCCTTCACTGCAGCAATGCTAATGTTCCTATCCCCTTCTCTTTGGATAAACGCTTGGATATCGCTATTGATTCAGCTGAAGTACTATCATGCATGCATTCAATGTACAGTCCTGTTCTTCATGGTGACATCAAAAGTGCTAATATACTGCTAGATGAAAATCTCCAGGCAAAGATATCTGATTTTGGAATAGCGAGATTGCTTTCTGCTGGTGAGGCCCAACATACCATAAATGTCATTGGCTGCATAGGTTATATGGACCCTTTGTTTTGTCAGAGTGGGATTCTAACTCCAAAGAGTGATGTATATAGTTTTGGGGTTGTCTTATTGGAAATAATCACCCGAAAGAAAGCTGTGGACGGGAATATCATCCTTGCTCAAAGTTTTACTGAAGCTTTCAGAAAAGGGAAAAAAGTGAGACAAATGTTTGATGAGGAAATTGCGAGTGGTAAAAAGAACATCAAGTTGCTTGAAGGTGTCGCAAAGCTAGCAGCTGAATGTCTGAATATGGAGGAGAAAATGCGTCCCAAAATGGTTGAAGTAGCCGATAGACTTAGAACAATTAGAAAAGCTCTCCCCCAGTGCAAGGGCAGAATTTCTACAGGTATTAATGAATTTGTACATAAGACATCCTTTCCGATGGACCAAATAAACGAAATTTTCTTGAACAGCTTTCGCATATTAGATTTTTATTTTAATGCAGGCACCAAATCTGGACTTATCAAAAGTGGAAAGACAGAGGATGTGCTTCCCCCTACCCCTATTACCCCTACTCCAGTCATTGCCACTGACATAACACCACCACCTGTGGTACCAACCATTTCCTTGGACGAACTGGAGGAAATAACCAGGAACTTTAGCAATGATGTTCTAATAGGAAAGAATTTATACAGTGCAGTTTTCTTTGGAGTGCAGAAAGATGGTCAACAATACGCAGTCAAGAAGTTCAAGCTCACTCGAGAAGTTCTTTCGGAGGTCATGGCTGTGTACCTTGCCTTTTTCACCATTTCATCTAAATTTTGTTGTTTATTAGTACAATAAGGCTTACCTTCTTACTTACGCACTTATGCTACAGAGTCCGGACCTTCCGATAATCTCAAGATTCAAGCATGAGAATGTTGTCAAGCTTCTGGGCTACTGTGTGGAAGGAGACAGTCGTATTCTTGCTTACGAGTATGCATCGAAGGGTTCCCTGCATGATATTCTTCACGGTGAGCTGTTACCTTTAAAAACTCGGTTTGACGATTTGGTTATATTTCTTGTGAGTATATTTAGGAAATTGCTGTCAGTTTTGTGCCCACCTGGTTTCTTGCCCTCAATTGGGTCTACTGGCTATCAATCGACCATGTCACAACAAACCAACCAATCATGTCCCAACAGCAATGCATTTTTCTTGAGATTTTTTTATAACTTTTAAACATGTTATTTTCGTGGTTTTCACCGGTTTTGAATGGAAGTTAGTTTCCACCGGATATTCTCTCGGAGTCAACAGCTTCTAGAGTTTCTCGCAAAGCAGCCTCAACTTATATACTACTGGCCTAGGTCACTTAGATTAATGGGCCACATGCTGCTAGATAGATAGGCTGCAGCCCAGGTATACATGCTTCTAAGTGCTAATTTCTTTATTTTAGCACCGATTAATGCTTGACCTATTAAATCAGTTAATCGGTAGAATTTTGATTAATCTCTACTCTGAAGCCGACCGGGCAGTTACTGATTAGCGATTTTCTTACAATTGCTGCTAAGACTCAGTATTGTGTGGGACCGACAATTCACTGTTTCAAAGTTGACCAGCCTTCCCATACCTTTAGGGCCTCTTTGATTTACATGATTCTTAAAAGCACAGGAATAGGAAGAACACATGATTGCAATGTCATGTCCATTTCAGTACTACAGGATTTGTGTGTGTTTGATTGCATCACAGAAGAAACAAATGATTTTTTCCAAGAGGTTTGAGTGGACGGTAAATTTTGTATGAAATGTATTAACAAAACAAGCCTTAGGGGAATTCCTATATGATGCAATCCTACGAATCAAACTACTGACATAAAAAATGCCAAGGATTCTAATCCCCCAGAATTCCCATGAAATTCCTTTGAATCAAAGAGGCCTTTCCCTTTTGTTCTTTCTGGTTGTTTTGCTATTCTTTTGAGATGCTCTATTGCGTTAATTTCATGTTTGTGCCATTCTTAAATATCATATCGATCCGGGACTTATGCAATACAAATTGGCATCAGAATATAACAAAGTACCTATCAAATTGATCGACCTTCCTGAATATAGGCTATACAAATAGTACACCAGCGAAAAAGCTGATATTCTTCTGGTTGGCAACCACAGGTAAAAAGAATGTTTGGGAAGCACAACCAGGACCAGTGTTATCATGGGCACAACGCATTAAGATTGCCTTGGGTGCTGCAGATGGGCTTGAGTTCCTCCACAAGGCGGCACAAACTTGCACTATCCACCGTTGCATAAAGTCAAGCAACATACTTCTCTTTGACAACGATGTTGTAAAGATTGGCGGCTTTGGAGTCTCCAAACCAGGCCCTGATTGCATAATAAACACTACTGAGACTTATTGGTGTATTCATCGTGGTTCCGGTTATGATGCACCTGAGTACGCAACAAAATGTTTCACTGCTTCCAGATTCTTTCGTCGGGCATGAAAAATGCTCCCATACATATCTAATCCTTTGTTCTGTTAGGTATGAAAATTCCGGACAGTTTAGCACAAAAAGCGATGTCTACAGCTTCGGTGTTGTGCTGCTGGAGCTTTTAACCGGCCGCAAGGCATTTGATCCAAGACTATTACGTGACCAGCGATACCTCATGAACTGGGTAAGCATGCATGTAGTGATGGGTACAATCTCTTGAGAAGATTCAGTAGGAAAACTCTTAATGACATCGATATGCAGGCTTATCCAAGACTCCATGAAAGCAAGGTGCAGCAATGCGTGGATCCGAGGCTTCGAGGAGATTATCCTCCTGACGCTGCTGCCAAGGTATATTCTTGAGTCTGTATTCTGTCATGCTCTACCGAGTAAAGCAGCAGGGATTCTGTTTTTTAGGTACTAGTACTTTATATCTGTTAAATCTCCTCTAGAAGTAGATGTCTTTTTTTTCTTCTTTCTATTAATGTGGCAATTCCTAGTGTCTCTTAGCGATCTTTAACTCGCTTGGGCTGTGCGGTGAAAAGCATGCGGCTGGCTGCCTTGAACGAAACTCAGTTTAGCTTTGTAGATTAAGATGCGCTAAGGATTTTATTTTGGGGTTTGTAATACGTCCAAAAGCTTGGGGGATAAACTAATATAACCAAGTAGAATTTAATTCAGTCATAATTAAACAAAACATACACTGTTTCCTGATTCTCGTTGTACCTTGTCAAGCAGATGGCTGCAATCGCTGCACGTTGTCTGCAATATGAGAAGGACTTACGGCCAGACATGAGCGCAGTCGTCGAGGCTCTGAGGTGCGCCGCTAAGGCATCTTGAACGTGGATCGTTTGTCTTCTGTCTAGCAGTGCCGTAGCCCGCAGTGGTATTATGCACGTGATGTGATTTTTTCTCAAATACTGCGCAAGTTAACATTTTTGTTCTTTTCACTTACCATCCTTTTTCATACCTTTTCTTTCCCTTATGATCTTTCCTCATACTTGAATTGTATGCATGAGCGCGAGGTCAGGATTTGAACACGAGAATGTATCAAGTTGTAAGTATTAACACCTATGTGAAATTTATAGTAATTTATCCTCTCAAAAAAAAATATAGTAATTTATGACCTTGTAGTGATGAACACTCTGTTACGAGTTGGGCCTTCACATCTGCACCTAAATCAAGAGGTGACTAGCAAATCTAAACCTGGTCTTGATAAAATAAACCCAACTACACAAAAATAATCACACGTCGTGCTCGAGGTCGTGGAGGGATATCTATGATCCTTTGGGCGTAGTTGAGACTTGAGAGAGAGCCAGAGAGGTCAGATGGGAGGGAGAACGTGGAACTGACCGTACCTGAGTAACGTGAGGATGCATGGTCGGGCATGCGGGTAGGGGTAGGAGAGACCGATGGCAAGGTTAGGAGAGGAAGATGGAGAGGAAAATTACAACTCTTTGGCAACAACGCTGACACCCGCGTCCAGATGGTATCATGTACCTCGGAGGTCTAGGAGAAATTAAATCTGGCCACCGCGTGGGACAAGACACTTGGTCTCCAACTAGATCCTTCGGCCGCTTGCAAATTAAAACTAGGCACCTCTCAATTATTCACTCCAAAGGATTTTTAAAAAGTCATGAACTGAATTTTCCACTCTGCAACATATCTTCATAGCCACCCAGAAGAACTATCGACCTGGATTCGTGAAGTGCTACTGTAGCTGCAACAAAGGGATACAGCGTCACCGCAAGAGGATCAGGTTAAAGCTGCAATTGATGTTCATCCCAGAAATTAAAATGCTCTTCCAGTTGATAAAAAAAAATGCTCTTCCAGTCCGCATGATTTATTTCATGACATTGCACAATCATGTGACAATCCTTGCAACTCACAATATCACACCACAAAATCAAAAGGTAATTGTACTTATACTTCGATGAGAAACCCAAAATTAGTTGTTTAGGAGGGGGGCTAGGGTTCTTCAGCCCTGCTAAACCCTAGCGAATTCACGAATTGCAAAGGAGAAATTACCCATTGAGACTCTGTTTGTTTTTATGGTTTTTGTGGTAATTAATGGGGATAATCCCCACATGGATTGGGTGAAACCCCAAGCTTCACCCAATCCCATCAAATCCCCATTAATCCCCAATCCGCTAGGATATTGAAGAAAATGTACTATAGTTTGTGGAACTCTGGGAAAAAATGGGGATAAAACCGATCAAGTACACTAAAAACAAACGACCTTTTAGTGATAGAGTGTGGATTTGCTGCCACGGGGGATAGCTGCCCCCTTGCATCTACCACACAATATACATAGGGATGTGTGCCAGCGACCAACTATCATGTTGTACAAAACAAAAATGTTGCTACTAATGAGCTATTAGAGAGCATGTTTAACTGATGTGACATGTCAGATTCAGTGTTTGCTTCGTTAGTTGAGTCGTAAGATATGACTACAAGACAAGCACGATAAACAATCTAAAGATTACATTCTTGGGGGTGCTAGGAGGCTCCTCAGTGATTAGTAAATTCTGACCATAGATAAGGATTTACGGTCGATCTCAGCCGTCCGTTTCTAGATTCACCCCATCGACCGACGCTTTTCTACACGCCCGAACGTTAACCAAGTCGCTGCCGGTGGCCCAGATTTTTTGGGACCCGCGTGTCAGAGGGTGTGGTGGATGCTTTCCGTGTGCATTGCGGGACTAGCGTCGCGGCGCGGTGGCAGGGGCTGTGATTTCGTGGAAGTCTATGGGCAAAATAGTCATTTGCACGTGTGGTATATAAGCCTCTCACCGCGGTGGAAAACCCTAGCCGTCAATCCCTCGTGTTCTCTCTCTCCCTCAATCCCTCGCGTCTCTCCTCTCCTCCAATCCCGCCTCCCATCTCTCCCCCAATCCCTGCATCTTCTCCTCCCTGCCTTCACGCAGCCGTCCCTGCATGCACCTTCTCCGCTCCATCTTCTCCGTGAGAAGGCGTGCAAGGGTGCCGAGGGCCGCCGCCGATCAGTGCTGAAACCTAGATGCTCATTTCTTGATCTAGGGTTTCAAAAGCAGTCGTGCCATCCCCGATTTGCTGCCGCCGCTGGCAGTCCTTGCCGTCCCCGGTTGGCTGTCGGTACGAGGTCAGAAACGAGCAGTACGCATGCGTGAGGCACAGCGGCAGCACGCTCACCGCCGGCTCCCCTCCTTGCATCGAGCACCGCTGCACCGGCCGCAGCAGCCCATGCCCTCCATGGGGAGACGAGAAGAACACAGGGTCGGCCGACAACACATTTGCCTGGCTTCTTCGCCTCTTCATCGTCACCAAAGATGATGGCCAGCAGCGTGTGTCAGGACCCGATGGTCTCAGACAATCTTATCGATAACAAAGACAAGAAATTGGAGCCGGTGCTCAGAACGAAGAACAAGAATTTAAATTGGCTAAAATAGAAAATAGATAGATAACTAAATTTAGGGTTTTGCTTGCTTGATCCACCCATCCTCCCCACATGGCTTTTATATCGAAAGCACAAGTTCAAGCAATTACAATCTTGACCTTCTCGTTTAAGCGTTACAAGGTTAACCCTATGGTTGAAACGGTAAATTGTCTTGGTAGCATCTGGTCCGTTGGTTCTGAAGACATCATCGCAGCCGTTGCCTGTTGTCCTTGCTAGTGAACAGCTAACTGAAGAAGTCGCAGAAGAGAAGGGTCCTGACAGATCCCTCCGATAAGTCAAGACCTCAGGGCTTGAATGACGAAAATGTAGCCTGCATGAACGCTGCATCTTCCCAAGTAGCCTCTTCCGGTGTCATGTTCTCCTAGTGTATCAACCACTGAGGTACTGCAATATCATAGCTTCCTTGTTTGTGAGGTACCTGACGGCGCTGAAACACTGCTCTGGGAGCAACCTTGATGGTTCCGTTGTCAGTGACCAATGGCAACTTGGGATTTGGGATTGCCTTCTTGCCCAGATGTTTCTTTAACTGATTCACATGAAAAACATCATGAAGTTGAGCTTCAGCTGGCAAGTGCAGCTTGTACGCAACAGACCCAATCTTCTGTTGAACTCTGAATGGACCATACCATTTGGATCTCAGCTTAAGAGCATTCTGTAGGGTTGCATCTTTAAATAGACAAAATCACCAACTTCAAAGGTTTTTTTTCATTTCGATTTGCATCAGCATACTTCTTCATGCGCTGCTGTGCCTTCAAGAGATTCTGTTGCAGTTTCTGAAGCATGTTTTCCCTGTCTTGCATTGTCTGTGGAATATCATCCGAGATAGTGCTCGGAACGGCGACATGATGGAGCAGGGGTGGTGAGTATGCATACAGTGCTTCAAAAGGAGATTTGTTGATTGCAGTGTGGTGTGAACAGTTGTACCACCATTCTGCAGCAGAAAGCCAATTCATCCATTTCTTTGGCTCCTGAAATGCCATACAGCGAAGGTACTGCTCCAAGCATTGATTGACCCTCTCTGTTTGTCCATCAGACTCTGGATGGTGTGCTGAGCTGTAGTTCAGGGTGATATTCATTGTGGTGAATAATTCTTTCCACAAATTTCTAGTAAAGATCCTGTCACGATCACTGACGATACTAGCTGGTGGCCCATGCAGTTTCACAACATTGTCCATGAGTGCTTCGGCGACCTTATGTACTGAGTAAGGATGAGCCAAGGGAATGAAATGTGCAAACTTCGTGAGCCTGTCAACCACGACTAGGATGACATATTTCCCTTTTGATTTTGGCAGTCCTTCAATGAAATCAAGACTTATGTCAGTCCATTTCTGGGAAGGAATTGGTAGAGGGCTCAACAAACCCGGATAAGGGAGTTTCTCTGACTTAGAGATTTGGCATTCAGGGCATTCAGCAACTGATGTTGCTATGAAGTGCTTCATATTTGGCCAGTAGAATAGTTTCTTGATCCTAATGAGAGTTACTCTCAGACCTGAGTGACCACCAAATGAAGAGGAATGAAAAGTTTTGAAAAGTTTCATCCTTAGAGCAGGGGCTTCCCCAATGTAAATTATGTTCTTGTAACGGAGTATGCCACTTTGCAGTGTATAACTTGGAATGATGTCAGGTTGTATGGCCAATTTCTGAAGAAGTTCTCGACAATGTGCATCTTCTTCATAGGAACCAGTGACTTCCTCGAGCCAAGATGGTATAGATGCTGATACGTTGTGACAATGAACAGTGTTCTATTGTAGATCATCAGTTACAGCAGAGAGTTCTTCTTGAAACTGTCGAGATAAAGCATCCGCGACAGTATTGTCAGTTCCTTTCTTATACTCAATAGTATATGTGATTTTCAACAATTTCAACATTAACTTGTGTTGGATTCCTTCCAGAAGGCATTGACTGCCCAGGTACTTCAGACTTTGCTGGTCTGTTTTAATGACCAACCTGTTACCAAGAAAATAGTGGCGCCATTTTTTGAGAGCTTGCAAGATTGCTAAGGCCTCCTTTTCATATATGGATTCCGCAGCTGCCGTGGGACCTAAACACTGACTGAGGTATGCCAATGGTCGTCCTTCCTGCATTAATAATGCTCCTATTCCAGACTGACAGGCATCAGTTTCTAGCACAAAAGGCTGAGAGAAATCTGGCAATTTGAGTAAGGGTGGAGTAGTCATAACTGCTTTCAGCTGTTCAAAAGCCTTATGTTGCTCTTCACCCCAGTGGAAGTTGTCTTTTTTCAGTGCTTTGTAAAGTGGCTGACAGATCAAGGCATAACCTTTGATGAACCGTCTGTAGTAACCTGACATACCAAGTATTCTTCTCAATTTCTTGATTGTATCAGGAACTTTCCACTTGGCTATTGCAGCTATTTTAGCTGGATCAGTAGCCACTCCTTCAGCTGAGATGATGTGGCCAAGATACTCAACTTGTTTCTGTCCGAAAGTACACTTGCTTTCTTTTGCCTTGAGTTTATGTTTCCTTAGTGTTTCCAAGGCTGTTTTGAGGTGGTGTTTGTGATCTTCCACTGTGGAAGAGAATATCGTCGAAGAACACCAAGATAAATTTCCTCAGGTAGGGTGCAAACACCTTGTTCATCAGTGCTTGAAAGGTAGCTGGAGCATTACTAAGCCCAAAAGGCATAACTTTGTATTCAAATTGCCTGAAGTGTGTTGAGAAAGCTGTCTTTTGTAGGTCTTCCTCCCTCATTCTTATTTGATGATAGCCGGAACGCAAGTCGAGCTTAGAGAATACTGAAGCTCCATGCAGTTCGTCCAGCATATCTTCGATGATCGGTATTGGGAATTTGTTCTTTATTGTCAGATCATTTAGACCTCTATAGTCCACACACAATCGCCACGATTGATCCTTTTTCTTGACCAAAATGACAGGTGAAGAGAAAGGACTGTTGCTCGGCTGAATTTCATCATTTTGCAGCATTTGCTTGATGATTGTCTCGATTGTTGTTTTCTGACTGTGTGACATGCGATAGGGGCGAATATTTGGTGCTTTCGCATCTGGCAGGAGTGGTATCGAGTGATCTATGTCTCTCTTTGGAGGACGGCCTTCAGGAACACTGAAAATATCATGGAATTCTCGTAAGACATCTTGGAGTTCTGGATGTATTTGAGCTGTTCATGCCTCTGCCTGTGTTGCATCAGTCTCGGGGATGTGATACAAGAAATACCCCGTTGCATTTTGTTCAAGTAACTGATGGCCCTTGACGTAGTTACCTGCGTCAAAAGAATATGGGTTAGGTCTCGGGGATGGGATAGGATGCAATAATAGGATCACTATTATACTTACATTGATAGAGAGAGTGTTTATAGTCTTTTCTAATGCAGCAAGTTATATTATGTAATTCACAAAACTCAGTGGCCGTATCATTGAGATGTTCAAGCAATTCAAGCATTCTATTTCCTTCTTTGGTTGATCGGTATTCATAGTAAGTTCCCATAGTTTTGACATAACCTTTCTCCATAGCTTAGCATACATATTAAAAACAACACTAGTTTTATGGGTTTTATGTTTTTAGATGAAAAACTGAAAATAAAATGATACTGAATAATGCAAACCGAAATAACAAATGCAAAACAAAATGCAAAACTGAAAATAAAAATGCAAACCGAAATATAAATATGATATGCAAGACAATAACAAAACAAAATAAAATGCTTTGAAGGTAAAGATGGATAAGATGATGCTCACGTAGGTGCAACCTCCCCAAGCTTAGGTGTTTGCACAAGTTGGTGATGAAGTTGACTTTGTTGTGAGATACCCTTGGATAAACCTTTACAGCAATGATTCCCCGGCAACGGCGCCAGAAAACTGTCTTGATGGCCCTTGACGTAGTTACATGCGTCAAAAGAATATGGGTTAGGTTGAGACTCCAAGTGCAGAGTGTATAGTATAGGAAAGACAGTTTTCCCCACGAGGGGTGACTCGAGGGTTTAATATTGAACTCTCGGGGAATCAGTAGTGAAAGATTTATCTTCTTATCCTTCTCTTGAAATCCTACAAACAAAATAAATTGTTTTGGCCCTCAACCTCACCAAGTGGTTGTCAAGCACAAGGTGTGAGAATGATATCAAAATAAAATGAATGCAAAACAGTAAATAAATATGCAATGATGATAAATAAATATGCAAGGATGGTGGAAACAATGATGGATGATATTTTTGGGTTTTGTATTGTGAATGCAAGATGTAAAAGTGTTTTTGTATTTTCGGATTTTTAAATGGCAGAAAATGTAAAGTGGATAAAAGTTGTTGGAAAGGTGTTTCTTATGATTAAAAATGGACCGGGGTTCATGGTTTCACAAATGCACTCTCTCTTTAATAAAGTGGTAGACAATGGAACACTAGAATTGACATATGAGATTGCAACAAAAAGGTTTCATGACAAGTTACTAATTATATGGGCATCACGTCCTAACATAGAGATCTTTTGTTTATTAATCTCTCTTATACTCCACCAAGATGTGAACTAAATCATAACACTAGAATTGACCGGGGTTCATGGTTTCACCAAGATGTGAATTAAGATAAATCAGAGCATAGCATTAAGTATCATGACATGAAGTTAAAATAAGAACATGCTAGATCTAGTCATGGAGTAGTGGCAATGGTCACACCCACATCTCCGGTAGCAAGGTATTTTTCTTTATCCTTAGTGAGGCAACAAATTAAGGTAAAAACCCAAGTGGATCGCGGAACTTTCTCTCACGTTCACCGCACTAGCCACCCCCCGTTACTCCAACTAATGCACACGTTCCCCCTCACACGCTCTCATACACATGCTTGATCAAAACAAGTACACAAGAACGGGGTACATAATATGCATCTACTTTCATAACTGAAACAAAACTATTGCAATCTCAAACATATATTAACTCATATAAAGATCCACCACAAAGGTATTACATAGATGACCGTAATCATGTTCAGCAGCTCATACGGTACTAATTAGTGAAGCTCAAGAGAGGAGAGATACATAAGTTACTTCCACAAACCCATAGTCCAGGGGTGGACTGCTCCCTCTTCATCATGGAGACGGTGGAGAAGTCGTTGGAGAAGATGGAGACCACTCCGGCAGCGCCTCGCCGGAGTTTTCCCCCTCTAATCTGCAACTCCAGGTCTCTGTTTCGTGGTTTCTGTGTTTCTGCGGCGCTCCTTTCCGAAGTGCGTCGGGGACTATTTTTATAGTCGTTTTTAGGTCAAGACGGAGGCTCGGAAAAAAAAGATCGATGGCAACGGAGCCACGAGGGCCCAGATGGTGGGTCCCACGTGGCTAAGGAATCTGGCCGCGTGGGCCACCCTCTTCTGGCCCTCGGGCCTCCGCTTGTTTGCTTCCTTCGCTCCCACGCTTTGTTCCTTCCAAAAACTGATGCTCGTAAATTTCCAGGTCATTTGGACGTCGTTTGGGTCCCTGAAACATCAAAATATAGAAAATAGGGTTTTCTGCCCGTGCAGGGTTAATTCCAGAAAAATAGGGAAACAATGAAATATTCCCAAAATCAATATAAAACAATGATATAACCCTTATATGATGCAAATATGATTGAAATATAAGTAATATAATGCAAAGTTCATGTATGCATTTCACATGCATCAGTAACTTGCAACATTCCTCAGACAAGATAAGCATATTTGCTTTTGGCACCAAATGATCTGTGAAGGTATGGAGCTTGTTTTCATGTGAGAGAGTGATGGACCTGAGCACGAAATCAAATGTGACAGGGTTGTGTTTCGTGAACCTGTTGACACCCAGAATTGCATCAGCTCCCTGTAACTCCAGGATGCGAAAGTCAGTGCAGAATTCAACGCCTTGAATTGCAAACTGACAGTTATGGGCCACATATTCAGATATTAAGGTGCCTCCTCTAGCCACGGTTACTGTTTTAGCTAGAACTTTGGTAAGCAAGATGTTGTGTTTGATTGTAAACTTGTAATCCATGAATGTGTTTGTGCTGCCAGTATCAGCCAAAGCTACTGCTTTTGTGCCCTTCAGTTTCAACAACAGTGATATAGTTGAATCACTCGGAGAACCAGTATAAGCAGTTGCTGAGATTTTCATCATGTTGATATTGTCAGGCTGCTGTGGTGGTAATTCCCCAACTGGAGCTGGTTGTTGTACTTCTTGTAATTGGTTGCCCTGTTCTGGCATTTCCTGTTCATCATCAGGATCGCCCTGCATTTGCATCACATTGAGCACTCTCTGCATGCTCTGACATCGATGGCCCAAGGTATAGTTTTCTGGACAGTACCAGCATTTCTTTGGTTCTCTTGGTCTCTTTGCCATGTTCCTGTTTCTATTATCACGGATTGGCATGTTTCTGTTTTGCTGAAAAGCTCCAGGTGCCGCTAGTGTTGGCCTTCTTATATTGGACAAATAGGCTCGTTCATACAGTCTGGCATACCAGTAAGCATATATCAGTGTTGTTGGTTTCTGACCTAGAACAGTGTGTTTGATGTTCTCCTTCAGTCCACCGACAAACCGGTCCACAAAATATTCTTGTGGCAAGTATGAGCGATCACGCTTCATTAACTGCATCCAGTTTTCATAAGCGTTGATATAGGAAACCACAGTTGTGATCTACTGTAAGTGCTGGAGTTGATCCATAGGATCTACTGCTTGGTTGTCAGGAAACCTCTCAATTGGTATCTGACAGAGAGCTGGCCAACTGATGCTCTGCAAGTCTATACCAGCACTATTGAGCCATGTCTTTGCCTGTCCTCTGATATGTGCCAATCCCCAGCGCACTCTTTGGTCCTCTAGAATTCCAACTAGTTCAAAAAGATCTTCACATTCTATCGCCAAGCACGAGGTGCATTTCCTTGAAACAGAGGCAGTTCCACATGTGGTGTGCGGAGTTGAGGCTCAGAATTGTGGTGGTGAGGTGCAGCTGGTTGGTTTTCCTGTATAGGAGGTGGTGTTGGTGGTTTTAGTGGCTGGATGGGACGGTTTTGGGTCTGATCTTGGGGTGGTGGTGCAGTATGCTGGATGATCTGTTGAGGCTGATAAGTATATTGTGGAGATGGAAGAGCTGGAGGGTAGTAGGGGTTGTAATTTGGCATGGGTTGTAATACGCTGGTTGGGGCTGTTGTGGTTGATAGTAGCTAGGTTGGGTGTAGGGAGTTGTGTATTGGGTGTAGTTTTGTTGTGGCTGAATGTTTTTAGAGGAGGTAGTGGTAGAGGTTGAGGTGGAGGCTATGTTGGCATTCTGTCGAACAAGTGGTGGCGATGGCGGGTGTGGTAATTGATCCGGCGTAAGGTTTCCCAATTGTGGTGGAAATGGTGGGTGGTGGTGGGTGGTGGACTTTCGTTGATGGGTGAAAGGGAGTGGTTTTGGAGTAGTGGTGGAGTGGAAAAGTTGCGCCTTTGCGCCGCCGCCGTGGTTGCTCCTTCCGGTGCCTGTCCTGTTCGAGCTGCAAGTGCAAACGACATGGCCATGGTCGACATCAATGAGGTGAGCTTAGCAACATCACCTTGGAGAGCTATAAGCACCGCCGTGGAGCTGGTCTGGTGCAAATCCAGCCGTCTGCCGATGTCGAGAACCTCCGCGCCGTGCCGGGCCTACTGTTCACGCCTCGCCGTGTCTTCTTCGGCTGCTGTCGCCATGTACGCGCCGTGAGCCTGGGCCAGGACCTCAGCGTCGTCCAACTGCGCGGCCGCAGCAGAGCGTTCGCACGAAGTCGAGCGGGAACGTCGTGGCGCCATCGTCGGAGAAGAAGGCAGGGATTTTACCACTGAATCCGATGACTCAGGAACCTGAAGAAGAGAAGACGAACTTGATCGTCGCTCGGACCAAGAACAGGGAAGGGAGGGTGGGATTCGCCGCTCGATCGCTGGCTCTGGTACCACCGTGTCAGAACCCGATGGTCGCAGACAATCTTATCGATAAGCAAAGACAAGAAATTGGAGCCGGTGCTCAGAACGAAGAACAGAAATTTAAATTGGCTAAAATAGAAAATAGATATATAACTAAATTTAGGGTTTTTGCTTGCTTGATCCACCCATCCTCCCCACCTGGCTTTATATCGAAAGCACATGCTCAAGCAATTACAGTCTTGACCTTCTCGTTTAAGCGTTACAAGGTTAATCCTAGGTTGAAACGGTAAATTGTCTTGGTAGCATCTGGTCCGTTGGTTCTGAAGACATCATCGCAACTGTTGCCTGTTGTCCTTGCTGGTGAAAAGCTAACTGAAGAAGTAACAGAAGAGAAGGGTCCTGACAGCGTGGCGGCCGGCCAGCCGCCTCTTTTTCATCCACGACCTGCAGGTTCGTCCTCTCTCTCTCTCTCTCTCTCTCTCTCTCTCAGGTTTTGTTCCATGTTCTCCTTCTTCCTCTCATCTCTGCATCCTTTTTTTGCGTCTCCGATGCGGTGTGCTGAGCCCTGGACGGAAGAGGAGGAGGTACGCCTCGCGCCGGAGGACGCACAGATCGACGGCTCGGACCTGCGCCGACAAGCCCGCCATGAGCTGGAATCTGCCCTTAAGTTGCGTCCTCATCCGCTTCTCTCTCTCTCAGATTCCACTTCGTAGTTGAAAAACTGGTCGGGGAGGATCTTCTCGCAGTTTGCACCATCCACATGTATACCCGTTGACCTTGCATTTTCCTTGAACATCTCTTCCTAATTCTACGGCCGATCCATTTTTCTCTCTATTGTGAGGTTGTAGGTGTGAGCATAAACTGTTTGTGTAAATGCCTAAGGGCAAAGGCTGCTCGTGGAAGAATTCCCACTGCTCAACTTGGATCTGTAAGTTGTGTGTTATCTCAGATGTTTGTTACTCTTGATGTTTTATGTGTTTCAATATGGATTCTTTGTTCATATTGTTGTGTTGAACTTCACTTATCCGGTTGTAGCAGATCCTAGCAGCTCTATTTGAGTTGAGAGAGACACCAAGGCAGAATGAAAACTCAATCTGTATACACTCCTGCTATATGGTTTATCTTCGTGGTGGCACAAACTTTATATATATATACCGTGGTGGCAAGAAATGGCAGCTCTTTAAATTTGTTGTAAGTGCCAATATATTGTTTAACTCTTTTACATGATTGGATCTTTTATGTCAACCTTATCATTTTTTAGATAATCATGATCTCATTACTTCTATTTGACGATCTATGCAACTTTATTAATGCTGTAAGGTTGAAAGACAAGGAGGCCAGTGGTTACTATTGCTACTATATTGGCACTTAATTACAGCAGATTCGCAATTGAGGTGATTTTATTTCACAATTTAGTTCGGTTTTGCTACTATGATATGGACTCAATTACATCAGATTGTCTTTGGAGATTAATCTCTGTAATTGAGGTAATTTCCTTTTCTAAAATTTAGCCAGTCATCAATCAAAACAAGATAAGTAGTCAGTTGGGCAATTCGTAAGTTTGCAATTCATGTACTTAAGGAGATCAAGATATTTCTGATTATGGATTCATGCTATATTTGTGTAGATGCACAATTGCATTCCTGATTAACTGAACAAATATCTTAGTAGTTCATGATCTGCATCTAGACAAAGTTTTGAATATTGAATTTGATTTATTAAAATTTTACACCTTCAAAGGTTTGTTAGTGGACATGAGAAGAAAGATGTTTAGTACTGAATTTATGTTTGTTCTCTGAATAATTAGAAACATTTTTTAGGACGACCTGGAGGTGAAGTGCAATGTGTTCACCTGCAGGCCCAGCTCGGCAGCTTTAAGTGGATCAAGGGCAAGCTCTCCAACGTCTTCTAAGGTGGCGTCTGAACTCTGCTCTCAACCTCTCCAATCATCCATGAACCTCTATCGACATATGTATATATACATACATATATGCATATGCATGAAGAAGTGTATGTGTGTTACTACTACTACTGCTGATGTACATGCAGACATGGCCAGGTTGCTACATATAATTGTGCGTACATGTCATTATTTATATATGCATGAACTACTATGTGTGATGTTAAGAATCTATTTCAGGCAGAACTGGGTAGTGGGGCATGCCCGGTAAAGCTTCCATTTGAATCCATGTTAACTATACATCATGGAAGCTCCAATCAGGTCATGCTATGAGCATTACATGTTTTATCTATCATGTACTGGAAAGAAAAAACACCTTTTTTTATTTAACTAAAAGCTTTACTCAGTAATTGTATAATCTTTTTCTTCTGTCCCTGCTCACTTCCGCTTTCTGCTACGTTGAAAGCTACTGAAATATTTCTTAATTATCTATCCGCTTTTTCCATTGTCTGGTTTCTTATCTTGAGGCTGGACCAATCTATCTATGCTTACTTACTCTTTGACCCGTTGAGTAAGATTTATCTATTATTTCAGGGACAACTTCCTTGGGAAGGTAGTAACGAAGCCTTATGATCAACAGTTCAAGTTCCTAATGAAATGTTGCCTTTTCCTTGATGTCGTAATCCTCAAAGAAATTACAGGAAGGAGGTGAGTGACCTGGTCTCGACTATATGACATAACATCTTGTGTGTTTTATGTTGTTTTTTCTGAAGTTTCTTTGTTTGAAGAAGGGTGTATCTATGTTATTTGAAACATCTACATGCATTTTTTATCTAGCTGCACACATCTCTTCTATATTTAGTTGCATCTTGGAATGTAGATAGGTTGCTATAGCTATTTATGCATTGGAAAATAGTGAATCGTTTTAACCTCTCTGTTTTGTAAAATCTCTTGGTCTTGCTTTCTAATATTCAACATAGATTACGTGATTTCTACTCCTTTGGGTACATGTATGTGCCGATGGATTTGAGTACTAAATAAAAGAAATTGAAAAGGCATGATTGAAATATTCAACATTCCTCATGACAACAAAAACCTAACCTTTCGCATAGAAATATTTGCGATTGAGTTTAATATGGATCTTGCCACACATCATGATATGATTGAATGTAAATTAAGACCAACTGGCCAGTGATTTGGCTCCTCTTAGTGAACTCTGTACCATTTCTAGCTTAATTATTTGTTAATGTTATATAATCCATTTATGTTCAAGTTTGGCATGGCGCTTATTTATAATGGATATCCGGTTTGCTGCCAATATTGGAATAAATTAACAGGCTTTACAACAAAGTATAACATGCAGTTGCAAGAGGAAAGGTGTTTTCTTTGTCATGTTGGCATCATATAGTTGTACCTACCGTCATGGGGTTTTATTTTTCTGCTTGTTGCGACTAGAAAGTTTGTCATGCTCTTTTCAGCAACTATAGTGTATTTTTCGGCTTTGTCCTTATAATGTATATTCAGGTTTGTCCAAAAAGAGACTAGTATAGTTTGGTGGTTCTGATGATCTTTGGTACGTATAGTTTGGTGCTTCTCAAGCTGCCATGGCTGCTCCTCTGTACAGTTTGGTTTAATGGAGTTTTTACTGCTGTATTAAAGAACCATGTTGGGTTTCAGTGAACGCGCAGGTCCTCTCCCCTGCAGATTTGCGTCCTCTTCTATTTGTTCCACTCCCCTCTTTTGATTTAATCCCGACAACTTCCCATCTTTGATGGTGCAGATGAATGTTTATATGTGCCTACAAGCCGTCCGATAGAAATCTTGACAAGTTTTTGGCCCCTGTGTGCCACTTGAAGGACTTCAGTCCAGGCTACACCTCGATTGCTTGGCATGAATCTAAGTCACGCCAGCTTTATTTAGTACTTGAGAAATTTATGGTTTATGATTCTGTTACATTCTCTATCCAATCTAGGCATCTAAGTTTTTTATTATGTTATTTTATGATGAGCTGATGGGCTGTATAGAGCGAGCCTTTTTTGTCCACCTCATAATTAATGATTAAACAAATGGTCTTCGTTATATGGGTTATATCAATGCATAATCCAGGAGCAAAGTTTGCATATTCTGTTTCTTATTTATTGGAAATTTTACTAAAGAAATCATGCAGTGAGTAGCCGCTTTTAACTCCTCTTGCTTTGTATCATATTTTTTGACAATGTGCTGCCCATATTCAGCAGGGAGATGGAAACATTGACGATGGTCTAACCGGGCTGCTAGATTGGGCCTGAACCCAAGGTTTATATCAAAGGTAAGGTACCCATCTCCCTTCTCTACCACCACCTACATTAACACAATATATCACTGTTAATGGCAGTTGGTCCATCTTTTAATTAATGTTGCTCCCTCTACAGAGATAATCCATCACGGTGGCGAGTAGGTCCAAGTCACATATGAGCTCCTACTTAGTGTTGTGAGCTGGTGAGGCATTGGGCGAAAGCAAAAGTCCATTGAACATCCTCTCTACCTTATTTATTAGTCTCCAGGTCAGTACAGATTTAGTTCTTACTGCCTTCATTCTTTTGTTGACCATTTCATTCTTGGTGTATGAGCTGTATCAGATGTGGCCTTGGTAATATTTGCGTCTTTATTTTAGAAACATGTAAGGATGTCCTTTTAGGGCCCTGATTTGATGCTCTGCTCCCCGACTGAGTTTGCTGATGCATGAAAGTGTGTAGCATTGTGGCCATTCGGTTCAAAACTTTCACATTGAATGTTGCTGTCATTTTCTGAATTTTTTACTTTAGTTCAAGGCATTGACCACAACTAGAGTAATACTCACAGTTCTGCAATACAAAATTGTGTTACTTTAAATTAGAGCATCAATGAATTATCGGGTCCATTTGTTTAAAATAATTCACTTACATAATCAATTCAAGGATTTTCTTAATTTCTTGTATATAAAAAGGCTCACTACAAGATTATCTATAGGAGTGTCATCTTATGCTTGGAGCCATTGTGAGATTATTAATCTTCTCAATAGGAGCACTGGTCTCTTCCAGCATGTTGCCCGAACCCAAGGGTTGTTACATGCTTACACGAATACGACCTGCTTGACGATGCTTAACTGATTTGACCTGCTTGGCGATGCTTAAATGATTTGGCGTATTTGTACTTTGGCCTTAGTCTTTCTGCGTGAGGCCCGGGCCTTTTTTTCATGTCCTTGAATAACATTTTCAGTATGTAATGCTTAGCTACTATTGTATTGATGATTAGTCTAAGAAGACCACAATTCTGAAAAATATTTAGATTAGCTGTCAGTTCTTTGTTATTGTCCTGATGTATGGAAGATACTTCTATTTTGCCAGACACTTCTATGAATCGTTGATTCATTGATTGCAATAGAATTCAGTGCTAAACTATCTTTGTCACGACAACATCATTGTCTCAGATAATAGCAGACTAGCAGACTGCTCAACCATCGGATTGTTATTCATGGACCTACAGGGTACACATGTGGAGCACAATTATACACCATTGCCGCTTGAGATGGGATAACCACATCACCGGCGTCATTCTCCAAGGTTGCTGCAAGCTTCAGCCTCCCTGGGCAGCAATGTGAGCCATCATTTATATTATTATATACTCCATAGATTTTTGCATGAGACGATCAATGATGATGTTATTGACACATACATATTTGAAAAATGGTTGTTTAAAATTATCAGGTCCGAAGCATGGTATGCTATTTAAGAACCGATTATTCCTACCTTGGAAATCTGTAATTGATTCTGTTATCTGTCATGTTTTGTCATCAAAATTGTGTATTTAATTCTTAAACAAAACTAGGACAGTGCATATAAATAAGGGTTGAAAATATGTTGCCACCATGTCCGTCACACTGTTGTAGTATTGATCTTGATCAGAATTGTTCTTGAAGGCACAGGTTCGTGGCATGGTGAAAGGGCATGGCGCCCCATGTGTGGTTTTGGTAATTAATGACAATCTCTATGGACTAATGGTTGCATTGAGTTGTACTTGTAAGGTTTGTCCATAGACCATGATTGAACTCCATATGTTGGATTCAAGGTTGATGCTATGAATATATTGATATAATGAAGTATTTTGCATCAAGATCATCGAGTTGAGCATATTGCAAGTATGTCTTGAAGAAAAGAATTATGTGATCATTCATGGTTATCTTCAAGACATCATCTATTGAAAAGAGAAGAAAAGATACAAGGTTGATCAAGATATTGATCAACACACAAAGCTACAAGATGTACCAAGTGGTATCATGTATCTCTTGGTATAGTAAGCAATTGTCCATATAGCTTTGTGAACTAACCCATGATATGTGTGTAGCATTTCTATGTGTGGTTAGGTATCTTTCTATGGGCTTGCATCAAATGAAGATTTCATATGGCCCATGATCGATGACGTCAAGTGGTGATCGTCATCAATGTTGAGAAGCGCAAGTTCAAGAGGAGCATCTCAAAGAAATCCTAGGCTTGAAGCTTGCCACTCATTTAGAGATAATGTTCATGTGAAGATGTGCCTAAGAGAGGCTCTCCCATAGTGGAGTATGGGGGAGCAATGTGTGAGTCTTCACCAAGCGAAGCGCAATCAAGAAAGGTGGTCCACTTGAAGAGATCAAGATCGACGTCATCTAGCTTGAGTGGAATGCGCAAGACAAAGGTATGGTTGATAGGGTTTTCTATTTTACCGGTCTCATGGTGTTGGGAGACCGAGTTATAGGATAGATACCGTACTATCAAGAGGGGCTCTCAATTGAGCTTTAGCGTATCAGTTGGAGAGAGCTCAAACCTTTGCATACTTGGCATATCATCTTTCTTGGTTCTTATTTGGTTTTTCTCCTAGTTGGGTTTTGGTGCTTGTCGTGATCTTCATGACAAGCCCAAGTTCTTCGAAAACGGATTTTGGTTTGAAAACTTGTTGCGTTTTCGGGTTGGAAATATTATCGGTTTATCCGTGAGGAAAGTTCCACACCTTCCCATGTGTGTCAACTTAACTCCTTTACGATTCTTAATATTTGTAGGAAAGCTCTTGTCGTTACCTTTCCAACAGAATTGGTTTCACCTGTTTTGGAGTTCGAACGAGAAAGTTATTGCATTTTAGGTTTTGCTGTTTCTGTCAGTTTTGCTCAAGCAGGGAATAGGATTATCCGATCAACCTTGATTCGGATTATCCGATTCTCAAGGTTTGCTCAAATTCGGCTAAGGACTTTAATAGCAATGCATACTGGAGTTTTTCGGATTATCCAATCCACCTTGATTCGGATTATCCGATTCTCAAGTATTGCTCGATATCGGCTAAGGACTTCTTGCAGCCGTTTTGTTGCATCGGCACTGGAGATTTTCGGAATATCCGATATATGTTGTATCGGATTATCCGACTCAGTCGGATTATCCGGTCATGACTTATATCGGAATATCCGATTCCCCTGGCTGCAACGGCTCTTTTTCTGGGAGGGGTATAAATACCCCTCCACCTACCTCCAGCCATCCAGCTTTTGCTGAGCACAAATTTGACCCCCATTGTTGACCTTCTTGAGCTTAGCTATCTCTCAATCCCTCCATGATTCTTGCCTCCATTTAGTGGGAAAAGAGAGAGGAGATCTAGATCTATTGTTCCACCAATCCATCTCTCCTCTAAGTGAGGGGAAGCCTTTGGATCTAGATCTTGGAGTTCCATTTGTTGAGTTCTTCCTTGTTCTTCCTCTCTTCTCCCCCCACAAGTATTAGTTGCTTTTGGTGGGATTTGGGAGTGAAGGATTTGACCGCCTCTAGTGGTCTTGCCTTCATTGCATTGGTTGCATCGGTTTGAGTTCTCCACGGTGATACGTGGAAATCGAAGTTGAGAAGCTTATTACTCTTGGGTACTTGGGGTGCCCTAGAGCTTGTCCTCTTGGGTACTTGGAGTGCCCTAGACGGTCCTTGTTGATCTCGGAGTTTTGGTGGCTCGCGGGATAGTTGGGAGCCTCCAATTAAGTTGTGGAGTCGCGCCCCAACCTTGTGATTCTTGTGGCTTTGAGAGCCGCGGGAATTCGGTGAGAGCCTCCAATTAAGTTGTGGAGTGTGCTTCATCCTTGTACGGGTTCGGTGACCACCCTCAAGTGTCCCATAGTGGTTCGTGGCACTCCGCATTGGTGGAGGCACGAAGGAGATTACGGTGTGCCATTTGACGGCTATTCGGGGATCACTTTGTGACTCCGCACCGCTCCAATGGAGACGTAGCTTCCATTCGGAAGTGAACTTCGGGATAAATCATCGTTTCCAAGTGCCTCGGTATTTCTATACCCGAGCTTCTTACTTATGCAATTTACTTTGTGATAGCCATCGAGCTTGAAGTAATATATCTTGCTATCACATAGTTGTATATCTTGTTTAGCATAAGTTGTTGGTGCACATAGGTAAACCTATCTTGTTTAGGTTTTGTGCTTGATAAATTAAACGCTAGTTTTATTCCGCATTTATTCAAGCCTAAACCGTAAAGAATTTTAAATCGCCTATTCACCCCCCTCCCCCTCTAGGCGACATCCGTGTCCTTTCACATGGCTCCGCCAGTGAGATTCAAGAGGAAAGGGAGGAGGCAGAGAGAGAGGTGGAGGGGAGGGGTGATGAAGAGGATAACTCAGATGACTTGCTGTGGGAGAAGTACACCCCCACGTTCTCCTCCAAGCTAGCTACTGCCTCCCCCAAGCAAAGCCTACCTACAGCATCAGGTGAGTACCCCACTCTACAGTTTTTTCTTCACATCATGCAGCAACAAGTGAATGTCCAAGACAAAGTGTGCTTGCAGAGTTTGGTCAGTTTGAATCATGCTTTCTTGATGGTTTTTTCTTCTAGATGTCTATTTGTTTGGTGTGGTTAAGTAATCATTTCAATAATCAAAAGTGCAGACTTTTTCATCATTTTTTTTGTCAACACGACCTTTGTTGTGCTTTTTCTATTTACTGCTTTGCAAATGTTGAGCTGCCACCTCGAACTGGTTGGATTTGGATAGCGGGAGATTCTTATGCCGGTAGCGGCAATGACCAGGATTGGTTTACGAGGTTTTATTGATTCTTATACCTGGCGTCTATGACCAGGTAGCGGCAATGACCAGGATTTGAAGAGACTATATTGGCTAATGCTCTTGCTGTTTCATTTAACATAAGGTCTATTTTACTGATGTTTATAAAATAAAAAGGAATATGTAGTATTGTCAAACCAAAATTTCCCCAAGGAGTCGACCATATAGTTATTTTGTTGCAACACATCTCAAAAAAATTATACTTTCTTCATTGGCTTTTAGGACATTCAGATATAAAACAAAATCTGTCGGTTAACCCCGAACTTTCGTTTTACAGACTTTCTTACTTTCCCTATGCAGGTTGCCCAGATGTGCTTGCTTCCAGCCTCCCAGGAATAATGTCATTTTCGTTCTACTATCATCTTGGCACGCCAATGTCTACATATATCGTCTGTAGTACGTGTGCAAATAATACATTTCATGCTGATGAGCTGCATGTGCGTGCACTGTCGTGTTTGATAAGCTATTAAGTTATCATGTGTTATATTAGTATAATGCAAACTACTATGTTCTTATTCTTGTGCTTGGGAATTTCTGTATTTCATTTCTCCATCTCTAAAGATTGCTGATACCTAATCGGGTGATACCCAATTTTTAGTTACTGCATAAAATGGTACCTATCATAGTTGCTTTTTTTTTAATCGATGTGGACATTCAACGGCTCCTCGAAATGCTCGGTACCAATCTCAACCGAACTAAAAGTACAATTGCTGAAAGAATGTGGGCAGCTCCAACGGCATGAAGAAAAGCAGATGACAATTTATTATTTGCTAATTAGCTGATCCTTTGTCACGAGAACATCAATTTCTCAGATATTAGCTGATCAATGTGATAATGAAATAGCAGTTATTTACTTTTAAAAACAGGTTGTTTTTTATATTCTATATAAAATATGACAACCACAGGAAAAAAACGAACCAACAAGTGTCGCGCGGCGAGCCGCGCCGTTCGAATCTAGTGTATGACAACAATAAGACTAGACTAGCCCGAATATGTATGTCAATAATAAGACTAGACTAGCCGCATGTGATATGACACGTGCATGGCAGTAAGGATAAGTACAAAAATCAATTCATAACATGTATATATATAGAGTACTTTGTATCCAACCTACTAACATGAAGAAAAATAAGCACTATGAAAGAATAAAGAGAATCAATGCATGTGTATGATGTGATATGAACTGCCAGAAATTACAGACACAAGAGAATCTTATTAAAAACATAATCACCGACACCTCTTGTCGACAAAATCACTAAGTAGGCGGACGTGGATCTCAAAATCATTGATCCTACAATGGATGTGATGGGGCAGCTATCCCCCTGGGCAGCATACTATTTTCCTTTAGTGATATGTGGGGATTTCAGGTTCGACCGTGATAATCCCCACCAATCCCCACAAAAACTTTAGAAACAAACAAGGCCTAAATGAGACGAGGTCCTCAGAATCCACCGTCCTCAACGCCGCCTCCTTCATCTCTAGTTACCAACTGTCCCGCTTCACACTCGAGGGATGAAGTGAACAACAAGAGGTTCTCCAAATCTATCTCCCTCGCTGTCGGCACTCCACCCCCGCTTGAAGCAGCGGCACCACTACCTCTGCCTTCATCATCGGATCTCATCTCTCGCCCTTGTCCGCTAAGGTCTCGTCACTCAAGTGGATAAGGCGTGATCGGTTTGGGTCGAAAACGCTACAGACCGAGGTTGCTGGTACACTAGGGAGACTCTACAGGAGGGATGCAGTAAATAAATATGGGCACACATGTCGGATACATGTTAAGGGCTTAAATCATTGGTTTGTACTATCTGCAAGTTATTAGCCCAGAGGATGGGGTTAGCTGCAAAAAAAATGTTTTGATTATATATTTTGTGCAACAATATCGTCAAACATTGATGTGTGTGCAAAGTTTCTCCACCCTTGAGATCATAGGGGAAGATAAAAATTTGTGGGAACATGGAAGGACAGCAAGTTATACACTAGCTAAAAGATGGAAAGACAGTTGTCGCTTGGGTCAAACGTTAAAAATTTGAGATATAGTTCGATCTGTTAGAACAATGCACTATTGATAGTGTGTGCCCTGGCTTAGAGGTATACCGCTTTGTATTGCACATATATTTTCTCTGTCAAGCATTTAATACCTGAATATGAGGAAAAGATTTGCTGGCATCAATTTCTAACCGGCAAACACAACGCATAACACAATTGATAGGTTACTTGAAGTCACCTAGGAAGCGCCGTTCTTACTAAACTTTAGATCATGGGTGAGTTAAAACAAATGTAATTACATTAAACTTTTATGCTTATTTATATTTTCTCATATTGTAGTTTTAACAAGTATATGATCTATACTACTTAATAAACATTGTTAAACATACAATTATAATTTTCAATTGTTGATGTTATATAGTTTTAGTATATATATCTAAATTTTCTCAAAAATGTTTTTTTCCTGTGAGATATTTCCCTTAACATTATTAAAATGTGAAAAAAATGAAAAACCACACGTCTCATTGATTTTTTTGCAATTAATCAATTTATATGTGTTTATTGTGTAAATGTTCTACTATATTATTAATATCATTAAATATATTGGTACATGTTTTAAATCTTACGGGCTAATAAATATCCTAAAATAAGTGTGTATCGTATGGTTATGTAAGCAAGTATATGTATATTATCTTGTGAATGCTCTATTATTATTTTTAACATTATTAAATATATTGGTAAATATTCCAAATTATACGGGCTAACAGATATCTTAATATAACTATGTATTATATGGTCATATAAGCAAATATATAGAAATTTTCGGAGTATAAATTGAAACAGTTCGCATGATCATTTTTATGTGGTCAATTATGCCTTACAAAGGGTACCATTGTTATTGAAATAGCATCGCGTATGGTAATCTAAAATTATTAGGGGTTCTACTACTTTTTAATGGTTGAATCAGCAGCGAAGAAGTAACCCTAGCTATTCGTGAGGCAATGTCTAGCTCTATCTGGAGACGACAGAGAAATAAGAGAATTTTTTTTCTCGAAAGGAGGAAAACCCCAGCCCATGCACGAGCACATGAATATCAAGCTCCATTAAGAGATAAAAATGAACAAAGGAGAAACAACCTAAAGAAGATTAAACCAAGAACTTATGGATTGCCAATACTATTATTAGGCCTCCAACAAATCGGTTAAAGATACCCCGTAGACGGTATACAGATGAATGCAATCAAATTCTAGTGTACCCACGCCTCCACAAGTTGTAGTAAGGACCACATACGGATCCAAGGGCAGCCATAGGAATAACCTGTAAAATTGGAAAAACATTTGTTAAAAATATTTTCTTGCGATGATTCTGGATTGCTGAATGTAATGCTAGTAGGTGGTAGAATATCAAAAGAAACAAATACTATATGCCATAATAGTTGTGTGAGCGGGCTCGAGAAAAATAAATGTTATATTGTTTCCTCTTTATTGCAAAAACAAAACAAAAAAGTACTTCCATGCCAGCGATGTTTTGATATATTGTATTTAGTTAGAAGCACACCTCTTCCAATGAACCATGAAATGGTCTTTATTTTTCGTGGAACCTTCAGTTCCAAATTAACTTCTTATGAAAAATAGACCAGTCACTTACCATATCAAGGTACATGGATTTTACCGTGAATTTCCCGAAGCATTCAACTTCCATAGAAAGCTATCTGACTCGTCTGGTAGTTCAACAAAAATTAGCCTTTGCACTGAGTGTAACAAGGATTTCCATTTTTCATCGGTTCACAATTCTTCTAAATGCAATATTCAAAGGAGGTATATCTAACACCTCCGCTACTCTAACATGTTTTCTATGAACATGGTTATATAATGAAGCATATTAGTGAGCAAGAGTGTCATTTCCAAGCCAAGTGTCCTCCCAAAAGCGAGTGTTAGATCTGTTTCCAATATCAAAAGCTCCTCTACTAAAGAACTCTTCCTTAACTCTCATGTGTCCTTTCCAAAGGGAAGTTTCGAAGTGTTTTAACAACACTTGAGACATGGTTTTTTCATAAATGTACTTATGGTTGAGTAGTTCTTGCCATAGATTCAAACTTTTAAACAACCATCTGCTGAGTAGACATTTATTCTTAGTCTCAAAATTTGCAACCCAAGTCCACCTTGGTCTTTGGGACGACAAATAATATAATATCGATAAATCTATACTTTTGTTTATGCTCAACAGATTGCCAAAATAATTTGGACATTAATAATCCATTCTTTCGCACCCCTTTGGATACATAAAGAAGAATAGCATAAAAATCTGAAGGCTAGGAAGTATGATATTAATGAGGAAAAGCCGTCCACCGTAGGACAGGGTCTTACCTTTCCAGCTACTCAGATTTATTTTGAAGCATCTTCAATTTATTTTCATTCCTTATACGTTAATTTGAAGTAATGAATAGGAATGCCTATATATCCGAAGGGAAGGGAAATGTCCTTGCAACCAATTTTTGAAACAAAAGATCTCATTTTGTGGAAATTGATCTTAAGACCGGATAATTTATTAAAATATATAAAATTATTTCATACTTGTAACCTTTTAGATGTCATACTCCATAAAAGATAGCATCATCCGCACATTTAAATCTATCCCAGACACCAAAAGCGGAATAATACCACTTTACTTGACCATCCTCCTTTGCTCGTGCTATGAGGATGGCAAGCATGCCCCCTACTAGATTGAAAATGATCGGGAGGGGCATTGTATCACCCTGTCTATGTCCTTTCTTAGTTTGAAAAAAAATGTCAAATGTCATCATTGATTTTAATTCGCACACTTTCTTTTTTAACAAACTTCGCAATGATGTCGCACCATAGCGATGAAATCCTTATGATGTGTAACTTCTCTTGAAAAAAGGCCATTTCACCTTATCATAGGTCTTTTCAAAGTTGGACTTAAAGATCGCCACAAACATTTTCTTCTGTTGAAGCTCACAACCCCTTGTCCAATCATAAAGATGGTTTGTCCACCATCTATGTAGTAGAAGTAATTCAATTAGTTTCGACTTTAGTAAACATTTTAAAACTACATTGACATTGTTGGTTTTGTATGACAACTTCTTATTTAGGTGCAACGTAATTACCCTAAAGTTAAGCTGATGTGAAGGCAATGTGCACGTAGAATAGGATGACAAAACCGAGTGAAGGAGGCACCTCAGTGAGAGCAAGTACAACAAGGGACTTATAGCACGCCTACATGGCAGTTTGAGGAGAGAAGTATGAAAAAGTAGGGCGGGGGTGTGGGGGGGGGGGGGGGGGTGAACTCTCATGCAAGAGTCCACCTCTATGGGTATTACTAGGCAAAAAGCATACCATGAGGAGAGAGATAGAGAGAAGATTATACAAAGTACTAGTCTAATAGCTAACCTTATAGTTTAACTTACTATATGAGTGATTTTATATGATGGCTATACATGACATGACATCTCCTTATAGCCAGCAATTGGCTATATTATTATGGGATTTGCTAATTCGCAGCCAGCTGAGAATTAGCTTAAATCTCAGTCAATTAACTAACCATTCGACTTGGGGATGAGATTCGTGTTATCGTTTGTAGTTTGTGGTCTGCGACTGCGACCTATATGATTGTACGAGCTATGCAGGGAGGCATGCACGTTGTATGGGCCTTTATCTTATTTTCCTCTATAGTCTCTTTTGATGGGCTTTTCTCTCTCTTTTTTGACCTACAAAGTTGGGCTTGTGAATGCTTGTGATTGTTTTTTGTTTTCTGTTGTGTTTCCTTTATAAAGGGAGCAATGTACTCTTGCAATTTTATGTTTTAATTTTGTTTTTTTGTAACATTTTTTTGTTCTCATTATAATTCCCATTTCCTTTACTAAATCCCATGTGGGGTTCGATATGTTCTTTGTGATGTTTTTCCTGATATTTTTGTGCGATGCAGTTACATGAATTTCCTATGTGCCCGTCTTTTTCCGGTTCTCAAGTCGAGAGATTTTTGTTCTGTTGCATGTCATCCCGCAACTAAGATTTTTCCAGATGCAAAGTGGGGTTGCAACTGATATATGTTTTTCTAGTGCAAGTCGGGCAGTAAATAGGATTTTTTCCCAGGTGCAAGTTGGGTTGCAATTGAGTTTTATATTATCAAGTCGGATTGCAACTAAAATTTTTCCACTTGCAAGTCGGGTTACAACTGAGATATTTTTCAGTTGCAAGTCGAGTTGCAACCTAGATTTTCCTAGCTTCAAATCTAGTTACAACAAGTTTTTTTCCAGTTGCAAGTGAGGTTGCAACTGAAAATTTTCCAGTTGCAAATTAAGTTGCAACGGAGTTTTTTTCTAGTTGCAAGTCAAGTTGCAACCGAGATTTTTCCAACCTGCAAATCCGGTTGTCACTAAGTTTATTCCAGTTGTATGTGAGGTTGGAACTGAGAATTTTACAGTTGCAAGTCGGGTTGTAACTAAGATTTTTTTTCTAGTTCCATGTCGAGTTTCAACTGAGATTTTTTTCCTAATGCAACCTAGTTGCAACCGAGATTTTTTCAAGCTACAAGTCTAATTGCAACTGAGATTTTTCCAATTACAAGTGGGGTTGAAACTTAGACTTTGGAGTTGCAATTTGGTTGCAACTGAATTTCTTTAGTTGCAAGTGTGACTGCAACTGTGATTTTCCAGCTGTAACTATGTTTTTTTTCTAGTTGCATGTTACGTTGCAGCTCACTTTTTTTTAGTTGCAACTAGGGTTGTAAGTATGTTGCCACTGATGGTTTTTCAGTCGCAAGTGGGGTTGCAACTGAGATTTTTCAGTTGTAACTAGGTTTTGTTTTGCAGTTGAATGTTGGTTGTAACTAAGAGTTTTTTTTTCCGGTTACAAGTGGGATGCAACTGAGAGTTTCCCTGTTATACATGGAATGTGACTGGGGTTTTCACTTGCACATTGGTTGTAAGTTAGAGCTATCCTGATTACAAATGAGTTGCGACTGAGATGTTACACATGAATTGTAATTGAGATTTGCTAGCTGCATATGGCTTGCAAGCTAGATGATTTAGATTCATATCGGTTGTAACTGAGAGATTTTCAAATTACGCATGAAGTCGCACCTATTTTTCGCAGTTACATGTAAGTTGGAACTATTATTTGATATTATTTTAATTTATTTATTTTATGAGAAGGGGAGAAATTACCTTGTGTCTCCCACTCTCTAGTGTCTCTTGTCCGTCGCTGTAGGCATTTTATGTTGATCGTAAATTTGTGCACCCGAGCACCAGTGTGCTATTGTGATTTTCTTTTTATAAATTTTGAATTATGTTTGAGGAAATATCAAAAACAATTATTGGATACATATGCATCTTATTCTATGTATATAACAATTTTTGGTGCAAAAAGGGTATTTTGAGCTACATAAGAAATAACAAAATTATGAAAAAAAGGAAAATAATATGGTGTATTTGTCAAAAAGAGAGCCGAATATGTGTTTAAGGTGGTAGTTGTGCATGCATGGTGGCAGCTGCGCACTAGGTTGCCACTGTTCGATCCATGGCCATCGACGGTTGTCCATGCGTGCGTTAGATTCCCTCTCTATCTACTTTACGTCGCATCCATGGTCGTAGGCATGTTAAGATTCCCTGCGTTGTACTCGCACGGCAGGCTCGTTGGCATCCCCCTGGCAACCAAGAGAAGGAAAAGACCTGGGCATGTTTCGTTGGGCCGAGGCTGGGCAGGTTGCCTAGCCTGTCAGTGGTTGTGTCTGCTATGGCTACTGTGTCTTAGTCCACCATGCGGGTCGTCCTCCCCTGCAAATAGATGCGATAGGTAAAATGGTGGACTGTACTTGTGTAATGCCTCGTACGAGTACATCTAATCGTCGTGTGCTGGACTGCTCTCAAAAAAGAATCTTTTGCCTACATGTCTATCAATGATGCCAAAGCTTAGGTGGATACGTGTCGGGTGACCATGCCGTGCGCATCTACCACCATGGGTAGCAAAATATTTTCGTTGTCAAAAATTTATTTTCTTATGTAGCCCAAATATAAAATATTTGGTGCAAACTTTTGACGTATGTACATAATGTGTATATGTATGCGTGTATATCAAGTAGGGTTTTCAAATATTTCAAAAGATAGGCTGCAGTGTGCACGGGATCCACATCCATTTTCCGTTTTATGTTCCGTATCCTGCACACCTCTTTTTAGATTATGTATCCTGCACACATAGTAGTACAATATTTTTTAGATAAAAGGATTCCACCCCGATTTCTTATTGAAACCATCGATCCAAATTTTACAACTCCGGGCCACACAGGAGCATGTGTACCAGGTACAAGAAAGCAAATATCAAAAACAGAAGCCCATACAAAGGTTAACCACACTAGGGGGCAGGGAACTACTGAGAACAGAGCACCGCCAGAACCACCAATGACTCTACACCCCTGAGAGCTTCACGATCAACAACTTGCACATCTCAGCTTGTTGGGCATCAAAGGCAGCACGTTCCTCAGCAGATTCCACGTAATCATCGACCCTGGGATGCTTGGAGATCACCGCCAAGCGATGCGCAGAAGTTCCCCTCGTTTCTTGTTCAGCTTGAGCGCATTTCTTGCCAACAGATCGGAAACTGCATCCTTGGAGAGAATCCGCCATAGACTTAGGTCTACCGCCACCCTCCTCCAGATGTCATGCACGTCGGGCCACGTTTTTCCCTGAAAGCACATGTCATTACGGAGTTTCCAAATCGACCATATAACAGCAGCGCAAACTACGTTAATGGCAGCATTTTTGTTATTACTTAACCACCATCTTGCCACAGACTCAAAATTCTCACCAACCTGCACTCCAATTAACTTAGAGATCACAGGCCAGACAAGTTTCGCAACAAACCAATCAAAGAATAAATTATGGCAAGATTCTGGTTCAGAACAAAATAAACAAGAAGGATCATCAACGGTTCTACGCTTCGCTAGATTATCACGCGTCAAATTTTTGTTATTTGCTAGCAACCACAAGAACACATGGATTCTAGGAGGCACATTCAACTTCCACACAACAGGAGTATGAACAGGCACCACCCCACGGTTGTTGATAATCGCATAAAATGAGCTGACACTATATGTGCCGGAAGCTTCATACGCCCATAAGGGCATATCATCCTCCTGACTCAAGATAACCGTGCTGATGAGTTGACTAAGTTCCAACCACCTATTAAAAAGATCCGGAGACACACATCTCCTAAAGGTGAACTTAAGATCAACACCATCCCACACTTGAGCGATAGTGCAATCTTGCTCATTGACAATACTAAACAGATCATAGTATAGAATAGCCATGCTACAATTTCCCAACCACATGTCACACCATAACCTAATTTTTGTACCAGAACCCACACGCCATCGATATCCCATCTTAGCTGCATTTGCAGCCCAGATAACCCCTTTCCAAAAAGGAGAACAATTAGCAGGTTGAGCACAAAGAATATTAGGCGTCAGGTCATACTTATGGTCTACAATCATCCTCCAAATTTTGTTATCATCCAAATGATAACGTTTTATCCAGGAGGCTAGGAGACACAAGTTAAAATCCCTAAGATTTTGCACACCGAAGCCACCATATTCTTGTTTAAGACACACCATGTCCCAATTGGCTAGGTGATACTTCTTCATCCCCTCAAAGTCATTCCACAAGAAATTAGCCATTTGAGAGGTAATGCCTTTAATCGCCCACTTAGGAAATTTAATAACAGATAAGAGATACATTGGGATGCTAGCAATACAAGCTTTAAGGAGGGTTAACATGCTCTTATGATTTAGGAGTTTACCTCTCCAGCCCCCATACCGTTTAATCGTTTTATCTATCACGGGTTGGAGATCCTCCTTTTTAAGCTTGGAAAAGTGAATTGGCACCCCCAAATATTTACACGCGAAGGACGCAAGCTTGCAACAAAAGACTTGCGCAATGCTTGCTGCCTGGACAGGATCAACATTAATCGTCATAAGATCAGACTTATGATAATTAATTCTCATCCTAGACATTCCTTCAAAGCAAGAAAGAAACCACTTGAGATTCCTCGCAAACTCAATATTATTTTCTATAAACAGAATGGTATCATCAGCATACAATACCACCTGGAACTACCTGAGGAAGCAATCCTCGAATCAAACCCAATCTCGATGCTTTGGAAAGCATTTTGGTAAAAACGTCAGCCACAAAATTAAAGAGGATTGGAGATGACGGATCACCTTGCTTTAAACCTTTACCCGCTTTGAAAAAGCACTATTTAGTTGTACAATATGCAAAGAGGCCCATGAATATAGGCCCAACCAACCAACACAGCTCACGTAAAAAAGAAGCTAAATGTAGCTTACGACGGCCAATCTATAGGGAATCAAGAAAATAGCTGGGAATTAAAAAGGCTGATGTCGAGCAGACTGAGAAGTGAGAATTAACTTAATTCTTAGTGGGCTGAGAACTAGCCATGCTCTAAGAAGATAAGATAAGAGGTGGGCCGTGGTACATGACACGTGAGGAGACGTCTAGAACCGCATTTCCGAGTAATATACCGAACTAATGGGGAAGCATGTCATCCGTCCTCGTTAGGCCGCTTGGTTCACACAAGAGAAACAAATTACACGATGAATATCAGTGCATGTTTAGCCTTACCAAATTGACATGATGCTGATATCTTTTTTCCAAACTGATGATAATCAGGCACAAGAGAAATTGTGCAACACACATATAAAGCTGAATATATTGGCGCCGGATATTACGCATGGCAGCATATACTAAGCTGGAAAGACACCTGTCAACGTCGTACCTCTTTACGCAGTGCTGGTCCGAAAAGTTGGGCAGGCCGTGACGGACCCACACGTCAGCGGCGTACGGCACAGCGAATCCATCACGTGCGCCATTGGCGCCGGATGGAAAGGCGACGGAACCACTTGCCAGATCGGGCGACAGCCGTCGTGGCCCCGGCCGCGCGACGCCACGCACGGCACCATGGATGACGACCGAGCTTTCGGGACGGTGGCGCACGCACATCGGTGTTGCCGTTCGCGGGCGGGTGACGACGCGGCCCTGACCGGAAAGCCGGCGGGTGGGTTACCCGGAAAGGAAGGAGGGACGGCCGACCATGGACTCGGCGTGGGTGTATATATAATGGCGGCTCGACGAGAGGTTTACTCAGGCCGCCGCGTGTTCCTTCCATTGCCGCCCCCATCGATCGCCATCTTCCACTACTCGAATTCCCACTCCAGTGTTCGGTCCCCAGAACACTGCCCCGCTCCCGGACTTTGCTCTGCCTCTAAGATCTGCTGCTGACTGGTGAGTGATCGATTCCCCTCACGGGAGCTCTCTCCTGCTAATTTGTTTTCCTCTTTTCGTCCGTGAGGCCTTAGTAAGAACTTAGGCGGTGGCCACTTGCCGCTGTCAAATTGGCCGGCCGCCGATAGGATCCAGGACATGACAATGTGGCGAACTGGAACTTTCGGCAGCGGATCGTTGCTCGCAGCTTTTGATTGTGGTGCTGGGGTTGGGGAGGGAAGTGAGTCTCTCCGATTCAGACAAGAGCAGTATGCTAGTCAAACGTCTGTATCTACTATTGGTCGACATAGAAATTTTTGCTTGTTCATATTTCTCAACACTGTTTGGCCTAGGCCTCTCTTAGTTTGCTCCTCCTATATCATATAAAGGCAAAGCTTTTGCCCGTTCCCCCCAAAAAAGTCTCAACACAATGAGCCTTGATTCTGTCAACTGAGTAATTGCACAGTTTTCCTAAGCAATTTGGTTTACTTAGAGATATTTATTTCTCACGCGACATAGAAATAGCAATCCCTAGCACATACTATTGAACACTTATTGTGTTTGTATTGGGCTTCTAGTGTGAGAACTGTGAATTACAGTGTAGTATGCAAAGGAGAGGGTGCTACCTGGGAGTTTAAGAAGGTCACTCATACGAGAAAATCTTTTTTAGGCTTTGACTATTTCCTCTTGCATAATGTTACTCATATGTTTCCTTCTCTCAATAGAAAATGGCGAAGAGGGTGGATTCTCCGAGCCGCATGGCAAACAACGGGAAGCACTACTACACGATGTGCCAGACGATGTTCGAGATCGACACCAAGTACGTGCCGATAAAGCCTATCGGGAGAGGAGCCTACGGGGTAGTTTGCTCATCGATAAACCAAGAGACCAACGAGAAGGTGGCGATCAAAAAGATAAACAATGTCTTCGACAATCGCGTGGACGCGCTCAGGACGCTGCGTGAGGTGAAGCTCCTTCGACACTTGCATCACGAGAATGTTGTTTGTTTGAAGGATATAATGATGCCCATACATAGGAGGAGCTTCAAGGATGTGTACCTGGTCTCTGAACTCATGGACACCGATCTGCATCAGATAATCAATTCGCCTCAGCCGCTTTCCAACGATCACTGCAGATATTTCCTTTTTCAGGTAAGCGTCGGCTCTTTTATTGCCTCTTGCCTTTGCTTTTCGCTTGTCCAATTGCTCTGTTCGCCATTCTGTCATATTGTCATAAGTTAGTTTATTCACACCTCAGGCTCTATTTGGAAGTCATTGGTTATGGCTTTGCTAGGCGTAGCAGTGTCATGAGTGCATGTGATTTTTCCTTCCGATAAAAATCAAAGTAGGTCTGATAATTTTCACAGCCTTCAACTAAGCTATGCTTAACTACCTATCTGGACATACAGTCCATGCCTCATTCCTAGGTATTATGGTTGACGAAATCTTGTTTAATTGGTTTTAATGTTTAATTGTTTCTGGAAAGATTCTTGTATGGCGATAGAACGATGTTTTTGTAGTCCTATACCGACTTGCATTATTCCACGGTCTATCAAAAGTTGTTGACTTACAACTAGTTAAGCTGCCCAAAATTGATCTGCTTATTCGTGGCAGAAGCACCTGTTAACTTCAGTATGTCATACTTAGGCGCTTCAAAACTCAAAAAAAAAAATACTTAGGCGCTTCTATAGTTCCTCCAATAGTTGTGCTTAGAGCTGTATTCCTTAAGAGAAAATTAAAACACATCAGATTTGCACAGGGTATTTGCATGAACATATACAACTTAACCCTCTTTGTAAATTAGTTGAAAAGCTATGAATGGACAACGACTCGACCATTTTTTAAAGGACCAATATTTACGTACCCGACTTATCTCACAAATTATTTTAGTTTGTTATGGTGTCTTTGGATTCTATGTTGATTGTTTTATAGTTTCACTAATACTTATTGTTTTATAGTTTCACTAATACTTGTCGACCAATCAATAATCTAAGATGTCGCCCAGGGGCGGGCCCACCTCAATTCAAGGGTATTCAGTTGAATACCCATTATTTTTGTCAAAAAACTAGGTATATGTGTATATATACTGTCTTCTATAAGGAAAAACGAAACTGCTAGTCAAGAACGTGAAAGTTAAGCATTTCAGCCCAGAAAACAGAGGCAGCCCATCTTCTATTGCCCCCTCACCACCAGAACATGGCCCATATAGCCCAAATAGCTGCAGCACGCACCAGAAAAAACAATCGACCGATCTAGCAGATGATGATCTAGTACTTCTAAAAAAAAAGATGATCGATCTTAGCAGAGGACATAAACAGGCAGCGCGAACTGGACCGCCGGCGCCTGATCGAGCGACACCGCACGGCGGCCATTCTGAACAATTGCTATTTCTACCCTCTATATATCATTTGCTATTTACAAAGGTATTCTAAAAGTTGATATTTACAAAGTTATCCTGTAATTTGTAAGGTTTCTTATCATTTGCTATTTTCTACCCTCTATATATCTTAGACTTTGCCACGGTGAACATTTCTTGCATATATATGTTGAACAATACCAAGTTATGATCAATTTTATCAATATAATATAGCGATACATTTATATAGTTTAGAATTAGTAAAATATGCTGCTATAATAGGTCATACGCGCCAAAAAGAAAAGCTATAGGCTTCCAGTTTTTTTTTTCAAATTTTGAATACACAGTCCTAAATTCCTGGGCCCGCCCCTGATGTCGCCTTCTATTTTTTTTTTTTTGCTAGTGAGACAACTATTACAGCTCGATTACAGAAAGGTCCCCGAAGAAACCGAAATTACAACGAACCCCTTCCTGCTACACAGCTTCGTCTTCAACCACGGCGCCGTCGATGGCGTGTCGCCGCCCCTGCTCTCCTTCAAGCCTTGGATCGAGAGCAGCCCCCCAGCGCGCGAGGGTGTCACCGAACGCCGGCCCCAAAGGGCCACACCAGTGGACGTCGACGAAGTCGTCGCATCAAGCCGCAACAGCCGCAACAAGGTCTTCAACAACCGGGACCGCCGCCTAGTCGATCCCGAGCGGGGGACGACGAACTCGCCAGATCCGCGGACCGCCGAGCTCGAGGAAGTCAGCTGCTTGACGAAGAAGCTCCTGGGAGCGCCGTCGCCGGAAGGGAAGCCTGCCGACACCAAACACCACCCCGGCCGCATCCCCGCCTCCAAGACGCCGCCGGCAGGACCCAAACCTACCCCTACACTATGTACAGGCCTCGATCCATGGATTCCCCAGCCTCCCGCCGCCGGAGCGGCCGGCGGAGGCGGAGGAATCCACAGATCGGAGGCGAGCGAGGTGGGGAAGACTCAGAGGTTCAAGAAATCGCCTCTCAACACTGTTGACGGGGAGAGAGGGGAACGTCCAGGTCGTTCTCACCCATAGGCACTAAAAACGATGTCGCCTTCTATTGACTGCAGCTTCTCCGAGGACTGAAGTGCCTTCATTCAGCAGGGATACTCCATAGAGACCAGAAACCAAGAAACCTTCTGGTTAACGCAAACTCTGATCTGAAGATCTGTGACTTTGGTCTGGCTCGCACAAATAATACTAAAGGTCAATTTATGACTGAATATGTTGTCACTCGACCGTATAGAGCGCCTGAGCTCCTGCTCTGCCGGGACGACTATGACACCTCCATAGATATCTGGTCTGTTGGCTGCATATTTGCTGAGCTACTTGGCCGGAAGCCAATCTTTCAAGGAACAGAGTGCCTAGATCAGCTTAAGCTCATAGTCAATGTTCTTGGCACCATGAGTGATGCTGACCTTGGGTTCATTGACAACACGAAAGCTCGCAAGTACATCAAATCCCTTCCATACACTCGTGGCATTCCCCTCACCAGTATGTACCCGCAAGCACATCCTCTTGCCATTGATTTATTGCAGAAGATGCTTGTCTTCAATCCTTCCAAAAGGATTAGTGTCATTGAGGCTCTGAAGCACCCCTACATGTCTGCGCTGTATGATCCAAGTGCAAATCCTCCTGCTCAGGTACCCATCGATCTCAACATAGATGAAAACCTCGGGGTAGATATGATAAGAGAAATGTTGTGGCAGGAGATGCTCTTGCACCACCCGAAGCCATCAAAATGGTGGAAAATGTGAGAAGCAGGAGATGATACAGTACGCCTGGAGCAGCCTCGATGCCAGAGTGCTCGGCGCCCTGCACGTGGCCAACCTCACCGACTTCTGGTTCAGGCGCTGTGTGGCGTTCTGCCCGAGCTCCTGCTGCGAGACAGGTGTGTTGGCATGTACTGAAACTGTTGGATTTGGATGTGTTTGTAAAATCTATCTATAGACAAAAATAGAAAAATGCATAGCTAGCTACAGCCTACATTAGCCGTACAACATACTCTTATTGTGGAGTTACCTCCACGGTGTCAGTTAACAAGTTAACAGAAGAACATGTCTGCCAAAAGCTAATTTGTATGTTGTCCGATTTAATCTTGATTCTCCATAAACCTTCATGAATCTCAACAGGGAGACAACGAATCTCAACGGCAGTGTTCTTGGCAAATCAAGTTGTATGCCAATGCCATATCTGTTCTTATTATGTGTTGAAGGATTCTCCTATCCGTTGAGAAATTATTATGGGGGTTGGATTGACCTTGGCATAAGGGTCAGTTTTCAATCCCCATGGATCTCACACTTGCTTTTTGCAGATGATTGCATGGTTTTCACGAAGCGCCAGTCGTTTGAATACTATGCTAATATATACAGTGATGGATCAGGCCAATGTGCCAATAAGCAGAAGAGCTCGGTTTTCTTCAACTCAAATTGCCCCGATACTGTGAGGCCGGGTGCATGTTCGCACAGCAGTCCAAATTGAAAGGGAGGCTTTGACAGAAAAATGTTTGGGTTTGCCGGTTTACCGACAGCTTCGGGCCGTTTTAACATATTGTGGAGAGGGATAGGCCAAGAATGCATGGATGGTGTGAAAAGATCTCATGTGCGGCTAAAGAGGTGCTACTGAAATCAGTTATCCAAACTCTACTGACCTGTTCTATGAGCTGCTTCAACCGCACAAAAGGTTTTTTGCCAGAACTCCTTGATGTCTCAATTCTGGTCGAGTGGATTGCTTGATAAGCATATGCGCTGGCATGCGTGGGAGAAGCTTGCAATTCCGAAGAGCCAAGGGGGTTCGGGCTTTCGGGATTTAGAGTTGTTCAATGATGCTATGCTCACAAAGAAACCATGGAGGCTTTTAGAAATGCCTAACAGCTTCTGTGCCAAAGTACTCAAAGCTTACGGAGAACTAGCAAGAAGAATTTTTTTGGAGGCTGGTGCAATTGGATCCTCGAACACCTCAATAGATATGTCGAAAGCTCTATTGAAGCTTCAAGTGATGCCCAAAAAATCGCGCATTTTGGTGCTGAGTAGTGAACAAAATGCAAATTAGAGTTTAGGGGTGAAACTCGATCCAGATAAGAGTAAAGGGTTGTATTCTGAACGGCTTTTAGTGTTTAGTCAAAATAAAAACTTGATCCAAATCTGATACAATGGTTGTAAAATGAATTTTGGGACAACTGGGGTTAAATTGGACTTCTACCCATGGAAGAATCACAACCTCTTTGCATGTCTCATAAGCCGCTCGGTTCACACAAGTTAACAAGGCAAACGACATCAACACATATTTACTTTAGTTAAGTCGACTATGATGTTGTCAATGTCGATAATATTTGTATTCTAAGAAAATGCAAAACATATATGCTGGATTGACCAACACTGATTCTATATGAGTAAAATGAAGGAAGTATATTGTGCAATTTTTTCTCAAAACAAAAGAGTAGACTGCCGTTTATAAGTAAGAAATTAACAACTTATATTTCAACTGCCGTTAACATAGTAAATGGTAAAGGGATCGAATACAGAGGGATTGCAGTGTAATGTGACTTTTTCTTATATTGTTTGTTCGACTTGGTAATGGTAATGTGCACGATTGCTGCTCCTTCCCACTGCGAGTTGCTCATAGAAAAGGAAGTTGAGGGGGAGACAGCCGGCCACCAACACCGGCTAATAAAGAGGGATGGGAGGCCACCGATGCTCTTCCGAGTTTCTCATGGCATTTAGGCAGTTGACGGGAGATATGTTGCCTCCACGGTGACCAGCGACGTCGTAAGGGACAAGATTGGGGGACGAGACTAGGGTCTAGAGGGAACGGGGTGAAGGATTTGTTCGAGCCATCGTCGGGCCGTCTGGTAGCACGATATGTACCTGGATCAGGGTGGAGGATGCGGACTTAAAATGGGTTGTAATCTCTTTTGACGGTATATTTTTACGGGTCGGACGAACCAAAGCATGTTTAAGGCCTTAAGTGAATCGGGTTCAGGGTAATCTAATAACCGGGAAAATGGTCGTACCAAACACCTTCGACACGAACGTATCGCTCCCCATCTCCTCCACCAAACTAGGGTTTCCTGTAACACCCCGGCCCACACCCGGACCGGGCCTGTCACCCCTGGCAGCTCTCTAGGATCTCTAGACTGGCCCCACAGATCAACACTAGTCTTTTCTACGCACTTTGTCCTCACTCGTGCGCACCTGGGAACCAGTTCCCGGTCGGTCACCCATCCTTGGAGTGCTCCGGGCCAAGCACGCTTAAACTCGGAGTTCCTTCCAAATGAGCTTCCGGAAAAGAAGTTGCAACTTGTTGATATGAGTATTCTATCAATCCTATTAAGCCCTCAGTCCAGGAACTTCCCCTCTTGGCACTCGTCCATGCGTCCAGTGCCGGCACATATCACACATGTTCGCCCACTGACCCGCACACGCCCGAGTTACCGCACGGGTCGGCTCTGATACCAAATGTAACACCCCGGCCCACACCCGGACCGGGTCTGTCACCCCTGGCAGCTCTCTAGGATCTCTAGACTAGCCCCACAGATCAACACTAGTCTTTTCTGCGCACTTTGTCCTCACTCGTGCGCACCCGGGAACCAGTTCACGGTCGGTCACCCATCCTTGGAGTGCTCTGGGCCAAGCACGCTTAACCTCGGAGTTCCTTCCAGATGAGCTTCTGGAAAAAAAGTTGCAACTTGTTGATATGAGTATTCTATCAATCCTATTAAGTTCTGAGCCAGGATCTCACATTTCCCTAGAGCCACTACTCTATTCTCATCCCCTCTCTCGTCCAACGGTCTCATCAGCAGCAAGAGTGGCGAGGACCTGTTATTTCATGTTCTTGTTCTTGTAGGTACTCATTTTTGTTAGGTTTTCATCTCCATAGTGACATCAACAAGGTGCAATTGACGATGGTGCATTGGAGTAAGGTCTCTTTAACGTCTCCCTACCTCGCCAATCTTCGATCTAACGTCAGTCAAGGGCCAGTGAGCGTAGGTGCTCCCACATTTGTTGGATTACTTTGGATCTTCGTTGGTGTGTCGATCAGTGGAAAATGTTGGTTGGTATGTCGTACGGCATATGTGGTATCTTCATTTGCTTAGGATGTGGCAAGGTCCGGTTTCCTCAACCATCTACATTTGCTTAGGTTGGGGTGTCTTCCTGGCCGATGTTTTTTCAGCGGTAATGCCTAGTGGCGAGGGCATTTGAACGTGTCCCCATCTTTTCTGCTTGTTCGGTGCATGTTTCATGTTGCGATAGTCGTCGAACAATAGAACAAAGAAAACGACCAATATGGTTTACTTATGTTTGTGATGGTCTTGTTGTATCAAGTTATATCTACTTTGTAACAAATATTGTTTACCTTGATAAATATCAGTTATAACATGGTTTTGATGTCTTATGTACAAAAACACTAGGACATTACGCATGGTACCTTTAGTTGACATTGCATGGTGGAACGGCCTCCTCAAAGCCACCCGCGTCGTATGCAAAGAGAGGAAACACGGTGTCGAGCTCATGCCACCAAGGGAGATGGCGTGAGCTGGCGCACAGGGGAAAAGCGACAAGAGAAATTTCATCACCGTCCTCCGAATCCTAGCTCTATTTCACCCCCCTTCGGCTCACGGCCACCCCCCGGGCTATCCGTTCCAACCAGGAAGTTTTTTCAACGACGAGCAGGTAAGCGGCATCTCCTCTCCAGTAGGCAGTGGTCGACGGCGGGTGGCGGAAACCTCATCCTCCTCTTCTCCGCGCTGGTCCCATCCTCCTCCGGTCCTCCGATGGTTGTACGTACCTTCAAACCTAGCTCTTGTAGCTTAGATCTGTGAGTATGCGGTAGATATGCATGTAGTATGGTAGGTTTTGCAAGCTTTTCGTGTTGATGTTGTGTGAGCTTGTGGTAGTATGGTATGTTTTGAAATCTTCGTATCAAGTTGATAGCTTGAAAGTAGGCTATCAATACTGGGAAGGAAAATATGAGGGGGTCAATGGACGCAAATACCATGAAGTGGTGTCTGTCCACCTTCGTTCTTAACAAGATGTGTGATCTCATCTCCTGCGGAGTTACGATACGACTGACGATGGCTTCAAGGAGTTGCACCTAAGCAATTTTTCCAACCTGGTCTATGAGTTCCCTATCATATAGGTGACCTCAACTCAGCTGTACAACCATATTATGAAGTGAATCATTGTTTCAAAGTTTCGAGACCTTGGTGGTGCGCAGTGGGATGAGGACACTTGTAGCGTTATCTTAGAGGTTGAACACCGACATACGCCACAACATAATTAGTTGGTTTTTAAGTTTGTTAAATGTTATTCGTTTACATTCAAGTTTCGAACAATTTTCGGAAAAAAAAACTAGTGGGGGCGCATGTGGGGCAGCCGCTCCTAAGTCAATAGCATAATTACCTATGCCGACACTTATAATAACACTTGTCCGGTACATCACTCCATTCGGAGCACCGTGAAGATGCTCGAACATACGTCGAGAAAAGTTGGGCAGGCTCACTCTAGTCGGCTGTGCGTGCGTACGGCACGACGGTACGGTACCATCACGGCGGTGGCGTGAGCACATACCGCCGGGTTCACGCACGAGGCGGCACAAAACACCCGGATGATAAAAGGCCCCACCGCCCAGACATAGATCGATCGGAAAACACGAGCGAGAGCCACGTTCTCCCCCACACCGCCGGACACGCAGGCATGGGCGATCACGCGCCGTCACGCCGGTGGACTGGAGCACGCTACGCGGACGTCTGCACATGCGGCCGGCCGGAAAGCCGGCGGGCGGCTTACCGGGAATGGACGTAGGGCTGGCGTCCGGCCATGTGTCTCGCGGCCATGTGGGCGCGGCGTGGGTATATATAGCCGTAGGCCGCCGCGTGTTCCTTCTTCGCTACCTGCCCTCTGCGTGCCCCCTCGCTGCTCCCGAGCGGCACCAACCCATCGCCATCCTCCGGTTCTCCCACTCCTCCAGTGTGTAGCACATTCTGCGTTCGTTCCTTCCCCGGCGATTAAAAATAGTGCTAGCCCGTCCGCAAGGTCGCCATCCGCGCTCCGCGTGCGTGCCATCCCCTTCCTCCCCCACTCCCGGACGGGACTGCTCGCTCGGCGGTTGGACCTCTTCAGATCTGCCGCTGTTGCTGTTGCTGCGTTCTGTGGTGAGTGATCGATCCCTCTTGGATGCACACGGTAGCTTCTCTCCTCCTCCTCCATTTTTCTTGTTTCTTTGTTTCGCCAGCGTATGTGACTATGTGAGAGCTTGTACGGTGTCCGCTCGCCGTTGCCGAATTGGGTTGCTTCCGGGCTCCGGCCGCCGCTGGGACGCTCGTGTTAGGGGCAGGGCATCAGATTCGCGTTGAAATACGGCAATTTCCGTCCAAAGATAAGATTGGGCGGTGAATTTGTGGCTTCCGGCTTTGAATTGTGGTGCGCTGGTGTTTGGGAGGGGAGGGGATACCTCTGCTTCACTCAAGAATCATTTGGACAGTCAAACAGATTAGAGAACTAGACACTGCATTTTTCTTTTTTTCTTGCAGCGCATACTTGTGTTAAGAGGCTCTGTGAGGATAAAATTGTGTTAGGGTGGAAGCAGAGGCTGCGACCGTGGAAAAAGTCAATTTCATAAGCGCATCGTTGAAAAATACTGCAAATGGGCGTAGGCTTAAGAACCGTGACTTGCTCTGTGTCTGTCATCAATAATAAAACAGTGAACTTCTTGCTTCCATATTATTTCTCTCTTCTGTAATACTAAACCTATGTTCTCCTTTTTTTCTCAGTAGAAAATGGCGATGATGGTGGATCCTCCGAACGGCACGGGGAACCACGGCAAGCACTACTACACCATGTGGCAGACCATGTTCGAGATCGACACCAAGTACGTGCCGATCAAGCCCATCGGGAGAGGAGCCTACGGGATCGTCTGCTCCTCCATAAACCAGGAGACCAACGAGAAGGTCGCGATCAAGAAGATCAACAATGTCTTCGACAACCGTGTGGACGCGCTGAGGACGCTGCGCGAGCTGAAGCTCCTCCGGCACTTGCGTCATGAGAATGTTATTTGTTTGAAGGATATAATGATGCCAATACATAGGAGGAGCTTCAAGGATGTCTACCTGGTCTCCGAGCTCATGGACACGGACCTGCATCAGATAATCAAGTCGTCGCAGCCGCTTTCCAGTGATCACTGCCAGTATTTTCTGTTCCAGGTAAGCGCCGGCTCTGTTTTTCGTTGTTGGCCAATCTGTCCTAAGTTAGTTCATTCACACCTTGGGCTCTATCTGGAAGTTATGGTTATGGCCTTCTGGGCATAGCAGTCCCATGAGTGTATGCGATTTTTCCTCCGATACAAATCAAAGTAGGTTTGACAAATCTAAGCTATGCCTAATCACCGAACTAGACATACAATCCATGCCTGATGCCTATGTGTTATGGTCGGCGAAATCTTATTTAATCGATTTATGGTGTTTGATTGTTTCAGAAAAGGTATTTGTGTGCCGATATAATGTTGTTTTTATAGTCCTGAACCAATTTGCATTAAGTTCATAGTCATCTTAATTGTTGAGTTCCAACTAGTTAAGTTGCCAAAGAATGATGTGTTCTGGAAGAAGCACTCGTTAATTTCATTAAGTTCATAGTCTATCTTAATTGTTGAGTTCCAACTAGTTAAGTTGCCAAATTATATTTCATAAAAACAACTTCATATTTACCTTCCTGTCTTACCTTACAAATTATATTCGTTTGTTACTGTGTCTCTTTTGATTTTGTGCTGATTGATTTACAATTTCTCTAATATTTGTCAACCAAGCAATAGTCTAAGATGCCGTCTTTTGTTGACTGCAGCTGCTCCGGGGGCTGAAGTACCTTCACTCAGCAGGGATTCTCCATAGGGACCTGAAACCAGGGAACCTTCTGGTTAATGCAAACTGTGATCTGAAGATCTGTGACTTTGGTCTGGCTCGCACGAATAACACTAAAGGTCAGTTTATGACTGAATATGTTGTCACCCGCTGGTATAGAGCTCCTGAGCTGCTGTTGTGTTGCGACAACTATGGCACTTCAATAGATGTCTGGTCTGTTGGCTGCATATTTGCTGAGCTACTTGGCCGCAAGCCGATCTTTCCAGGAACTGAGTGCCTAAACCAGCTTAAGCTTATAGTCAATGTTCTTGGCACCATGAGTGACAGTGACCTTGAGTTTATTGACAACCGGAAAGCTCGCAACTACATCAAATCCCTTCCATACACCCCGGGATTCCCCTCTCGAGCATGTATCCACACGCACACCCTCATGCCATTGATCTGTTGCAGAAGATGCTTGTCTTCGATCCTTCCAAGAGGATTAGTGTCATTGAGGCTCTGGAGCACCCATACATGTCTGCGTTATATGATCCAAGCGCAAACCCTCCTGCCCAGGTCCCCATTGATCTCGATATAGATGAAAACCTTGGCGTGGACATGATCCGAGAGATGTTGTGGCAGGAGATGCTCCAGTACCACCCTGAGGCTGCTACAATGGTGAATATGTGACAAGCAGGAAGGAACATGTGAGGCTTCACATGTTCATTTTTTGTATAAATATTACTGCGATTATCGCATCGAACCAGGTTATCATGATGTGTGTCCGGTGATCTGTTTTGTAAATATGTGCAGAATAAGACGGCGTATGGGTTTTTCTTGATGTGGATCACTACTTTTAGTATATATGTTTTACTGTATTGCAGATGCGGAATTCGACTATTAAGAATTCAGTTATCAAAGACTTGTGTAAGTTGTAATCTTTTTTATTTGACCAGAGTGTAAGTTGTAATCTCAGAATGGTTCCATCTGTTTGTTTAAACCTGTCTTGTTTCTTTGAGAGTACTAGAAATTGCTGTTTGTATGTTGTTCTCTTTTTGGCTAAAAAAAGTATTAATTCTGATGCTGCCTGCAACATGCATACAGTACAAGCATACTATCTACACGGTGAATGTGGTCATACTATGGTGGTCATAGTTCTTTCCGACTTCTTGGGGGAAAGCACTGTGGTCATACTATGGTGGTCAAAGTTATATCCTACTTCTAGGTGAAAGACTCCAAAGAACTCTGGACTCTCAAACTCTCGACTGGAGTATTTTCACCGTGTTTTGCTGTACTGTCACAAACTCGCAACTCACAAGTTGTCAGAACAAATAACAGGGCATTATTAGGGAAGTGAGCAGAGATCATGCAACCTGTTGAATTAGAGCAAGGCACTTCAGAATCCCAGATATGTGCAACTACTGACTGACGAAAATCGAAGATACACATGTCGACTGTAAAGCATGCACTAGTTCACTGCTGTCCCTGAGAACATGTTTCTTCTGATGGACTTTTCTCAGAAGGTGGATCCGTTGAAGCCCACGTTGTATCCCTGCAGCACCAAAAGTCACAACACAAGCACATTTCCTTCCTGTCAGCTCTCAGAAGATGTAAGCAGAGTTGCTGGGGCACGAAGCAGATACAGAGGGATGGTGTGGCGGACCTGCACATCGTCGAACTTGACGTAGAACCTGCTGCCGCTGATGGAGAGCTTGGCCTCGAGGATCTCGGCGAGGGCGGCGCTGAGCTTCCCGTTGACGCCGGGGCCGAGCCTCCGATGGACATGATCTCACCGTACGCGGCGGGCTCCTCGCTCCCGGCGAACGACGTCGGCACCGACCCGTTGATCGACACCATCACGTACTGCCAACAAACGGCCACCACAATGAGTCAGTCAGTAAGTGCTCACGGAGAAAGAGGATCCACGGCATTCCGTCGAACAGGCGGAGCGCGTGCCGGTGAGGGACGGGAGAGGAGATGAGGAGGAGTTACGGATTCTGGCTTGCCGATGATCCTGGCGAGCGCCCTGGAGCAGTCCCTGATGATGTCGGCGGCGGCGACGGCGTCCACCGGCACGTTGGTGCTGAGGCTCAGGTTCGGCATCGCGTGGTGGCTGATGGAATCTGTGGACAGAGAGAGGATTACGGCGATAGCGAGGCGGCCGAGAGTTTAGGAGCAGAGAGCGCACGCTGTAGGAGGAGCCCACCCAGCTTCAAATATGTGATTCTCATCTCACTCTCAATTTTTTGCATTTTCTGGATAATTTTCCTTGTTTTATTACACGCTATTGAGCTCCGTTCAGATCATCGATTATCCGGAAGTACTCCAAAATGTATATTGTTTGTTTGTTTATTTATTTTTCCTTTTTAATAAACCGGCCCGATATGTTTTAATTATGAGGAATCACATAATTACCAATAGATTACATGTGCTCTTATCCAGCAGCTTGTCCAGATTAATCAGTCATAACTCATTTTGCTTCATGTTCTCGTCACATTGTGTATATATTATCCGAATTAACTCTAATTTCATGATATTACAATTCAAACTTGGGAAATAGTAATATCCAACACAAATAGTGCATAAATTCAAATGTGTATTATTAAAATTTCAAATTCAACGTTAAACTTGAAACCACAATGCAAACATTCATCCTAAACCGAAAGCATGGATCATTCAAAATATGGAAGGAAATCAACCAAGTCTTGGCGTAAAAGATGACACCCAAGACATACACCTATATAAGGGAAAGACAATGAAGGGAGAAGGGGCCGACCACTCTTACATTACACCCATGCCATCTACGTCACACATCAGATAGCCCTAAACCCTAGATAGATCTATACTCGACGAATTAGCTCTTCAAATCGTCAAGAACCTCTTTATAGTCATATTTGTGTGAGGGTGGATTTTTGGGGGCCGAGCTACATGGTGGCCGTTTTTTTTGAAAATTTGAAATCGACATTTTAAAGTTTCCAAAAATCACGAAAAAATTCCCGGATGTAGATATTGTGAAGATCCACCATCATACAAAATTTCAACTCTAAATTCGTTATATTTTGGTCTGTACAAAAAGACAAATCAGTAAAAAATTGAAATTTTTGAAACTGTGTATTGTTCACCACCCAGACCCCCGTTTGTCTTTTTTGTGCAACCTAAAATACAACGAATTTGGATTTGAAAATTTGCACGATTGTACATCTCGACAATATCCACATCCGGGAAATTTTCGCGATTTTTGGAAACTTCAAAATGTCGATTTTGATTTTTTGAAAAAAGGCCACCATGTAGGATTAGGGTTTCTATCATCACACCGAGAATCTTGAACCTGGATTATACGTATTTATCCTTCCTTGTTGGCCTGACGCCGAATACTGTACGAATAAACGTACTCTCAGATCTTTGAAAGTACGGTAACGATAATCCTAGAGATTATTCCTCGCACCAAGTGGGGGATTCGTGTCAATAGATCGGATCTACACAAACATCTTCGATCGCTCAATCGCAAGATTTCTACACTGAGCGGTGAGGGAAAGAGGCCTTGGAGGAGGCCCTGACCGAGGTCATCATCGAAGTGCAGCCTTAGCCGCAACCCGCGGTGAACTCGAGCTCCACTGGCACGAGCCCTGATACATCTCAAACATATTTATAATTTTTGATTGTTCCATACTTGTTATACAACATTGCCACATGGTTTTACAATGTTTTTATATCATTTTGGCATGATTTATGGAACTAACCTATTAACAAGGTGCCCAGTGCCAGTTCCTGTTTTCTGTTGTCTTTGTTTCAGAAAAGCTAGTCGGGGAAGTTTCTCCGAATCGCCTAAAAAATTACGTGAATTATTTTTACATGAAAACAAAGCCAGAGTCGGGAGGGGAGCTGCTGGGGGCCCACAACCCCCAGACGCCACCCAGCCATGGCTGGGGCCCACCTGGCACCCCCCGGTGCCTCCTCGAGTTGCCCTTTCGCCTATAAATTCTATTCCTCCTGAAAACCCTCAGTACCCGATCATATTTTTCAGAAAAGTTTCGAGCCCGCCGTCGTCGCCAACCCTAGATCGGGAAGGTTCTGAAGCTCTTCCCGGCACCCTGCCGGAGGGGGAGATCGTCACCGGAGGCATCTACACAACCATGCCTGCCTCCGGAGTGATGCGTGAGTATTCCACCACGGGACTACGGGTCCATGGCAGTAGCTAGATGGTTGTCTCTTCTCCTTTATGCTCCGTTGTTTAGATCTTATGAGTTGCCTACATGATTAAGATCATCTTTATGTAATGCTACATGTTGTGTTTGCGGGGATCCGATGAATTATGGAGTCATGACATTATTGTTCAGATTGTTTATTTATATGTTTTATTTAATCTTGCATTCTCTCCGATGCTTGTGGATGCTTTGGCCGAAGTAATTGCTTGTATCTTAGAGAGGGTATTTATGCTAGATAGTGGGTTCATGCCTCCCTTGTCTGAGCTCGAGTTGACAGAAACGATTAAGACTTGAGATGTGCTGTTGCTACTAGGGATAAAATAGCGGTGTTTACTGCTTTATGTTGTTTATATTGCTTACATTACGCACCATGCTTATTGCAATTATCTGTTGCTTGCAACTTAATACTTTCGGGTGACAGGCTGGATAGCGATCCCGGGGTGGATTATTAGTCAGTTGGATAACGGTCTATGTATTTTATCGTAATGCCCATATTAAATGAAACGGTGAACTTTGTGTCATGATAGTATTGTGTTGCGCCCATGTTTGTCAATTGTCTTGCTGTAATTTGTTTACCCAACATGTTTATCTTTTGGAGAGACACCACTAGTGAAATGTGGACCCCGGTCCTATTTTGCTACATTGTTTACAACCGTTCTAAATAGCTTTTACTAGTCATTTGCTCGCTGGTCATTTTTGCTCTTATAATATTTTACACACATACATTTAATCCTTTGTGTTCAGCAAGCTGGAGAGATTGACAACCTCTCTGTTTCGTTGGGACAAAATAGTTTGTTCGTGTGTGCGCAGGTCCACGTCAGTTATCGTAAACGGCGCCATTGACACCTCTCTAAAGCCTTCTCCAAATCCTACTGGATTGAATACCTTGGTTTTGTAATCAAGGAAAAACTTGCTACTAAATTACATCAAACCTTACACTTAGGGTCTCCCAGCGAACGTGTTGTTCCACACCATCAAGCAAGTTTTCTGGCGCCGTTGCCGGGGATTTGGAAGCTTCAGCGAGAGGAGTTTTGCACATCCTTACACTTTATTTTGTTATTCTCTTGCTTGATATATTTTTTGTTAGTCTTGTTTTTCTTTTCGTTTGCTTTAAAACTCAAAAACACAAAAAATAAAAATTCCAGCACCTATTTTTTTTCGGTTTTGTCTAGCTTTATCCTTTGCTTAGCTATCATGACTAGCTCTTCGGATATGACATTTTTGGGAGAAATTCTTACGTTCGAACAGAAAGTTGGGAAAAGTTTTAAGAATGCCTAGGAAAGAATTTCAGAGCCATATAAAAAGATGCAACCCAGGATAGAATTGAGTGTTCTCCTAAAAAAAATTCTACTTTGGTCTCACATCTGTTTATCAGTATGCTTTAGATGTTATGGTAGGAGAAACTTTTGTGGAATATGATACAATGAAAGCTTTTAGAATTATAAATGGGTTAGCTATTTTTCCTATGATAGATAAAACTGATGGGGTTATTGAGAGGTTGGATAAGATAGAGAAAAGTTTAAGTAATTTAGCAATAAGTAAAAGATGAACTTATTGAAGGGAGGAATTTTAGAAACATCAAAATCATTCCTAAAATCATCAAAATCATCTTCTTAAACAATCATTCCTAAAATCATCAAAATCATCTTCTTAAACAAAGTAAAAGATGAACTTATTGAAGGGAGGAATGATTTTGATGTTTCTAAAATTGATAATACTTGACTTTTGCCATTGTGCCTAGCTAAAAGGCGTTAAAGAAAAGCGCTTATGGGAGGCAACCCATTATTTTTACCTTCTGTTTTCTTTTTGTTTTGTTGATTTTTGGGTGTTGTTGCCTCTGTAGCAACTCCCTTGTATCCTTTTTGTTTTGGTTTTTGTGCCAAGAATAGCCTCTAATGGGAGGAAAGTAAAAAATTTGAGTTGCTGTCCGTCACCGTATGAAATTCTAAAAAATCACAGAACGTGATCTGTAGCTGAAAGTTTTTGACAGCAAGCATCTGGGTTTTGTCTAACTTTCATTAGTTTTAAGTTTTCTGATTCGAGGTGTCCTAGTAGCCAAAAAAATCATCTTTATGTTCTGTTCTTTTTTGAGATTCGTCTTCTTTTTGCATTGCTTCTTTTACGAGCAAAGTGGAGTTCTTTTATCCACGAACATCACTTAAATCTTTGTGGCAGTAGCCAATGTTTAGGAAAAGTTTATGCAATATGCCAAATGAGAATTGAAGGTGGATTATTTTTTCGAGAACTAACCCCTCTAATCAGTTTGTGAGAAGTTTTGTGTGAAGGAAGTTTTCAAGTGTTGAGAGAACGAGGTGATGAAAGAAGATCAAGAAGGGATTAAAGTTCAAGCTTGGGGAGGCTCCCCTGGACCTCCACTAAATATTCAAGAAGTCTCAAGCGTCTAAGCTTGGGGATGCCCAAGGCATCCCCTTCTTCATCGACAATTAATCAGGTCGATCCCATGAAACTATATTTTTATTCCTTTACATAATATGTGCTGTTCTTGGAGCGTCGTTTGTGTTTTGCTTTCAGTTTTGTTTTGTTTTGTTTTGTTTGTTTGCTGGTCATTTTCAATAATGGATCCTTGCATTCTTGTGTGGGAGAAGACACACTCCGCTTTTTCATATAACACTCCTGTTCTTCACTTATATGTGTAGAGTGTTTAGCTTTTATTATTTTAGCTTCTAGCTCTTGTTTTTCATGTATCTCTTGTTCAGAGCTATTAGTTTCTTGTAGTTAGGAAGTACTCTCTTGTGTTTCATGCGTATTTGCTTAGAGAGTTTTGTTAAGTTGATTGGTGTTTGGTTGAAAGGGAAACTATCATGTAGGAAGTGGTAAAAGAAGTTTACATAATCTTGTAGGTCATTGTCTTGAATAATTTGATGCTTGTCAATTGTCTTGAGAGATGAATTAGATTAAATGTTTAAACTTGTGGATCATTTACTTAAGAATGGAGTAGTGGAGAAATACCGTAAAGCTTAAATTATGACACTTGTTTTGATTGGTATTTTCTCAAAGTCTAGATATTCTTTTTGTAAAAGCATGTTTGGTTGACAAGGAAGACGGTATGAGGTCTAATGGTTATGCTTAATGTATATCTTGTGGTCATTCGTGTATTGGGTTGATGATATGTGTTTGCTTGATACCTTGCTAAGCCAAAAACTCTGTACTGAGAGGGAATGCTTCTCGTGCATCCAAATCCTTGAGCCAAATATCCATGCCATTTGTGTCCACCATACCTACCTACATGTGGTATTTCCTAGCCACTCCAAGTAAATTTTTCGTGTGCTACCTTTAAAATTTCAAAATGTTATTACTCCTGTTTTGTGCCACTGCTTCCAAGCTCATGAGGACGTAGTAGTTGGGTTTGATATCTTCCATGATAAATAAGTTATCCAAGGACTTGTATGCTTCATCTACTTGTCCATTAATTTTGCAAAAAGAGCTGGCAGCGGGGTGCCCAGCCCCATAAAAGATAAATTACAACTTTCACCAAAAAACTCTCCTCACATTTTGTTCCTGAGAATTCAGTAAAACATCTGCATGTGTAAACAAAGGAGATAGAGGAATGATCTGCTTGCTGCAGAAATAACGTTCCTCATGGGAGCCGCTCTTAAAATTTATTTGGTATGGAAGATATCAAGAACTCTATTGCCATTCGTTGACCATAGGCACCACTCTAAAAAAGAAATATTTTTATGTCTCTATATGCTTTCAAAAACCAAAAAGCTCTAGCACACGATTAATCTCTGCTTCCCTCTGCGAAGGGCCTTTCTTTTACTTTTATGTTGAGTCAGTTTTCCTTTCCAATCTTTATCTCTCAAGCAAACGCATAGTATCAATTTTGGTGCAAGTCTACTACATTTTATCTTTATGTTTAACTGTGAAAACTTTTGTATTGACATTATCCATGATAAGTATGTTACAAGTTGAAGCTTTTGCTGAAAACTTAAATCTTCCTCTGTGTTGGTTGAACACCTTTTTCAGAAGTATATTGCTTTGTGAGCTATCAAGTATGACATGTTTTATAATTTTCAAGTCTCCAAAGTACTATTCATGAAAAGTTCTTGCTTAGATGTTATACATGGTTAATTATTGTTTACTTCATTTCAAACTATAGACCATTGTCTTGGATCACTTTCATTCAGTTCATGTGCTTTACATTATTATTTGATCAAGATTGTGTTAGAAGCATGTCACCACAAAAATTATCTTGTTATCATTTACCTACTCGAGGACGAGCAGGAATTAAGCTTGGGGATGCTGATACGTCTCAAACGTATCTATAATTTTTGATTGTTCCATGCTTGTTATATAACATTGCCACATGTTTTTACAATTTTTATATATTTTGGCATGATTTATGGAACTAACCTATTAACAAGATGCCCAGTGCCAGTTCTGTTTTCTGCTGTCTTTTTGTTTCAAAAAGCTAGTCGGGGAAGTTTCTCCGAATTGCCTAAAAATTACGTGAATTATTTTTACATGGAAACAAAGCCAGAGCAGAGGGGGAGCTGCAGGGGGCCCCACAGCCCCCAGACGCCACCCAGCCGCGGCTGGGGCCCACCTGGCGCCCTCGGTGTCTCCTCGAGTCGCCCTTTCGCGTATAAATTCTATTCCTCCTGAAAACCCTCGGTACCCGATCATATTTTCCAGAAAAGTTCCGAGGCCGCCGCCGTCGCCAACCCTAGATCGGGAGGGTTCTGAAGCTCTTCCCGGCACCCTGCCGGAGGGGGAGATCGTCACCGGAGGCATCTACACCACCATGCCTGCCTCCGGAGTGATGCGTGAGTAGTCCACCACGGGACTACGGGTCCATGGCAGTAGCTAGATGGTTGTCTCTTCTCCTTTGTTCCGTTGTTTAGATCTTATGAGCTGCCTACATGATTAAGATCATCTTTATGTAATGCTACATGTTGTGTTTGCGGGGATCCGATGAATTATGGAGTCATGACATTATTGTTCAGATTGTTTATTCATATGTTTTATTTATGATCTTGCATGCTCTCCGATGCTTGTGGATGCTTTGGCCGAAGTAATTGCTTGTATCTTAGAGAGGGTATTTATGCTAGATAGTGGGTTCATGCCTCTCTTGTCTGAGCTCGAGTTGACAGAAACGATTAAGACTTGAGATGTGCTGTTGCTACTAGGGATAAAACACGGTGTTTATTGCTTTATGTTGTTTACATTGCTTACATTACGCACCATGCTTATTGCAATTATCTGTTGCTTGCAACTTAATACTTTCGGGTGACAGGCTGGATAGCGATCCCGGGGTGGATTATTAGTCATAGATGCAGTTGGATAACGGTCTATGTATTTTGTCGTAATGCCCATATTAATGAAACGGTGAAATTTGTGTCATGATAGTATTGTGTTGCGCCCATGTTTGTCAATTGCCTCGCTGTAATTTGTTTACCCAACATGTTTATCTTTTAAAGAGATGCCACTAGTGAATTGTGGACCCTGGTCCTATTTTCTTACATTGTTTACAACCGTTTTAAATAGCTTTTACTAGTCATTTGCTTGCTGGTCATTTTTGCTCTTATAATATTTTACACACATACATTTAATGCTTTGTGTTCAGCAAGCCGGAGAGATTGAGAACCTCTCTGTTTCGTTGGGACAAAGTAGTTTGTTTGTGTGTGCGCAGGTCCACGTCAAATTATCATAAACGGCGCCGTTGACACCTCTCTAAAGCATTCTCCAAATCCTACTGGATTGAATACCTTGGTTTTGTAATCAAGAAAAACTTGCTACTAAATTACATCAAACCTTACACTTGGGGTCTCCCAGCGAACGTGTTGTTCCACGCCATCAAGCCCTGGGAAGTACACTCCCCTAACCAAAACTACGATAAATATATGAATTTGGTGGAGAAGATCTATGGTACTGATCAGCGGCGACAACTGGAGAGCTAGTATGGCAACATCTCCGCCACTGCTCTAGGTGACAACGTTTTTCCCGAATAACCATATTGTTCTTGATAACTAACCAGCAAAATACTCTAGCTAAGATAGTGAAACAACATAGACCAATACATATAATAGCATCTAATACATGTATTTTCGGATGTACTCCCTCCGTTCCAAATTATTTGACTTGGGTTTATCTAAATACGGATGTATCTATACTTATTTAGTGTCTAGGTACATCCGTATTTGGACAAACCCAAGTCAAGTAATTTGGAACGGAGGGAGTAGCATGTACCAGAACGCGTTGGTTCCATAGCAGCACCTTTTGCTAGAATTGTGCTGCTAAAATGTGGCATGTGGTAAAAAAGCGGGACAACCAAATTAGTCGCCACAACATTAACAAAGTTTGATAGAAGGTAAATATACGAGTCTATGAAAGGTCGCGCTGCTAAAATAGCGTGACATATTATGATTTGTGTGTCGTGGGACAACAACACAATGGTCTCATGTCATGTGGTTTCCGCAGTTTTTTTTTTTTTTTTTACAACCTCCCACAGCTAATGCTGATGCCTAGCTATATGGTCAGCTAACATCATAGCTTGTCTAAAGATCTTTGGTCTATGTTTAATTTCTTAATACATGAAGTACCAATGACACGAATGTTTAGAGTCCCATAATTACTAGTGCAGCAGTGCTCACACTTATAACAAATATTGGAAAAGTATGTACAAGACCAAAGCATGCTCAGAAAATCGCTGAACCGCCAAACATCCATTCGTGGCTCCGTGCCTGAATTTGTTAATCACAAAGCAGCCTGCGTACAACAACCGTTTTGCCCGTCAGAAAGCAAAATGAATAATACAGTATAATGCCATCGGTTCATGAGGTTTTGCATGACGATTTGCCGGTGCATGCCGTCGCCGAGTTATGTCAGTCGAATCTGCATTACTTGAACGAGACAACAAAAAAAAAAAACAATACTACTCCTAGAAGCTTACGCAAATACGCAACGGAGTGCGTAAGTTTCATCAATACTATGTTATCATCATTTTTTTTATACTACTCAAGATCAATTCTATCAGATATGCAAAACGGTGCATATGCAAAAAAATATATTATCTTTGACTTTTAGGGTAAAAAGCATGTCGTTTCAAATACGCACTTCACGTCACTGTACTGAACAACATCTTGCCTACACGGGAGCCCCGGCATAAATTTGCAGTATATGGGGTCGGCGTGTGTGATTTTGCGCGTAGGCAAAAAACGAAGGGGTCAACGAGCGGTCGAGGTGCGAAGGAAAATTTCGCTCCTCACATTTCCGTCTCTCGCCCCGCTGTCACGCCATTCTTCTTGCCACCACCTCCGTCCGGCTACACCCCGCGCCTCCCGCTCGTGCTCATGGACCCGTAAACACCCGCATACTATTTCCCACTAGCGGGGCTGGAAATGGGCCTCGGTTTAATCAATTTGATGGTTTAGAGGATATGTGTTTGATGATTCTATGGATACAGAATATGTTTGATGTTTCTCAAACTAAGAAGGAAAATGTTACGAGAGTGGAAAAAAGCAACAAACACAGAGAAAAAAATAGAGTTATACAAACCATGAAGATGATGATATGGTGAAAGTGTGGGGAATGGTGTCCCTAGGTGCGATCACCAGAATTGATCAAACCAACACTAACTATTGTCAATATATTAAGGACTTGTTCCATCGAGTTATGCCAGTCTCGTTCCACGAGATCTCTACAAGGACCGTGGAAGATGACCAAAGCTTGTTGTAGGCTTGTAGCTAGTGGAGTGGTTTGTTGGAGCAAACAAGCAAGTGAGAAATACTCATCCAAGCTATACAACCATCATTGACTTTGTGAGTGTGTTTTTTATTCATGTCAAATTTGCTCATATTATTTTGTCTCGTATTAATATTCTCATAGTTATGTTCATGTCAATGCAGGACCATATTGCACCAGAGAGGCACAAGCATATGGCCATATCGAAGTGCAAACCATTTCGGTTCCAACCTTGATGGAAGTTTCTGAAAAACGATAAGAAGATAAGGGTTAAGGTATGAAGAAGCTCCTCCACCGAACAAATCAAGGTCAAGCGCATCGTCCTTTCCGGTCTTGGATGATGATGTCGATACAGGCAGGAAGAAAAGAGAAGCTCGACTCCGGCCTCCAGGGACAAGCAAAGTAATATCAGATTGATTGAAACGGTAAAGAAATTTACCGAGTCAAGCGAGGCCTCTTCTACATACAAGAGCTTCGGTTCCTGGTCCTCTCCAACATATGGCCGTCTCGCTGACCATCCAACCGGTTCTCTTTTTGACAAAACCACGACATGATAGGAAAATGAGCTTTTCCAACTCATATGGCGCGCCACACCAATCTTAAACCGACGGCTAGAATTTGTTGGTGACGGACGGACACAATGGTCGTTGGAACGTTTGACACCTCGATCTACTAGTAGGGCACACGTGTACGTGGGAGAGTCCATCCATGCGTGGACAGGCACCGGTTGGCGCGCCCACACAGACCTCCGTTTCTCTCAAAAAAAAAAAAAAACTCACGTGACACGTGATCGAGAGAGAGAGAGCGGCAGCTACTAGCAGTGAGGCGTGGCCTGCACACGGGGAGTGTCGTGGTGCGCAGGCTGGTAGGGTCCACGAGAGCGGAAGAGTGAGCCAGCGACAGGGACAACTGAAAGCGAGCTCCTCTCCCAACGAACGACTGATAGTTCACCTCTTTTTTTCTCTTCTGATTCCTCATTCATTAGGGTTACTAGGATCCAATAACAGTACAATAACGCTGCCGGCGACTAATTCTGTCGTAGGCCGTAACGCATTCGCTGATTGAGAGCCTCCAGCCCGACGATTTTATTTTGCAGCCGCTGCTAATCGACGGCTATGTTCTCTCCGCCTGCCCCTAGCATGTCGTCTTCTTGATTACTCCCTCCCTGGATGCTGGACCAAGCTTTTGTGCCGCTCCTCTTGTTCCTTGTGATCTCCTGGCTGGACCCAGAAAGAAAATCTAGGAGCAATGGCAGTGGGAGCGTGTGGGCTCTTGATGTGAAATTTCACAAATTTAACCTTTTTGGCAAAGTTTAACGAAAAATAACCCTTTTTAAAAACTATTTTCAAATCTAACCCTTTTTTGTAGCGCCCAACGGCGGGGAGCTACACTCTCATGTGTAGCGCCGACCGGCGTGGAGCTACACGTCTGCCAGCGTGGCATTCTGGGGACCGCATGCCTTATGTGTAGCGCCGTGGTAGATGGAGCTACACATCAGGGTGTAGCGCCCTATACGATGGAGCTACACTTTTATGATTTTGATAGCCGAAAGTCAGAGAGGATGCTGTCAACAAAAACTCAAAAATTCGCCAAGTCAATGTGTAGCTCCGCATGACGGGGTGCTAATGTGCTATACTTCATATTGTAGCTCCACGTCGTGTGGCGCTATACCCCTGAGAACTGATAAGTCGTTAGGACGCGGGGTGGCTGGGCGCCCAGGACATTCATTCATACCCGACTCACTTCTCTCTTCCTCTCCCTCCTCCTACTCAACCCCCTCACAAATCACTTAAGTTTGGTCCGATTTGGCTCCAGAATTTCGGCTCCCCTGCGTGGAGAGAGGTAATCTCCCAGCTAATTAGGATCGCAGTCACAGGCGAAAATAGTTTGTGATCGGAGCACAACCGATTGATCTGAAGAAGAGATTTCCGAATGAATGAGAGATTATAAGTAGAAATACGAATGTGCTAAGCCTATTTAATGATGATGGTGCACATGGCATCGCAACGACCAATTATAAAGGATCTAATCAGTGATCAATCATTTGGAAAACCCAATTAGTTTCGATTTCTCTTATTATTTGGAAAATCCCTCAAGACAAGAACATTTTGCACATTAGTCAGTGAAAAGTTCGTTGACTTCATACTACTGCTCTGTGATGAGTAGTAAATGGTACCTTAAAAGTCACCTAATTTTCCCTAGCTAGGCAATCTAGCTCTTTCATTCGTTCAAGCAACTGCTGAATGCAGAGGTTAAGCATATGTCTGTCTGCCTCGTGCCCTTCATCCTCGACCTCGGAGGTTGAGCAATCGAGCGCATCCATGGCAATGGATTAAATGACCTACGCTCTCTGTCTCCAGAGAATTTACATGCTCGGAGCAGGAGCAGCCTGCATGCAAACAAGCTATCGACCGCTGGCCGCACGCACGCATGCACGGCGCAAGTCTCTCTGACTAGGGTTAGGCTAGGAGAGCGATGTGTTGGAAGATGAACTTCATAACAATGATATTGGTGACGTGGAGACAAATTTTAGGCATAAGGACATGTACCATGACATCCCTTATAACCGATGCTATGCATCGGTCTTGGATGACGACGGTCTAGAAGAAGATGTGGGAGATTACCTCTCTCCACACAGGGGAGCCCAAATCGGACCAAACTTGAGCGATTTGTGAGGGGGTTGAGTAGGAGGAGGGAGAGGAAGATAGAAGTGAGTCAGGTACGAATGAATGGCCTGGGCGCCCAGCCACCCCGCGTCCCAACGACTTATCAGTTCTCAGGGGTATAGCGCCACACGACGTGGAGCTACAATATGAAGTATAGCACCCGGCATGCGGAGCTACACATTGACTTGGCGAATTTTTGAGTTTTTGTTGCCAGCATCCTCTCTGACTCTCGGCTATCAAAATCCTAAAAGTGTAGCTCCATCGGATAGGGCGCTACACCTGATGTGTAGCTCCATCTATCACGACGCTACACATAAGACATGCGGACCCCAGAATATCACGCTGGCAGATGTGTAGCTCCACGCCGGCCGGCGCTACACATGAGAGTGTAGCTCCCCGCCGTTGGGCGCTACAAAAAAGGGTTAGATTTGAAAATAGTTTTAAAAAAAGGTTATTTTTCGTTAAACTTTGCAAAAAAGGTTAAATTTGTGAAATTTCAGGCTCTTGATTATCTTTTCACGAGCTAGGCCGTTCCCCGAGGTCCCTAGTGGCCAACCCGTGAGCGGCCGCTCTGCTCTGCTCTGTTCTCCCTTCCCCGCTGCGTCTCCTCTGCTTTGCTTCCTCCGTATATAGCCCTGGTGGTGGTGCCCTGCATCGTGCTAGTGTTTGGTTTTCCTTTCTTTTTCGTGCCGTGGAGGTGTCGGCGGCAGGCAGGCGGCGAGCGGTGGTGCCTTTCGAGACAAGAAAGAAATTCCTCGGTTTCCACGCGCGCTTTGGACTTTAAACCCTTTCCCCTGTTTCCCCTGGTTTTCTGCTGGGCATACGAGGCGGCGGCGTTTGGGTGGGGAAGGGTTTGGTGGGGTTTGGGGTTTCCGATTTCCTTTTCCTTCGATTACGGGTCAAGATTTCCTGATTTGATCGATCAAATCTCAATCTTTTCTTGTTCGTCGGTGCGAAAGTCGCGATTTTTTCTCTCTTTCTGTGGGCGGGCTTCGATCGATGGCGTCGTCGTGCATCCCGAACGGCCTGCGGCTGCCGGACCTGGACATGGTCAAGCCGGTGGCGGCGGCGCCGGGCGCGGCGCCGATGCGGCCGGCCTGCCACTCCTCGGCGTCCTCCACTCTCTCGGAGGCCTCCTCCACCTCCTCGCTCTCGCTCAAGCGGGGGCGCACGCCGCGGAAGCGGCCCAACCAGACCTACAACGAGGCGGCGGCGCTGCTCGCCTCCATGTACCCCTCCGTCTTCCCCGCCGCCGCCAGCGGCGGCGGCCACTCGCAGCGCCTCCTCGGCCTCGCTTCCGCCCTCGCCGACGACGCCTCCTGCGCCGACCTCCTCCCGCCGTTCCCCGTCCTCGGGAACGCCGCCTGCCTCCTCCGCGACGCGCCGCCGCCGCCGCCCACGCCCCGGAGCCCCGTGCTCGCCAAGACCTGCCTGTCGCCGGCGGCCGTCAGCAGCGCCTTCTTCACGGAGTTCCGCGACTCGGCGCCGTCCCCGGGCACCCCGACGGCGCCGCCGCGGACGACGAGCCCGGGGAGCTCGACTTCGACGACGACGACGGGTTCGACCCCGACTCGTTCCTCCTCGGCGGCGTCGACGAGGGCGCCGCCGAGGGCATCGACGGCATCATGGGCAAGCTCAGCGTGGAAAGCGGCGCCGCCTCCCGCGTCCTCTCCAGCTCCGGCATCGACCCCTACATCAGAAGCCTCATGGTGCTTGGGCTCGGGTTCCAGCGCTCCCGGTCAAACATCAAGCAAGCACTGAAGCGGCGTGATGATGACAGCGAGTGGTGGATGTGCCCTGCCATACCACTGAAGGACATCATTACGGCACTTCCCCCATCGATGGCGCCGCCGCCGGCTGTGGAGAAGAAGAAGAAAAAAACCAAGAAGAAGGCGTTGAAGGACATTGTGGTTGGGCCATGCATTAAACGTGAGGAGGAAATTCCTGACTCTGTTTACGGCGATGAGGGGATTTTAGCACGATGGCGCCGAAGACAGGGTTGGGCCTGAGTCTGAACACCGAAGAGGTGCTGAAGGCGTGGTATGACCGAGGTTCTGTCTTCGCTGATGCCAATATACCTGATTCGTCCTCCACTGATGGGCTGGTACGAATTTCTAGTTTCCTTAGATAAAAGGAATTTCTGTTCATGTATATGCCTAGCAGAAACTTAATTGCAAGGGAAAATTTCTTTCATTAAAACCTATATATTCAAGTACTTTACATAGTTTCACCTTCCGGTACATTTATCAAGGAAAAAGGGGCATCATATTCAAATGTTCAATCTTTTAATATTACAGTGTGTAGATGGAAAACAAATCCTCAATCCAAACCGTCCTATTTGAGTACCTAATTTTAATCTACATAAGGGTGATTCTTCACAATTGTTTCATTTTCTATGAAGAAATTCAACAAACAATAATACCCATTGTAATTCATAACTCCGATATCTTATTCTGGTCTAATATATGTCCAGCGAGTTTGGATTTTCAGGCTTAGTTGCAACAACAAATATTAATACATCCTTTGCATAATGAATACATATTTACATCAATTTAATCAGGATAAGGAAAATACAGCAAAAGAATAGAAATCCTTTTTCTCTAGCATGAACATCAAAGATAGACTGTTCATCCAATAACTATTTTCGGCACTCTTATCTGCTGTTCATGCCATTTCATTGCAATATTCTTAACAATAGTAAACTTAAGACAAAAATGAGCTTTATAGCAATTATAGGTTAACTGAACCCTGTCAGTGATTGATAGCTTACCTCAGTTGTGCCACATAGGACCACTAGACACCTTAAGCCATGCAGCCCATGCCTTTCTTCTTGTTAGAGAGTGGTTGGGCTCCAACTGGTGCCTTTAAATCCATGGACATATCTACCCTAAGATATTATATTCCCTATTGAATTTATTTCACCCTGAAATTTTTTCTTCGCAACTGGCAACTGTATTTTTTTTACATATTTTGGATTCCATCTGCCGAAAGCCGACCATTTCATTTGT